>CM043321.1:19861590-20461590 GCA_023736055.1 Quercus glauca | reverse complement strand
TTAGAAACACCAAGAGGTGCTAGTTGAGCTACAAAGGCTTGTGGCAATGTTTGTTTGTTTTTTTTTTTTTTCCTATTAATAAGTAAGTCCTATTTAGTTTATGGGTCTTCATGTATGGACTTTGATTTAATTTAATTAAGGTTTGGTTTAATAGTCAAAAGTAGAAGTCCTAGTTCCAGTTCTACTAGGAGAATTCAAGATTATAGTCTATATAAGTGTCTTATTGTACTAAAAAAAATTTAGAGTTGATTAATAAAATTATTGAGAATTGAGGCATGTTGGCCTTAGGGTTCTTTTTTTCGCCCTTTCTTTTCTCTCTTTCTCCTTTTCTTTTCTCGGGTACTATTTACGAATACTGTTCACATGTCTAATAGAAAATTGATTTCTATTTTTATTTTTAATAATTCAATAGTTACAATGGGGGATGGGGGATTTGAAACTTGGATGCCTCACTTGGAAACACCAAGAAGTGCCAGTTAAGTTCTATATTTTTTCTTCTCTTTTCATCCATAAATCCAGTATTCTCTCTCTTGATCCCTAACCTTTCTTCTAAAAAGGGTTCTAAACCCCAAAATCTACAAATCCTCCTAAACCTTAGCCCACCAAAACCACACTTAGAAAAAATCCCTTAATTTGTCCTACATCTATTTGGTATGAAAGATAAAATTCCTACCAAAATGAATTCACCTTCTCACATAACTGGCTCAAAGTCCTTCTTTGTTCCTTTATAGTCTTGAGAAACTTGTAGTCTTGAGAAAAAGCCCAAAACTAGGACCAATTCTGCATTAGTCATCATCATCTTAGATTACTAACCATTATCTTTGAAATAAACTTTTTTTTAAGCAATCACTTGACAAAATTTCTCATCTAAGATAATGGTTAGTAATCTAAGATGATGATGACTAATGCAGAATTAGTCCTAGTTTTGGGCTTTTTCTCAAGACTACGAGCTTCTCAAGACTATAGAGGAACAAAGGACTTTGAGCCAGTTATGTGAGAAGGTGAATTCAGTGGTAGCAAAGCTTGAAGAATTATCTGCCATGAAAGGAACCTTGGATAGGCTGTCAGTAGTCGTTCTTGGCAAAATTCTGCTGAAACCACCATTGATCAAGACCCCACAACAGCAAAGTTTTAGTCTCAAATTTTTGTGATTGGCTATGGATCCTCAACAGATTAGTTTGGGTAGACACATGTCTATCCTCTTGGACTAACTTCTTTAACTGCATCCGTCCATCAACGTGTGAAAAATCTTGCCCATTTTTCACTATACTTGAGCACCGATGTAGCCTGAATTAGGTCCAGGTGTAACCTACTAACTTCTGTACTTCCTTCAAATTCAATATCTTTTTCTTCTATAAATTCCTATGGATCAAGCACTAGCCAGATGCCCCACAAAAAAAACACAATCCAATATTGTGTTCACACATCAAGGTGCTGGCTTTATGGAAGTCATTGGTCCGGTCTCAAGGAGTGCCTAGTTTGGCTGATGCGGATAAAGGCGTTAAACTGGAAGTTAGTGACTTTTATGGAGAGGGATATCAATAGGCATTCTTTGATTGATTGCATGGTATAGAAGTTTTTTAGATGGTCGATAGATGTTCTTTGATATCCCTCAATGTGTCCTATGTTAGCACAACTTCCTAGCAATAAAGCAATGGAGAGATGTTCAACTGATTCAGAAATTCACAAGAATCGTATTCCTTTAGTGAGATTATTCATTGTTGATATCTTCTTGATAATTCTATTGCTACAAGTGGGTTGGGGTGGGGGGGATTTGAACTCTAGTTCTCCTTATAAATATTTGCGTTCATTGTTGAAATCTTACCCAAAGCTCATGCGCCCCACACCCCCCCCCCCCCCCCCCCCCCCCCCAAAAAAAAAAAGAAAAAGAAAAAGAAAAAGAAAAGAGGACCTTCTTAGGGACTTTACTGCACCAAATACTTTTCCTTGGGAACATCAAGTGATTAGTTCTTCTAAAAGCCTCATAAAAAGAACAGACACCAAAGTTTCCATTGCAAATAATCTTCCAAATCGACCTAACATCCCCATCCCCTTTGGGATATTACATATCATACAGACCCATCAGATAATCTACCGATCCTAATTTTACTTCAGGTTCCAGCGTTGAATCCTCCCCATCTTCAGATGCTTGACAGATAATAATAAACAGAAACATCCCTATCCTCACCAATTATAAATAAATCAGGATTTAGATTTTTTGAAGCAGTATCCCACACCATATATAGTCTGAAAAGCGAACTTTGCTTTGTCTGGGATGGAGCATATATCAAGATCCAGCTGGGAGGGGCAGTTTGCTGGACATCAGATACACATGCATATGATCGCATTCCTAATATCACCATTCCGTTGTCTAGCAAGCCACCATGCTATATATCAAGTTCTAACTGGGAATCTTGCCAATTTGCCACGTTTGTTTTTGAATAAGCCTTCCCTCTTTTCTTGTAGTATGTTACCCACCTTCATGACGTATACTTTGCATCAGTGTTTCTTTTGTACGTATGTGTATACATATGTGCTGAGATTGCACACATTTTTTTAACTAACTATTTACAAAAAATAACTTTTGAAAGGTTTAAGAACTGGCGACATTGGCAACCACTGCAGGGTATTATGGCTAGCCTTTATTGACTACCACTATCTGATAGAAGTAGAATAGATTAATGTTTGTTTATGTATGATGCAGATGTTGGCCATGTGAAGGTTGAGGAGCAGCAGCAACAACAAAATTTACCTGATGATTCAACCATTGACTCTACAACTGGTTCTGGGCTTGGAAAGAATCTCATGAATGACGATGATTTGAAAACCTCTCATGCCATAGATACTCCGGTATGTTGAACATCTCTAAATTGTCTATTATGCTTTTAGTGTGCTTAGCAATAATATATTAATATCTTTGGTTGTCTATCTTGTTTTATTGATTTCTTAGATACAGTTGATATGCAGAAAAAACTGGTGATGCTTTGGTTGGTTGGTTAATGTGTATGTTTCCTTTAAATAAGCCTCTAGTTCAAAACTAGAAACACCCAATATTTTCTCAGTATAGGTCTCCAGGCTCATGATGAATATAATAAACCCAGTAGAGCAAGAATATTTATACTTGAATTGTAGTAACTATCGTAATAAAAACCTATTAAAACCTGGTATCAAATAAGTAAATGATCATGATTTGTAAATGTGTATGCATAGAAGTGGTATTTGGTTTCAAGCATCAACTATAAGATTGTATTTGAATAACTCAACAGTCAACGCATCATGGATTCTTAGTGATGTATGTTGTCTAGTCCCATCAAGTTGGGGGAGGTATAATTTTTTCTGCAACTGGTGTTCTGAGTGGTGCTATTAATATAGAGATGGTATAAGTTTTTCTAGTCTTGATTAGGGAAAAAAATTATGTCTAGGTATGGACACAATATTGATTTGGTATGGACACAATATTGATTTTGAGGAGATGATGCTTAAGTGAAAAATGGTACTTGTACGGAAAAAAGCTGACTGAGATGGAGTTGAGATTCTATGTTGATTGCTGACCTAGTTCAATATTTCTTCTATTTGAGTAATTTAGACATGCTTAAAGGTGGTGATAGCTGCATTATTGGATGAGCTTTTTGTATCTACGACTAGGAAGCACGGACATGTACATAGCGATATGACAATTTCTGAAAAATTAGGACACGACATGACGGGGATACATATATTAATTAATTATTAAATATTTTTTTAAGAAATTATTTTTTCAAATAATGTTAAGCATGCATCAATTTAAGAGCAATAATGGATAATACTCTGCAATTTCCAAAAAACCAAAGTGCACCTCCCTGGCCATGTCCCATTATATTTATATATATATAAAAAAAAAGGCTTGGACATGCCTGCAGCTGTATCCCAGAGGTGTTTGCGTGTCCCAGTGGTGTCCGGTGTCTGACACATCGGACACAGACACGGCAGCCCAAATGAAGTGTCCGTGCTTCTATGATCAAATTATTCACAAGTGTCAATGGCTTTGTAGTGTTGGGAGGCGTAGTTTGAATCTTGCTTAAAAAAAAAGCAAAAGGGTGGGGAAAGAAAAGTATGCAAGTTTATGTTTCTGTGTGAGAGTGATAGTTGAAAGTGAATTTTTCCCTGTGCCATAAGAATCTTCTGCTCAGTTGTTAATCTTTACCAGTATACCTGATTTTCTTGGGAGACTTCTGTAACAATTTGTATGTATTCATGTATGCATGTAGGTATGACTGGAATTTTCTTTTGTTGCTATATGTGAATTATCTGCTCTGTTTCAACAGAGTACAAATGATTGATTTGTGTGATATACTAATAACTAGTAATAGCATGCTGTGTTTGATGGTTGAGAATTTGAGATGACTAGTAATAGCATGCTGTATTTGATAGTTGTGATTCATGTATGCATGTATGTATGACTGGCATTTTCTTTTGTTGCTGGATATGAATTATCTGCACTGTTTCAATAAAGTGCAAATGGTTGATTTGTGTGAACTATTAATAACTAGCAATAGCATGCTGTATTTGATAGTTGAGATGATTGATGCCAATCTTTTTTCCTATTTCCATCGGAATATTCATCCAGGCCAGATCTGCTGGTGTCAGTGTCCTTTGTTTCAGCCATTGCTTTACTCTATTTTGAATTATATGTCAATTCTTTATCTTAATGAACAAATTGTGTATGATATATTAGTGATAGTCTCTTAATAAATTAATGTTAAAAGTCATGATGATCTCAGCTGCATGTAAATCCTTGTATGCAGGCTGGGGGATCTGGCTCTTTGATAGAGCCTGCTCAAGTGCCAAGAGATATTGATCTCTCTCCTGGGCAACCTTTGCAAACTAATCAACCTTCCGGAAGCCTTGGTGTTATTGGCCGAAGAAGTGTTTCTGACCTTGGTGCCATTGGTGATAACCTTGGTGGGTCAACTGTAAACTCTGGGGGAACACATGATCAGTCATACAATTTGCAGATGCTTGAGGCTTCATATTGTAAACTTCCTCTACCCAAAGACTCGGAACGTGCAAGAAGTTATACTCCAGTATGGATGCCCAACTATCTTCATCTCTTTAAACCCTGTTGACTATAATCTCGAACATGATTTTCTAACTTCCATTCTTTTGCCTTATACAGAGGCACCCTGCAATTACTCCTCCTAGCTATCCTCAAGTACAGGCGCCAATTGTTAATAATCCTGCCTTCTGGGAACGATTAGGTCTTGATGTTCACAACACTGATACGCTGTTCTTTGCATTTTACTATCAACAGGTAGGTACCTAACTGTATCTTTTTGTTTGTATGCAAGTGTCCCTGTGATGCCATATCTATGAGCTTGGTCTCAAGTCTGTAATTGTCTGCAGAACACTTATCAACAATATTTGGCTGCGAAAGAGTTGAAGAAACAATCTTGGAGATTTCACAGGAAATATAACACATGGTTTCAACGACATGAGGAGCCAAAAGTAGCCACAGATGAATATGAACAGGGGACGTATGTGTACTTTGATTTTCATATTGCTAGTGATGACCCACATCATGGATGGTATGCAAAATTTTTAGCTTTCTTACCTCTTGGCTTTTTTTGTTTGAAACTTCATTTTGTTGTTGATGTATGTCTGATTTTATTTCTACATTCTTTTGGAGATGCTAAAATAAAAATCTTTAGATCGTTTGTGGACCTTGTCTAGCTTCTAACCTGTTTGTCTCTTTTTACCATACTTGTCCATGTTGCTATTAGAATTAAGAAGCTGCAGTAGGGTCCTTTGTGCTGTGCTTTGGATTATGTGTTTGAATTTCATTTTGTGGATTGCAATGTGGTTTGTAGCTTTGTTATAAATGAGGGGTTTGTTGTTAGGAAGTAGAGTTCCTCTTAACCAAGCTTCCTTAGGAAATGATTGTGGATGTATGTAGTGGAGCGGGATCAATTGTGTAGGTGGGTTATTGGAGCAAAAACTGGCCATGATTGGGGTCAATTGACTACCATAGAGGTAAGAGGCTCTCATGGAAGAGGTTTGAGAATAAGTTTCGGGAGTGGGTGGCAATTTAGGAACTTTGTATTGGGTTGAAGGGTACTGGGTGGGGGGCTTGCTTTCGGAATCTTATTTCTATTTGACCCTTCCTAGATCAAGAATTGGAATTTTTTCATTTGATGTATTATAGTCATGCATACCAACTAATGCTTCGATTGAGAATTCATAAAGGAATGGAATGGAATGGGTAAATTATATAGGAAGGGGATGGATTGGAATAAGTATCAAGAATGAAAAGGAATGAAATGTAAATAATATTGTTTGGGAGTGCTATGAGAAGGAATGGAAAGGAATGATTTTATAATTACATTACTTTTGTACCCTTTGCTTTTATATATAAAAGTTAATATTTGTTATATTATTATTATTACTAGGTTTAATTACCATTTTGGTCCTTAACCTTTGCATCATGTTTCAAAATGGTCCTTAACTTTTCAAATGTATCATTTTGGCTCTTAAACTTTTGTTCCTGTTTCAAAATATTCCTTGCCGTCAAATAGTGGATGGAAAAGTCTGATGTGGCAAATGGTGAGATTAAAACAATAATTTTATGCTGACTGGACGCCTCTCGGAATGCCATGTGAGCACACTTATCTCTAAGCCCACGACTACCTTGAATTAGCCATAGAAAAGGCCACGGCCACCTCAAATTAGCCATGTAGTGTGGGGGATTCTGTGATTGAAAGAATGGACAAATGATCAGCTGGGTGGAAGGAATTATAATTGTCAAAGGGTAGACTTACCCTTATTACCTTCTTATAAGTGGATCATTGTGGTAGATGGGGCAATTCCCTCGAAGAAGTATTCGGGGTAATAGGGTTTAAAAAAGGTTATACTTTGTCAGACAAGCTTTGTGAAGGATACTAAGAATTCTAACTGTGGACATCTTGGTTAAGTGGATCATTGTGGTGAGTCTATGATTACTTGCTACTTCATTGTCTTGTTGCTAAAGACCTTTGGTCTTGTCTCTTTACGGTATTTAGGGTTAAATGGGTGAAACCTCAAAAGGTGGTTGTTGTGTACCTCTGTTGGCAAGGAATTTTCGGACTTTGGACAGCAAAGGAACAGTACAATTTGGATTTTAGCCCTATTTGTTTTATGTGGGCAATTTGGAGAGAGAAATAATCACATCTT
The DNA here is from genome assembly GCA_023736055.1 of Quercus glauca. Taxonomy (NCBI): domain Eukaryota; kingdom Viridiplantae; phylum Streptophyta; class Magnoliopsida; order Fagales; family Fagaceae; genus Quercus; species Quercus glauca. The sequence continues at coordinate 20,454,405 of CM043321.1, read as the reverse complement.
CAATGGCATTTAGGTTGTCTACTATTGAGCTGAAATTCTTATTTCTACAGACTTTATAGGAGTGATTTTATACATAGTTATATGTGTGTGTGTGTTGCTATTGTAGCTTGCTTTTATCGGTTCTATTTTACATTACCTGGTTTTAGGATGTGAGGGATACTTTATTCCTCTTGTTCACTTGTTTTAAGTGTTATATTTTGTTTTGTTTTTATCTCTGCTTCTTTTTCTCTCTCTTTCTTGCTCTCGTTTTTAAGTTAGAATATGTATTTGTGATTTCCATGGTGTTTCATTATATGGATATTGCCATTCAGGTGTCAAAGGATCAAGACAGAATTCACTTTTGAGTACAACTATCTTGAAGATGAACTTATTGTATAGAAGATCTAAATAGCATTAAATATGTTGTTGACTTCCAGGTTGGTATCATGTGAACTATGTTTTGCTAAGTTTTCAAACGGTTCTTTCAGTCAGTTAGACTTATAACTGATTGATCATGTTACTGCTTACTCAACCTTGCTGATAAATCATCACAAAAATTGGCATCATTTGTTCATTCTCTCTCTCTCTCTCTCTCTCTCTCTCTCTCCCTCCCTTTGATGTATTGATTCAGCTTAAGACTATTCACCCCAAACCATAGTTGTCAGTATTATACGATACGTATCGTATCGTGTGTAAAAAAAGTTCCATATCGAATTGGCGTATCGTAAGTGTTCATGAATTGTACGATACAATATGTGTATCGAATGAATCGTAACGTATCATAAAATTATACGTATTATATGATACATAAACAAATGCTTTAAAATAGTATTTTTTGTGAAAATTTGTACTTTTATTTCAATCTAACAAGTTGTTAGACTTGTTTTAAACACAAAATTGTTAGGTTGGTTAATTTAACCTAATAAAATAACATATATATAAGTTTTTTTTTTTCCTTCTCTTTCTTCTACAAAATTTGTACTGCACAGTACACACTTACACTTCACTTTAATATTTACAAATTTATTTTCTATACTATGAATAAGATATTAATTGAAAATATAATTATTTTTTTATTTATTTTTCATTATTGTTATAAGTCCAAGAAACTAGAATGCCAAGAAGAATTTTTTTTTTTAATTATTAAAATAAAAAGAACAAGAAGAGATAGTAAATGTTAATGATAATGAAGAAAATTTTAATGAAGAAATAAATTTGCAAAATGATAGACGTGATGATTGCATTGACTTAGATGGGGTTAATTAGCCAATATGATGAAAATAAATTAATTTTTGGGTCATTTGTAATATATTATCATTTCTGAATTTAAGCAATTTGAATACGTATGTTATGAACATGTGCTAATTTGATTTATTTAGTTAGCTTGTTAAATATTATTACATAAGTGATGAATAAATTAGTCATTAGCTGAATATATTCAAAATTTATAATGAATATACCTTTTATATATGTATATCTATAATTTTTTATAAATTTTATTAAGTGTTTGTGTATCTTACGATACACGATACAATACAATATATGATACGAAAAAATCAAAAATCGATTTACGATATGATTCACGTTTTGACAACTATGCCCCAAACTTCTGTGCCAGAGTTTTGACATGTAAGCTAGAACCAAAAGTGATCTTGATAGTTATCCGTATCACATCCTTTAAAAAATTTTTTTGATAGGTAACAAACTGAATTCTATCCAAAATCAATACCGGCAAATGTTGAACTTACGCAATCTGATTGCTGAGAGCGTGAGACTCTGTAATGACGAAGGAACAATTTAACTACCTGATATGAATAATTTTCTTGTCATGCCCTATTTGTCTATGTATATGGTTCTTATTGAATATTCTTTCATCTGTTTTATTTTCTGCATAAATTTTTGAAGTCACTTGTCTCATTCCGGAAAGTAGAAACTGAAAAATATTCCTCTGCTTCTTTGTTTATGTATGTTTGATTGTCTTCGTTTTTTTTTAATGGAACTCATATGTAAATAGCTTTGGGCGCTTCAAGCATTTAAACAGGGGAAATGGAGTTCATTATTAAATACTTTTGGCCTTTTGTTCTTGCAGGTATCATCAGAAATTGGGTTGGGATTTGGGAACTATTGAGTGCAAAATTATTATCAATCCTGCTCTGGTTCTTGTTAGGGTACAGGTTACTTGGCTTTAACGTTTTCCATATCCATGTTTAACCTGTTAATCAAGGGGAGATTTTTAGTTGAAGCATTTAATGCATTGGTTATTGTTCCCATATTTTGATATTTCAACTAGCACGATTGCATCATATTAGAAGTATGTTTAAACAAATTTCCTTTGGATCCTAGGTAATAACAACTAATGGTTGTATGGGAAGGAAAATATGAAGGTGGAGGTACTCAAAAGCTTGAAAATATTGTTTCCTGTGCTTTTCAAACTCTTTTTTGGGTTAAAATGCACATTACAAATACAAGTGAGACAACCTCCAACTTCGGGGAATTTTTTAAATCGGCCTGTTGACTTTTAAAACATGCAATTTACACCCTCGACTATTACCATGATGTCAATTTGCTGCTTTTTGTTGTACTTAGTTACATATTTTTTCATTTATCTGTCTACAACGACGGCCCCCCCTTTTTTTTATTCAAGAAATAGGAAAAAATTAAAATTATGAAAAGAAAAAAGAAAAAATAAGGAAAATAAAAGAAAATGAAAGCTAGTCTCACTCCCTGCTTCCTCCACGTTCTCCATGACCCAATCAACACTCCAGGGCTGTAAGTTTTACAATCCAGTCACCAGAGCCACCCCCCCCCCCCCCCCCCCCCCCCCCCCCCCTTTTTTTTTTCTAGCTGCCACTTGTCAACATTGCTCAATTTGCATGTTTAGAGACTTGGATACTCATATCACTCCTTTGATTCTCTGGTTGAGACCTTTAATTCCTACCATGGCAGCTATTGTTGATCAGAGTCTGTCTCACCATCTTTGTTTATCTGTCCACTGCTTGCTACCTAACCCAAGCTTGAAATTTCTCTCATTTTGTTATGTTTTTTTTCATTCACTCTTCGGATTTGTTCTGTTTATTCGTTCACTTTTCTTTGCATAGTGGTTTGATTAAATTGGGATTTAGGCTAATTTTTTTTATTAAGCGTGTTGGGAGAATGGATCTTTGATTTGAGGTGGTGATTGGGAGCTGTGACTTGGGTTGCTAGTAGCAAGATTAAACAAGGTGGGTTGATTTGGATGGGTCTTTTAATTTTTCTTTTGTTGTTGTCGTAATTTGAGTTTGGTTTTTATGTGAAGTGAGTGGGTTTGGGCATGGATTCAGTGATGGATTTGAGTGTGTTTTTATTGTCTATATAAATATACACACATATTTTTTCCTGTTCTATTTCCATTAAAAAATGGCTGGCGGGTTAATGGCAAAAAAATTGTAACGGAGACGGATGGGACAAATTGACATCATGGTAATATTCGATGGTGTAAGTTGCATGTTTTAAAAAGCCGAGGGACTGATTGCCATTTGCGAAAAGAAAATTATGGGTTTATTTGTTTGGGTGGTGAACGGGAAATTTTTTTTAGATGTACTTTAGGTTTCTCAATTAAAATCACATGATTATATTATTCAACGCATTAAAGTGTGTATCTTTTTCAAAGACTATTAATTTCTACCATGTAATTCATTGGTCAAAGCATGGTTGAGGAAATCTAAGATACAAAATTTGAGATATCTTCATTTTGTCCTTTGTGAAATACGTCAATGTAGAAGAATATATATGCTACCTCTTTTATTTTCCCCAAATCCCATGTACAATCAAACATGGGGATGAAAATTCGTTTAAACTTTTCATTCAAATATACTTATCATTCAAATATTTTGTGATCGACAATGCAATGGTAAATAGAATTGAAAAAAATGAAAAAGGAATGGGAAATGACTGTAGATACACTTTCCCTTTTTAGGTGGCAAAATTCTAAAAGAATATGGCAAAAAAAATATCGTGGCAAAATTCTAAAAGAATATTGTAAAATGGGATGTGAATTACCAAATGGAGACCTTTGAAAAGGTAAAAAATAAATGAACCTCTCTAAAACGTAAATATATTAGGAGAAAAAGAACACTAATAAGAGAAAAAAAAAAAAAACTTGCAACGTTTTAGAATTTTGATCTTTATATGCATTTTATGAATGAAAATCTAGTTCTAATGTCATCTTTTCATCACTTCATAATCTGTCCTATAAAGTGGTATATTTTCTGAAGCAGATAGGAAAATTTTGTACTGATTTTTTGGAATGAATGTCTTGTTCAAGAAGAATCGATATAGCTTGCATGCATCTTCATGTGTATGATAAATAGATGACGCATGATTTCCATGTGGAAGAAGGCGTAATCTGCAATCCATCTTGGAAACACGACTTGAAATTGTATTATTGCTGGCTTTGTTATAAATTACATGTGCAATGGTGCTATTTTTATGCAGTGTAATAAAGCATGATCCGTGCTTTTTCACTCTGAAGAAACCACCCTTTACAAACTTTTTCGGATGCTGATATCCGTAGCCTGGAACTTGTGAGGCTTTTGGCATGTAGTAGTATTACAATGCGTAGGAATGAAGAGAACAAAATCGTACATTCATAAATAAAATAAAAAGGTACGAAAATCCAAGAATATATGGCAAATTAATAGGTAAAAGATGACGCTACAATAAGGAAGGTTCCTGATTGTTGATTGAATCATGAGTCGCAGAGTTTTTACTTTTAGATCTTACAATGAATAATAAGTTAGTTGCTTACCCAACGAGTAACTCTAAGATGATCTAAAGCCAACATTTTTATTAGAAATAGTTGATCAAGCTGATGGCGTGAAAATATAAAATTAGAAGTTGATACTTTTATAGGTCTAAATTGGAAATTTTGTCACTTTTGCTTTACCAGCACCATAGATGCCGATGGAGTGTATAATATGCAACGATCCAAACGGAGGGATTTTTTAAAAATTATTTTTAAAATTACTCGTTGACACGGTAAATGCTATCCCAAGAATTCCAATATGGTGAGCTTGGAACCGATCAAGATCATATCAGTATTTTGTGACAATTTCATTTAGGGTCATGGTATTTTGGGATAATTTCATTCAGGGTCATGCTAACGAGTGCCATTAGGGTATTAGTTAACAATTCATTTTAAGAAAATTTTGACACAATTTTTATGGGAAATGAAAAAAACTGTCAAAACATTAATTCTTTTTTTTTTTTTCTTTTCTCATAAAATCTTTCTTTAAATGGATTGTTAACTCTCTCAAAAAAAAAAAAAAAAAAAAAAAAGGATTGTTAACAAACTTTTGAGGTTAACATTTTTTTTAACTTCCTTAGCATTTCCCTTTCATTTATACCTATATGTGGGCACCAACTCTTGAGGTTTTTATTTTTATTTATTTTTATTTTGAGGAAAAAATTATCAAAAGAAAGAAATGTGATATACTATAGAAATACTATGTATGTTGGTTGGACCAAACCACCGAAGTTGACGATTTTCATGCCAAGATCCTCCCCTCTAATACTATTGAATATTATGCAATTTGAATGCAGAACTAATTTTTATGGGCATAGCGAATGGAGAGCATTGTTATTATGCATGGCATGCATTAAAAGCAGAAGAAAATTCATCTTGGAAGTCTCAGTATTAGTTAACCGAGGCTTCCTTCTTAAGTTCTTATGGTTTTCATGGTTCCAGTTTGAAGATAAAAAGACTAGGAGTGCACAGATTTTTCATAGATTTGACTCCTATGGTAATATTAGTTTTCATGGTTACTAGCATCGAGTGTTCCCAATTTCCCTAGCTCTGATTCTCCCCCAAAAAAAAAAAAAAAAAAAAAAATCCAGCTCTCCTAGAATATTTAAATTTGTTTTATTTAGGTGGGAATCCAACCACAATGTGAGATTTTTTTTTTATTAAAAATATTATCTTGCATAATGGGCCACTCATTTCTTTTTGGTATTTAGAATTCCTTATTATAATTTTTTTTTTGTAATGAAAAAAAAAAGGATAGAGAGGGGACAACCGGAGTTATTGTCTTCCATCTGGGCATGATTTTATTCTTAGGGTAAAAGCATGATGAATTATTACTGAAAAGTATAGTTATTAAAGGAGCAAAGGAGCGTATTCGACCAACAATCAATTTAATTGACTTTAGCGTGCATATATTTGACCAATTTCTTCTTCCAGTTCCAGACCCTACCCAATTCGTCCCTTCACCTTCAAATTCAATATACATTTTGTATTTTGCTTACTCATTTTCAATTACTTCTGGGCCCATTTATTTACTTTCCAGACGTGCGTCTAGTTTCTGTTTTTGGATAAGAGGATTAGAGGAATATTTTCTTTTTTTGAGAAAAAGGATTAGAGGAATAGTGTGTTTGTGTATTAGCAAATTCAACCTTCGACCAGTTAAACCAAAGATTCAACTCCAATCCCGACAAAAATTGAAGATTCAAATTAATAGTGTTATGATATAGCATCAGCATGTGTTCAATATCAATGGCAAATCAAAAGGGTGGATTAAAATAACTTACCCAATATGTACCATAAATAGATAGGCAAGTGCCATTTCCAGTTAATGTCTCACATAAATTGGTTAATATGTCACCCATTATTTTTATTTTTATTTTATTATATTTTTACGGGGTACATCATACATGGCACATGCATTGCCTAAACCAGAGTGACAAAAGCAACATGGATCCATGAAGAGCGTATTTTCCAAGTTTTCTTGTCCTTTTTTTTTTTTTTTTTTTTTTTTTTCAATCCAATAAGAATTTAACCCACGGCAATTGTTTTAAAATTATTGAATCTTGTAGTTGTAGCCTTGCAGGGTTGCGAGTAAGAGTAATTTCCTTATCAATTGTCGACGACCATCTGACCTAATGACATTTGGTCCTTAACGTTTACGTTATTTATTAATTTGGTCCCTAACTTTTCAAACATGTAAATTTGGTCCCTAACCTTTTAGTATTGTTTAAAAAAGGTCTTTACTGTTAAGTGATGGATGAAAAATGATAACGTGGTTAACAGTCAAAATAAAATAATATTTGACGTAAATACACTTTTGGTCCCTACATTTTGGGCCATTTCTCGATTTGGTCCATAAACTGATTTTGCTCCTAGGTCAGTCCCTGACTTTTTAAAATCGTTTTTAAAATAGTCCCTACCGTCATCCCAGTTACGGAAAAAGCTGAGGTGGCAAATGGCGTGTCCTACATGTTGTCATGGCGCTGACGTGAATATTAAAATATTATTAAAATAACTTATTTAGCATTTTTGAAACACCACGTCAGATTTAAATTAATAAAAAATTAAAACAAAAATCCAAGTCAGAAATTTAAAAAAAAATAAATAAATAAACATTAATTAAATTAAATTAAGAAAAAAAAAAAAAAAAGCTTTTTCAGTTTAAAAAATTGAGTTCCCATCCCAAAAATCCCATGAACCTTAACCCAGATCAAAAACTCTTCGAATCAATCTCTTCCGGCCATTTACACGTTCGAATCAATCAATCAATTCCTTTCTCACCAACCCGTTTGACTCATTCATTTGATCCCTCACAAAGATCAAGAGAAAAAATCCCAGAAACCTCAGATTCAGACACAATCATCCTTGATTCCTCAATAGCTGCTAATGCTGTGTACACAATCATTCTTGAGTTCTCCCTCTCTCTCAGATCGGCAGTGTTGTGGATTCGGTGGTTTGCTCTCTTTCTCCCTCTCTATCAGATCGGTGGCTTGGCTTTGTTCCGTGGAGATCGGCGGTGCTATGGTGGTGGGTTTGGTATGGATTTTTTGCGTGGTGGGTTTATGGTGGTTTGTGTGGTGCTGGTTTATTAGGTCTATGATTTTTTTTTTTTTTGGCGGTGGGTTTACTGGTGGTGATGGTGTGTAGTGCAGCGGTGGTGGAGTGGGGTTGCTGGGGTTTTCTTTTTTTGGTGGTGGTTGCTGGGGTTTCCTTTTTTGCTTTGATTTTTTGTTGTGGTATTGTGGCTGATTTGTGGGTTGCCGGTAGTGGTTGCTTTTGATTTGTGGCTGATTTTTTGATGTCGAATGTGTGGGTTTAATAATCGTGGTGGTGGGGATGGGTTCATTCGGCATCTACTTGTTGGGTTCTGGGTTTGGTTGTGAGAAGGTGAAGTTTGATTCTGGGTTTGCTATTGTTCTCTTCAAAATGCACTATTGGTTTCTTTGATTTAATTCTTGTTTTTCTGGATTTGATAGAGATTAGATTTGGTTGCTGAATTTTTTTTTTGAAGACGATTTGGTTGCTGGATTTAGATTCGGGATTTGTCATATATTGGTTTGGGTGCTGGGTTTATTTCATGGATTTGGGAAGAACATGACGAACATGTTCTTATTTTATTAAAAAAAAAAAAATAATGAAATTAGATTTTAAGGTCTGTTTTTTCAAATTTAATTTACTTTTTGTTAATTTTCTGAGCTGACTTTTTTTATTAATTTAAATGCTGACGTGGCATTTAAAAAATGCTAAATATATTTTTTTATTATAATTTTATTAGCCACGTCAACAAATAGTGAATTCCGTCTACCACGTATGTATTTTCTGTTAGTGGGGTGACGGCAGGGACCAACATAGAATCAATTTTCTGATTTCAGGGACTGACCTAGGAGCAAAATCAGTTTAGAGACCAAATCGAGAAATGACCCAAAATGTATGGACCAAAAGTGTATTTACGCCATAATATTTTTATGCAACATGTATTGCCACCTTAGCATAAACTTAAAAAGAAAAAGAAAAAAGGTTAAGGTTAATTTTCAGGATTGAAATGATCTTTTTCATTCATTTCATTTTCCTTTGCTTTCTTAGGAACCAAACAGGGGTTTAAAACCCAGAATTGAAACCTCTAACCTCCTTCATCTTTTGCCCAGCAACCAAAAATGAAAAACAACTTTGAAGCTCAGGAAGCCTTTAACACAACCCACCTTGTTTATATTCGAATAGGAAGGAGAAAGGGAAGAGGAATGAGAGTGATTTGGGGCTAAGAAAGGGAGCTTTGGGAGCAAGAAGATGAAGAAAGATTAGAATGAAGAGTCGTTGAATGCATTGGACGTTGTGGTGGAGGACGAGAGTAGGAATGTCCAAAAGGAGGTTTCAGGTTTGCATGGTGGGTCTGCCGTGACATGTGCCTTGCCGTCACCGACGAAGAAGACGAAGGATTTGGATTGGGATGATAGCATTGGTTATTTCATCAAGAATGTAATTTGGCAATGGTAAAAAAAATAATTAAAAAAATATAAAGAGAGAATGATTTGGAGTAATTGTGTAAATATGCTTTAGTTCAGATTGATTCTTTGTGATACTGTTAGTCATAGTTTTGATGAAGCTAGATCTGCTTCTTTGTGAAGATCAAGACTTGCTTTGTTAGATCGTCTGGGTTTCACTTCTTCCAAAAGGTTGCCTTAATTAGTTTTAATAGTAATATTTTTTTAAGGGTTTAGTTATCACTGGAATGGAGATGTAAGAGAGGCTTCCTATACTTCAAAGTTGGTTTTTTCTTGTTTGGTTGCAAGGAAATTAAAGAAAAGGAGGTTGAGCTTTCAATTTTGGATTTTTAACCACTATTTGGTTCTTGAGAAAACAAAGAGAAATGAAATTGATGAAAAAGATAATTTCAATTTAGAAAAATTAACCCTAACCTTTTTTTTTTAGTTTATGTTGACGTGGCAATACATGTGGCATACAAATATTATTTTATTTTGATCGTTAGCCATGTCATCATTTTTCATTTATCACTTAACGGTAGAGACATTTTGTACACAATATCAATAGGTTAGAGACCAATTTGACACATTTGAAAGATTAGAGATCAAATTGACAAATGATTTAAAGGTTAGAGACCAAATACGTAGTTTACCAAAAAAAAAAAATGATCATACAATTTTATAGCTCAATGGATACCTCCTATCTACATTTAGGGTTCAAATCTTTCTTCCCTCAACTTTTAAGAGAGAAAAAAAGTGGTAAGCATAAAATCATTAAAAAAAAATGCATATAATGTATGTTTTCTTCAAGCATAAAATCATTAAAAATATGCATATAATGTCAAATTGCCACCTTAACACATGGATATGTCCCTCTCGAACAAAGTGCAGATCAACTAATTTGATTTAAAATTCCCTAAAAAAATAAAAATATTTAAATTCCTCATAAGTAAGGTTTTTTAAAGAATACCCAAGGATGTGTTTATTTTGATATCAAATATTTTTTTACTGTAAATTATTTTCACCTAATTTTTAAATATAAAACATTTTTTTTATAGTGTTTAGTTGCATTCTGAAAAATGCTCTGAAAAACATTTCAAGATGTTTTGGTTCGTATGAAAGATCCAATGTGTATTTCATAAAATATAATATAATGTACACGAAATTCATCATTCCAAAATATAACATTTAACAAAGAATATTCCCACAACATCTAACATAATTAACACAAATCCATGGTACCCATTAATCCACCAAACCAAAAAAAGGGATTAACTCACTAAATAAATATCAAAGGAAGACAAACTTAGAGGTCATCTCTTGCGTTAGGGTTGGAGAGTCAGATTAAGTGGATTTGGCCATGAACTGACCTGATTTGGTTGGATGGAGTCAGAGCTTATGGTTTGAGAGAGAGAGAGAGAGGCAATTTAATCTCGCATTGCGAGTACCTAGCTCAAAGCCCTCAATTGCCACGTTTAGATTTAAAAAATTTTAAAAAAAATTATAGCATTTTTAATAAGGCATATATATGTGTTTAACTTTCAAACTTTAAATTTATGATGTCTTTTATAAGGAATTTTATATTTTTATGTTTTAGGATTTAAATTTTTTAATTGTTGTATTGTTTTTGTGTTTTTTAATACTTGCATTTTTTATTTTTATGCTTTGAGAATGTTTTGTAATGTTAAAAATTGTTTTTAGATGCTTTATGAGTTTTAATTTAATTTTTTTTTTGAGAAGCCACACACCGTGGAAAATTTTTATTAAAAGCTTGGAAAATCAGAAGAAACAAAACGCAAAATGTCTGTTGGAACATCCTCCATCCAGACTAACACAGGAAAAAAAAAACCTTGTTCTTTGGGTTAAAGCATGGGCCACAGAATTGCCCTGCATCCTTACATAAGAGAAGGACTTGGTTTGTAATAAACCTGACATAGACCAAATGTCTTTTACAATATGACCAAAACTAGGCGACGAAAAAACTGCATTTTCAAGAGCCTTAATGATAACTTCTGAATCACCTTTGAACACCAACTACTTAAATCCCAACTCCAAGATAAATTGGACTGCCCTCCGTGCTGTCACCGCCTCCAATAATTCAGCTGAGTTGGGTTTTTGAATTTTTTCCGATAACGCAGCCATGACTTGACCTGCCTGATTTCTAACCACCACCCCAATCCCGACCTGATCAGATTCTGGAAACATCGCCCCATCGAAATTAGTTTTCCACATCATAGCTTCTGTAGGTGGTTTCCATTTTACATCCTGTGGCCTTGGAGCATGAATGGCCTGACTGTAGTGTTTTTGAAATTCAGTCAGTAGTGAGGCAGCAGATTCCATGATCTTCCCAAGAGGCAAACACGGTTCGTTGCACCTTAATTTGTTCTGCCTTAATGAATGATATATTTTAAATCAAATTTTAATAAATTTTATATAAACAAAATTGAGTGTGGTAGGAGACAAGTACTTGCTAGAACAGGAAAAGGGAAGAAAATATGCCCTAAAGCGAGAGTAGGGTAGGGGTGGGGAGTAGGAAACTTGCCCCATACTCGCCTTGTTGCGATTCCTATTGACGCTTGCATTGGGGTTGTGATGTGGTGGGTTAGGGCAAGTTGATCGACATGGGGTGGGTAAGGCTAGGTCAACTGTCGTGGCAGTAGATTAGGGTGGTGGTTGGGGTTGGGGGGGGGGGGGGGGGGGAGGGGGGGGTAAAGGGAAATTTTATATATGTATTTATTTTGTTAAAGAAAGGACAAATTATAGCGAATGTGATGCTATATGTCTCCAAAACATTTGATATCACTTTAGGGGGGGGGGGGGAGTTGCATATATATGTTTTAAGTAATAATTTATTTGTTTATATGTGTGTGTGTTTTAAGTAGTAACTTTTTCATATTTATATGTTTATATATATATATATATATATATTTTTTTTTTTTCCTGTTTTTCTTGTAAAAATTGATGTCATTTTTTGTATTTTAAACGTGAATAGTTGATAGACTATGACAAAAAGTCACATTGACATCGTTCCAATACTTGTTAAAAGTTGAGAAATATTTAGCTAGAATAGATCCCAAGTATAAATTGCTTTTTTGCCGAAAGGAAAAGAAAGGAAAAAGAAATGTTCATTACGAGATTGGGATTAGTGTTTAGTAGCAATAGTAGTGACAAGGAACCAAGATTTTATCTTTAAGCTACCAGAGCATTAACAAAAAAATTTTACATTAAAGAATAAGAAATATACTAAAAACTAAATTAATACATGGAAATCAAAATTCAAAACTAGTATATATTTATAACTAACATAATGAAAATAAAATAAAAGACATAAAATAACTATTTTTTATTACATTTCTATTAAATCATCTATCAAAATGGAACATGACATTGTTTTAATTCCCAAAAATAATTTATAATTGATTTTGTACTAAATTTCATAGTAATTTTATTTTTAATGCACAAAATAAAGAATTTGTTACAAAATTGTCTTCCATTTTATTGCAAAACTTTTTTTTATTTTTATTTTTATAATCCATTTTATTGCAAAACTAGATTTAACAATTGAGTAAAATATAGTTAATATATTTAAGGTTTTGGTTAATGCTAATCAGGTCAAAACTTTTCAAAAGTCAAAACCGACCAACTTGGTTTCTAAATCCAACCTGAATCCTAAACCGTTACTTGTTTTTCTTGTCTTTTTCACGGTAATTAGGGACCAAATTTGTATGTTTTCAAAAGTATTAAACTTGATTGACATTAGCCAAAATCTCATGCATGTTAACTGTATTTTACCCTAAACAAATTTAATAGTTTGAAAAGTCAAATATTGCAGTTGACTTTCCTATGATCAATTAACCAAAAGAATGTTATTATATATATATATATATATATATAATCTTATAATATGTCCAAATTTTTTAGCTAAAAAAAAAATTAGTGTTACCAAGTTTTTTTTTTAAATAAATAAAAAAAAAAAAACCTAAACACGCTAAAAAAATAAAATCGAAGCTACTTTATAACTTTTTATATCAATTTTAAAGGGAGGCCAAGTATGATTTTTTAATAATAATCATACTATATAATATCGACGCATTCTAATTTTTAAAAAAAAAAAAGAAAAGAAAAGAAAATTCTGATTGACATGGGTCCGTTTATGAGTAGTGTGAATGGTTTAGGTCGGTAGCCGTATCTTAGGTAAGGCAATCCTTATCTTCTTGTTCGTAAATCATAACATCAGCAGCAGCCAAACCCCGTCTGTTTCTTCTAAATTCTAATCGGTATATAATCAGGCACAAATGCCATCTTCTTCTTTCGAAAGAGACATGTCTTGTCCTCGTGCTTTAGACATAGAGTTTACAAACATATCTTGGCATCAATTAAAGTATCTTCACTTTTTAGAAGGTAGGTGTAGGTAAGAGAGTTTGATAATGACATCTAAGATAAAGGGTGTGTGAAAATAAAATGGTAATTTACAATTTTTCCATAATGACCCAATATGATTAACTTCTTAATTTGAAGTTCTCAAAAAAAAAAAAAAAAAAAAAACCTTAATTTGAAACTTTTGCTACAACGTATCCCCTACGGTCTATTTTGAGATTAATTTTGACGGAAAAAGGTATGCACGTCAACACGTGTTTTGCACATGACTTGTGGCCCCATTTAACCAATTGAAGTTCACCAGGATCTCCACATGAGGAAAATGACTAAACTGCCCTTGATTAAGTAATCTCTCTCTCTCTCTCTCTCTCTCTCTCTCTTCTGAATTAAAATCTCCCTTTCTTTCATCTTTCATTACTATTTGGATAAAATTTGGCTACAAATTTGGTTATATTCTAAGTTTACAACTTCACTTAATATATTTTTACTAATGTGGATTTTGAAAAATCTACCATTGAAGTATATTTTCATCTATATCATTCATGCTTGTAAAATTTATAGAGGATTAAAGATTAATAGTTATGTCATCAATCAATTATTTAAATTGCATGTTTTTGTAGTCTAAGATTATACATAAAAAATAAATTTATAGATCATATAGTAAATAATATCTGATTAATACAAAATTTGGCATGTGTATTAAAAGTATAAAGAACATGCAATCTAATGAGTAAAATTTTAAAATATGTAGTAATGTTAGTTTTTTTAAAGAAAGTTGTAGCCAAACTTTAACTTTAATATTTGGTTACCAAAACACCGGGGGAAAATGAAAGAAAATAAATTCTTATTTTCAAAATCAGCTTTGTTATTTCCCAAGCAAACCCCCCTCCCCTCCAAATAAAGTTAAAAAAAAGAAAAAAGAAAAAGAAAAAGAGACCCACATTCAAGACCACATTACTCCAATTAAATATTTTATAAAAAATTGATATTCAATAACAATTTTCTCTCAATTACCTATCTTTCTTGGTAAGTAGAAAATATAAATAGGGGACACCAAAATAAAATGAAATAAAATAAAAACCAAACTAATTTCCCAACTCATTCCCCAAAAAAGGAAAAACAAAAATTTGAAACTCCCACGGCATTTGATTCCGAAAGGACCTATGTTATTCCAAATTTGGACCTAAATCGAGCTAACAAACTAAAAAATACACATAAAGCAAACAAAATTTTCAGCTACATTCAGATCCAACACAGTTTGGACAATGTAGATCTGGCAAACAACAATGAGATAGAAAGATGACTCAACCAGGAGATAGTTTAGTCATTTCATTTTATGTGGACCTCATGCCGAATTATGGGTTCATGGGCATGTGCAAAACAAGTGCATAACTTTTCCATCAAAGTTAACTTCAAATTACATGGCAAGGGGTGCATTATAGCAATAGTCTAAAATTAGGGGATTAATAGTGTAATTTTAAAGTTTTGAGGGGACATTGTAATTCAGGTGAAAGATTAGGGTGGATTAGCACCTTTTAAGAAAAATGAGATAAGTATAAAAGATTTATAATATAATGTTATGGAGAATACACAATTCTTATGTTGATGTTGATAGTTATGAGCATGGCTGATGGCACCCACAATAGCTTCAAGGCTGTAAGAGCATTCACATCAGAGAATGCTACTCTATCCTATTTTACCATCCTAAAAAGCCACTTTATCAATTATACAATATAATTTTACAATACTCCCAACATCTTAACTTTTATTTTACAATACAACACATTAAAATAATATTTTTACATAATAAAATAATATATCCCAAAACCCAAATAAAAACAAAAACCCAAATCACCTCTGCAACCACCTGCTACCACCACCACCACAAAGAACACACCTAAATCGAAACCCATGGCCACGCCACCACCCCACAGCAAAAATCCAAACAAATGAAACCTATATCTGCCACCATGAAACCCACCTTTGCCACCATAACCAAAGACACCACCACGACAACAGCACCCCCACCACCACCATGCAAAGAAACCCACAAAAAATCAAAGAAAAATCCATTTAGAACCCCCATCAAAACCCATCGGAAGCTGATCTCCACGCCTCCACCGGCGTTGTCTCCATAACCACGGCCCCATGCAAGATCAATACCCAGCCACAACCATGGCCCCACGCTGCCACTGCACCGCCACGACCCAAAACCCACTCCCACAAATCAAAACCCCACACCCACACCATCGGACCCCATTACAAATCACCCCACAACCCGGATCAACCCAGACCATCGATCCCACTCCCAAATCAAACACTCGATCTTCTCGTAGCCCTCGAACTCAAACCTAATCTCCTCGAACCCAAGGTATGATCTCACCACGCTGTGACTTTGCAGAAAAAAACACCACCACCGTGACCTTGCCACGTTGAGATCCACCACAAACAGGTCACCACTGCATACCGAGAGAAACTGGGAGTGGGAGATGGAGAGACAGAGTGGGAGTGAGGGAGAGAGGACAGAAAAACAGAAAATAAAGAGAGAGAAAAAGATAGAAGGAATAAAAATCAATATTTTTGTTTTAGAATTGTGCTATAGTGCAATTCTAAAGGTAGAATTGCATTGTAGCACTATTGCAAAAAAATTTGCAATAGTTGAATTTTAGAAGCCCGGATGCAGCTTGCTTTTTGTGTGAAAATGGTAAAGTTTTCTTACATATGACATTTAGTATACCCAGTGTGGATGCTTTAAGGAAGGGTTGATTTGTGTAAGTTTAATTATAATTATAGCTATGCAAAAAATCATTAAATCGACCAAAATGATTGGTTTTTGTCGGGAAATAAGTTTCAGTTTAGTTTTTCTTTTAAATCCCAGTTGTTGGCTCATTCTCGAGGTTTGAGTTTTCTCAAACCAAAATTGATCAATATATCATATATGTGTCATTTGTTCCCGTTACACCTTTAGCAGTGTCGTCCTCTCCTTTTACCAAAACTCCACAGTTGAGTGCATCACTACCATAAGAAAGAAGGCACTCCTCCACACTCCAAATGTCTTAATTTTCATAATTCACCTAATCTCATAGAGATTTTGAGATGGATCAATAACCAAATACTTTGAAGTTTAATTTTTTATTTATTATAATAATTTAGGAGAGGAGGGATGTGAACCTTACATGTCTCATTTGGAAAAATTAAAAAGTTCCAATAAGTTCAATTATAAAGGCAGTTTTTTTTTTTTTTTAATCATCAGACCAAGACATTAATCAGTTTTGGTGTAGGGGAGAATTGAACCTCAGATCTCTTATACAACCATCAGAGACTTTACTAGTTGAGCTAACTAGAATCCACAATTACAAGGCAGTTGACAATTTGAAGTTTACATCTGAAAAATAGAGATGACAGGCGCTAATTAGTAAGAATTAGTTAATTTACTTGTTTTCTTTCTTAAAAAGCTAATGTAAATTACTTTCCAGCATTTCGTTTGGTTAAGAAAGGTTATTAATGCTTCTTTTTCTCTTTTTTTTTTCCTTTTTTTTTTTTAATGGTGATTCATAAATATTTTTGCACCGTTTTTAAGTTCTCTTTGAGTATCAATGATTTTTTGGGCAACTTGGGTCGGGTGTAATGTAATGCCCAATGTTAATCCTTGATGAAAAAATTTATGTTACTAAACCTACATAGAGGAAACTGACAACACCGACCGCATCGTATTGTGTTTTCTTGATAAAGATGTGATTTTGTGGGAGTATTTACTATTTAGTAAGTATTGGTTGCTGAAATGGTAAAACTTTTAGTGACAAAAGCCCCTTTACCCAAACGAAGTCACCCTTAATTCTAACGAGTTTTAAGTATTTGCCCTTTAGGGTCTGTTTGGTTGGGTAGATAGAAAAGCGGGAAGATACAAAATTGTGAGAGGATAGAAAAGATTTAATTTTTCCTTATATGTGTTTGGTTGGAGGGATGGAAAAATAGAAAGATGAAAAACTATTTTATTTGGTTGAGAATAAAAGTTGGAGGAAAGAAAATGTAGTTTATGTAAATCTACTCTTATACCCTTATTTCATAATAGGTAAGAAATACTTTATATTATACTCATTAAATAATAAAAATATTACTTATTATTAATTAAAGCCCCTCTCCCCCGTGGAGTTCTCTCTCTCATGCATACGAGTTTTCTTCCTCCCTTGACTTAGGTCTAGGGTTTTTTCAGTGCTTAGTCGAGTGAGTATTAATAGATTACCATGGCTGATGATGTTGTAAAGAGTATGGAGAACATGAAGTTGACTACGGAAGAGGAGGAAGTGATTACAATATCTGATGAAGGAAGATTGAAAGCCATTGAGGATTGTACTCTAAGTTTGATGGGTAAGTTTTTGACGTGCAAATCTTTTAACAAGAGAGCAGCAAATAATACTGTGAGACGGGCTTGGGGTTTAGAGGACAGCCTACGTATCATAGAGGTAGGGCCGAATCTTTTTCTATTTAAATTCACATCTGAATTTGATCTGAACAGAATTTTACGAGGAGGTCCGTGGACTTTTGATAATCAATTATTGTTGCTTAAGCGGTGGACGAAAGGTATGACTGTTGAGAATATTAGAATGGAGACGGCCACTCTCTGGGTTCAAATTTGGGGGGCGCCGTTGGACATGTTTACTCCACAAGTGGCTAAGGAAGTGGGGAAAAGACTTGGAGCTGTTGAGGAAGTTGAGCAGAGACGAGGGCAGGATGAGTTACACTATTTTATGAGAGTTAGGGTTGCTTTACCTATCTCAAAGCCAATTCGCAGGGGAAGTTTTATCGCGGGGTCTGATGGAGAAAGACACTGGGTGAAGTTTAAATATGAACAGTTGCTGTTGTTTTGCCATTTTTGTGGTATGCTTGGCCATGATGTCAAGAACTGTGCTGAACACTTTGCTGTGACAAACAATGGTGGTACGGTGGATTACCAATATGGAGACTTCCTTAAAGCTACGGGGGGACGTCCAAGAGTGGATCCGTTTGCAAGGAAACAAGAGGGGTCAGAATCCAGTTCAGAGGGTGGAGGTGAAAGGTCCAGTGCTGACTTTTACAGGTTTGAGAGGGGTCCGATCAGGTCTGAAGCGTTGTAGCAACAGGTTGGGGTGGTGACGGCGGTGGGTGGGCAGTGTAGAAACCCTAGGAATGACGAAGAAGGACAGCCCAAGTTTTCTGGAACCACGACACATGTTCAGGAACGTGATAGGGAGGATCTCGCCCATGCAAATTCCGTGGTGAGTTGTAATGCTGACGTGCATAAGTCAGCGGCTAAGTTGAAGGAAATTTCAATACAAAAGGAGGATGGGCTACATAGTGGGTTGGATGGTAAGGCAAACGTGATGGGCTTAAGTGTTTTTGAAGCTGTTACAAAAGTACATACAATTGGGCTGAATGCTATGAAGCCCAAGTCAACTTGGACTAGATTCAATAGGATGGATTTTGGGCTGGGGGGTTTGCAAAAGGTGCTAGTGCCGTCTATAGGAAAAAGGCAACTTCCATCAGAATTTGAAGGCAACCAGAACAGTAAGGGAGAGGAGGGAAAAAATAAGAGGGGGAAACTTGAGAATGAGGAAACTACCATTTTTGAGAGAGCGGCGGGGGTGGGTGAACACCCTCGCCGGAAGCAATGAGGCTATTATGTTGGAACTGCCAAGGGCTTAGGAACCCTTGGACAGGTCGAAGCCTTCGCAAACTTGTGAGGGAACAAGCTCCCACTGTGTGTTTTCTTATGGAAACACATCTGGATAAGGAAGGTTTTGATAGTTTGTATGGAGATTTGCAGTTTCAGAATAAAATTATAGTTAAACAACCAAATGCAGGGGGTGGTTTGGCTTTATTATGGAAGAATGATGTGGTGATGGACTTGATTAATTATTCGCCTAATCACATACTGATGAAGGTGACTGAAAAGGATGGTTTTGTCTAGTTTTTTACTGGATTTTATGGTTGGCCTGAGTCTTAGCATAAAGAAAATCTTGGCAGTTGCTAGCACATCTGAGAAGCTTTGTTAGTGGGGCATGGCTTTGTGCGGGAGATTTCAATGCAATTCTTAATAGTGCAGAGAAATTAAGTTTGAGGCCACCAAATTCAGCAGAGATTGATGCCTTCAGAAGTGTGTTAGACTCGTGTAATTTTGAGGATTTGGGGTACAGAGGGTATACTTACACATGGTCTAATAAGAGGCCTGGTGATGCTAATACTAAATTAAGACTTGATAGGGCCGTAGCAACTATGGAGTGGCGGGCTAAATTTCAGATAACTACAGTTTCCCATCTTCCACCCCACGCTTCTGATCATTTGCCAATTTTGGTGCATGTGAAGAGTGTTCAGAGATTTCAGCGGAAATTTAAAAAGGGGTTTAAATTTGAAGTAGCTTGGTTATTATGGGAGGATTGTGGTGAAGTGGTTAAAGATGCTTGGGATATGGGGGGAGGGGGGGAGTCGGGATTGGCTTTAATCAAGGAAAAGATTAAGTTTTGTGGTGAGGAATTGCAAGCATGGGGTTCTTCCAAAACAGAGCTGAATGAAGCAGCCATTAAAACTCTTCAAAACCGGCTTGAGGCACTAAACAGTGCTGATGTGGTGACTGAAGACTCTAAGGCCGAATTTTTAAGTGTCAGCAAACAGTTAGATGACTTACTTTTAAAGCAGGAAATTTATTGGGCACAACGGTCTCGGATCCCGTGGCTTAAACACGGTGATAAGAACACTAAATTATTTCACTCAAAAGCCTCCCAGAGAAGAAGGCGGAGCTATATTAAGGGGATTCAGTGTGCACAAGGGAATTGGGTGGAGGAGGTGGAGGATATAGCTAATGTGGCTACTGGCTATTTTGACAATTTGTTTTGTGTAGGTACATGTGATCAGATGGAGGAATGTTTCAATGCAGTCCCAAGGAAGGTGACACCTGAGATGCATGATACCCTATCCAGTGAGTTTAGTGCTGAAGAAGTTAAAGTGGCGTTGTTCCAAATGGGACCAACAAAGGCACCTGGACCTGATGGTATGAATGCTCTTTTTTACCAAAGATTTTGGCATGTTGTGGGTGATACTGTAGTTGATGCTGTGTTGGATTTTCTGAATAATGGTCATATGTTGCCTGATACTAATCATACTTACATTGTGCTAATTCCTAAAGTGAAGAACCCAGAGAAAATGTCTAATTTTAGGCCCATAAGCCTATGTAATGTGATTTACAAAATAATTTCTAAAGTGTTAGCCAATAGACTAAAGCAGGTGTTACCTAGTATCATATCTCCCACTCAGAGTGCTTTTGTCCCTGGGCGCCTTATTACTGATAATGTGTTGCTAGCATATGAATCATTGCACACTATGCACTGCAGGAAGAAAGGGAAGAAAGGGTATATGGCTTTGAAACTCGATGTTAGTAAAGCATATGATAGGGTGGAGTGGCCTTTCCTTCAGGGGGTTATGCAGCGATTGGGCTTTCCTGAAACATGGATAGAAAGGGTGATGAGTTGTGTCACTACGACTTCATTCTCTATTCTGGTGAATGGGAGACCGTGTGGTAATGTATTGCCTTCTAGGGGTATTCGTCAGGGTGACCCTTTCTCACCATATTTGTTTCTGTTATGTACAGAGGGGTTTACTTCTTTACTGGACAGGGCAAAGGCAGGAGGGACTTTGCATGGGGTGTCTATTTGTAGAAATGCACCAAAGATTACTAATCTCCTCTTTGCAAATGATTCATTGATTTTTAGCAGGACTTCTCTAGTTGAAATTCATGCCATTGTTGAGATCCTTCAAGTTTATGCCAAAGCCTCGGGACAATGCATAAATTTGGAAAAGTCTTCAGTGTATTTCAGTAATAACACCACTGTCTGCCAAAAGCAGGAGGTTTTGGGGATTCTTGGAGTGAAAGAAGTGTCTCGGTTTGAATCATATTTGGGTTTGCCTACACTAATTGGAAGGTCAAAGTACCATACTTTTTCTTTCATTAAAGATAGGGTGTGAAAAAAATTACAAAGGTGGAAGGGGATGATGCTTTCTAGAGTTGGGAAAGAAGTTTTAATCAAGACAGTTGCTCAGGCTATACCAACATATACAATGAGTGTTTTCTAGCTCCCATCGAAATTATGTGAGGAGTTGGAAGGGTTATGTGCTAGGTTTTGGTGGGGACAAGTTGGGAATGAAAGGAAAATTCATTGAAAAAGTTGGGATAAACTGACATTGTCAAAGAAGGATGGTGGAATGGGATTTTGGGACCTTAGATCATTTAATTTAGCCATGTTGGCCAAGCAAGGGTGGAGGTTGTTAAAAGATACAAATTCCCTTCTCTATCAGTGCTTTAAAACAAGGTATTTCCCTAGAACTTCACTACTTGAGGCTACAGATTCACCTAATTGTTCATTTATGTGGAGGAGTTTAGTGGCGGCCTTATCTATTATAAGAACTGGACATTGTTGGCGGGTGGGAGATGGACTTTCTATTAATGTCTATCGGGATAGGTGGATACCAAAGTACCCTACAAATAAGCCTTTCTTGTCGGCAAGGGATGATGAAGAGGAAGTATAGGTGTCAAGTTTGATTAACCAAGAACTCCATATGCGGCGTAGAGATTTTATTATGGCTAACTTCAACCGGGAAGAATGGGAAGCTATTTGTAATATTCCTCTAAGTTGAAGGCAAGTCCCTGACTCTGTTTATTGGAAGCATAGTAAGGATGGTATCTTCACAGTAAAGACGGCTTAAAAGGTTGCATGGGCTCTCTTGAAGAAGGATGATTGGGCTGAACCATCATTAGGAAAAGGAGGTAGTAGGGTGTGGGCTGCTATATGGAAGCTAAGGATCCCTAACAAGATGAAGGTGTTTGGGTGGAGGGCATGTCATGATATTCTCCCAACCAGAAGGAACCTCAAGAAGAAACAGATCTTGTTGGATGAATCGTGTCCATTCTGTGGCACACTTCAGGAAACAATCATTCATATTTTATGGGAATGTACAGCAGCTCAGGACATTTGGCATGGTAGTGTTAGGGCCTTGCAGAAGTGTGGAATAAGGCAACCTGACTTTGTAGCTTTGTTGGAATACCTGCTGGATCGGCTGGACAAAACAGAGGTGGAGCTAATGTTAGTGCAGGCATGGTTGATTTGGAATCAACAGAACAGAGTAGTGCATAGAGGCAAATTTCTGGAACCGGGCTGGTTGAACAAGCGTGCTGCTGAGTTGCTTGTGGAGTTCCAGCAGTCACAGGTTCATTTACATGCTGCGGAGGTGGTGGATGTGACTCATCAGGTACTGCAGAACGCTGGGACGGGATGGCAACCTCCACCACAATCTGTGTATAAGCTTAATTACGACGCAGCTGTGTTTGCGGATTCTGACAGCTCTGGGTTCGGCGTTGTGATCAGAAACTCGAGTGGTGAAGTCATGGCAGCAATGACGGCCAAGGGTCTGGCAGTCTAGGACAGTGACGAGGCTGAACTGCTCGCGTGTCGTAAGGCGATGGAATTTGCAATAGACGCTGGCTTCACGGTGCTTATAGTGGAAGGTGATAGTGTCAACGCTACGAGGTGTATAGCTTCAGGAACGGACAACCAGTCAGCTCTGGGGCATGTTATTGGAGACATTAGGCATTTGATGGGAGCTGTGGAATGGAGTTCTGTGAGTTGTACTAAGAGAAATGGTAATAGGGTGGCCCATGTACTTGCTCGTTATGCCCAACATGTTCAATCTGATTTATTTTGGATGGAAGAGGTTCCATTAGTTGCATTTGATTATGTAAACTTTGATGCTTTTTTGATTTAATGAAAGTTTTGATTCCAGTTTAAAAAAAAAAATTATTAAAATAATATTTTTAAAAATTTACACATCATACATATTACATTATATTGATTTTACTTGTTATTAAATTATATATATATATATATATATATATATGTCTATTGATTTTACTTGTTATTAAATTATATATATGTGTAAAAAAAAAGGAAGAAAAAAAAATTGAACACGTTATAAAGAGAGAAAAGACAAAAAGGAAAAAACAAAACACAAACAAAATAGGAAGATTTGGCTAGAGAGAGTTGTGGAATACTGGAAGTCTAGAACGTAGTGGAAAGGAAAAGAAATGATGCGTGATGGGAGCACTGTGGCGTAGTTGGTTGCTGTTTAAAAGAGGGGCAGAAGTGTAAAAGCATGGTTGAAGCAACATTTTTCATAAATCAACTCAATTTTCTCTCTATTTTGGAGAAAAATTTTTTTTTGTGGGTTCAGAGAGAAAACACCTAAGTCTCATCATTTATTTTCCTTCCTCCCCATCCAACCAAACACATTTCAAAAAAAATTTCTTTCCTATTTTCTCTCCAAAATATTCAATTCACTCTATTTCACCTCCAAACAAACACACCTTTAGAGTATGTATATTTTTAATTATTGTTAGGCTAAAATCCAAAACCGACTCTTTAAGTTTCAACTTTTGTCATTTCAGTCCTCTAAATTTTAGTTTTATCATTTCAATCTTTTAAGTTTGAGATTTTGTCAATTTAGTCATCCGTTAGGCTTTTGTTCTGTTAATTGTTGTCGTTTACTAACCAAAACGATTCCGTTTTGAGCTCTTTTTTAATTTTTTAATTTTTATTTTTAATTTCATAATTAAAAAAAATGAAAAACTGTTATTAAAAAAAAAAAAAAAAAAAAACCTAAGGGGAACGACGTCGTTCCCCTGCCAACAGAAAACAAAAAAAAAAAAAAAAAAAAAAAAAACCCTACCCCCATCGATACCCTAGTCTCGCCAATTTATGAGAAAAAAATTAAGGGGCTGAGGGACTGACTGACTGAGGGAGAAAGACAGAAAGAGGGGGAAAGAAAGAGTGAGAAGGCCCTGAAATTTGAGGGGATCTAGATGATGGGTAATATGCGGTCTAGACATGTATGTACATTTGAGAGGGTCTAGATGGTGGGTGCTGTTGCCTGCCAACCAATTTGCGTGGACCCTGATGGTATTTGCTGGGGGTCTGGACAAAATCTGGGTGCACAGTCTGTCTGATGCCTTGCCATTCTTGATCAATTCATCGAACACCCTGACCCTATTGCCAAAACTAGCAACCACCCTCAAACTAGCATCCACCACTGTTATGAGGAACCAGAGGATGTGCTTCATGCACTTTGGTCGTGCCCATCCATTTCTCAGGCTTGGTCTCAGTTTGGTACGTGGGAAAATATGGATTCTAGTCCGTGTTTTTCAAGCTTCAAAGATTTGGTGGAAACAGTTGTTGAGGAAGGGAAGGACCTGAACTGCTTTGCCACAACGGCTTGGGCAATTTGGTCACGAAGAAACTCCATAAGAACCAGCGGAAAGCACATTCCAGTTCAGCAGATTCATACGGAAGTGCAAAAGGCCAGATCAGCATATGTCCGCACCATCCAACCTCACCCTCCAGACTAGACGCCTCGCAGTGAACAATGGCCTACTTGGAAGCCACCACCATGGTCGAAACTGAAAGTTAATTTCGACGGACCTGTATTCAGAGAGAACCAACGTGCTGGGGTGGGTGCCATTGTACGAAACGCAGAAGGCAGTGTGCTAGCTTCCATGGCAGAGAGTTTCCACCTTCCTTTTTCAGTTGCTGCCGTGGAGGTGATTGCAGCTAAGAAGGCTATTCAGTTCGCCAAGGACCTAGGATTGACTTCGATTATCCTTGAAGGTGACTCGAAGAGTGCTATTGAGGGCCTAAAATGCAAGAGTTCTTCACTAACTGAGTATGGTCATTTGTTGGTTGAAGCTAGGGAGGTGGCAAGTCAGTTGGACTTAGTGGAGTTCCAATACGTGCCAAGACAAGCGAACAAATCAGCTCATAACATTGCTAGACATGCGAGACATGTTAGCGAGTTTACGGTGTGAATGGAGGATATTCTTCCACACCGTGTTTTTGTAATTCAAGCCGATTCGGCTATCCATTAATAAATTACAGTGTTCTTTCTCAAAAGAAAAAAAAAGAAAAGAAAAAAAACGTTGTTTCCCTTAGTTTGTTTGTTTTGTTTTGTTTTTTTTTTTTAATTTTAAATTATATATATATATATATATATATAAAACAGTTTTTCATTTTTTTAGATTATGAAATTAAAAAAAAAAAAAAAAACAAAGCCCAAAACAATGTCATTTTGGTTAGTAAACGACAACAATTAACGGAAGCTTAATGGATGACTGAATTGGCAAAATTTGAAACATAGAGGACTGAAATGACAAAACTGAAATTTAGAAGACGAAAATGATAAAAGTTGAAATTTAGAAGGTCAGTTTTAAATTTTAGCCTTATTGTTATGTACAAATTTACCTTTGATATAAAAAAGAGCAATTTTATAGACAAAAAAAAAAAAAAAAAAAAAAAGAAAAAAAAAAGAAGAAGAAATAATCATAAGTTTTTTTTTTTTTTTTTTTTTCACAAGTTATAATTGGTAAACATCACTTTTACATGAATTAATCATTAACACTACTTTTATTGTACAATACCCGCAATATATTATCTTAATTATAAACAACATTTAAAAAATGTGATGAAATTTTTGGTATCATAAAACTTATTAACTTATTGTATAAAAAAAATTGTCTTCTACATTATACAAAAGTGTCAAGTATTTTTTAATTTTTGTTAATATTCTTTTTTGCAATAATTTGACAATTGTGTCTTTAAGAAAAAAGATTTGTACATAGAAGATAAAAGGCAACCACGAGTTATTTATTATTAAGCATTAGCATTGGAAAATTCCAATTCTACTCTATTTTACCATTCCAAAAAGCCACTTTATCATTATACCATACCATTTTACAATACATCTAGCATCCCAAAACACTATTTTTATTAAAGTATTATTTTTTAATCTTTCTTTATTATTTCTTTCCAACCGTCACTTGTTTTTCAAACTTTGGCATGATTCGATTTTCCTGGGCTTTTCAACGATATTTTTTTTCCTCTCTTTCTCTCTTAACCTCTATCACTGGTTCAACACACAGAGCCACACACAGAGACCCATGATACACCGATCAACCTATCCAAACCCATTACCACACACACACACAAACACAAACCATCAAACCATCAACAAAGCCACACACATAAACACAAACCATCAAACCATCAACAGAGCCACACACACACACAAACCATCAAACCAGTTGGAGCCAACAACGGCCACCACACCCACCACCCAAGCCACCGATCAGAAACCCACGCCGCTCGATCAGAAACCCATGCCGCCGATTTGAAACCCACTGGAGCAAACCCATTCAAAAAAAATCATCACAGGAGCCACCATCGGAGCTACCGATGATCAACCTAATCGATCTACCCACTAATCAACAGATCCACCGTTTCAAACCCACCATCAACCAATCCCAGCCCACCGATCCAAACCCAGCTCGCCGATCCATGATGAGAGATGAGGGAGAGGCCGTGTGAAGCTTCAGCGATGGAGATGGGTGAGGGTGAATGGGTGAAGGTGAATTTGTTGAGATGGGTGAGGGTGAATTGGGTGAGAAATTTCGGAGATGGAGATGGGTGAGAAATTTCGGAGATGGCGATGAAACTTCAGAGATGAGAGAGCAGATGGAGAAACAGAGAAGGAAGAGAGAGAAGCGAAGAGAAATAATGTGTTGATAAGAGAGAAATTTCAGGGGAAAACATCATAAAATATTATTATTATTTTTACAATACTGCTTCAATGCAATTCTATGTTTAGAATTGCACTGTAGCAGTATTGCAAAAAAATTTACAATACTGCTGTTTACAATTCTCTGATGCAAGAGTTTTTGGGGCTGCAAATGCCAAATTCTTCTTACATTTGGTGTTATCATTCTCCAATACTAATGCTTACTTCTCTTCCTAAGTTTTAAAATGGTAAATATTCTTTTAAAGCGATTAAGAGGAATTTCCTTGAACTTATTAAGTGTTAATATGAATGATTATTTGAGTAGTGTTAGGGACAAAAAATATTTCACAATATTTTCCTTAACTTGTCAAAGAACTAAGTTATGTTTGGAGTAATATCATTTTTGCATGAGCTCACTACTAACATCATTTTTGAGATGTGATGATGCATAAAAAACCAGTGAGACAATCGTTTAAATAGAAGCATTTGAAGATTTGGAAGAATGAAACAAACTATTAGAGGGCACTGTTGTGGTGCCAGCCTAAGTTCCTCAATGCTATAGTTAGGAACTCACAAAATCCCAATAAAACTAAAGTAGTAGTTTTAGGGTTTTCACTCATACCTCAAAATGTAGAAGCATTGGGGGGTATATAGGAGTTTGGACTCTGGGTTGATTGTCGGTCCAGAATTTCCTTAGTTTTTCATAAATGATATGTGATGGAAGTGTGGGAGTAATGGTGACAAGATTCTTGATATTAGTGCCCTTGATTGGAGAACATGAACAGTTGATGGGCTGATATCTCGCGCTGGAGGTTCAGAGTTCCCATATGAGGCACCTTTGTCGTAACATGATCTTCTATGGAGTTGGACGACTGGCTTTGGACGTTCTTATCGAGAGGTCATTTAGGGACATTTCGGACAAGTTTGTTGTGAAGAGTGTCATAGGATTAGACAAAAGGCGCCGCCGGGGGGTGGGGGGTGGTGGGGGTTGAAAATATCTATGTCTTCATACAAACTTGAGGGAAAATATTGACATAGGTAAAAGAGTAATGTTATAGATATAATATTTTTTTTATAATTTTTTTCAATATTTTTGGCTCAATTTGTTATGATTAGTGTAAATATCACTTTCACATGTGTATATCATTGATTACACTTTTATTAAACACTAATTACAACATAATATTTCAATAATTATAATATATATATTTTTTGTAAAATATTATTTCCTTAAGGTTATTTGACTAGCTTTTAATTTCTAACTTTTAAATACAACTTTTTAAAACCTAACTTTTTCTAAAAATTTTAAAGTAAAAGTGAATTTTCAAAAAAAAAAAAAAAAAAAAAAAAAAAGAAAAAGAACTAAATAAGCCAATGCTAAAGGTATAGGTGCAATGGCAGTTGTAAAGCTTAAAAGTCACCATCACCATCACACACTTACTTACACTTGCGGAAAAGTGCTGCTTCCCTTTTGGTTTTATACTTTTATGTGTTTTTTTGTTTTTGTGTATATTTGGATTGGAGAAAACAATTAGAATTAGTCCCTTATATTGAGGAATGAAGTGTAGCTCAAAAAGTGTAAAACCACATGCAATTGTTCACTTCCCACTACTCTCTCAATCCCCAACAAAACAAACAGACCCCATCTTCCAACGGTCATTCCTGATATTATTCGTCGGTCACCGACTATCTCTAAAGTGGAGAGATACTTCTTCACACGTCTCACTGAGATAAACCCTACACAACCTTAAAATGACAATCATACCCTTGGTGGCTTTATGTCGACAATATTTTATTGCTATGAGAGAGTTTATATTTTAGATTTTTTTTTATCAGATTTGCCGTTTAGTTTTTATGGATATTGGTAGTAATAACTAAAAAAATGATATTAGGTTCGATAAGAATTAATAAATATATTTTTTTAAGAAATAAACACACACATAAGAAAGAAAGGAAAAATTCTAACACAGTCACATAAATTTAACTGTTATGAAAATATTGTAAAATTTTTTGTGCCAGAGCTCAGCATTAATTATTTTTCCTTATTTAACACCAAAAAAAAAAACTTAGCATTAATTAATGTATTACTAACGTTGTTGTTGGTTGGGCGTGTAGAGGTGTCAGAAGAACAAGGTGGAAGTGGTGGGCCAGTCATTGTCAATCGAAAACCTATCCAAGGGTTCGTCCTTCTTAGATCTCTGACAACCAGGTGAGTTTAATATTTATTTATTTCTAAAAAATCCTGATATATATATATATATATATATGTATAGTAACCAAAAGCAAATAAAGAAAACAGAAACAGAAATGGTTACACTGTTTCCATTCCATTTATTATAAGATGACTTCAACTCAAAAGCCATTGATTCCTTCAATCTTAAGCAAAAAATTAAGCTAATTTTTGAAAGAAACCCTCTTACTTTCCCTTTCGTTTCTTCTAATTTTATTTATTTATTTACTTTCAAATAAATAAAAATATATTATTTGTTTTTTTTTCTTTTTTTAGAAAATCAATTAGTATGAATTTATTTTATTTAGAAAGGTTAGCTTTTTAACCCTAGCGCCTCCCTTCCACTCCTCTGCTCCACTGAAAGTGATCTCTCTCTCTCTCTCTTTAAATTATAGCCGTTGGAGAACTCTCATCAAATGCTGCTGGTTTATTGACAGAAAGTCATCACAGACAGGAATTTAGATTCTTACTTTGCTAATTTCCGTGGTGGTTTTTGTCTTGTCCCTAATCGCTTGTCTCTATTATATTTCAATACCAAAAAAAAAAAAAAAGCTATATTCACGATTCTCTCCCTTTCCTTTTTTTTCGCTTTAAAAGTTTTTACGCGTCTTTGAGATATATAGGACTAGGGTAGGAGTATTACATAAATTGAAAACCAGTGTGTCCTTTGAGTTCTTTGTCAATTCCTGTTTCTGGGTTCTCCTTCATATTTTTTGCTCTGTTTTGAATCTGCCGCTTCTTCAATAAAACAATAACGCTCTCTCTCTCTCTCTCTCTGTAACTTCAAAATATAATAGAACGCAGCACAGAACAAAAAGCTAGAAATTTCCTCAACGCCTCATTCTTATTTTACATTTTAGTCCACTTATATAGTCCATAGTCCCTTCATTCTTTTCACAATACCATACTTTAGATATTTCTGCCTTTATATATTTTTCCTTTCTTTCAGGATTTTATTTTTTTGGGTTGCTTTTGCCTTTAAATATCTATTGGATCCTTCTCAGAAAAAAAGATATCTATTGGATCCATATTCTCTCACTTTTTTTCGTGGGAAGAAAAATTCCCTGGTTTTTCGCTGATTCCTCCCACCCACACCCACCTGCAAAAAACCGTTGCTTTTTTTTTTCTTCCCTCTTTTCTCTCTTTTATTAAGGAAAAAAAGATCCGCAGAGTTTTTTTTAATATTAATAGACATAGTATAAAATAAATCAAGCTTATAACTTTAACTGCCTCCCTTTTTCCCAGTTAACAATAACAGATACATATTTTTTTTTTTATTGATTTTCCTGTGAAACTTTGGTGGGAATCATGGAGTGGCAGTGGTTTTCGAGGTGGGTTTTGGTTATAGGAGGAGTATTGGGTTGTTTATGTGTTTGTGTAGAAGGGCTTGGTGTGAACTGGGGAACCATGGCAACTCACAAGTTGCCACCAAAGACAGTGGTTCAGATGCTGAAAGACAATGGTATTCAGAAGGTGAAGCTGTTTGATGCAGAGCAGTCTACGATGAGTGCTTTGGCTGGCTCTGATATTGAGGTCATGGTTGCTATTCCCAATGATCAGCTGGCTGTCATGACTGACTATGATCGTGCCAAACAATGGGTCAAGAAAAACGTCACACGCTATCTCTTCAATGGAGGAGTTAACATCAAGTATGTGTGGAATTATCAATATCAATTTGTATGGTTCTAAATTTTATTTAAAGATATGCTCCTTTTTTTGTGTTTTGTTTTGTAGTGCATCGCCATGAGCAGCACACATATCTGGATTTTGTTCGATTTGTTCTATTACTTTAACTTGACAAATTATTGGTTTTTTTTTGGGGGTGTCCTTTGTATTAGAAAAATTAGCTTCTTTTATGACCTAATTTATATGGAAGGGATTGAACAATTAAAATTCTTTTTCTTGGGATGTTGAGTCTGTAGAGTAAAAGTATAATTATTTTGTTTATTGGTTGGATTAATTCTTCAATCTGCCATTGGGGTGGCTGTTAGGAAAAAATTTATTCCATAATTTTATGTGGCATTCAATCATGCCTATTAATTTCTTTTCTGAAGTGATTCAGAAATCAATCAACTTGAGTGTGTTGTCATTGTTTTTCCCCATTTGATCTGGTTTTTAATTGTATTTTTATTCTATTAAAGTATAGCACATGAATTTCCTTTAAGGTCGTTTCTATTTATGATGCCTTAATTAGTTGCCTGAGAAGTTGTGCACCAGTAAGGAGTAGGAAAAGGGTGCTTGGAATCTAACCAACCTAAGTCCAACTTGTTATATATTAGTATTTGATTCAATGTTTACTTGGCAACCATTGGAAACACTAGATTCTTTATAGTGGTGCTTTTCTGTGGGAAGTTTGTATTGAAAAGGAGAAATGGATGATTAGCACGGTGATAATTTCCCATCCAGAAAGTTGATTGCAATGTGATGTGTCTTTTCAAAATTTGAGATTTTGAGAGACACTAATTCTTAGAAACATAACAATAAGAATAGCAGGGAAAGATGAAGGAGAAAATGGAAGGGTGACTTTATTTTCTTCTTCTTTCCTTTTTGGGCATTATTTCCAGCTCTTCACCACTGACATTTGGAAGAGAGGTTAGCGGTGTTTGATAGAATAATTAACGATGAGATTTTATTTTTATTTTGTTACAGTATTTTTTTTTTCAATAACAGAGTAGTGCAAAATATTATATTGGACACCACTTGTGAAGTGTTCATGTTTATTGAAGAGTTGAAGGATATGGATCATTATTAGATTTACTAATTTTAGCTTTAGATGGGGAACCTAATAATTTTTACATTTTAATAACAGACGACCATTTTGTTAGAGTGCAATCCGCACTTTTTCTTTACTGATTGGATAAACCTTTCTTGTCAATGATGTGACTTGGACCATTTGCTTAGAACAAGATCTCAAGCTTATCGTTCTTAAAGTGCTAAACCCCTGAAGATGGGCATTGTTATAAAATTTTGTTTCTTCTGTTTTAAATTTACTAGCTGGTAAAAGTAAGGAATAATATTTAGACCTTCAATCAATGTCCTCACTTTCAAGCAAACTGGTTGCACAGCTAACTTTTCTATTCAACATACAATTTTGATTTGTCTGCGTTGTTGTTGCTATTCTTTTTGTAAATTTGGCATTGCAGATGCATTGAGGCAAAAAACTTGCAATTAAGCGTCTCTTTCTTATCATATTGTCTCTTTTGCACAGGTATGCAGCAGTTGGGAATGAGCCTTTCCTGACATCCTACAATGGCTCATTCTTGAATATCACCTTCCCAGCACTTCAGAATATTCAAAATGCCCTTAATGAAGCTGGTGTTGGAGACTCTATCAAGGCCACTGTGCCTTTAAATGCTGATGTCTACTTCTCTCCAACGACCTCCGCCTATCCCTCTGCCGGAAGGTTTCGGGCTGATATCACTGACTTAATGACTCAGATTGTCCAGTTTCTAAGCAAGAATAATGCACCTTTCACAGTAAACATTTACCCTTTCCTAAGTCTTTATGGTAATGACGATTTCCCATTTGACTATGCCTTCTTTGATGGAGTAAGCAAGCCCGTCGTTGATATTAATGGGATCCAATACACCAATGTGTTCGATGCTAACTTTGATACCTTGGTTTCTGCTCTGAAAGCTGTTGGAATTCCTAACATGACCATTATTGTAGGGGAGGTTGGGTGGCCTACAGATGGGGACAAGAATGCTAATGTAGGTAACGCTTATAGATTTTACAACGGGCTTATAGCAAAACTTGCAGGCAATAAGGGCACCCCACTACACCCTGGATATATAGAAGTTTACTTGTTTGGTCTTATAGATGAGGATGCCAAGAGCGTTGCTCCAGGAAATTTTGAACGCCATTGGGGAATTTATAGGTATGATGGGCAGCCAAAATATGCGATAGATGTTTCTGGTCAGAGTCAAAATAAATTTCTTCTGCCTGCGCAGAATGTGGAATATCTTTCCAACAAATGGTGTGTGTTCAATCCAAACGCCAAAGATCTGAGCAAACTAGCAGACAACATAAATTTTGCTTGCACCTTTGCAGATTGCACCACACTTGGATATGGGTCCTCTTGTAATAATTTAGATGCCAATGGGAATGCCTCGTATGCATTTAATATGTATTTCCAGATACAGAATCAGGATGCAATGGCCTGTAATTTTCAAGGGTTGGCCCAAGTGACTACAGAGAATATCTCACAAGCAAATTGCAATTTTACCATTCAGATAGCTACATCTTCTTCTTCACGGGGGTCTTCACTGGTGACTTCAGTATTTATAACTCTCTTCGTGTTTCTGTTGGTATAGAATTGTTTTTGTAGATATATTAGGTGTACTGTAATTTTATTTTTGTTAGTTTCTATTGTTACAACTTTTTGGATTATTTTTACCATGGAGATTCATTAATAAAAACTTCCTAGGATCTATAAATCGTATTGCTAATAAGCATCTAATTCTTTGTATGTGGGGTTAGATTTGTTATGATGTGATGAACGATCCTACAGTGGTCTTGGTTACCTGAATCGAAAAACTTGGAACATGTTTAGATCCACTTTGTTTTCTCTAGAAGATTTCTTAGATGTTAATTCAATTAGTCTAGAGACAATTTTAATAGTAGATAATAAAGTGATTTCAGTAGTGGATTGATAGAAGAAAGAAGGATGAATTTTTATTCTTACAACTATCTTTTTGAACCAGATAGTTCACAGTGCTCATTCTATAGATACTGTAAAGCCAACTCATCTTTTCACTCTATTTTCATTATGAAGATGTATCAGGATCCATTCCTCAAACCAAATCAAGCCAACGTTATGGAAGTTCCTGGATTGTGTGCAATAAGAGAGTGTCAAAGGCACCCTATGATTTAATAATAATAAATGGAAAATTGGCTGTGAAAATAAATAGCATTTGATATCACAAGAAGTTGTATTTATTTATTTTTTTTGTTTATAACATTAGTTTACCAATGCTGAGCTCAGTGACTTGATGAGCTTTTAAAAGTTAGGAAAACTTTCTAAGCCTAGTGATGAAAGCTTTCAGAAAGTGAAGGTAGGTGAGTGAAAAAGCATTTTGTTCTAATCTTATCGGCGATTAAATCATGAGGTTTTGATTCTTTTGAATGCTACTCTGGGAAGAAATGATTACCCATCATGCCAGGAATGAGAGGCGCAAGCTGGTTATACTGTTTTTGGATGATTAATCATTGGGCTTATAGGAGTCCAATGCCATACTCTCATTTATCCGGTACACATATACATTTGTACTCAAATTGACACTAATGAGTGACGATACTCATATGTCTGATACCAATTTTGTTACAAAATTATTATAAACGGATGAAGTTATTGAGTTATTAAGTCGTGTGTTTCACATTCATCACCCGGGTAAATTTGGCACATTGAGTGATTACCAAAAAGTATAGGTGAATATGGGTTGAGTTGGATTGATTTTGGAGATATGGGTAATTAATAAGGTGAACACTTAACAACTATCGATGGGACAATCTTGTCAAGTTGAGTAACCCAACAAGAGTGGCTTCTAACGAGATTGACAACAATGATCAATAGTTAAAGGGTCATGCTAACGAGTGCCCTTAGGGCACTCTTTAATAATCCATTTCAGGAAAGTTTTGATACCACTTTTATGGAAAATGAAAAAAGCTGTCAAAATATTAATTACTTCTTTTTCATTTCCCATAAAAATTTTCTTTAAATGGATTATTAACGAGTGCCCTAAAGCATTTTCCATAGTTAAAAAGCCCGAAATCGAGGATAACGACATAGCATGGTTGATCCAAGAGATTTTGGAGCTTTAAATTGAGACATTTTATATATTTAAATTTAATTAAATAATATTATTTTACTTAAAATCTATTCTTTTAATTTTTTTAGATGAAAAAAAAATTTTAGTTTTTTTAATGAATTTTTTGTTCATTTGTGAACTGTTCATCTAATTAAAAAAAAAAACTTTTTTTTGAAAAATTTCTTTTTTGTTTGTGAGATTTTCACATAATTTTTTTTATTAATTATATTGTGTTCATTGTAACAAATTATCTAGAGAACCCGTTTGAGACTTGATTAATTTTTCACAAAACTTTATATATATATATATATATATATATATATATATATATATATATATATATATATATATGTAGGGTCACGTTTTGTGGCCTAAGCCCAAAAGGAATGGGAAGTCGGCCCAATGAACTCAAAACAATAGATTTGTAGAGAGTGGGTGCAAGAACTAGGCCTTTTATGAATTTGATAATGGCTAGTATAGAATTATAAGGTGAATAAACAAATAAGACATATGAAACTAAACAAAATTGTTGTTCGAGGAGACAAGATATGTTATTAATCAATAGAACTGAATGTTCATATTGCTTCAGTGTTACAGTTCTTTCTTTCTTTCTTCTTTTTCTTTTTCTCCCACCCCCCCTTTTGTGGAGGAGTTCTCACAATATATCTCTTTTTTGAATCATCTTCACCTTACACTTGTCAACCATTTGGGTTGCTATTTGAGTACCTGTCACATCAGTCAACCTCCTTTAGTCTTCTGTGAGTTGTAGTTGCCAATGTAACACTGTTCAAGGGTCTTCTCCACATAAATGCGGCCAGGAGAGTAGGTGCAGAGCATTAAATGCGGTGGTAGCAGCTTTTCCTCTATATATTTTTGAGTTCTTATTGTTCTTGCTCGGGCAGGAGGCTCATTCTTATTATGGAAATTTCCTGGAAGGTTACCTGAATTGATGAAATAACAAGCTGACTCATATCAGCCATTTCCGAGGAGGAAAAACTCCTCGGATTATCTCTCTTTTGTCATTTCCTTATATTATTCTAGACCTGGAGACCTTATTTATTACTTTTACCTCCTCGGACACAACCATATGCCCAGATAAGGCCCAAGGCCCGCTATACGAAATTGGGCCCTTAACACCCCCCCCCCCCCCCCCCCCCACACACACACACACACACACACACACACACACACACACACACACACACACACATGAAGTTATGAAGATAAAATTTTATTTAAAAAAAAGAAAAGAAAAGAAATGAGTGGACGGTGATTTACCTAAACTTTGCTAATCTTTTCTTTAGGCTAAAAAAACCCATACTAAATATCTGTTTCAAAAGCAATAAAGAAATTAAGAAGATAAAATTTCATTAAAAAATAATAAATAAAGATAGTAGTAGACAGTGGTCCACTACTCTTTCGCCATTTTTTAATAGCTAAAACCTATATTATTATTATTATTATTATTATTATTATTATTATTATTTTGAGAATCAACCTATATTAATTCAATTAAAAAAAAAAAAAACAAAGCAAAAAACCTATATGAATATCTCTGTTTCCAAATTACGACTGGCAGAGGCAATAAGTCCATGTAAAGAATGTGGATCCATTTTACACAGTTTTCATTTTACTTGCAATAGTGAATAGTTATGTGGTTTCTTAAAGTCATACTACTGTTAAGGATAAAACACGTACAACTAGTTTACAACCACAACAACCAGAATGACTGAGAGAGACTCAGAGCCAAACCTGTGTGGGAGAACAGAGAAGAAGGTTTCGGAGTAAAACACAAATGAAGCAACTACCAATCTTTAAAAAATTAACTTTTTGAGGCAAAAAGTTAACAGCAATGATACGAATACAAAATAATCAGGTTCACAACCCGAGTTCAGAGGTCACACTAAGAGTTTTTTTTTTTTTATAAACAATTTCTTTCAAGTAATGCTAGAGACAAAATAAAGTTTCACAACAATTTCACAACATTCTTAAATTAACATAGCAAAAAATTTAAATTAGTGATTATGATGGGCCTATATCTGAGTTGGCATGTTAATTTAAGAATGTTGTTATGAGAGATCGGAAAACTTGGTTGCTCTCAGAAAATGGTGTAGGCATCGGCACATTTCCTTTTCAGGATCATATGGAGTTGCCACTTATTTTATAAGTAAAATAAGAAAACTTTACAAACTATAATATATCTTGAATAGTTTGCATTCTTATTAATTGGAAACAATTACATCTAAGTAGAAAGAACTTTACATTGCTTTGATTCCTAGGTACAATCTAGTAAAAAAAGGGGAAAATACAGAGCCTTGTTTTTTAGTTACAATCTACCAAAAATAAAATAAGACACTAAATCTACCAACCTAAAA
The DNA here is from genome assembly GCA_023736055.1 of Quercus glauca. Classification (NCBI taxonomy): domain Eukaryota; kingdom Viridiplantae; phylum Streptophyta; class Magnoliopsida; order Fagales; family Fagaceae; genus Quercus; species Quercus glauca. Next base: position 20,416,753 of record CM043321.1, on the reverse strand, counting down.
TTTTAATGTTTAGGGGCTAGGTTACAGGGTGGGAAGGTGTTAGGCACCCATCCTACCTAAACAGAGTCTGGTCTTCTAAACTTTAAATGACCTTTTAAATACCCATTAAAAAATGATATGCAAATTATTGTGTCAATATTCCTAGATCTAAAGTTGGTTAATGTGGAAAATACTAGATTTGTTGTATTTATGCAAGGAGAAATCACATCGGAAGTTTACTTAGGGAAAATGATTTTTAAGAGAAGTTTCAAATTAAGCCAAATGAATTTTTTGATAAAAAATTCAAATATGATTTTTTAAAATAACAAGGAATGGATTTTTGCTAAAAAAGAGTTCCCAAATTTGATTTCTTAATCAAATAAGAGAATGAATCTCCAAAAGGAAAATCCAAATCTGATTGTTTAATTAAGAAACAAAATGGTTTTAAAAAAAAATTGCAGATCTGATTTTTCAAAGTAAAAAGGAATGAATTTTTAAAATAAAATTCAGATATGATTTGTGGTTTTGGAAAACAATGAAGATTTTGAAAAATAATTCATATCTGATTTTTGTTTTAAGAAAACTATGAGGTTTTGAAAAATAATTCAGATCTGATTTTTAGTTTTAGAAAACAATGAGGCTTTGAAAAATAAATTCAGATCTGATTTTGTTTTAAGAAAACTATGGAGATTTGAGAAAAAAATTCAAATATGATTTTTGGTTTTTGAAAACAATGGAGATTTGAGAAATAAATTCAGATCTGATTTTTGGTTTACATAAAACAATGAAGATTTGAAAAAAATAATTCAGATTTGATTTTGTTTTAAGAAAACAATGAGGTTTTGAAAAATAATTCAGATCTAATTTTGTTTTACATAAGGTAACAGATTTAGGATTTAACATATGCATCACATAACTACATGAACACAATCGACACATATGCACAAACAGACATACATCATATAACAAAAAAAAAGTATCAAGGCATACAAAAGGAAGAACATGTTAAGAGCATGGAGAATTGAATTAGTTATATGAACATGTAAATTAAGAGATGGAAACTTACCTACATGAATGTATTCCACAAGGAGACAATTACTACAGAAATCAAGGAGAATGAATTTTTTAAAGATCTAAAATAGGAGCCTCTTAACAAAAAAGAAATTCCAAAAGCAAAGCTTCAAGAATTTCTTTAACGTAAGGGGAGAGAGAGAGGGTGCTGATTTCTGATTTTAACTCTCTATTTATAGAGGTTTGGTGCTTAGAAAATAAGTTAGGTCTGATCAAATACGAATTAGATTGAATTCTTATCCCTAAAAAATCGAATCGGATGTGCTTTGGCTTGATCCAGTTTCTGGGCCAGATTTGGAGCCCATGCCAATTGGCACGATGGAAGTGCCGATCGGCACTTGCCAAGTGCTGATTGGCACTCTTTGATGCTAGTCCCGGTTTTCAGGTCCTTAAAATAATAATTATCTGAAAGATAATTATTAAAAAGAAAAAACTCAATTATCAACAACTCCCTTATTATCTGATCATCTATTTTATTCCTATGCAACCAAGCTTATTTTTGATCAAATCTAATAGCCAATCGCATAAATTACTTAATTAATTTTAATTATTAACCAATCAAAATTAATTTTAATTAATCACACGTGATTAGCTTCACCCACACAAAATGAATGCAGACTATGAAAACTTGATCTCATGATATCTTTCAATTCGACGGTCCGATTTGGGAATCAGGCATATCGTCATGACTGTTAGAACCTCAAGATCATTTTTATGATATGTGATAAATGATTTAATGCATGAAATGCAACTATGATTTTTTGGGTACTTGAAATGATCATTTCAATAATCTTTCAAGATTAAATTATGAGGTCAAAATTGAGTGTCTATAGTTGTGAAATTATTGTACATTTTGTTGTGTCCCTAGCATTATTATTATTATTATTATTATTATTTTAATCTATTGGCTAATATTTAGGGCCTAATTAATACTCTTATGATCCTAAACATCATACTCTCGGCTTATGCTTGTTAGGATTAGTGTCCTTAAATTTTATTGTATGATGCTATGTATGATCTTAAGTATGACATTATGTATGACTTAATATTGTGTTTAATAAAGTTGTTTTATTATTATCTAAAATAATGGTAACATAAATATTCAGACATTATCATATAGTCCATGAGATGCATAGTATGTGATTTAGTCATAAAAGATATAAGTCACAAGTTCTTTGTAAACTCAGAATTTTAGTTCGTAGTCGGTGATGAAATTGGGCATTTCATCTGCGAAGACTATAACATATCAACTAAGATGATTTGTCTTGAACTAGACCGTTATGAGATTTATTATTCTCCTAACGACTGTCAATTGAATAATAAATCTCACGACTTCTATTTACATGAACTCTTAATCCTGAGAGAATAATTGACCTAATCATGAAGTGTAGATTACTTTGATATATCAGGAGTGAGATCTAAAGTAACAGTCAAAATCTCAGTATGTTGGACAGTCACATATAGTGTGGATGGAACATATATTCTCAAGATGGAATTCATAGTCTTTTAACGGAGATACAAAATATTCTATTGAGATAAATTTAATGGGTTTGTTATTCAGAGAGTTAGGCCTAACCACTTTGGTAAGAAATTACTAAAGTATATATTTATGAAATTGGATTTCATAAATATATAATGAATAACTTAAAAAGATTAAATCGGATACTCAAAGATTAAGATGTAGTAATTTACAAAGTGGCAGTTTTCATTTATAACTTTATATTATTACGAATATTTTATGAAAGGGTTGCATGTACAATAAAGTTTTGGGATATAATTTATTAATAAGGTCTAGAGTGCAATTATATTTATATAGTGATATTAAATATAATTAATGGTAACTTTGGACTTGACAAGAGTTGACAGAAAATCCCAAGACCCATTGGAGCTAGTGTCTTATTTGTTCCTTTTTGGTCCCACTCCAAACCACATATTAAAGCCAAATTGAAAAGTCCCAAAAGGCTGGCCCAATTAGATAATAAGTTATATTGGGAGAAACATACAGAATTTTGCATGAGTATGAAACGTTTTGTATGCTAGTGTTGGACACTCTCTCATTCTCTCTAGAACATACACATATAACTGATTGAGAGACCACACTTCTTGGGCATCAAGTGGAATTAGAGTGAAGATTGAAAGTATTCTCAAGAACTTCTGATCTTTGGTTTTAAATTTCACCTCATCAAGGTACACTATCTTATTCTTAAATTTTGAACTTACATAGAACATGTTATCAATTGCAAATGAAGTAGATCCGTTAACTTTCTCCTGCGTACATGCATTTTTCCTTCAATGCTCACTAGCGTCCTCGATGAGACTGGGTGCACAATTATGATTCATCTGGATCCCTTGCTCCCATAAACCTGGACCTAGTGGTTAGGGTACTATTATGGTTATGTCTAGTTAGAAGACACTAACTTAGGTCCCCCTACCCATTCTTCGTTCATCAAAAGAGAAAAAGAAAAAAAAAAGATATAGAAATATCTCTATTGATTAAAATTTGGAGGCCTTGTTTCACTTCAGAACCTTAAACGATTGTCTAATTAATTGGCCTAGTGGTAAGGCTGGCCTTGTGGCGTAGGCGATAATTTTAATTGGGCCTTTATGTATTTTAAATATCACTTAAATAATATTTAGCTAGTGTTTTATATATATTATTTAAATTCCATTTTTCTTACTATGACTAATTTACTTAATAGTGATTAAGTTAGATTCTATTAGTCTTTTTTTTTTTTTTTTTTGGGTGTGTGGAAAAATCCTTATGTAATAACAAATGTTATTACAAAAATCTTACAAGCTGATGTGACAATAAATGTAATTGATGATACTTCAAGAAGATAATAAATGAATATTTGAATGAATGATGTTAGAAATCCTACAAATTTTGCAACATGATTATTAGAAAGATGCATCACTAGTCACAAAAAAAAAAAAAAAAAAAAAAAAAAAAAAAAAAAAAATCAAATATGTATTTATTAGGTTATTGAAGTCCACCGATCATCTTCGTTGCCACATCAATTTATAAAAGATATATATCTTTGAAAAGAAAATCGCTTGTTGCCCCCAAAATGCATTTTGGGGCCTTTCTCAAATAGTGCTAAGCCATGGCCTAAATGGTCTAGGCCTAGGGCCAGCCTTGGCTCAACAGTGGGTTTTGAAAGCCATTGGAAAACTATAAAACCAACAACTTTATATATATATATATATATATATATATATATATATATATATATATATATATATATATATATGAGAAAAAAAAAAATCACTTATTGCCCCACATTTTGGGACCTTTCTCAAGTAGGGGACGCTAAGCCATGGTCTAAGTGCCCTAGGCCTGGGTCAATGATGATTTTTGAAAACCATCGACCTCTCCTAGAACCATATTCCCCCATTCCCAAAATATGGCTTTTTGGTTTCTTTAACGGGTGAATAAAATCTCATATTAAATAATAATAATAATAACAAGAGTGAATGATTAATATAATATAGTTGAGTTCAAATTCATAGATTTAAGTTTATTTTTTATTTTTTATTTATTAAAATAGTATTTTTATATGTTATATTAATTATATCAATGCTAGTCTTTCTAAAAAAAAAATTATATCAATGCTAGTAGAAATTTTTTTTTTCCTCTTTTTCTTACTGTTAGTTGAAACACTGAGGGACACCACCCATCGATATTTCGATTATTGTAGTGTAGCAACTGTTTTTGACTTATTTAAGAAACCGAGTCAAAACCAATCGTACTGAATTGTGGGCACCCATGCTGATTAACGTAAGCTAAGCAGTGTATATCATTGGGTTGGATTAGTTTTGGAATTTTCTCAACCCAACCCACCTCATCAATTAGGAAAATTATCAATTTGAACCATACCTACTTGTAGGTAATTGGGTCGGTTGTCTGTAATACTTATATTATTCGGCTTAGGCCCACTCAAAACATTTTTATCTTTAATAAAATTGAATTAATTTGAATTGGGTCTTCATTTATAAAAGCCTACTAAAATTGACAATAGTCTAATGATGTAAAATAAGATACTAATAAGTCAGGTTAGTTCGGACTCATTGTTTGTAAAAGTCAAAAATCCAAACCAAAATTGAATCAACCTGACAAAATTCTGAATTCCTGAGACCAAACCAACCCAAGCCTTCGGATTGGTTGGATTCATTGGGTTATTCGGATCTCCCAAAGCACAAGCTAGATTTGATATTATCACAAATGTTCACGTCAATATATAACTGGATTGTTCTAGAATTTGTAAGACCCGAGCATCAACTTGTCTAAGAATTTCTTCTATTACACATGTAATAGTTATGTACATATTAGAAAAAATATTTTTTTTGAGAAAGTATTAGAAAAAATATTTAGTCATAATAGACTAGCATGATAGTCTTAGCAAAAATAAAATAAAATTTTGGGTACATTTCATTATACCCAACTCAACCCATAGCATGAGTGCTGCAAATTCTCTCCCATGTACATGTTTTTTAGGATGGACAAAACTTAGGTACAGTACCTTATGTACTGTTCTTTAAATTCATCTCTTAAGATTCAGCTATGTAACTGTTTAACTAAAAAATAAACTTCCATTCCATAAGAAAAAAATCCACATGACATAATTTTAAGAAGGGAACCTAAGGAACAGTACCTAAGTTTTGCCCTTTTAGGATTGAGTAATTTGAAGACCATATTTTTTAAAACTATTTTATATAGTAGATTGTAACTAGTTGTTTGTCACTTTTACATGAACCCATATTTTTTTTTCTACTATTCATAGTTTAATATACTAAAGTTTGGTACAAAATGATGGGGCATTTGAAAGCATTTGATAATTGGTCCAATGGATGAATTCCCCCAAAGGGTTCTCCATTTTCACATGGATCCCACACCTAAATTTACACCTACTTGTTAACTTTTGATTGGATTTTAGCTTTTTCAAATAAATGTAGTAGATCTATGTGAAAATGTTAAAATTTAATCAAGAGTTGATACATAAATAAAGTGAGAATTTGGGTGTGAATTGGAGTTGAGTATAATGAAATGTACCCAAAATTTTATTTTATTTTTGCCACATTTTTTAAAACTAATTTATATCGTAGATTGTAACTGGTTGTTTGTCACTTTCACATAAACTTATTATTTTTTCTCTACTGTTCATAGTTTAATATACTAGAGTTTGGCACAAAATGATGTGGTCATATATTTTTCTTTAGAACTATAACCCTCGCCACTCCTCAATGATCCAAAAGCCTTTTCGGCATTTGAAAGCATTTGATAATCGGTCCAATGGATGAATTCCCCCAAAGGGTCCTCCATTTGGATGAAAAATGCTACCGGTCAGTTGGGTGTTTTTACTTAGACGGGGCCTCCTACATACTACTAGACCAGTTCTAACTTCTAAGTCGACAGGCTCTCTCTCTCTCTCTCTCTCTCTCTCTCTCTCTCTCTCTCTCTCTCTCTCTCTCTCTCTCTCTCTCTCTCTCTCTCTCTCTCTCTCTCTCTCTCTCTCTCTCTCTGACGGACCACTTGGCAATCAAAAGTTACGAAACACTATAAATAAATAAAAAATAGAACATTTCAAAACCCCTCCAACGATAATCCCTAATCCCAAACCTAAATTTACACCTACTTGTTAACTTTTTGTTGGATTTTAGTTTTTTCAAATAAATATGGTAAATCCATGTGAAAATGTTAAAATCCAATTAAGAGTTGACACATAAATAAAGTGTGAATTTGGGTGTGAATTGAAGTGTGTCTTTAGCATTACTCCCCTACCAACACAATAATGACACTCATGCTTCTCTAGTGGATGTGATAAGTGAAAAGTGAAAACCTATAATCTTACACACCTTACTGTACACACTCTGCATTTATAGAAGGGTCATGCTAACAAGTGTCCTCAAGGCATTGGTTAATAATCTGTTTTAAGAAAATTTTGATACCACTTTTATGAAAAAAGAAAAAAACTGTCAAACATTATTTTTTTTTTCTTTTCACATAAAAACTTTCTTTAAATAGATTATTAACCAGTATTTTAAGGGTATTCATTTTGTAGAAATAGTAACTTAAAATTGCAGTGAAGTTCAGATTTCATTGCAATTTTTGCACGAAATTAAAATCTGTAACAAGGTGTCTATAAATTAACAATTAGTGCATCGGTACTTTATCTGAAAAGCGATACGGTCATACATGTGATCTTTGACTTAAGAAAACTTCATTTCAAATTTAAATTTCGATTGTGGGAACTTGAAAATTGCTCATCAACGTTAAATTCATCAATCATTAGGAAAAAGATGGTATCATTTAAAACGTTAATGGCGCGCATGTTTAATAGACTGACATTATCCTTTTTGGGATGATCTCTAATTGTTTGTTGATTTTCTTCTAAGTACTATTTAAATTTTTTTTTCCTTTTCTTTTTTAGTACTTAATTTTTTCTTTTCATTTCTTTTAACATCCACACAAGATAATGTTGTTCAACTAGTTTCACACCTACATCTAAAAGGGAAATTTTAACCAAAGTTCAAAAAGATATGGATTACAACTACACGATTAACTTTCATAAATCATATTCACAAACAAGGACGAAACCGGAATTTTTTTCATGGTGGACAAAGCATGAATAAAAAATTTTGAAATTTAAGAATAAATGATTTATTAGGATTCAAGACTAAATTAATACATAACATATAAAACTAATATCTACTAAATGTTAACAAAATATAAATAAAAGGAGAGATACAATACATAACTCAATGGTTCTCAATATATTTCAAAACAATCATCTTTCAATACAGAACTTGATATTCTTATAAATTTTTCTAAAATCATTTATAATTTATTATAGACTAAATTTCATAGCAATTTTCCTTTTGGTGTACCAAATTAAAGAGTTCTTTAAAAAATCTTCTTCATTTTTTTTAAGAACCTAGTTGTGATAATATTTATGGTTAAAAATATGTTCTGTAGTTTATTGTAGAAATTAGAAGAATAAGCAAAAGTATAACTATTCTATAAACGAATTGGGAGGCTGCTAATCTTTTAGTTCTTACCAACCTCTAGCATAATATAAACAAAAAAAAAAAAAATGATGATGAATAAAAAACATACATGTGCTACAAATCAACAATCATCTCTACTAATGTTGTAAATTCCATTTAGGTGGCTGTTTCGGTTTGTCCATTTAGACTGAATGTTTTGACACAGTTCTATAGCGTACTATTTTGGGGTTACTGCAATATATATAACAATAAATAAATAAACCTAGTGCTTCATGCCATAATGCTCTACCACATCATTTATCAATTCAAATAAAATAATCCATATGCTTATCATCATTATATAATATATAAAATATGATAAAGTAAATGGGAAAATAAAAAACACATTCTTAAAACAAAAAATGTCATATGTGAGTAATGTAAATGAAAAAGAAAACATATTCATATTCTGGGAAAAAGAAGAAGAAGCATATCATAGGTGAATTAAGTTATTAAAAAAAGAGAAAGAAAAAGAGTTTAGAAAAAATAATAAAGCTTTTTACAAATTCCAACCAAAATCATCACATATCGGTCGGAATTTAGGACGAGGTGGAATAGAATGATGTTTTGTACCGGTTAACTAACCAGAACAAAATGAAATTGACAGCAATGATCTCTATAAAAAAGAAATTTTTTCTTTTTGGTTTACTAAATTTTAGCTTAATGAAATACCATAAACGTTAAAAAGGCAACAACAACAACAAATAAATAAAGATGCTTTATGTTAAAAAGTCTTATTTTTAATAGAAGGATCACATGTCTTGGGCTAGGCTAGGTCACCTAGGTGTAATTTTGGGAAATCAATTTATATATATAAACACACGTGCGGGTTGTAATAATTATAATAATTATTAAAATTAAGGCTAGAATTATTATAATAAAAAAACTTGCGTGATGTGTGGGTATGCTATTAGTTAATTTTGAAAATTTTAATATGAAATTATTTTTATGGTTTGTCTATAATACTCATTATGTCTTATAATACTTGATAAATAATTTGGATTATGTAAAGTTGTGATTTTCAACTATATTGTGTTGGTTTTAATTTCATGTCAAATTTGTTGTAATTTCTTTAATCATTTTCCCTGTATGTATGTGGGTTTAATTGTAAGAGATGAGTGTGAGAAATCGGTGAATAATCAAACTTCAAAAGTTGAATCAGTGGATTTCATGACTAGCTCACGAGAAGCAACTCGCGAAAAAGCCACATGTGTAACACATGACTGGAAGATGAAGAGTCATGCCAAGCTGTCAATTTCGCAACTATCTCGCGAGAAGGGCAAACCCGTGAAAGTTTCTGTTTTGCAAAAAATTGTGTTTTGCTTTACCAAGTCTTTACCCACACCATATATACCCTCATTATCCACAATTTTTAAGGAGAGGTTTTCAGAGAGAAAACCCTAGAAAATACACTTGAGAGTTAGAGATTGTTATACCCACAATCATTTACACATTTTCTTGTGATTTTTCCTCAACTCCTACCTCTCAATCTCTAGATCTTTGAGAGGTTGCTAGCCCAAACACTTACCACACCCATTCTGAGTGTAAAGTGAGATTTTGGTGCTGCTGGGAAGCATTAGAAGGAGCCATTTATTGGCGAATGCAATCGGGTTGAATTGCGGGATCCAGAAAACTAGAGAAGACAAGACTCCGAGAAGTCCGTTGGTAGCAGGAGCTTAGAGGGTTTAAGTAAATGGGGTAGACTAGGCTTGGAAGGTCTTTTGTTATTCGTGTACTCCAACTTTATTCTCTAGTGGATCGATTTCAACTTTGAAAGCTCGGATTTGTGCAAAAACCTAAGAGCTTATTCAGACCCCTAATTAAAAATTACGGCTAGATAGCTTTTACTCTAACTTATACTAAGTGCAGAACAAGAGTAAATATGCCTTAAGAAATGTTAACACTACCCTAAGCCATATTCATCCATTATCAACAATAAAATGAAAGCTTAAAGAGTAGGGAAGAGAAATGCAAATACAAGATAACATTGAGACGTGTTATCGAAGAGGAAATCGAAAAACTCTGCAAAAAACCTCTCTACGACTCTCCAAGTCAAAATTGATTCACTCGAGAATAAAGTTGGAGCACACAAATAACAAAAAACCCTCCAAGCCTAGTCTAAGCCATGTACTTGAGCCCTCCAAGCTCCTGCTACCAACGGACTTCTCAAAGTCTTGTCTTCTCCTAACTTTCTAGATCCCACAATTTAGCCCGATTGCATCCGCCAATGAATGGCTCCTTCCAATGCTTCCCAGTAGCACCAAAATCTCACTTTACACTTAGAATGGGTGTGATAAGTGTTTAGGCTAGCAACCATTCCAAAGATCTAGAGATGGAGAGGTAGAAGTTGAGGAAAAACCATAAGGAAATGTGTAGATGATTGTAGGTATAACAATCTCTAACTCTCAATTGTATTTTCTAGGGTTTTTTCTCTGAAAAACACTCCTTATAATTTGTGGGTAAGGAGGGTATATATAGTGTGGGTAAAGACTTGGTAAAGCAAAACATAACTTTTTGCTAAACAGAAAGTTTCGCGGGTCTTTCACGGGTTGACTTTACCGAAGAGACAGTCGCGAAAAATCCGACTTCATGGAGCCTTGTCTTCTCTAGCTTTCCTAATCTCGCAATTTAGCCTGATTGCATCTTCCAATGAATGACTCTTTCCAATGCTTCCCAGCAACACCAGAATCTCACTTTACACTCAGAATGGGTGTCGTAAGTGTTTGGGCTTGCAACCTCTCAAGTATATAGAGATGGAGAGGTAGAAGTTGAGGAAAACCACAAGAAAATGTATAGATGATTGTAGGTATAACAATCTCTAACTCTCAAGTGTAATTTCTAGGATTTTCTCTCTGAAAAGTACTCTTTATAATTTGTGGGTAATGAGGGTATATATAGTATGGGTAAAGACTTGGTAAAGAAAAACATAACTTTTTGCCAAACAAAAAGTTTTGCAAGTCCTTCACGGGTTAGCCTTACCTGTGAGACAATCACAAAAAATCCAGACTAGCCCGACTCTTCATCTTTTAGTCATGTGCTCTACATGTGGCTCTCTTTGTGAGTTGCTTCTAGTGAGACAGTCGCGAGCCAGTCGAGAAATCCACTTGTTCAACTTTTGAAACTTGATTCTTCACTGATCTCTCACACTCATCCTTTACAATTAATCCCACATACATACATGGAAAATGATTGAAGAAATTACAATCAAATTTGGCACGAAATTAAAGCCAACACAATATAGTTGGAAAGCACAACTTTACAATCTTCCCATTTGGCTATTCCATGACAATACCCCTAAATAGACTTTAAATTTAAACGTGAGTTTGGGAACATAGACAAAACTCACTCACACCTAATTCTAGAAGCTGTGAAGCACTTGCACCATATACGCTTGTATCCTGAAACACTTGCACATAACAACAAAACTTCATTGAGCTCAAGACAAGTAGAACATAAGGCACGTATGAGGAACAAGTAAAAATGCAATCAAGGTAGCAAATGATATGATAACATGAAGCATAACTTGATCAAACATAAACAGTGATTACGAAATGACTACAGTGGCCATTTATCAAGAAAATGATCATCCAGACACGCAATGCAATTAAGAGCAACGCTAAAATCAATTACATGTCCAACAAACACATGATGCATTAAAGAAACTAAAGCTAAGAGCATTATAAAGAAATAAGCATCAAAATGGCTATAAAAACCAAGATACAAAACAATACTAAAGAAAACTAAGTTTTAAACTAAAGTACTTGAAAGCTTTAAACGAAAGCATTGTAAACATCCAAAAGTTATACAAATTTAAAGTAAACTAGAGACCACCAAAATAAGCCAATGTATACTAAAATTTGCTACTTTGCTACTTTGCTACTCCCCCTCAAGCTGAACCCCCCCCCCCCCCCTCAAACTACTCCCCCTTTTCAATCGGAATGGCTAAAGAGACTAGAATGTATCGGACTCTGAATCTAATGCTGGCTCTAATTTCCTCATCATGTCATCAATCTGAGACGAGAGGGTAGTGATCTAGCCTTCAAGGTATGTGAATTGAGATATGGAGTAGTTGATGTGTGAAGCTAGCATTACATGCATCTCTTCGACCCTTCCAATTAGATGATCAAGGCGATCGGGAGCTCTTGTGCGCGCTTGGGAAGAAGGTTGTGCAGTGTCCTCTGGAACTAAAGTTAAATGCTCGATTTCCTCTTCGTGTCTCCTCTTTCTTCATCAGCATCATCTCTTGGAATTTGAGAGACACCAACAGTTGGTCTGGGGATATGAGCTTTGCTTCGGATGATGGTTTGCTCACTAATAGGATCTTCCCTTTGCATCAAATGTAGTCTACTTGGAATCTTCACCCTTGCCTTTAAAATCAGAGACATGATAAGGCTTAGGAATGCTAGAGTTAGCCTTGAATTCCATTTTGTGATGCATTTGATGAAAAGGTGATAAATGTGATTGCAGATGTCGATCTCCTTGTGAGTGAAGAGATGAAATAAGAATATGGTCCTCGGTCCTGACAAATTTGTCTAGTTCTTCATCGAGTAGAGGTTGAAGATCATGATGTAGGCTTAAGCTCGCTTTTCCGGGGTGAATGTAATGGTGTGCAGGGCCTTCTTGTTGAGTTTTCCACCAAGGATTTCCACTAGGGGTTCTAGTTTCTCCCTTCTCTCATCATATTGTAGAGATGTGTGTGGAGTCGTCAGTCGAATCTTCAAAACATCTTAAATTGATTCCTTTGTGATAGAGAACTTTCTCCCCTTTAGCCAACAGTTGATGTGATCACCTTCCACAATGGCATTTACGAAGAATTCTCGAATGATAATTTCAAAGACATCGCCCATCAGATTAAGCAACTTCATCCATCTCCTTTCTTTGAACACATCCAGAATGAAAGTGTCCTCTAGAGAATCTAAGTCCACAGTCCTCTCTAGAATGATTGGAGCCCGCTTGTAGTGATCGTTGAAGGCCATATCAGTATTGTCTTTTCGGAACGAATCTGAGGAGGTGCGTGGACACTTTGAAGGCTTCTTTGTGGCCTTTTTCTTAATAGAAGACATCTGCAAAACAAACACAAACACAAAGAGACAAAGACAAACACAAACAAGGAAACAAACTTGATTAGATACAAGTTAGTCCACAAAAACGAACAAAAGTCCTAAAAAGAACATAAAAGCAAGCAAACAAAGTCATAAGGTCATTTTTTTAAGTGCTAAAAGTCTAACAAGACTTACATAGCATGAATGAAATGCAAAACATGTCAAGGGATCAAGTGTGTGCATCAAGTGTGCATGTGAGATGCATGAGCAATGCATGACAAGGCACTCATGGGGCAAAGTGTGTGAAACACAACTAATGTTTAAAACATGTTAAGAATGTAAAAAATTGGAAATCCCCAAAATTTGGTACTCATCGGAGTCCAAAATAACAAGAAAATGCCATTTGAGCATTTTATCAAACTAGAGTGCACACAAACCACTAACATGTAAAACAATGCATGAACATGTTGAAATCTTGCCTAAATACATGTTAAAAAATGCTGCTTGGGGCCAACACAAACACAAACAAACACAATGAGATACAGCCCAATCAAGAAAATTAAAAATTTTGCAAGAAAATAAGATTTTCCCAACCCCTTTCAAAAATAACCCAACCCTAGAAATCATAGAATCTAAGACTTAATCTAAGGAAGCAAGAGTGTAAAAGTGTTAAAACATACCTTAGATGAGTCTTAGGGATGATTGTTCTTGAGTTTTGGTTGAGATTTGAGTAAAAGAGTGTTTTGGGTTAAGAGAGGCATAGAGGAGGCAAAAGAGAGTGATTTGAAAAACTGTCACTGTTTGGCTTTTAAAAACTGCAAAACCGCTCATTTCGTGGGTAAGCTTCTCGCGAAGTTACTCGCGAAATGGCCTTTGAAGCACTTTGACAAATTTCGCGGGAAGCTTTTTCTTGCAAATTAGTCGCGAAACTCTTTGTGTGAATTTTTGGAAATACTGAAATAGGCTTCCTGATTTTCGTGGGTAGGTTCTTACTCGCGACTTACTCGCGAAAATGCCTTTGAATGAGTTTTTCAATAAAAATAAAATGGACTGATTGGAAAAACTCTTAACACACAAAAATTAGAAAAACACTTTCAAAAACATATAAAATACTTAAAAATCTTTTTGGGTTTGATCATCAAGCAATTGAGTATACACATCACATTTGAACACATACAATCACACAAATGGAATAGGCATTCATTGAACATTAGACTTTGTGTTATTTGTGTGGATCAAGTATGAAGTAGTCCATTGTCTAGTATGAAACTTCAATGATCAATTCAATCAAGTCATACACAACTAGTACGAAGTCAAGTGACCTATCTCACTTGTAGAAATGAACATATATGACCCTTCACCAACGTGTTTACATTTGATTGAAAGCTTTTCATTTGGTTTCTATTTTTCATAATTTTGATCAAATTCAACTCAAATTCTTGAGAAACGATGCCGTGAACTTTTGATATTTCTTTGATGAATAAGCTTTTGGCTTTGGCACCATACATTTTAATACAAATTTACTCCACCTTTTTCTAGTCAAACTAGTTTTCGAAGTAATGCTTTTTCAGCTCTTTCTCTTTTCAGAGATTGACATTTGAAGAGCTCTTTTGAAAAAGAAAAAAAATGTAAGGAGATATATAGGCACAAGTTTACGCATGTATTAAGATCAAGCAAGTCTATTGACTAACCATTCATGACAAGCTTGAAGATCTATTTACAACAATCAAACATAGATTTCTAGATGTCGCTCATACGTAAATGATGTGCATACATACCAAGCTAAGCTCATATATGCATTACGCCATTAGTACAAAGGTACTATGCCAAACTCACATGTGATATACACAACACAAGCGATCAAAGTTTTTTAGATTTTTCACTTTTTATGGGTTTTTGAATTTTTCAACACACTAAAAAACAAGACAAATAAAGTAAGATCAACAAAAACAAGGAAAACAAACAAGGACTTGTAAAAGAAGCATGCTTAAAATAGAAGCAAAGACACAAGAAGATTGCATATGTTATGATGCATGAAACTATAACTCTAATACGTTGAAAGTATTAATGCATGGGCATAGCGAGTGATCATGCATAAGTACCCTTCTTCACACACTGTACAAGTGTTTTGGGTAAGATCCTTGGAAGGAGGGGTACGACCGACATAACTCTCAAAGCTTGGGGTGAAGCTAGCAAGGCATGATGAAATGTTCTTCAACATCTCCATAACATCTCCAATGAGTTTTCCCTCATTTTCTCCTTTAGCTTGAATTCCCTTTGGCATTCTTCTTGAGTTGTCTTGGCCATGCAAAGAATCAGCCCTCTTGAGTGCCTGAAGCTTGAAACAATTTGGCCTTGTATGCCCACGCACGCCGCAATGATGACAAAAATGCTTCACTTGAGGTCCCTTTTGACTTTTGGATAATGACTTTCTTTTTTCCTTTGGTTTTAGACCAATTGTTCTCTTTGCAACAACAGGGGTCTCAATCTTAGGCTTCTCCACTTTAGGCTTCTCTACATTCTTTGTTGACACAAACTTCACTTCCTTCGTAGGCCCGCTGCTTATGCTTCCTTCATTGGTATAGCCTAAACCGGTCTTGTCGTTTGAAGATTTTTGAGAAAAGAGCACATTGTCAAGTTTCTTGGTGGAAATGCGCTCCATTTTGACATTTGTTTGGATTATTTCAAGTTCAAGAAACTTGATTTTAGAATACACATTCAGCAGCTCTTCCTTTAGCCCTTCAACTTTCATTTAGCTTCCTTAAGTTGCACAAGTGTGGATTTATACTCTTCCTCAATTTTCTTCATCTTTCTAAACGCATTCTTTGCAACTTTTGCATATTTGCCACAATCTTCAAGTAGCGCATCATACAGTTCTTGAAGGTTCTTCTCGCCTTCATTGAGGCACACATCCTCATCTTCCGAATCATCAACTTCTTCACCTTCGGAATGTACACCTAGCTCATCAACCAAGTCGCTCAACTCATCTCTAGATTCAACTACGGTAATTGCCATGAAAGCTGAATAGTTTTCCTCACTATCACATTCTCCTTTCACATTAGAATTTGCGCTATCTGAATCACTAAGGGTGGTTGCAAACACTTTACCTTTTCCTCTCAAGTAATTTGGACATTTTTTCTTGAGATGTCCATGCCTATTACATTCATAGCACACAATTCCTTGAGTTGATGATGAGTCTTTCCCATCCTTCTTTTTGAACTCACTTTTTTCAGTTTTTGAGGATGAGAACTTTCCTTTGCCAAACAACTTCCTATTATTCTTCATCTTGAGAAATTTTTAGAAGTTCTTCGCAAAGAAATGCCACCTCCTTTTCTACATCTTCTTCATCGGAGGAATCACCCATTCTCTCATTTATAGTTTTAAGAGCAAGTGATTTGCTGGACTTGTGAGAGGGTAGTCCGAGCTCATAGGTTTGGAGAGATCCAATGAGTTCTTGAATCTTTATCTTATCCAAATCTTTACTCTTCTCAATGGCCGTGACCTTAGCCTGGAAGCTTTTGGGTAAGGATCTCAAGATCTTCCTCACCACGTTGGCATCTTTAATCTTCTCCCCAAGATTGAGTTTGACAATCACTATCTCGTTGAGTCTCTAATAAAAGGAATCAAATGACTCATCGTCGCTCATTTTTACTTCTTCAAAACGAGTAGTGAGCATTTGAAGCTTGGTGTCCTTAACCTTCTTGGTACCTTCGTAGGTTGTCTCAAGAATGGTCCACGCCTCTTTGGCGGTCTTCACATGTGAAATCTTGTGAAACTCATCAGTAGAAACACCACAGAAAATAGCGTTAATTGCTTTGCTATGGGTGTTTACCAAAGCAAGAGTAGCCTTATCCTATTCGGATTTGGCAGTAGTGGGTCTTACATACCCATTCTCAATAGAATCCCACATTGTCTCATTAATAGCACTAAGAAAAACACGCATACGTTCTTTCCAAAAAGCATAGTTACTTCCATCAAAGTAGGGAGGAGCATTAAGGAATTGAGATCTATCCATCTCACTTGGGGTCTAGGATCACAATAGGATAACGAAATCCAATAAGTGTACCCGCTCTGATACCAATTGAAAGCTCAGATTTGTGCAAAAAACCAAGAGCTTGTTCAGACCCCTAATTAAAAATTGCAGCTAGATAGCTTTTACTCTCACTTATACTAAGTTTGAAACAAGAGTAAATAAGCGCAAAGAACCGTTAACACTGCCCTAAGTCATATTCATCCATTATCAACAATAAAATGAAAGCTTAAAGAGTAGGGAAGAGAGATGCACACACAAGATAACACCGAGATGTGTTATCGAAGAGGAAACCGAAGAATTCGATGAAAAACCTCTCCGCGACCCTCCAAGTCAAAATTGATCCACTAGAGAATAAAGTTGGATTACACGAATAAGAAAAGACCCTCCAAGCCTAGTCTACCCCATGTACTTGAGCCTTCCAAGCTCTTGCTACCAACTGACTTCTCGGAGTCTTGTCTTCTCTAGCTTTCTGGATCTCGCAATTCAGCTCGATTGCATCTACCAATGAATGGCTTCTTCCAATGCTTCCCAACAGCTCCAAAATCTCACTTTACACTCAGAATGGGTGTGGTAAGTGTTTGGGCTAGCAATCTCTCAAGTATATAGAGATGGAGAGGTAGGAGTTGAGGAAAACCACAAGGAAATGTGTAGATGATTGTGGGTATAACAATCTCTAACTCTCAAGTGTATTTTCTAGGGTTTTCTCTCTAAAAAGCACTCCTTATAATTTGTGGGTAATGAGAGTATATATAGTGTGGGTAAAGACTTGGTAAAGCAAAACATAACTTTTTGCCAAACAGAAAGTTTTGTGGGTCCTTCGCGGGTTGGCCTTACCCGCGAGACAGTCGCAAAAAATCCATCCTGCCACGAATCTTCATCTTCCATTCATGTGCTCTACACGTGACTCTTTTTGAGGGTTGCTTCTCGTGAAACAATTACGAATCAATCGCGAAACCCAATTGTTCAACTTTTGAAGCTTGATTCTTCGTTGATCTCTCACACTTATCCCTTACAATTAATCCCACATACATACAGGGAAAATGATTGAAGAAATTACAATTAAATTTGGCACAGAATTAAAGCCAACACAATATAGTTGGAAATCACAATTTTATAGACTTGGAGGGTCGCGGAGAGGTTTTTTGTTGAGTTCTTCGGTTTCCTCTTCGATAATACATCTCGGTGTTATCTTGTATTTGCATCTCTCTTCTCTACTCTTTAAGCTTTCATTTTATTGTTGATGATGGATGAATATGGCTTAGGATAGTGTTATCGGTTCATTGCGCTTATTTACTCTTGTTCCGCACTTAGTCTAAGTTAGAGTAAAAACAATCTAGTCGTATTTTTATTTGGGGATCTGAACAAGCTATTGTGTTTTAGCACAAATCTGAGCTTTTAGATTAAATTACACATCATTGATTATTTAAAAAATATATATAATATCAGATTATATATTATATGTCACTAATTTTTTTTTTTTTTTTTTTTAGGGGGAAAAATGCATAGTATTAAGAAAAACCAACAATGTCGGCTTGGTTAAAAGAAAGAAAAGGTGGTGGAACATCCTCCATCCACACAGTAATGTCTAAATACATAAAACATATCTAGCTAAATTATGAACAACCTTATTATCTTCTCTTTTAACATGAGAGTAAAGTAATTGATGAAAACACCTAGCGCCAAATCTGATATCATCCATAAGCAAACCATCAGAGGATAAGAACATATTATCATTGACTAATGCCAACATGAGTACCTGGCAATCACCCTTTAACACGGCCTGAGTGAAGCCTAAGTCTGAGGCAAACCGAAGTTTTGTTGACGCCACCAATGCGTCAATCTCCAAAGAACTGTGAACTCAAGGAAGCTGCTTTGATAGCAAAGCCATTACTGAACCATAATTGTCACGTATCACCACCCCAATGCTCGATTTATGCTCCTTACTAAAATTGGCACCGTCAGAATTAATTTTAACCAAGCCTAGTGAAGGAGGTTGCCATTGAGATCAAATAACCACAAGTCGAACCCATGGGGGAGGTTGTACAACAAGAAATTCTTCAAGATGCTCTTTTGCCACAAAAGCTGTCAAATGGGAGCTGCAGCTCGGTTGACTCAGACAAACTTGGTTCTGTTGAGTCCACACAGACCACGCCGTGATAGAGAATAACTCCACATTCTGCTGATGCTTAATGAGCCATGGTAGTATTTCTTTAAAATCCATGAAAACATTATTCCGTCGGCACGACCACAAATCTTCTTTCTCCCAAACAACATCGAGCGCTTGACAAGTCCAAAAGGCGTGTAAGGCAGATTTCGGAACTTGTTTGCAATGATCACAGAGGGGGCATTCAATAATTGTTCAACACACTAGGTTCTATTTTGTTGGCAAAGAATTTCGGCAAGCCCTCCACATGAGATTCTTCACTTTGTTTGGTACGTGTAAAGACAAATTCCTCTCCATAAATATTTATCATTGTCAACAGGTATGCCATTAAGCTCGAAAGCAGCTTCATCCTTCAAAAACTTATAACCCGATTTACACGTATACTCCCCTCTTTGCGTGGAAGGCCAGAACAGAGAATCCACCACCTTAACCTGTGACAAAGGAGTCTGTTTGATAAGCTCAGCTTCCTTCAGAGTAAAAATCCCATCGATAAGGCCATGATCCCACTGCCGATTTGAATCGTCAATTAACATATCAACCTTAGCATCAGCCAATGACTCAATCAAAGTGGACCGAACCTGAGGAGTGTGCCTTCGAGGTAGCCAAAAATCTTGCCATATACCGACTAACTTGCCATTCCCAATCTGCCATCTACAACCCTTTAAAAGGACATCCCTGCCATGTAAAATACTAGTCCAAGCACAAGAACCTACTCTTGAATTTCTAGCCTCCATTATTGTGCAATTGGGAAATAACCTCGCCTTAAAGACTTCATAAAACAAATAATTTGTATTTGCAAAAGCCGCCATGATTGTTTCGCTAATAAAGAATCATTGAACAAAGCTAGGTCGGGATAGCTTGAATAACCGCTTTCATTAATACTTCATGCCCAGCTTAAGACAAAAGTTTACCTTCACATCCATGCAACTTTCGCCACACCTTCTCCTTGATGAAATTGAAACTCTCATTTTTCTTCCTACCAACCAAAGAAGGCAACCCAATATATTTTTCATACTCTGCAATTTCCTGTAGGACTAAAGTAGTTTTGATCTTCTGTTTTGTGTTCACCGGAGTAGATAAGCTATAGAATATGGTTGTCTTATTCTTATTAACTTTTTGACTCGAAGTCTTTTCATAACAATCCAAAATACCAAGAAATTTTCCACACTCTTCACTAGTAGCCCTGCAAAATAAGAGACTATCATCTGCAAACAATAGATAGGTTAATTTAGGACCTCGTCGACAAAGGGAGAAGCCCTTGATATCCCCCACTCTTGCAGCCTGTTGAATAAGCTCGTGTAAACCTTTCGTGCATAGCAGGTAAGGGAAAGGAGATAGTGGATCTCCTTGTCGAATGCCTCTGGTGGGTTGAATCAACCCTTGGGGTTCACCATTGAACAGTATTGAATATGTGATAGTTTTTATGCAAACCATAATGAGACCAATCCAATTTTCATTAAACCCCATATTTCTCATGATATTTTCCAAGTACACCCATTCCACTCGATCATAAGCCTTATGTCAAGTTTGATATGTCAAGTTTGATTGCCGTAAACCCTGTATTCCATAAACTAAGATTTTTCATGCAATGTAAGTTCTCAAAGGCAACAAGAATATTATCAGTAATAAGTTGATCCTTAGCAAAAGCAGATTAGTGTTCAGTGATGATTGAAGGTAAAATTTTCCTCAAACGATTGGCCAGAGCTTTTGAGAAAATTTTATACAGTACATTGCACAAGCTAATGGGGCAAAATTCTTGAACATATTTAGGGTTTTTTTGTTTTGGGGATGAGAGTAAAGAAAGTATGATTAATGGGATATGGGAGAGTACCTGAATTCAGCCAAGATAAAATTGAGCCAGTGACATCACTATCTACCACTCCCCAGAAGTGTTGGTAGAACAACGGAGACATTCCATCAGGACCTGGAATGGTGTGCTAAAACTAACTCTAAATAAGAATTTGAGATAATGACTTAAGATATTCTTTTTCCTTTTTTAAAAAAAGTTATGTAAAAGATATCATTGGAGAATGCATTTTCCCCTAACATTTATAAATTAAATAAGTCAAAATGAGAATTCTTAACAAAAACTTCATTTTCATTCTCATCAAGCCTATGGACACACTTAAAGCAAATTAGTGGTTTTTTTTTTTTTTTTGGTGGTAAACACGATAGAAATTCAAATTATGGCATTCGCTTCAAAATGATTGTTCTTTATTATCAAGACAAGACCCAAATTCATTTTTTTGTGTAGGCAGGGTTCAAACATGATTATTGACGTACCGTCGCTTTGTAATATTTCGGTGTGGAGCTATATTTGGAGGAAAAGAGAAGGGTTTGGTTAACCAAATTTTGAAAAAGAAAAAAGAAAAAAGAAATACTTGTTGAGCTCATTGTAAATGCTCAAGGCTTCATTTTTCTAGGTATGTTTGGAAGTGGAATTTTGATCAATATTGAGTGCAAAGCATCTGTCTTTGTTGAATATATGAGCTCCAACTTATAAATTAAATTATTAAATATATCAATTTCAGTGGTTGAATTTTTTGTGTATGAGAATTATTATTTTAAAAAATAAATTATTGTGATAGAATATCAAATATCACCTCCCACAAGAATGCATTCGGCTAGAATTTAAATTCTCTTATGCTGATTGATCCAATATAAGAAGGTTTTCAAGACATTCTCGTTCAAATATAGGCCAATCGTACTTGTGATAATTCCCAATGATCAAATATGACCACTTAGAGCATTCACAGCAGTGGAGGTATAATGCTATAATGTTATATTTTAGCTATACTAACACAAAATTGATGCTCCAGTAGTGGAGCTATATCCATTTTTTTTAGCTCCACATGAACAGTGAACATCTATCTATAGATGTGTATTGTTCATGAGAGCTAAAAAAAAAAACATTATTTTATTCCAGCTTTTTATTAAAAAAAATCCTTTCTCTCTCTCTCTCTCTCTCTCATTCACTCTCATCGTGCCTCTCTTTCTCTCATTCACTCTCATCTCATCTCTCTCAACTCTGGTATCTCTCTCAACCTCACTCTCTCAACGTTGTGCTCCGGCCGCTGGGTCGTGGTTGTGCTCCGGCCTCGTGGATCGAAGTGGCTTTCTGTGGATCGTGGTTGTGCTCCGTGCTCGTGGATCGAAGTGGCTTCCCTCACCTCCACTCTGCCGCTGGGTCATGGTTGTGCTCCGGTGTGCGTTGGTATCGAGGTTGAGATCGGTGTGTGGTTTCGATGTTTGGGTAGCTGGATTTGGGTTTGGTGGGTTTCGGCGTTTAGGTTGCTGGATTTCAGGGGTCACGGTGGAGATGGTGGTGGTGGTGGGCGTTTTGCTGGTGGTGGGTCGTATCGGTGTGAGTTCGATTTGTGATGGCTGGGTTCGAATTGTGATTTGTGGCTATGGGTTTGATTTTGGTTGCTTTTTTTTTTTTTTTTTTTTTTTTTCCTACTGTGGACTGGTGGTCGGTGGTGGTGGTGGTGGTGGTGGAGGTGGTGGTTGTAGGTGTAGCTGATAGTAGAGGTGGTTGTGGATGGTGCTGTGTATGTATTTTTTTGAGTATAGGGATATATTATTTTATTGAAGTGGTTATATTATTTTATTGTGATGTTTATATTATTTTATTGTGTTGAAAGCTAAAATAGATCCACTGCTGCAACATGTATGTAGGCAAAATAGATAAAGTGACTTTTTGTGTAGCTAAAATGCTAAAAATTTAGATCCACTGTTGTGAATGCTCTTAGGTCTACGTTGCCACAATATTGTTCGAAGGAAGTAGGCAAGCTATTCGACCTAGTTTTATTATTTTGATGTTAAGTAGGGGAGGGATTTTGGTGTTAAGTAGGAGAGGGATTGACCTTTTAATTAAATGCATATTCAGTCGTACCGGCATGCTCCATTGATTTTCTTTTGATCAAAGGATCAAGCAATGCTAATCGAGTCTAGTTGAGTAAGCCCCTTGCTAATCCAAGGAGGGAGTTTGACCAACTCCCTTTTTGATAACAAGGCAGTAAGACATGCCACCTTAATGCACTAGCCAATTGGAAGGATTTGAACTGTTACTGAACGACCTTCATGTATTTCAACACTAGTGAGAATGGCCTTCCTCATTATAGAGTACACTCAGAAAATCTGTGATATGCAAGAAAAGAGGAGAAGAAATTGAAAGAAGAAAAGAGAAGTGGTAGCTGCTCAATGGAGAGCTATGCCTACGACCCTGTACTGGAGGCACGAGTGTTGGATATATTTATAAAAAATATCATATTTAATTTAATACTCATTTATGTGAATCGAAGAAATCAATTATCCCTTAATGTCAGATATGTTGATTGCTAAATTTTGAAATTAAAATATAATTCAAAATTTGAATAGCTATTTTCAATAGTTTTAATTAGGAAATTTCTAAACTAAATGTGATATTAATACCATAATTGCCAGCATATTTGGTTTTATTACATATATATACTTTCCATTCTAAACGTTTTGTATTCAAATGTTCTTATTTAAATATGACATAATAACGTCATATATGGAAGATTTTTAGCACTTGCTGAATTATTTTATGTTATAATAAGTTACCATATATACACAAATGTTTACTATTTGGTTTAATGGAAAGTGGCCAAAACAGCTAGTAAATTTTTTTGTAATATATATTCAGAAACTTTCAAAAAAAAAAAAAAAGGTTTTGTAATAATGGGACATTAAATTCATAGCATTCTGCCCTTTTCTTTTTGTTCTCAACGTAAAAAGTTTGGTAAAGACAAACAAATGATATTTGGTTTATATTATATTATATATATAAAGAAAGCTATTGATTATATACTAATTTCAATAACTTTATGACCATTTAATTGATATCAAACCCTTTTGATTTTTTGGCTAAGGACAAGTTATAGGTCTGGCTATATATATATATGGAAAGAAATAAAAATTGATAGACACATATTTTTATTTTTGAATTATAAGGCTGCAAACTTTTCAAAAACACTTTTTATTGTCCTAAACACTTACCATCTATTGCTTCTTACTAACAAAAATATTTTATCTTTTACAAAATTTTATGGGAAAAGAAAGTACTATAGAGAGCTTATATCCTACGACTAGTGTAGGCTCGCAAGGATAATCAGCCAAGGTGGTTGGGTTGTTGCCACTTACGTGTAGAAACTATTTGTCTAACTACATCGGATATATTGTAGACGGCACAATTTGTCTCAAGACAGTGACTTGGTCCACGCCTCATCTCTCCCATCTCTTTTGGTAAAATCAAATTGTGTAATTTCCAAGGAAAATTAAGGTATTATCTCTCCTTTATTTCCAACAATTTGAGACAAATCGATATGGAGAACACAAAATCATCCTTGGAAAATGGTAATGTTATGTCTAATTCCTCTGGAGCAGGTGATCTTAATAAGCCATTCCGCTTCCGTGGTGTTAACTTTTAGAAGTGGAGACAAAAGACTTTATTTTATCTTACTCTCTTAAATGTGGCTTATGTGTTAACTGAGAAAAAACCAAAGAAAAGAAATCACAATTGACTGAAGAAGAACTTTCTCAACATGAAAAAGATGTTAAGAAATGGGATAAGGATTATCTTTATTGTAGAAATTATTTACTTAATTGTCTTTTTGATGATTTGTATGATTATTATGATTAAGCTTACAAATAAGCCAAAAAGATATGGAAGGCATTGAATCAAAAATATGATACAAAGGAAGCTAGATTCAAGAAATATGCATGTAGCCGATTTTACAGGTTTCAGATGGCTGAAGGCAAGTCCTTGGTGGAACAATCCTATGAACTCCAAATGAGTTCACAAGATGTTCAATCTGAAGACATTCGAGTAGATGAACAAATGCAAGTTTCAGCCATCATTGACAAGCTGCCGGAGTCTTGGAAGGAGTTTGCCAAAGTCCTAAGACACAAGCAAAAGGAACTCTCCATTGAATCCTTTATCACCCGTTTGAGAGTGGAGGAAGAGGCAACGAACCAAGACAAAGCTGTTGAACTCCATGGAGCAAATGGTCCTAAGGTAAATTTTATCTCTTCAAATGAAAACATGCCAAAAGCCATTGTAAAAAATAATGACTATATAAGGCCTAAGAAAAGGAACTTCAAACATAGGCCAAATGAAAATCAGCCTCAACATAAGACCCACTCTAATCAAAGAAAGAACCAAGCTCACCATCCTAAGCATGCTCTAAATAATGGCAGCCACACTAATAATAGAAATTATGCATGTTTTGTATGTGGAAAGCCTGGACATTCAGCTAGGAATTGTCGTTTTCGAAAACATGGGCCTATGGCTCAAGCCAATGTCATAGAAAAGCCTCTTGTGGCTATGATTAGCGAGATTAATATTCTCGAAGGCTTAGGAGGGTGGTGGATTGATTCTGGGGCAACCAGACATGTTTGTTGTGATAAAACTTGGTTCAAGACCTATACCATCTTGGGTGAGAAAAAGAAAATTATGCTTCGTGATTCTCATACCATTGAAGTTGTGGGTATTGGAGAGGTGCTTCTCAAATTTACTTCTGGGAGAGAAGTCACTCTCAAAGATGTCTTTCATGTTCCTAACATTAGAAAGAATTTAGTTTCTAGTTTTTTGTTAAATAAGGCTGGTTTCAAACAAGTCTTTGAGGCTGATCAATATGTACGCTCTAAAAAGGGCATGTTTGTTGGCAAAGGCTATGCTTGTGATGACATGTTTAAACTTAATGTTGAGATGAATGAAAATTCAAGTTTTGCTTATATTGTTTCTTGTGTGAATGTTTGGCATGGTAGATTATGTAATATTAATAATAAATATATGAAAAATATGAGTGGTTTAGGTTTAATTCCTAAACTTGAAAATGAACTTGAAAAATGTGAAATATGTAGCATGACTAAAATGACTAGAAAGCCTCATAAATCAATTGAAATAAATACTGAATTACTAGAACTTATCCATAGTGATATTTGTGAATTTGAGGGACATTTTGTTGGAAAAATACATGTTTGTATCGCATTCAAAACATATGCAGCAAAAAAATTAACGGATCTACTTCATTCCCAATTGATAACATGTACTATGTAAATTTTAGAATTTGAGAACAAGAAAGCGTACCTTGGTGTGGTGAAATTCAAAACCGAAGATCAAATATTCTTGGGAAGACTTTTAATCTTCACTCCAACTCCACTTTATGCACAAGATGTGTGGTCTCTCAATCAATTTCCAAGGAAAGAATAAAGAGTGTCTAACACTCACATACAAACCATTTCATTTCTTATGAGAACTCTCATGAAAAGACTTAATGAAACTCTCATGAAAAACCATTATGAAAAAGCCTTAATGAAATTCTGTATGTTTCTCTCCTAATATACAACTGATTATCTAATTGGGCTAGCATTTTGGGCCATTCCAATTGGGCTATAGTGTGTGGCTTGGAGTGGGACTAAAATGGACCAATAAGACACTAGCTCCAATGGGTCTTGGGCTTTTCTGTCAACTCTTGACAAGTCCAAAGTTACCATTAACTATATTTAATACCATTATATAAATATAGTTGCACTCTAGGCCTTATCTATAAATTATATCCCAAGACTTTATTATACATGCAACCCCTTCATTAAAATATTCGTAGCAATACAAAGTCATGAATGTAGACTGTCACTTTGAAGGTTACTACATCTTAATCCTTGAGTACCCGGTTTAATCCTTTATGTTATTCAATATATATTTATGAAATCCAATTTCACAAATATATATACTTTAGTAACTCTTTACTAAAGTGGTTGGGCCCAACACTCTGAATAACCAAACCTATTAAACTTATCTCAAGATAATATTTTATATCTCTGTTAAGAGATTATGAATTCTATCTTGAGAATATATGTTCCATCAACACTAAATGCGGTTGCCTAACATACTGAGGTTTTGACCGTGTCTTATAGATCTCACTCTTGATATATCAAAGCAACCTATACTTCATGATCAGGTCCATTATTCTCTTATGATTTAGAGTTCACGTAAATAGAAGTCGTGAGATTTATTATTCATTTGACAGCCATTAGGAGAATAATAAATCTCACAACGGTCTAGTTTAATATGTCTTAACTCTTAAAACACATCAACATATCAACTAGAAGTCTCCACTTCCATGATCAAGACAAATCATCGTAGTTGATATGTTATAGTCTTCGTAGATGAAACGCCCAATTTCATCACCGACTACGAACTAAAATTCTGAGTTTACAAAGAACTTGTGATTTATATCTTCTGTGACTAAATCACATAAATCACATACTATGCATCTCATGGACTAAGATAATTTCCCATTAGTTCATTTATAAATAGTCTCATATAATTAAACTATTTAATTATTTATGTCATGCCAATAAATTGGATTTTAGGGCATAAACCCCAACACATTTGACACGTGGAGGTAATCGGTATTTTATAACCTTTATAGATGATTTTTCAAAATATTCATATGTCTATCTTATGAAAAATAAAAGTGATGCTTTTGAAAAATTATCAATTTTCTTAAAAGAAGTTGAGAATATTTTTGATAAAAAGGTCAAAAGGTTTAGAATTGATAGAGGAAAAAAATATGATACTTTTGGTCTTAATAATTATATTCAATCTCTATGAGACTACTACCCCTTATTCTCCATCTTCTAATGGAGTAGCAAAATGTAAAAATAGGACTCTTATAAATTTAACTAATGCTATGCTTGTTAGTTCTAAGGCTCCCAAATATTTTTGGGATGAAGCTGTTTTAACTGCAAATTTTGTTTTGAATAGAGTACCTCATAAAAAGACTTTTTTAACTCCTTTTGAATTATGGAAAAAATATAAACTAAATCTGAATTTTTTCAAAGTTTGGGGTTACTTAGCATATGTGAGGCTACCTGACCTAAAAGACCTAAACTTGGGGTAAAGGCTTCTACATGTGTATTTTTGGGTTATTCTTTATATAGCACAACTTATAGATTTTTTGATATTGATAATAATAAAATAATTGAATCTAGAGATGCAATTTTTCATGAAAATAAATTTCCATTTAAATATAAAAATAGTGGGGGTTTTGAACAACAAGAGAAATTTGAATGTTCAACATCTAAGTCAAAAGATGTTAATGAATATGAGATTGAACCTAGGAGGAGTAAAAGACCTAGAATTGAAAAGGTTTTTGGTCCTGAATATTATGTGTATAATTTACAAGGTAACCCTACTTCTTTAGAAGAGGCTTTATCTTCTCCTGATTCAGGTTTTTGGAAAGAAGCCACCAATGATGAGATGAATTCTATTATCTCTAATAATACTTGGAAACTTGTATATTTACCTCTAGGTAATAAAACAATTGGATGTAAATGGGTACTTAGAAGAAAATTAAAACCTGATGGATCTATTGAAAAATTCAAAACAAGGCTTGTAGCTAAAGGTTTTAAACAAAAAGAAGATATTGATTTTTTTTTATACTTTTTCTCCTATTACTAAAGTTACATCTATTAGATTATTGATTGCTATAGCAGCTATTCATAATTTGATAACGCATCAAATGGATGTAAAGACGACATTTCTAAATGGAGATTTAGAAGAAGAAATCTGTATGGACCAACCAGAAGGTTTTACAATGCCAAGTAATGAGCACAAGGTATGTAAATTATTAAAATCTTTATATGGTTTAAAACAAGCACCTAAATAGTGGCATGAGAAATTTGATCAATGTTTGCTTTCTAATGGTTTTAAAACAAATGAAAGTGACAAATGTATATATTATAAAACTTTTGATGATGTTCATGTTATAATTTATTTATATGTTGATGATCTTCTAATTTTTGGTCCTAATATGGATATTATAAATGCTGCCAAAATGCTTCTTAAAAATAACTTTGATATGAAAGATTTAGGAGAAGCTAATGTGATTCTTGGCACGAAAATTTCTAGAACTTCAAATGGCATATTTGTAGATCAATCTCATTATATAGAATTTTTTTTTGAAAAAATATAATTACTTTGATTGTAATCCTGCAAGTATTCCTTTTGACTCTAGTGTGCATCTTTTTCCTACTAAAGATGAAAATGATATTTACAATCAAAAGGAATATGCTACTATTATTGGTAGTCTTAGATATGCTACTGATTGTACTAGACCTGATATTGCTTATGCTGTAGGAGTTTAACAAGATTTACTAGCAAACCTAATTTTGAGCATTGGAATGTCATGACTCAATTAATGAGATATTTAAAAAGAACTGCGCATTATGGTTTGCTATATCAAAGATATCCTGCTGTTCTTGAAGGATATAGTGATGCTAGTTGGAACACCTTATCAGGTAATTCTTTGTCTACCACTGGCTATGTATTTACAATAGGTGGTGAAGCAATAAGTTGGAAATCTAAAAAACAACAGATTATTGCTAAATCCACCATGGAGGCATAATTAATTGTCTTATCTTCAACTAGTGAAGAAGCGGATTGGTTACGAGATTTATTATCTGAAATTCCCATGTGGGAGAAACCTATTTCACCCGTCTTAATTCATTGTGATTGTACTGCCACTATTGGTAGAGAGCGCAATAAATACTATAATGGTAAATCCAAATCTATTAGAAGAAAACATAGTATTGTGAGATCATACATAAACAATGGTACCATAAATGTTTATTATATTAGTACAAATGATAATATTGAGGATCCATTAACTAAAGCTCTAGCTAGAGAAAGGATCTGGATAGCATCGAGGGGGGTGGGACTTAAGCCCAAAGAAGAATAAACTACCTATAAGGATACCCTACCTAGGGACTGGAGATCCCAAGAACTAGGTCCAAAGGGGAAAACTAATCATAGAGTAGTTTGATTAACATGCACTAAATATATGTATGAGTAATAACACTCATGTCCCTCCCTATGGTGTGTGTGCATGTATCTTGTAACGTTATATAGGATGAGTTTTTATTTATTAAAAAAAAAAAAAAATCTTAATGTGGACTATAGCTCTTATGAGTGGGATGTTAGAGTTACAAGAACATCCTTGATAGCCACACCTATGTGAGCATGGAAGTGAGGCCGCTTCCTTTGAAAATGGGGCTAGTTCTCTAAATAGCTCATGGATGCTGGGATAAAGTATAAGCCCATAATATGTTGGCTTAGAAGCTCGTAGTAGAGTACTAGAAAATTATGTGTGTGATGTAATGTTTTGTATCCATAGAAAAAGTTATAGTTCAAGACTTAGATCACTATTAACTTTGGAACAATGTTGCTGAAACACTAAATGAGGGTTCAAGCCATTGGCACTCCCATTATGCATAATGTTCTACTTAACCCAGAAAATTTTCTTATATATATATATTTACCTATTTACTTTTTATAAAAATAAGTGCAGAATTGTTGGATATTTTTATAAAAAATATCATATTTAATTTAATACTTATTTATGTGAATTGAGAAAATCAATTATCCCTTAATGCCAGATATGTGGATTGCTAAATTTTGAAATTCAAATATAATTCAAAATTTGAATAGCTATTGTCAATGGTTTTAATTAGGAAATTTCTGAACATTAACGTGATATTAATACCATAATTGCCAGCATATTTGGTTTTATTACATATATATACTTTCCATTCTAAACGTTTTGTATTAAAACGTTCTTATTTAAATATGATATAATAATGTCATATATGGAAGATTTTCAGCACTTAAATGTACAGCTATTGCTGAACTACTTTATGTTATAATAAGTTACCATATATACACAAATGTTTACTATTTGGTTTAATGGAAAGTGGACAAAACAGCTAGCAATTTCTTTTTGTAATATATATTTAGAAACTTAAAAAAAGAAAAGAAAAAAAAAAGAAAAGGGTTTTGTAATAATGGGCCATTAAATCCATAGCATTCTGCCCTTTTCTTTTTGTTCTTAACATACAAAGTTTGGTAGAGACAACCAAATGATATCCGGTTTATATTATATTATATATATAAAGAAAACTATTGATTATATATTAATTTCAATAACTTTATGACCATTTAATTGATATCAAACCCTTTTGATTCTTTGGCTAAGGACAAGTTATAGGTCTGGCTATATATATATATATGGAAAGAAATAAAAATTAATAGACATATATATATATATATATATATATATATATATATATATATATATATATATTGGGCCATTAAATCCATAGCATTCTGCCCTTTTCTTTTTGTTCTTAACATACAAAGTTTGGTAGAGACAACCAAATGATATCCGGTTTATATTATATTATATATATAAAGAAAACTATTGATTATATATTAATTTCAATAACTTTATGACCATTTAATTGATATCAAACCCTTTTGATTCTTTGGCTAAGGACAAGTTATAGGTCTGGCTATATATATATATGGAAAGAAATAAAAATTAATAGACATATATATATATATATATATATATATATATATTGAGAAATAATTACAACATACTGCTAACCCTGTAGCTCGAATCCTTTCCCCCTTAGACCCTTGAGCACTTTGTGCATGGGGAGGTGCCAATTCAGTTACAAGGCCTTTAGCGACATATATTTTTATTTTTGAATTATAAGGCTGCAAACTTTTCAAAAACAATTTTTATTGTCCTAAACACTTACCATATATTGCTTCTTACTACTCACAAAAATATTTTATCTTTTACAAAATTTTCTGGAAAAAGAAAGTACTATAGAGAGCTTATATCCTACGACCAGTGTAGGCCCGCAAGAATAATTAGCAAAGGTGGCTGGGCTGTTGTATCCTGAGGGCAACGTGTAGAAACTATTTGTCTAACTATATCAGATATACCGTAAACGGCATGATTTGTCTCAAGACAATGACTTGGTCCACGCCTCATCTTTGCCACATCTTTTGGTAAAATCAAATTGTGTAATTTTCAAGAAATATTAAGGTATTATCTCTCGTTTATTTCCAACAATGAGAAAAGCCACTCCAACCAAAAAAAAAAAAAAAACTGCAGTAGTCTTGCTCAAGAAAGGTAACATATATTTCGGGACGTCTGAGAAGAAGGATTGAAAATTTGAGATATCCGAAGCCTTTTTAAGCTGAGCAAGCATTAAAAAAATGTCCAATACTTTCATAGCCATGCAATCTTATTATTGTCTTTCTTACAATCTGTTGACAGAATTTAAACAAGTATGTTTAACAATTGCAATCATAATTTGATGTTTTTAGAACAATGACAGAATGCTGTGGTGAATTAATATCTATGGGATTTTAAGCATAGTATTTGGTTCTTTTCAAACTGGGCATGGTAGAGGCCAGGGGGGACCCATGACGTAGCGTGAGCGGTATATTACACATAACAACTGTGAAATAATCTGTCGGTTCGGTTCAACCTTTTTTTTTTTTTTTTGACAGAACGGTTCAACCTTTTGAAGATTGGTAATTCATCGAATTTCAAAAGTTGGAATTTTATTTGAGAGGACATTACAGATTAGCAAGGGAAATTTCTCAAAGGGGAAAAGGAAGACAAGATCTTCCCCGTCTATCTGTGATTCTGTCCTGCAATGTCTCCAAATGAAAATGTCAGCTTTTTATGTCGTATTTTATTCTTGCGAATTTGATATTGGCTATGAATAGAGAAAAGACAAAAGCTTTTTTTTTTTTTTTTTTTTGACAAACGAGAGTATACATATCTTTTCGAGTATCTGACTAATTCCTTCGAGTGTATGCAATTCCTTCATTCCACCTGTACTAAATTATTACAGATAAGAATCTCATAACATCGCTCATTAATTTTTTTTTTTTTAATAGCTTTGATAGAATTTGAAAATAATGATGTTTATACCATAATGATTAATTTTAATAATAAAATTAAGAAATATTAATTTTTAGGTGAAATTTGAACTCCGATATTTTATTTGATAACAAGACACTTATCACCTTATCTCTAAATTAAGAAAATAAAGAGGGGAACATGGTTATCGTGTGTTATATTTTGAGCAATGTTACATACACAATATTTTTCACAATAAATTTTACAATTTTTAAGTTGGCATGTTATTATTTATTCTCAAATAGGCCTATTACTCACCACTTTATTGCCCACCAATAACAAGTTGTCATATACCAAGAGCTAGCTTTATAGTTCAATTGGTTGGCACGTCCCGTTATTTCCAACGGAGACATTTAGGATTCAAATCCTCCCTCATTGTTGTAACTATCAAAATATCAAAGGGGAAAAAAAAAACTTGTCATATTAACAATTATGAAATTTATTGTGAAATATATTATGATTCTAGACTTATTATAATTTATGTATAACAATAAATGAAAAGTGAGTTTATACATGAGGAAGTTTATGAACACAACAAAATCTCACACTTTCACAGACACTTTATTTTAAGTTGAGTTGAGTTTGGGTCTAATCTTATTTTGACTTATAGTAGGTGATACATCAATTTGTTGAGAAAATGTTAAAAAGTTTTACTGTGCTAGTAAAAGAATTCTTTATGTATATGCACATTTTACTAAGTGAGTGCATCATGGTTTTTTTAATTAAATACAAACACAATTGCATTGAATGTAAGTGTTCTAAAAAAAATAACATTATTCATATTTTATTGATCAATTGAACCATATGTTTGAATGAAGAACCTAATGAACTTAGTTTTACCTTTATATATATAATGTCCGTACCGTGTTAATTTTTTTTTATCATCATGTCAAGATACTAATTTATTTTTCTTGTATGCGAGATTGAACTAATTAGAATTCACAAACCAAAGTAATATTTAACCATTAAACTTAAGTAATAAATCAAAAGTATCAATTAATTAAGTTTTTATCTTTTAGGCAATCTGTGAGAGACCGGGAACTTGGCTCTCAAAAAGAGTTAGGCATCGGCACCTCTCTTTTCGGGATTATATGAAGTCGCCACTTTTTTTTTTTCTATTATAAGAAAAAAAACTACAAAATACCAAATACATATTGAATAATTCGAATTCTCATTAACTTGGGATAAATTACAACTTGATGAAAAGAATTATACATAGGTTTGTTTCCTAGTTACAATCTAATAAAAAAATTACAAGGCTCTATTTCCTAGTTACAATCTAAAAAAAAGATAAGACATTGTTTCCTAGTTATAATCTAAAAAAAGATGAAGCACTATCTTATGAACCAAAAATCTATGACTCGGGGGCTTAGGTTACAGAATGGGAAAGTGTTAGGCACCCATTATGGCCAAACAAAGTCTGGTCTTCGACTTTAAATGACCATTTTAATACACTTAAAAAAAAAATGATATGCAATTTGTTGTGTTAATATTCCGAGATCTATGGTTGGTTAACATACAAAAATCTTAGATTTGTTGCTCTTATGTAAGAAGAAATTAAATCTGAATTTTAATTATAGGAAAAGGATTTTTAAAGAGAAGTTTCAGAATAAAAAAATGATTTAAAATAAAATTTTCAGATCCACTTTCTAATTATCAAAGGGGATAAATTTTAAAGAGAAGTTTCAAATCTAATTTTTAAATTAACAGACAAAATTAATTTTTGATAACAAAAATTCAGATCTGATTTTTAGAATTAAAAAAGAATTGATTTTGAAAAGAGTTTTCAAATTTGATTTTTAAAATAGAAAAGGAATGATTTTTTAAAAAAGAATTTTTCAAATCTGGTTTTTAAATTTAGAAAACAAAAGAGATTTTTAATAAAATTTCCAAATCTGATTTATAAATTAAAGAACAGAATGAACTTCAAAGTGAAAATTCAAATCAGATTTTTTAATTAAAAAACAGAATGGGTTTTAAAAAAGAATTTTCAGATCCGATTTTTTAAAATAAAAAAAAAAAGAATTTTCAAAGTAAAATTTTAGATCTTAAAAAAAAAAAAAATAGAAAACAGAAGAGGTTTTTAAAAGAATCTCCAAATCTGATTTTTTAATTAAAAAACAGAATGAACTTCAAAGAGAAAATTCAAATCTGATTTTTTAATTAAAAATAGAATGGGTTTTGTAAAGAATTTTCAGATCTGATTTTTAGAATGGAAAAGGAACGAGTTTTAAAATAAAATTTCAGGTCTGATTTTTAAAACAGAAAAGGAATGGATTTTTAAAATAAAATTTCAGATCTGATTTTTAAAACAGAAAAGGAATGGATTTTTAAAATAAAATTTCGAATCTAGTTTTTAGAATAGAGAAAGAATGGATTTTTAAACAAAATTTCAGATCTGGTTTTTAGTTTAAAAAATAGAAAAGGAGTGATCTTTTAAAATAAAATTTCATATCTGATTTTTTAGTTAAAAAAAAAAAAGATTTTTGAAAAGAACAGATTTAATTTTTTTTTTTTCATTATCAAGGAGCAGTAGATCTAAGATTATATCATGCGTACTCTACTTATATATGATCAAACATATACACATGAACAAATAATCATTATATTTTTCCATGAAATAAAAAATTCAAAAACAAAAGAAGAATAATGTTAGAGATGCATGGAGAATTGAATTGGACGGACATGTTAATGACAGAACAAACATGTCGATAAAAAAAAGATGGAAGCAATACCTGCATCAATGCATCAACAAATTCTACAAGGGAATGGGAAAAATTACTTTTGAGTTAGAGAGAGGGTGAGTCTCTCTAAGTCCTAAAGAAATTATACTTAACAGAAAAGAAAGTCTTAAAGTTGAACTTCTAGAATTTCTTTAACATTAAGGGCAGAGGGTTGCTAAATTCTAAATTTAATTCTTTATTTATAGAGGTATTTGTGCTTAAGAAACAAGCTAGGGTTGCTTAGAAAATTTGTAGATGCGAGTTAGGTCAAGTTTTATACCTAAAAAATCAAATCTAATAAGTTTAGACCTGATTTAAAAATTTCTGGGCCCGATTTGGAACCTTTGTCAATTGGCACTGTGGAAGTGCCGATCGCCACTCTACAAGTGCCAATCGCCACTCTACAAGTGCCGATTGGCACTCTTGGGTGCTCAGCCCAATTTTCTCTTTTTGTTCAATTTGGACTCTTTTTTAGGCATTTTCTGAGCCGAGAATTGTACTTGGACTTGTTTTAAACTTGTATTCTTAATAAAATCTTGATAATTAAGTTCTAGAAGAATAATTATCTGAAAGATAATTATTTTTTAAAAGCTTAATTATCAACAATTCCCATATTATCAGTTTATCCATTTTATTCCTATGCAACCAAGTTTATTTTTGATCAAATCCAACAGCCAATCACATAAATTATTTAATTAATTTTAATTACTAAATAATCAAAATTAATTTCAATTAATCACACGTGATCATCTTCACCCACACAACATACATGTAGACCGTAAAAACTTGATCTCGTGATATCTTTCAATCTAATGGTCCGATTTGGGAATCGGGCATATCATCGCAATCGTTAGAGTCTTAAGATCATTTTTATAATATGTGATGAATGATTTAATGCATGAAATGCAATTATGATTTTTGGGTATTCAGAATGATCATTTCAGTCATTTTCTAAGATTAAATTATGGGTGCAAAATTGAGTATCTACACAATCCATTCTTGAAGGCATTGAGTGTAAAGACACATTACTTCATTAGGTGTCTAGGTATCACATTAAAGCTCCATCTAGCATTGCCTTATATTTTCTTAAAGAGGTTTAATGGGGTTTAAAGCGCTTTAGTAAATATTTCTCACCCATTTGAAAAATTTTTTAAAAGAAAATTTTCTTCCACTTAAAGCTTCATGTGACCAATGGGGTCTTATGCATAAGAAAAGAGCATATCAATTTTAAAAAGAATGGTAATTGTCCCATATTGCTTAGGAGAGTGTGTTGAGTGTAGTATAACTTGCTCCACTATCCCTTAAAAGTTATCATGGTTTTTTAGTGGAGTTGTCGTATGCTTTTATGTTAGAACCATTTTCATCTCCCTTGTGTGTGTGTGTTTGTTTCTAATAAAAAAATAAAAAAAAAATCATCTATGGTGACAAAAGTGTTCACCAACTTTGATAGGTATTTGATAGGTATAGCATTGCAAAGCTTATTAAAATTGTTTAAAGGTTTTTTTTTAGAGGCAGTTTTGAACCTATAGCATTTGTTCCTATATGTGTGTATGTGTGTTAAACTCGCTTCTTGAGATTTAAACCCTAACCCTTCCTCTCCACACCCCATAAGATCTTTGTACTTGTGACGTGACCATCATGCAAAGGGTGTGCGGTGGTAGAACATTTTTGCATTTAAAGCTATTTAGTGCATTTTTATATAACTTTTAATAACAATAATGATTTCTTAAGAGTTTTGTAACTCAACTAGCATCTACATCTAGAGTTCAAATCTTCCCACCCCCAATTATCATTGTATTAAATAATAATAATAATAATAACTGTGGGAGCAAATGATTCGAGCACATCTTTAGGCCTTAGGCCTTGTTCGAGGATGATTAAAGATCCATATGTGTGTGAACCAAAATCTGACACGTAGGTAAAAGGTTCAAGGAGAAAAGGCGAACTGGTCCACTGATTGAGGATCCCGAGCAGCAAAGGAACCTCGGGAATACTTTAAGTAAATTGCCTATACTAGAAAGTAGAGTTTCAGGGAAGACAACAGAGTCATGCAAGCAACGGAAAGAAGATGTATCTTAGAAGGTGATTGCTACCTCTACATTTAATGCACTGCACTAATTGAACAGACTGCATTTATGAGGAAAAGACACATGAACAATGTTTTCACAACTCATAGCCCTCTCTACCACCTCTAGAAGGGTCTTGATGGGAGAAGCATCCAAAGGGTTTCCTGAAGTTGTATAGATGTAGGGCTGAGATGCAACAGAGGGGACTATTCAAGGAAAGGATCCCCACAGAAATGGGGATGCTGATCTGACACTAAGAGAGAGAAAGAAAGAGAATACAAAACCTCATTGTAAAAAGGACATCCCAGATCTTTTAATGAACAACTCCTCCTCGGACTTGCTCGAAGAAGATTTTACACTAAATTTGCATCTCTTACAATTATATTAATAACGTTAACGTAGTTGTTTTCAAGTCCGAATTTGCTTGGCATTGTAGTTGGCTCATTAGACTCACCCTCTTACAAATATATTGTTTTGGGCTTGTTGTGCTGGGTCACACTATTCTAAGTGGGCTTGGGCCACAATTCTAGTCCTTACAACAACAACAACAACAACAACAACAACAACAATAATAATAATAATAATAATAATAATAATGAACTGACTAATATTTTCCATACATATTTTTCAAAATAACACTTGATGTTCACCCATTTTGAGAAAGGTTTGTCTTTGATTGAATTAATAAGAAGTATGAAAATACACTTTTATTGTGCATATTTGTCTTTTCTCACGTCTAACAGATTCTTATCAATTTGGTATCCAAACAGATGTAGATTTGTCAAACGCTCCAAATGCTAAATTTTTTTTCAGCTACACTTTTTTTTTTTTTTTTTTACATAAAAGTTATTCAATTTAAAACTGTTGACTGTTGTAGCATTTTCATATTAAACAATTGGGTAAATTCCCCTAACAGACCTTGAGATTAGGCTAATGCCAACCAGGTCTAGGACTTTTCAAAATTAGTTAATTTGGTCTCGAAAGCCAATTTAGTTCCTAAATAGTTAGTTATTTTTTCTCAACTGTTTTAAGGACTAAATTGGCTTTAGGAACCAAATTAGTTATTTTTGAAACGTCTCGGACTCTGTTGATATTAGCCAAAATCTCAGGAGGTGTGAATGGAATTTATCCTAAATAATTAAAGTAAATAAAATTAGCAACTTAAATGTAAAAATGTGAGAGTTAATATAGAAGATAAGGAGTTAAATAAATGTTTAATCCCACATTGATAAGGAGAGGGACTCCTTTATTATTTTTAAGTGTGGTAATTAATAGGCCGAAATATATTGGAGCAGATATTAGGTAAAATACGTGCATAAGTTTGAATTTTCTTAAAGAGAGTGAGTGACGGACCTCAATCCAAATTATGTTATGTAATTTTTTCCAAATAAATACTATCTATTTTTTTATTCATTTTCTCTTATACTATTTCCACTTTTCTTGTGTTTGCACCAACAAAAACATTACTTCTAATAGCAATCTCAATAAAAAGTGATATTTCATGTAACGGTTGCACACAATGTCACTTATGTATAATGTGGATAAGTTTACCATACAACTTATTTCTATAGTACTTTATGTATAATTTCTTAAACAATTTTTTTTTATTCTATTATATTTTGAACATAATTAGTCAATAAAATTAATGTATCCCAACAGCCTAATGAATCAAAGGGAAATTTGCGACATGTGACCATTAAATCCATAAGGCCTCCCTTAAATTTACAAGGAAGATTTGGAATCCAACAGAAAGAAGAGGAAAAAAAAAAAAAAAACCTCTCTTAAAATATTATTTATTAAATTTGAATATGAATTTTTATTTAACATATAATACATTCCTATTAAAAAGCTCCATAAAAATTATTTTTCTAGTAAAAATATTTCTAAACATATCTTAATTGATACAATACCATAATAGAGCTTTATTCTTGTTAGAAGTATGTGGTTAAATGATTAGATTTACCATATCCCAATAACTTAGCTATTGAGACAATCTGTAATCTATATATTCTATATATATATATATATAAAACCGAAGTTTTTGAAGCTCTCACAATTTTCCACATCATCATTATTTTCTTTTTCTTTTTATATTAGGTTTTATATCTTATAACAATAATATTGAAAAACGTATACAAACTTGGAGGCCTATTTAAGGGCTCCATAAAACTTGATGGACAAGAAAATATATTCTAAAATAAGCCCTAATTAATACCTAACCATAATAGGAACCAAATTTGACCTAAAAAAACATTAAAAGAGCCTAAAAACAAGGAAATAAATCACCTAGACCTAAAATAACGTTTTTTGCATAAAAATACCAAAATCTCTTCTCTCCTTAAAACCCTAGCAATTATCATCTCAAAACCCTAAACTCAACTTCACTTTAAGATTAAAAAAATAAGAAGGAGAGAGACTCACGTAAAAAAAAAAAATGTAGGTTTTGTCTTTTTTTATTTGCTTTCATATGTGCCTGAAATTTTCATTCTATCTTATTGTTTTATTATGTTTAGAATTGATTTTCTTATAAGTATTTGGGTTAATCTCTATATTTTGAAAGTGTTTTTATGGGTTGGGTTGAAATTCTAATAATTATTTTATATTGTATATGGCAGATGAAGCATCTCTATTTTTTGGAGAAAAATCAAAACTGCAACCTATGTCTTCCAGCCCAAGGTGTGGTAAATTTTTATATGTTCTTGCTTTATTAAGAATTTTTATTTGGGTTCATGTGATTTTTTGTTTTTTTATTAAAGTTTTGATTTTTGATTGATTAATTATTTGTTTGGATTAATTTCAATTAATTATTTGTTTGGATTCAACATAAAAGATAATGGAATTAGTGTTATAAATTTGATAATGTTCCATATTTTGAATTGTTTATATTATTTAGACTCCTGGTAGGACTCTCTCTTCTCTCCTTAAAACTCTAGCAATTACCATCTCAAAACCCTAAACTTAACTTCACTTTAAAATTAAAAAAATAAGAAGGAGAGAGACTCAACTAAAAAAAAAAAAAAAAAAGCATAGGTTTTGCCTTTTTTATTTGCTTTCATATGTGCCTGAAATTTTTATTCTATCTTATTGTTTTGTTATGTTTAGAATTTATTTTCTTCTAAGTATTTGGGTTAATCTCTATATTTTGATAGTGTTTTTGTGGGTTTGGTTTTTGGGTTGAAATTTCTAATAATTATTTTATATTGTATACAACAAATGAAGTATCTCTATTTTTTGGAGAAAAATCAAAGCTGCAACCTATGTTTTCCAACCTAATGTGTGGTAAATTTTTATTTGGTATATTATATATGAATTTTTTGAATTTGAAGGGTTTTGTTTGGTTTTGAAGTAGAATTTGGGGATTCTATAAAATTTGGAAGGTTTAAGTTTTGGGGTTTTTGGTATTTGCGTCTTAGTAAGTTGATCTTAATTCTTTACCTTATATGTTTTTTCTTTATTGAGAATTTTTATTTTGGGTTCATGTGATTTTTTTTTTCTTAATTAAAGCTTTGATTTTTGGTTGATTAATTATTTGTTTGGATTCAATGTAAAAGATAATGA
This sequence comes from Quercus glauca, assembly GCA_023736055.1. Lineage (NCBI taxonomy): Eukaryota > Viridiplantae > Streptophyta > Magnoliopsida > Fagales > Fagaceae > Quercus > Quercus glauca. The sequence continues at coordinate 20,375,259 of CM043321.1, read as the reverse complement.
AATTATGTGTTATAAATTTGATAATGTTCCATGATTTGAATTGTTTATATTGTTATTAATACGACTAAATAGGATTTGTTTTTATCTTTGTATTTTATATCAGTTTTGAGTGTGTGTGTATATATATAACTTTTGAGAATTTTGCTTTATTAATTTAAGAATTGTAAATTACTTTGTAGGTTTCAGTAATTATGTACCTGCAGTGAGACATTGATAATATAAGCATATATATATGGTATTAACATTTTATAAAAATCTTTCTTACAACCCAATAACATTCTACGTTAGACAATACTTCTAAACTAATGAAAAGCATAAAAGTTAAATATTTATTCCCATTGTATTTTATTTAATTATGACAGATCCTTTTTTTTTTAAACGCTAACTAGCAAAATGTCTATAATATGCATATTATTAACCCAATTTTCTATTTCTAAATTTCTTAGATTTTATTATATCAATCTTTTTTTCTTTTAAATTCTTGGTGGGCAAATCAGTCTCTCACTAATTCTTTTACCTTAACGTGATATTGGTTAATTGTCCTTTTATTTAACTATTCCGTGCATCGCACGGGTTAGCGATTAGTTTAATATAATATCAAAGCATAAGGTCCTGAGTTCAATCCTATCTCTTCCACTCTACCTACTATTTAAATTCCCACGTGTTGGGCCTCACTTATTAAAATGTAGTTTTGGCCCACATGTGAGGGGGAGTGTTAGAAATATGTGGTTAAATGATTAAATTTATCATATTCCAATAGTTTAAACTTTTGGGACAATTAGTAATTTAACAATTTTGACCAATAATCCCATAAAAACACTTAAAATCAAGGAAATAAATTCATATCTCCTAAAATTACTTAAAAATTAAAAAATTACCCTGTATTCTTCCTACATCAAACCCCTTATACTTGAATGAAACTCGATCTCGAATTTTCATTTGGAAGTTGAAATCTTCTATTCTAAGCACGACCTTGACTTAGTTTGCATTATTAACCAATAAAAGGCTAAAGCAAACATTAAACTTTTCAACTTCAAGAAAATTAATAGCTTGTATTTCATTAGTCTTCAACAAACCAACTTAATTTTGGAAATTATGAGTTATGCTCTCACCATCCATAGTTTTCCTAACAATTTTCATCATTCTCCTCAATTAATTCAATTGTCTTCTCTTTGACATTTTCATCAATTTTTTGAGAAGTATTATGTTTAATTTTTTTTGTTTTTTTGAGATCGAAGGTAGAAAATACTTTATTGATGAAAAAACTCTATAACAAAGAACAGCTTTGGTCATGTAACACCAGACCAAGTAGAAAACAAATTACATGTAATTACGGAAAAAAAGCCCATTCATGTCTCTGTGTAGCGCCTATCTCTGTGAAGTGCATAACATGTGGTACTCCCTTAGGTAACCAAGTGCCTCGCCAAGAATTATTTTGGGGTGCCACTGAGTCTTCTCAAAATAAAATCTGTTTCTTGCAGTCCAGAGTGCCCAACTCATCGAAGCCCACTTCTCCAATTCATCACATTCCAATCTGTCCACCAGTAGTCGAAATAAAGAGAAGAAGTCTGTGGCTGCTTTGGAGCATTTTTGTAGTTTCCCTCTACATAATGCCCATACGTTCCTGGAAAAAAGGCAGGTCCATAACACATGCTCGGCTGTTTCTGAGTTCTAACAGCAGAAACCACACCTTGACTCCACATGCAACTTCCTCCTATGTTGATTATCTCAGGTTTGCAGAATGTTTGAACAGGCATGTCATATAAAGTTTTTAACTTTGGGTGGTACTTTTAGGGACCATATTTTGTTCCAAATAGGCCTATCCCTTGCTGCTGTGGAATGTTCAACATAATCTTGTTGTTTCAACCTTAGTGCTACTTGATAGGCAGATTCACACTGAAAACTTTTTCCTTTATTCTCCTTCCAATTCAGTTTGTCTCTGCCTACAACTCGTGATAATGGAATGGCCATTATCTCCATCCGAGTACAATATGCAAATAAGTCAAAGAGCTTCTCCTTATCCCACTGCCAAGAGTTTTCATCAATTAGCTCACTTACCATTAGATTTGGTCGAGGCTCCCCAATGACCACATGCTTATGTGAGAGCCATTTGTGGGTGGAGACTTCAATGGTTCTTCCATCACCCACTTACCAGATTGAACCCTCTTTAATCAGATCTCTTGCTGCCAACAAACTCTGCTACACATAGGATGGGTTGTTACCAAGCCCTGCCACTATGAAAGTGCATGTTGGGAAATATCTTGATTTGTACACCCTATAGAACAAGGAATGTGTATCTTGGATTAATTGCCATGCTTGTTTCCAATAAAGCTAAGTTAAAGGCTTGGATGTCTCGAAACCCCATGCCACCCTTTTTCTTTGGAATGCATAACTTCATCCAATTAATCCAATGGATTTTCTTCTCATCCTTTGTTTGTCCCCACCAATATTTTGCCAATGTGGAATTTATGGTATCACATAGTGCCTTAGGGATTTTGAACATTCCCATAGTATATGTAGGGATTGCTTGAGCCACCGTTTTGATTAGGATTTCTCTACCTGCTTTAGAATATATTTCTCCTTCCTTCCCGTTACTCTCCTTGTGATTTTTCCCCAAGGTCTTTAAAGGTGTTGACCTTTGATTTTCCACCCACCATTGGAAGGCCCAAATACTTTTCACAATTTTCCATGATCTTTGCCCCCTCCATTCCTTGTATTGCCACTTTGACATCCGGTTTTGTGTTCTGGCTAAAGAACAATGTCCTCTTCTACCTATTGATTGCTTGGCCTGATGCTTGCTCATATTGACTTAATAATTCAAAGAGATGTTGGCATTCCCCCTTGGTGGCTCGACAAAAGATGAAACTATCATTTGCAAAAAGAAGATGTGAGATACACACCCCATTCGTGCAAGACAATATTCCATGTAGGTTTTGGGAAGCAATTGCATGGCGGATTAAGGAGGATAGGCCTTTGGCACATAACAGAAATAAGTAGGGGGACAGTGGGTCACCCTGTTTGATACCCCGGGATGTAGTAATGTACCCTCTTGGATCGCCATTTATAAGTACCGAATAGGAGGTTGTACATACTGCTTCCATTGCCAACCGCACCCACTATTCATCAATCCCCAATTTGAGCATAATACTTCTAAGGAAACTCCATTCCACACGGTCATAGGCTTTGCTTATATCCAGTTTGATGGCCATTTGCCCTTTCTTTCCCGTTCTTTTGTTCCGCATTCTGTGTAATATCTCAAAAGCTACAGTAGTATTATCAGTAATTAACCAGTTAGGCATAATAGTTTGTGATTCAGAAATTACATTGGGCAATATTTGTTTTAGCTGATTGGCCAAGACTTTGGATACAATCCTAGAAACCACATTAGCAAAACTAATTGGCCTAATATCTGCCACATGTTTTGGCTCATTTATTTTAGGAATGAGGACAATGTGGGTGTAATTCATCTTGTGCAACATGTGACTCGATGATAAAACTGACAACACTACTTCAATGACATCATCACCAACAATATTCCAATACTTTTGAAAAAAGAAAGGGGACATGCCATCTGGACTTAGTGATTTTGATGGGTGCATTTGGAAAAGTGCTTGTTGGAATCTTTTGGTAAGTATGGTTGAAAGAGTGTGTGGTTCATATCCGGTGTGACAACCCGATCCACTTTGTCAAGTACTATGTCCATCTAAGTGGCGTTTGTAGTAGTGAAAAGCCTTTGGAAATACCTTTCGACCACTCCCTCCTTTTTAGCATCCGATGTACACCATCTCCCTCCTTCATCCATAAAGCCATCAATATTATTTTTACGACGGCGTTGACTAGCTCTTTGATGAACGAACTTGGTGTTCTTGTCGCCAGCGGGCAGCCAAATGGATCGAAAGCGTTGTCTCCAAGCTATTTCTTCTTGATACAAGAGAGTATTGATACCATCCTTCACTCTTTGTATTAACTCCAAATTTGCTGGATCATTTTGTGCTGTAAGGGTTTGGAGTTGGTGTTTTTTCTCCTCAATCCGTGTTCTAGTGCTTCCCATATTCCGACCAAGCTACCAAGGCCATATGGCAATCTCTAATTTTTTAGAATAGCCGAAACATAGGGTTGCCCACAAGTGGTTCCCTACTCCATACTTCCCGGATAATGGCTTCGCATTCGGGATGAGTCGCCCATTTTTCCTCAAACCCTTTTGGGATTTTCTTTTTCCTTGTGTTACTTGCACTACCATGGATGGTTAGAAAAATTGGGTCATGATCCAAATATGATACCTGTAAATGGTTCACTATTGCCTGTGGTAACCTTTCTCTCCAATCTAGTGTAGCACATTCCTTATCTAGACGCTCTTAAACAAAAGCATCCCCTAGCCTTCCATTTCACCATGTAAACATATTACCCCGATACCCTAGATCAATAAGTCCACAGTGCAATAATGTATTACAAAATGCCTTCATAAGTCGATGGGGTTTAGGGAGCCTGCCTTGCTTCTTTGTTAAGTTCAAGATTTCGTTGAAGTCTCCTAAGCATACCCACGGCAATGAGGCTCGAGTGTGTAGATGTCTCAGATAACTCCATGATTCATGCCTGCGATGTTCTTCCGATCTCCCATAAAACTGGTAAGTCTCCATGGATTGGTTGGCTCTGTCATGATATGGGCATTGATTTGATTTTGAGAGTAAGTCTGAATATGTAAAGTGATCTCCTCCTTCCAAAGCATAGCTAAGCCGCCTGCCCTATGGATGCAAGGAACTATGAGCATATTTTTGTACCGTAATTCTATTTGTATTTTTTTCATCTCATCCACCGTCCGTTTTGTCTCCATCAAAAACAGGACCTTGGGAGCTTTTTCCCTCACCAAGCTAGAGGACTACACCTACATAGGGGTTCCCAAGCCCCTTGCAGTTCCAGCTTAACACATTTATTGTGCTCGGTGAGGCTGACTGTAAGCCTCCACCGCTATGCATGGTAAGTAGGTTGTCTGTGCCTTGCTTCGTTTCCTACCCCTTGTGTTACCCTCATCCTTGCTAATTTGTCTCTGTCATTTCTGCCCAATCTATTTGTATCCATCAATTTCAGTCTGTGTTTGTTTCAGTCTAATTTCGGTATCGTCTTAACGCTGTTTCTTTTTCCACTTGCGTGTCACAGATGGAGGCTTCTTTTTGGCATCACGTAAAGAGGCACGTGACATGTTTTTAATTGCATTAGCTAGGGTTTCATCACTTAGGTCGGTGGTATTACCTCTTCCATCCATTTCCACAAACGTAATTGGCACCACGGTGGTTAATTTCATCCCTAAAATATCGGGTTGCATGATTTCAGGGATATCGATTTGCATTGCACATTGATGTGGGCGTTGCTCATTACTCACGAAATTACTCTCCTCCACTAATTCCGTAATTAATATTTGTCATTTCTCTCTGTCCGTAACGGTATCCAAGTTGGCAGGGTTTTCTGTTGCTAAGCTCACGCCTTGTTGCTGTGGTGTTGGATTGGGTCCCTAGCTAGATCATTGGTAACGTCCCTGCCACCCATCTGTGCTTCAAACTCCTACCACCTGGTTTATCTTGACGTTAGGACCTCGCCTTGAGCCATTCCCCATATAACCTTTCACCTGTTGTAGCTGATACTAGATTCAGGCAGTCCCTTGCTTTGTGTCCGAGCTTGCCACAGCTATAGCACAGCCCTACCAAGCGTTCATACTGGAAAGCTATTTGCACCCTCACACCCTCCGGGCTAAGCACTAGAGCTCCCCTTCGAATTGGCTTGTCCAATGGCAATTCGACTCTAATCCGAAGGAAGCGAACTTGGTCAGCAGCAATTGGCTTGCAGTCCACTTCCAAGACTTTCCCAATGCTGCCACCGATATCTTTCCTTGGTTCTTCATTGATGAGATCAAAAGGCAATCCCCAAACTTGGACCCAAATTGGTACATATTTGAAGTCCACAATAAACGCTGTCATTCCCCTCTCCCATCGTTTCAATAACAACAGGTGATTGTCGAAACTCCATGGTCCATTATTTAGGACCCAATTCAATTGGCTCTCCATAGAGAACTTGAATTGCATTAGCCCCTCACCAACGTCCATAATCTTTAGATCGTGGCCAAGTTTCCACACAGACCTTAGTAGATTTTTGGCAACCCACATATTAATTGGTTACGTCGTATGAAAATGACCCATTTTGCTTAAAGTACACTCCTCTAGTATCTTAGCACGATTCTCTGATTGAACCTTTATAACTTGACCCTCCTCCTTTGTCAAGTGGATACTTTGGAGCCTTTCAATAAAATCAGAATCCATAGATGGACTGAAGAAGTATACTCACTGTGTATGTTTGGTAAATTTGTAAAAGAGCTCATGTTCACTAATTTTAGGAAGCAAGGATCTCAGTGGAAGCAAAATCTTCCCCTCACCACTCAAGTTATGATGGAGGAAAACAGCCCCTACCCTAAAATAGAAGAAATAAGCTCACCCTAGATGAGAGGAAAGACTCCTACAGAGAGGAGAAAAAAAAAAATGTTCAAGTTTTAATTCATTAGCGTGTTGTAAGACTTGAGCTTTTTAATATTTTCTTCAAACCTTGGCTTTGTACTGTTGGTTTTCAACGTTATATCTTTTCTTGATGCTTGAATGTAAAGTTCATCAATATAATTCCTTGAGTATGAAATTTTTGACCAATAATCTTGCGTTGTATATGACAAAATCATAACAAAATCTATAGGGAAAAAAAAATCAATTGCAAGCATTTTTTTTTTTCCATCTTTGGTCATGAACAAATTTTATCTTTACCTTGTGACTAAGCTTACGTGAAGTAAATTTAAAATTTATTTCCTTAGGAATATTCATGTAAAAAAGAAATCCTCTAGATCAAGTATCCAATCAAGAAAATATTCTTTATAAAAATATCTATTAAATTTTGCAATTCTTTCATAAAATCTATAATCCTTATGAATAACATGAAAGGAATTGTGCTTATCAATAAGTTGATTGTGAGTTATATATTCATGATAGTTATCCCCATTGTTAATGCAATTCAAACATAACTTGATGAGAATGTCTAGAATCTCATGGTGTTTGTGAGTCATCCACCCTCACCCCACCCACCCAAAAAAAAGACTTGCACGCTACTATCACCGTCAATAGGGTTGTTGCTTTCACTGTCACCATTTGGCATATCAAGATACTAACAAACTTTGACACCAAATTGGAACATAATGGAAAGCATGATAGTGGGTTAGATATTGTTTTAGCTTAATGAAACCCTTACATACCAAATTGAAACATAATGGAAATCGTGATAGTGGGTTAGCTATTGTTTTAGCTTAATGAAACCCTTACATCCATAAGGGTCTCTTGAATCCACAAGGAAGATTTGAAATGCATTAGAAAGAAGAGAAAACACTTCTTTATTATAAAATCAAGAATTGAATTTTCATTTACATGTTGCAGGCCTATTTAAATGCTCTATAGCTTTTTCTCCAATTGAAATTTTAGAAAATAAAATCAAAACTGCCTCAAATTTTAAGGGTGCAAAATTACAATTTAACCTAAAATCTACGAAAAGGAAGAGGAACAATATTACTTTTAGGCAAAAATACATTTTTGGTCCCTACATTTTTGGCAAGTTCCCATTTTGGTCCTTGCTTTTTTGGAGCCCCTATTTTGGTCCCTGCATTTTTCAAATTATTTTTCTTTTCTTATTTAATTAAAATTGATAGTATATAAAAAAAATTCAAAAGCATATGCGATGCTAATGTATCAATTTTTTTAATGTTTAATTAAAATTTATTATTATTATTTTAAGGACAAAGTTTACTACAAAATTAGTTGTATTTTTAGGTTACAACCTTACTCAATATCTTTTTATTAGAGATAAATTTTGACAAATCTATCATTAGATTACATTTTCTTCTTATATCCTCCACACTTGCAAAATTTCTAGAAAATTATAGATCATTAGATATGTCATTAATAAATTATTTAAATTGCAAGTTTTTGTAGTTTAGAATTATGCATAAAATATAAGTTTGTAGATCATATAGAAAATAATATCCGATTGACACAAAATTTGACATGTGTATTGAGAGCGTAAAGAATATGCAATTCAACGGTTAAATTTTAAAAATAGATAATAATGTTTATTTTATTGAGTAAAGTTGTAGTCTTAGACTATAACTAATTTTGTAGCTAAACTTTATTCTTATTTTAATAACCAACTTAGTTTCTAATGTTCCAATGGTGTAATCTTTATGCCACGTATGTAATTTTCGTTATTGAGATGGTAGTGAGGATCACATTGAGAACAATTTGAAAGATATAGGAATTAAAATAAGTGTTCCAAACAAGTAGAGACCAAAATAAGAACTCACTCAAAATATAGAGACAAAAAAAGTATTTTGACCTTACTTTTATTACAGAAACAAGAGGATACAGACTACAGTAGTACAGTACCGAATAAGAATGGGCAATTTTTTTTTTTTTTTTTTTTATTTAAAGCCTGTTTCCCATTTACATGAGAATGACATCAATTGGTAAAGCATGGATAAGTCACGTGCATGCTCTCCTTTGGCATCAATTATCTTATCTGCTATGGGGCAGTGCCAATTATTAAAACGACAAATTTTGGTTACAAATTTAGTTGTAATTTAAAGATGTAACTACACTTAATATTTTTTTATTGCATGTGAGTTTTGACAAATTCACCATTAAATTACATTTTCTTCTTATATCCTTCATACTTACAAACTTTCAAGAAAATTAAAAATTAATATCTATATTATCAATCAAATATTTAAATTTCAAATTTTTGTAGTCTAAAATTATGTATAAGAAATAAGTTTATAGATCGAATAGTAAATTACATCTAATTAATATGAAATTTAACATGTATGCTAAAAACATAAAGAACTTGTAATCCAATGTTTAGATTTATACAATCATGTTAACTATTTTAATAAGAATTGTAGTTTTAAGCTACAATCAAATTTGTAGCCAAACTTTATCTTTATAAAAAAAAAAAAAAAAAAAAAAAAAAAAAAAAAAAAAAACAAATAACATAACCATAATAAAATATAAATGATGAAAATATTTCGCGCTAGCATTTTGTAGGTTAGTTTCTCTATAATTCTAAAAGCTGCCAGGAATTGCACTTTTTAAAGTCTTTAATTAAAACATCACTTAAATGGAAAAGCATCTTCACGTATTGGAATTGGATCAATTTTACAATTCAAATTGAATTTTATAAAACCTTTAAATTCTATAAATATAAAGCTGTACGGATATTTACATCATTAATATATTAAATGATCTGATATTCTGTATATTATTATACCTATACAATAAAATTTTAATTTTGAAATTGGCGAAATTGAGAGGTATTGAAATGAAGAGGATCTTATTTCCACTTAAATTGGTTAAATTACAGAGGAAATGAGAATTAGGAAAAGACACAAATGCCTTTTAAGTGTGCATGTAGTTTTTAACTGATTATTAATTTAGGCCAATTCTTTAAACTTTAAAAAATTACTAAGATCTGCAATTCACCATTTTTAATTGGCAGCGTGTAAGGCTTGGATTTGGGACCATTCACCAGGTTGAGAAATCTCCAGCCCAATCCTTACACATAGTAGTTCTAAAAACCAATTCAACTCGTAAGGAACGAGTCGTGGAGTTACTTATTTTGTTAGGTTTAATAAAAATATAGACTTTCGTTCAATTATTTAAACTCATATATATATATATATATATATATATACTATATTTCGTTCAATTATTTAAACTCATATATATATATATATATATATTAATAGGTAAAACTTAGAGAAAGTTTTATTCGAATTTGAAATTAAAATCCAATTTTGCATCATGTGTCTAAATTTATATGGAGATTACATCATAATTATCCACTTAAGTTTGTGTCATGTGTTCACTTAAGTTTTTTAATCTTTGTGCCAAGTTAGTTAATAAGTGCAAATTAAAAAACTTATTAACTAACTTGGCACAAAGATTAAAAAAATTATAGTCAATAAAAATTATCACACAACAAAGATCACCACACGTTTTATCTTATTAAAAATTAGAAAAAAAAAATAATCATAATTAGTATTAAATTTAAGTAAGAATTTTAATATGTGACTAATTACTTTTACTTTTTTAAAAAAATTGACTAATTATTTATATTTTTATGATAAAAATTGTGTTTAATTTTAAATGTGTCTATACGTATGTGTACGGTCACAGTTCAGAGCCCAGGCCAAATAAGGGGTTGGGTCCAGATCCAAAGAGCCCGATCCAATAGATTTATACAGAGTGGATTGAAGAGCAGGGATTAGACAAGATTATCAATGGCTAAAGTGGCTTTAAACTAAAAAACATACGAGTACACTACACATGAGAACGGATCTCTCTTTAATCTGAGCAGTACCTTTTTTTATTATATATCCTTCTTCCTTCTTTTTTCTTACAGTTAATCTCTCCCCCTTCTTGCAGGGGGGGTTGTTTACACTTTATATCTACTCTTAGGCCATCTTGATCGTTCACTTGTCGACCATCAGGGTTGCCACTTGAGTACCCGTCCCATCAGCCACCTTCTCTGGCCCTCTGTGAGTTGCTGTTGCTAATGTAACACTGTTCAAGGGTCTCTTCCACATAAATGCGGCTAGAAAAGTGATTGGTGGGCATTTAATGTAGAGGCAGTGGCTTTTGGATTAGACACTTCTGGGTTCATCCTTTCCGCAATTGTAGGGGTCTTTCTTGTCAAAGAAGTCTTCTGATCGATCACCTGTACTGTGAGGAATAGGGCCGACCGATATCTAACAACATCCGAGGGTGAGTTCCCCTCGGGCCATATTAAGTCACTTCATCTTTTACAGTCCTGGGCCTGGAACTTCCCCCAACGGCTCCCCCCTCGGACATTCCAAGTTCAAGATGGGGCCAAGGCCTAGTAGGCATTATGGGTTTTTACCCCTCACAATAGCCCCTCAAAATTTTGGCTTTTCTCTCGCATCCGAGGGGAAAAGAATGGATTTTGATAACCCTTAAAAATTGACCAATCAAAACGTTAAGAGCCTTTGAACTTACACGTAGAGGGCGTGGTTTTGTGCGTGTTGTAATCGCCATTAATTGCTTCGGAATTCGTAAGGCTTCATTAATTGCTCTAGGCAGCGTTATGTCTCTTACATCTGTTGGTGAGGCATTGATCCAACGGCTAATGTTTTCCCTCAAGTTTGGGCGGGATAACTCCCACCCAACTTTTTGTCTCCTATATAAAGTGTCAGAGGAATTCATCTTTCCCCTATCTTAGAAACTCCCAGGCTCTTAAGCGATAACTAGCGCTCTAAATTGTCAGATTGATCAAGCCGCTAAACGCCCTGCTATTGTTATCTTAGGAACCCTTAGAATTCCTCTTTACAGGATCTAGAGGATCCCCTTTCACCTTAGCCTACGTAAGTCATAAGTTCTTCTGATTTATTGTTTCCCTGTCAACCAGCCTACTTGGATCGTAAGTCCCCCTTTTTTAGTTTGCAAAGAAAATGGGTAGATTCGAGAGCTTAGTGAACTCCCCTGCAAAAATAGAAGCCTTCAAGAGAAAATACCATATACCCCAAGGGGTCAACCTATGCTACTGTTCAACAGAACAAATAGTAACCGACCGAAAAGAGGGAGAGGTGGTCATCCCCATGATAGCCTTTATAGAGGGAGGGATGACCCTCCCTATGGGCTCAGTAACTAGGGATTATTTATTTAACCATAGATTGTGCCCCCACCAGTATGCGCCCAACTTATTCAGAGTTTTTGGTAGCGTTGATGCTCTCAACAAGCATCTGGGTCTGCAGCTTACCTAGCACGATGTGGTACATATGTACGAGTGCCATTCCCAAAAATCCGCTGGATATTACCTAAAATCCCGCTCGGACGTAGTAAGGATGATATCGTGTTTGCCCAAGTCAAATAAGGGTATGAAGGATGATTTCCTCATAGCTTCAGGAGCGTGGCACGATGGCGTTCATTGTCCAGTCTGAGCGGGGAAACCAGGTGGGACGCTTTAGGCTTTTTAGTGATAGATTTGAGCTCTCCACCCCTGGCCTTGTACTGTTTACCACTGCCCCCTTTTTTTTTCTTTTTTTTTTGGTGATGTCTAACCATTTTTTCTTGCTTGGTGGTTTTTGCAGATAGAACGCACGTAGCCCCCCAACTCAACTTAAACAACGTCCAAGTTCTCAACTATCTGCTGCGATCCGATATCTTTGTGAGCGAGGATAGGCAACTGCAGGCTGTCCACCTGTTATTAGACTTTGAGCCCATATCGGACACGTTCCTAGACGTTGGTAACGCTATAAGGGCGAGGGACCGTCACATCCATCGCATAGACATATCTTGGCCAAACTTCTTAGCCGACTACGACCTTCCTCCAGTAGTGTATCCTATTCCCCTATGTGCACCTTTGGCTGTCCAGCCGACCTACCAAATTCCTGCCGAAACACCTGCAGTCGGAGAGGGGACCGTCTTTTCAAACCATTCACTCGACGTGGAGATCGACAAGTACCACTTCGAAGAGGAGAGCCGGGGAAAGAAAGTGATTTCGTTATCGGACACTAAGGATGAGTTGGACCAACATTCCAGTGTCCAAGCTCCCATCTTGGTAATTTCTCACCCAGAGGACTCCTTCGAGAAGAAGAAGAAGAGATGTCGCCGAACAAGGGTGGCATTGCTCTGCGGGCGCTGATGGTAGCGAGGGGAAAAGTCTCTACCTCGAAGGACGCCCCTAAGACCCAGACCACCACTAAACTCCTGCCTCCCCCTCCCCCTCCGGCGGTCTCGACCAACTAGCAAACGACTGCTGATATAAAAAAGAAGCGGAAGGAGTCAGAGGTACGGGAGGTGGAGGAAGGTGAAATGATCCCGCCGAGGGAGGCCAAGAAGCCCAGGCGAGCTAGGGACAAGCGAGCATCCTCTGTGGAGAGTAGAGAGGATTCTCAAGGTGCCGATGTGCGTCGGTCTCCCCTAATCTGGGCCCCCAAACTGGAGGTGGACGGCGCTCCTATACTTTCGGACGCCTCGATCCGGAGCTACCAGGGGCGGTAGGCAGGCCATATTGCCGAGGCCCTTGAGCAACCCCTCTTCTTGCCCAAGGACATGGAGGCGTATAGGCGTTTTAGGCAGCCAGATCTCTTCCTATCCCTGAAGAGGGACTTGGCCATGGTAAGTCTTTTAAGGTCAATCATATATTCTATCCTCGGTTGATCTGTTTACCATAAATACTTGTTCGTTTTCTTCTTCTTGGCTTTAATTCGGACCCCTCGGATCCTTTTGTGCAGATTACCCAGCAGGTTTTCGTAGCTGAGGAGTGGGTTAAGAGCAAAAGTAATCAAGCTCGCGCAACGACTGAGTCTCGCTACGAGGTTGAGAAGATCTTGGGTGCGCTCAAAGAGGAGCATGCTGAGCAATAAGTTTATTATCTCGGAGAGGGAGCGGAACAGCGCTGTGGCCGGCCTAAAAAGTGCTGAAGCGCAAGCCGAGGACTAGCGTAAGAGATTGCACCTTAATGAAATAGAGCTGGCCACGAAAAAGCAACAGGTGTTGGACCTCAAGGTCGAGCTAAAGAAAGCGCACGAGGAAGCGCAGCTGGCGAAAGAGGCTCTGGAGGTTGAGAAACGGGCTTCCTACGCGCTCGGTGTAGAAGAGACGCAGGCCAGGCTCACAGAAGAGTTCGCTGAGTTGAGCAAGGATTATTGCGCAATATCATGGGGCAAAGCCCTTGATATGGCAGGAGTCCCTGCGGACTCAACTTGGAGGCAACTTGGGAGCGTTTATTACAACCCTAAAATCCGTGAGGCCCTAAAAACCGCCCCTTCTGCTGTTGATCCTCCTCAAGAGAGAGACGAGTAGCCTTCGGAGACCGAAGCAACTAAAAAGAATATGGAAGCCGAGGGGGAACCAGCCGAAGACATCGCCAAGGCCAAGGAAAGTGTTACCTCTCAGTCGAGCTAGAGCGTGAACCCTCCTTCTCCAAAGACAAAAATCTGATCTTTTGTTTTCATCGTACTTATATGTTATCTTTTTTTGTAGTTTCATTTGTTCTTTCTTTAGTGACCCTTTGTCATATGGCACTGTAACCCACTTTTTGATTAATGAATCAATCTTTCACTTCTTTCGTCTCGTCTCTTTCTTATGCGTATTTACTCGCCTTGTCGCTTATCTGGTTCTTATAAAAACTGAGGGGAAAATTTTGCGAACCATAAGGACTTGGTTTAAACACTTGAGATAATTTAAGAAATTAGCGTTAACTTCTCCACATCAGCTGGTCTGAGGACTACATGCTTAATGGGGAGCTGGTTTAAACACTTGAGATAATTGTAAATTAGCCTTAACCTCTCCACATTAGTTGGTCCGAGGACTATAGGCCTGATGGGGAGCTAGTCTAAACACTAGAGATAATTAAGAAATTAGTATTAACTTCTCCACATCAGCTGGTCCGAGGACTACAGGCCTGATGGGGAGCTGGTTTAAACACTTGAGATAATTGATAAATTAGCGTTAATCTCTCCACATCAGCTAGTCTGAGGACTACAGGCCTGATGGGGAGCTGGTTTAAACACTTGAGATAATTGATAAATTAGTGTTAACCGAAAAACATATTGATCAAAAAGAAAGGATTCATTAATAATAATATCTTTTCAAGTTGTTTACATTCCATGGCCGTGGTATTACATGCTCGTCTAGATCTGCTAAAAAATATGCTCCAGTGCCGGCCACCGAGGTGATGCGGTATGGCCCTTCCCAATTGGGTCCTAACTTCCCCTATGCTGGGTTCTTTGCAGCGCCAATAACCTTCCTCAACACCAAGTCCCCAGGAGCTAGAGGCCTCGCTTTAACATTAGCGTCATATCCCCTCTTGAGCTTGTGCTGATAGTGTGCCAATTGGGCTATCGCGTTTTCCCTCTTCTCTTCGATAAGGTCTAAATTCTTCTCTAACAGATCGTTGTTTGTGTCCAGACAGAATAAACTGGTTCTCAACGTTGGGAGGCTAGTCTCTAAGGGGATGACAGCTTCAGCCCCATAAGTCATTGAGAATGGGGTCTCTCTAGTGGACCTACGAGGGGTGGTGCGATACGTCCAAAGGACATGGGGCAGCTCTTCCACCTATTTTCCTTTCGCATCATCTAATCTCATCTTTAGTCTGTTTACTATGACCTTGTTAACAGCCTCTGCCTGTCCATTGCCTTGGGGGTAGGCAGGAGTAGAATATCGGTTCATAATTTCCAACCCGCCGCAATATCTTCTAAACTTTTTGCTATCAAACTGTAACCCATTGTCTGAGATGAGGGTTTGAGGGACACTGAATCGAGTGACGATATTTTTTCGGATAAATCTCTTGGCGTCCATGCCTTAGATGTTTGCCAAAGGCTCAGCTTCCACCCATTTGGTGAAATAATCCGTGCCGACTAGTAGATACCTTCTATTTCCGGCCGCTCTAAGGAAAGGGCCCATGATATCTAATCCCTACTGAGCAAATGGCCGAGGGCTGGAGAGTGGGTTAAGGACTCACCCTGGTTGATGTATGTTTGGGGCGAACCGTTGACAATGATCACACTTCTTCACATACTCTTGGGCTTCCCTCTGCATATTCGACCACCAATATCCTTGAGTGATGGCACGGTGTGCTAGGGATCTACCGCCAATATGACTTTCGCAAATTCCCTCATGGAGCTCTTCAAGGAGCGATTCGGTTGCTTCAGGACACACGTACAGTAAATATGGTCTCGAGAAGGACCGTTTATACAATTTATGGTCCTCAGACAACTAGAAACGCGCAGCCTTTCTTCGTATTTTGTCAGCTTCGGACTTTTCTTCCGGTAGCTTGTCTCCTTTCAAGAACAGCGCTATTCGGTCCATCCAACTGGGCTTTGCTCTTACCTGATGAACTTGGACCGCTTCTCCTAGAGATTCAGTGGGTCTGTTCAAATACTCAACCAGAATAACCTGAGGAAGGCCTTGGGCCGAGGAGGTTACTAGGGTGGCCAGGGAATCAGCATGGGAATTACCGCTTCTGGAGATGTGAAGTAAACTGAAAGATTTGAACTCCGATTGCAGGCGTCTAACCTGCCTCAAGTACTCTTGCATTCTTTCATCTCTCGCCTCGAATTCCACCTTCACCTGGCTAACCACCAATCTAGAATCTGAGAACACCTCTATCCTTCTTCCCCCCATTTTCCTAACCATAGCCAGGCCCGTCAACAGAGTTTCATATTCAGCCTCGTTATTTGTT
This sequence comes from Quercus glauca, assembly GCA_023736055.1. Classification (NCBI taxonomy): domain Eukaryota; kingdom Viridiplantae; phylum Streptophyta; class Magnoliopsida; order Fagales; family Fagaceae; genus Quercus; species Quercus glauca. The sequence goes on along the minus strand of CM043321.1, from coordinate 20,358,984 downwards.
GCCGTAAAATCCAACCTTAACGACTTTTCAATGATGATCTTCTCTGGGGACACGAGCACTAGCCCCACACCAGAGCCCTTATAGTTTGCTGCGCCGTCGACGTACACTTCCCAGGGCGAAGGGTCACGCTGAGAAATATGGCTAACCGATTTTCCATCCATGTCGTGTATCAGGATCACTTCTTCTATAAAGGGCTCTGTAAACTCGACCACCAGGTCTGCCAAAACTTAACCCTTAATTGAGGTGCGAGGCATGTACTTAATGTCAAAAGCCCCTAGAATTGTCCCCCATTTGGCGATCCTTCCCATGTAATCAGCACTTTTGAGTATGGCTCTAAGTGAAAGTTGAGTGAGGACGACAACCGTATGTGCTTGAAAGTACTAGGGTAACTTCCTTGTTCCGTGCACCACGGCTAGAATGGCTTTTTCTAAGGGTAGATACCGAACCTCGACCTCGTGCAGTGACTTACTTACATAGTAAACTGGTCGTTATACACCGTCATCGACTCGTATCAACACTAGGTTCACGGCATAAGGGGCAATAGAGATATAGGCAAACAGGACCTCGTCTTTCTCAGGGCTGGACATTATAGGGGGTTGAGAGAGGTATTCTTTAAGTTTTTGGAAGGCCAAGGCGCATTCCTCGGTCCACTCAAATCTCTTTCACTTATTTAGCAATTGGAAGAATGGTAGGCACCTGTCTGCAGAATGGGAAATGAAACGATTTAGGGCCGCGGCCATTCCGGTCAGCTTTTAGACTTCCTTGGGATTCCGAGGGGGCTGCAAGTCATTAATTGCTTTGATTTGGTCAGGGTTCACCTCAATTCCCCTGTGAGGAACCATGTAGCCCAGAAACTTGCCTGATCCTACCCCGAACGTGCACTTAGAGGCATTCAGACGTAGTTTATGTTCTCTGAGGATTTCCAAAGTGTTTCTGAGGTCTCCAATATGCTCAGATGTGATCTTACTCTTCACCACCATATCATCAATGTAAACTTCCACGCTTTTACCCAACTGAGACTCAAACATCCTCGTCATCATCCTTTGATAGGTTGCTTCGGCATTCTTTAATCCGAATGGCATTACTTTATAGTGGTAGTTCCCAATTGGGGTGACGAAAGCAATCTTCTCCTGATTGCCCTAGGCCAACGGTATCTACTGGTACCCCTGAAAGGCATCCAGGAAACTCATCTGAGGGTGGCCGACAGTTGCATCTACCAACTGATCAATTTTTGGCATGGGAAATGGATCCTTTGGGCAAGCCTTATTTAGGTCGGTGAAATCCACACAAACTCGCCACTTCCCGGTATTTTTCTTTACTACCACAGTGTTGGCCAGCCATTCAGGGTAGAAAACCTCTTTAATTGCTCCGGATCGTTTGAGCTTTATCACCTCTTCTCTGACTGCGTCTGCATGCTCCCTAGACGGGCGTCGGAGCGGCTGCTTCTTGGGAGTGATGGCTGGGTTGGCATTTAGGTGATGACAAATGAACTCTGGGTTCACCCCAGGGGCCTCTGTGGAGTCCCATGCAAATATGTTAATGTTTGCTCTGAGGAATTCTATCAGCTCTTCCTTCTCTTGAGGAGGCAGTCGAGATCCGACTTGAAAAAATTTCTCTGGATCATCACCAATAACGATTCCTGTCAAGTCTTCGCATTATGCCCCCTCGGCTTGGTCCTCGGTATTCAGCACCGAGGATTTTAACTGCTATAAGCTCCTTTCTTTATGAGCCTGAGACTCGGCTCCAAGTTTATGATGAATCGCGGCCACCAAGCATTGCCTGGCCACCGATTGGTTTCCTAAAATTTCCTTAACCTTCCCCTCGGACGGATATCTAATCTTTTGGTGAAGGGCGGAGGAAATAACCCCCAGTGTATGAAGCCAATGTCTGGCCACGATCGCGGTGTAGGGTGAGTAGGAGTCCACCACAATAAAATCCACTGCTACTACTTCCTGGCCAGTTTGCACGGGCAACCTGATTTGGCTTTTCAGGGTGACCAATTTTCCATCGAAGCTCACCAAAGGGGAGCTGTAGGGCGTCAGGTTCTCGGGCGTCAGGTTCAGCCTCTTATAGAGATCAGGGTACATTATTTCAGCACCGCGGCCTTGGTCTACCATTACCCTTTTCATATCATATCCCCCGATCCTGAGGGTGATCACTAAGGCATCATCATAGGGTTGAATGGTACCAATTTTGTCTTCGTCCGAGAAGCCCAACACTAGCTGCGTTTCTCTTTTAGTCCTTTTCGGCTCCTGGCCATAGTCGTCAGGGGATAGCCGTGCCACAGACATTACCCTGGATGGGCAGGACCCTGTTCTCCTTGGTGCAGCGAAAATAACGTTTATCATGCCCAAGGGGGGTTTTAAGGAATCATCCCTCCGAGGCCCTGAGTTTGACTGACCCTCCCTACCATCGGGGTGGTGTAGGAATTGATTCAGCTTGCCCTCACAGACAAGTTGGTCCAGATGATCACACAAACTTCTGCAGTCCTTGGTGGTATGCCCATGGTCCTGATGGTATTAACGGTAGAGGTTGTGGTTGCACCTCTCAGGGTTTCCCACAATTTTATTTGGGCGTTTGAAGAAGGGTTCATTTTTTATCATCTCCAGGACTCGTTGCACTGGTTCTCGGAACACAGCGTGAACTGCTTGAGCATTTGCTGACCCCGACTGTCCGGTCAGATCCCTGCGGGGTCTGTTATTGCTATAACGGTCCAACCTGAAATCCCTCCTCTCTTGGGGGATAACCTTGTCCTTTCCCTTCTCCTGTTGCTGGTCTTCCTCAACTCTTATATACTTGTCTATCCTGTCTATCAGCTAGCACATGCTGGTGATCGATTTACCAATCAAAGATTTTCTCAAGCCATGATTAGTTGGAAGGCCGAGCTTAAAAGAGCTGATGGCCACCTCGTCAAAGTTGCCATCCATTTCATTGAATGTTTCCAAATACTTATCTGAGTGGGCCTTCAGGGTCTCACCCTCTCGCATGCTCAAGGACAGTAAGGAAGCCAAAGACTGAGGAGCCCTGCGGCATGTAACAAAGTGGGAACAGAATGCCTGAGTAAGATCATGGAAAGAACTTACAGAGTTTGTCTTCAAGCTGTCAAACCATCTCATCGCGATTGGCCCCAAGCTAGATGGGAAGATTTTGCACATCAAAGCTTCATCCCTAGAATGGATGGCCATTCTCTGGTTAAAATGACTGACGTGTTCTACAGGATCAGTTCTGCTGTTGTAGATGGTGAACGTTGGTTGATTGAAACGCCTGGGGAGCCTTGCCCTTTCAATGTTGCTCGTGAAAGGTGACTTGGAGATTTGGTTCAAGGCTTTGCTTATGGCGTCACTTCCTGAACCATGATGCGACGGGCTTCGACTCTGACGTCGACGATGGCTCTCCTTTTGATAAGAGAAGGACTCACTGGGCAGAGTTCGAGACCCCTGCTTATAATCGACGTCTTTCTCACTATCAGAGGAAGAATTTGAGTCCGGAGAAACCCACTTCCTCTTTGCATGGCGTAACTCCCTTTTTAACCGGTCGATTTCCAGTTGCATGTCCTTCCTGTTGTTTGCATGGGAGGCATGGTTTTCTTCCCCAGGGTGATTCTTGTTAGGGCGTGCGGTATGGGCATTTCCCTCGCAGTCACCTCTCCGCTTAAGGTTGAGGAAAGGATCACCACGTTCAAAGTCCCTTGATTCTGCTGGTTGCGGATCTCGTTCTACCATGGTTAGCCGTTGTCCTGACTACCACACGAGCTCCTTCCCACATACAGCGCCAATTGTACGGTCACAATTCGAAGCCCAGGCCCAATAAGGGGTTGGGTTCAAATCCAAAGAGCCCAATCCAATAGATTTATAGAGAGTTGATTGAAGAGCGGGGATTAGACAAGATTATCAACGGCTAAAGTGGCTTTAAACTCAAAAACATACGAGTAAACTACATATGAGAACAGATCCCTCTTTAATTCGATCAGTACCTTTTTTATTATATGTCCTTCTTCCTTCTTTTTTCTTATAGTTAATCTCTCTCCCCTCTTGCAGGGGGGGTTGTTTACACTTTATATCTACTCTTAGGCCATCTTGATCGTCCACCTGTCGACCATCAGGGTTGCTACTTGAGTACCCATCCCATCAGCCACCTTCTTTGGCTCTCTGTGAGTTGCTGTTGCCAATATAACACTGTTCAGGGGTCTCTTCCACATAAATGCTGCCAGGAAAGTGGTTGGTGGGCATTTAATGTGGAGGCAGTGGCTTTTGGATTAGACACTTCTGGGTTCATCCTTTCCGCAATTGTAGGGGTCTTTCTTGTCAAAGAAGTCTTTTGATTAATCACCTGTACTGTGAGGAATAGGGCTGACCGATATCTGACAACATCTGAGGGTGAGTTCCCCTCAGACCATATTAAGTCACTCCATCTTTTACAGTCCTAGGCCTGGAACTTCCCCCAGCGGCTCCCCCTTCGGACATTGCAAGTTCAAGATTGGGCCCAAGGCCCAGTAGGCATCATGGATTTTTACCCCTCACAGTATGCATGTGTTACATTCTATTTTTTTATAAATAATTTGTCTAATTATTTATATTTTTATAATAAAAATTGAGTTTAATTTAAATGCGTCCATGCATTTATATGAGTTACATGCTAGTCTATATATATATATATATTAATAGGCAAAACTAAGAGAAAATCTGACTAGATTTCAAATTAAAATTCAATTAGAGTCTAATTTTGTGCCACATATCCCATTTAATCAAAATTTTAAAATTTTTGTACCAAGTTAGTTAATTCAGTATAAAAATTGGATTTCAATTAGAGTTTAATTTTACAACACATGTCCCATTTAATCGAAGTTTTTCAATTTTTGTGCCAAATGAGTTAATTTAGCATAGAAAACGAAGAGTCCAATATAAATAAATCATAAAAAACATAATCATATATTTAACACTATATATAAAATTAGAGGAAAAGAGATTTGAATGATTTTATATATCAGCCTTTTGTTGTATAACTAAAAACAATTCAAATTTATAAGTCATATATATATATATATATATATATATATTAATAGGTAAAGTTTAGAGAAAATCCAATTAGATTCTACAATTGAAGTCCAATTTTGCGTCATGTGCCCTAAATTATTTATTTATATAGAGAGTTTTATTTCTTAATTTTGGAATTAAATGTGAAACCATATCATAAATATCAATTCAAGTGAATTATTGTGTACAAAAACCAAAGGGTTTAGAATTAATGAACATAAAAATATTTTAAAAATGGACAATTTACATTTTCTACCTAATAACATTCTTACAAGACTTTTTAAAGAGTTAACAAATATATATATAAATATAAGAATGACTATCAATAATATTTAAATTATATATGTAATAATTATACTATGCATCTTAATGTGTATCTTTCAAGTATATCCTTGCATAAGCAAGGGATTACAAGCTAATATATATTAATAGCCAAAGCTGAGAGAAAATCCAATTAGATTTCAAATTGAAATTCAATCAGAATCTAATTTTGCACCACATGTCCCATCTAGTCTAAGTTTTCAAATTTTTATGCCATGTTAATTAATTTAGTTTAAAAAATGGAATTTAATTAGAGTTTAATTTTGCGCTACATGTCTTATCTAATCTAAGTTTTTTTTTTTTTTTTTAATTTTTGTGTCAAATGAGTTAATTTAGTATAAAAAACAAAAAGTTCAATATAAATAGACCATAAAGAATCTAATCATATATCTAACTCTATATAAAAAATAAATAAATAAATAAATAATTAGTGGAAGAGAGAGTTCGAATGATTTTATATTTATGAGCCTTTTTTTTGTGTAACTAAAAATAATTCAAATTTATAAGCCATTTATGCAATATACCATGACTATATATGTGTGTGTGTATAATATTTAGAGAAAATTCAATTAGAATCAAAATTAGATTTTGCTTTTGTTAGCTTTTTCATACAAACTAAATTGTTTAGATTTTTGCTGTTATTTTTCTCTGAACTAATGAGCATATTTTTTTTACACTGTTTATATTCAAATATTTTGCATGCTAGGATCTAGAAAATAATAAATTGTAATTGAGCTGAACGATCCCATGTACCTATCCTCATTCAATTTAAGAGATACTATTGGACCAATTTATTCTTTTATTTTGTGTTGTATTTAGTAAAATTTTACGGATAGTAATTGTGAATTGATATTATACATGTAGTATCTAATAGTGATTTTTAAAATTATATACATAATAGCAATGTAATAAGAAACTTGGCATAACCAATATCATGAAAATTGCAAGTAAAAACTATTTTAGTATCTTCAAATGTCCTGATTGAACTAATATCCTATATATTTTATAACCCAAGCTAACATCAATAATACCACTACAATTCATCATTCCCATGCACAAGCACGGGTTTACGTACTAGTTATAAATAATTAAGATCAACACAATTCGAATATGATATTCCAACTTCATACCTCTATTTAACAGTTAAATTGGTTAATCGACTACATACCTCTATTTAACAGTTAAAACACCACTTACATTACATAGAGAAGAAAAGCCAAAAAGGTGTCATAAGGAAAGCCGTTTTGGGCAAAGTTTAAAATGCCTTTTAAGTGTGCATTTAGGACAATCTAAATTCACAATACAATAAATTGTTTAACTTAAAAATAAAATTGTATTTATGAAATACAATTTTTGTCAAAGAAGCAAATTGGACTCCAATTTTTGTCGAAGAGCATAAAATTGTATCTATTTTGTCAAAAACTTGCTTCTTTGTCATTTTGATCCTGTAAGTTCACATTTGCTCTCCCCAAATCCCCATAGGTCCTTCATTCCATAACTCCTATCAAATATTAAAGATTTCTTTTTAATACTAAAAAACTATTAATTTTTTTAAAAAAAAAGTAAAAACATAAGTAACGCCTTTTAAATTGGTAAATTTTCAATTTTGTCAAATAAGTTTCACTTGGTCTCGAAAGTTCGCATTTGTTGTCATCATTAATCCTTAACAACAAATTTTTTAATGGAATGGAAGAAAGATTAACGATGACAATAGATATAAATATAAATTTGTAGGATCAAAATGACAAAAATGATTTTTTTTTTCTTTTTTAACTTGAAGAGAAGACCCCAAAAAAAAAAAAAAAAAGATTTTTAGTGGGATGAGATACACACACACAAACATATATATATAGTGCAGGCTCCATTATATAAGTAATTGATGTGGTCGCCTAAGGCTCTAAGTAAAAAAAAGGCCCCCAAATTTTAAGAAATAGGATTATTTCTTTCATTGTAATAATATTAATTAAACCCAAATATTAGCCAATAAATAAAATAATATTTTTAGTATCAAATGAAATTAAAAAAAAAAATTTAAGAGAAATGCTACATCCACAACATTTTTCACAACACTTTTAAAACAAATCCAAAGTAGAAGGTTGTTACAGGCAGTTATTGATAACAAAAAAATAATTTCAATAGTGGATTCAAATTAGAACTTGTAAAAACTTAACACCTATGATTTGTTGTGAAAAATATTGTGAATGTAGCACTTATATATATATATATATATATATATATATATATATATAAAGTAATACGCAAAAAAATTCACAACAATTTTTGCAATAGTTAAGTTGGTAAACTTTTACTAGTTCTCATCTAGGTCCACTATTAACATCATTATTTTACTTACCATTATCAATTTGTCATATCAACAAGTGTGAAAAGTTGTCAAATTTTTGTTCCTATAAATTTTCTAAAAAAACAAAAAATTACGTAGTTCATATCAATTGGTAGTAACTAGTAAGTTGCCCGTCCGTTGCACGAATAATTTTGTGATATTTTATTTAAGACGGTTTTGAAAAATGTTATACATATATTATAAAAAAAAAGTTAAACTAAATTAGAGAAAAAAACATTTACATTTTGAGATATTAAAAATTAGTTTAGTAGTGTTATTGCACATTTGTAGCCTTTTTAAGGTAAGATTATTATCTTTTTAAAATCATGAACCAAAAATAAATGCAAAAGAGTAATAGGATCATTAAAATCAACTAATTTGTGTTGTGTTCACAAATTTTATACCATGAAATGAAAGTATGCCAAACTTTCTCACCATCTTCCATTCAGCGATAGTGCAATATTAAAACATAATGCGAGCAAGTGCATATGAACGTGTCTTATAGATGATTTAAAACTACGGTAGAATATAATTTTATATTGCACACCAAATATTCTCTGTACTTATATATACCCAAGACAAAAATTATCCAAACCTAAATCATATTTAAGCCCCTAATTTAAAACGAAAAAAGAAAATAAATTACCTACAGGGATTTTGGTGGCTTAATGGTAGTAGGAGGCCAGTATGATGGAGGTGTCGATCCTCATATTCCTCTCTCTCTTATATGCTTTGTCAATCTCAAGTCTTTTATTGTGGTAATAGTGAAACATTGCGTCTCATTTTACAATCCACAATATTTTTGTCTCTCTATCTCTCCTCAAGGTCTTATCTTGCTAGTTATTACTATTAGTCCTTAATTAATTTTTTTTTTTTTTTTTTTTTTGCTTTTGTTTTTGATACTAAAACGGTGGGTATGATAAAAGATACAAAGACGAGAGAAAGATGTGTTGTAAGCTTAGGCAATTAATGAGAGATTAATGAGATAATGTTAAAATAAGCTAATGTGAACTTTTGGGTAATAGTAAAAAAAAACTTAATGAAAAGAGGTAAAAAAAAAAAAGGCTAAATGCAAAATTAGAGCATTACATGACAGGACCTCATGTATTCCCACAACCACAAGGTCAATGCTTTTATTAATATATATATATATATATATATATATATATATATATATATATATATATATATATATATATATATATATATATATATATATATATATATATATTGTTTTTTGATATATTAAGGGTTATTGGAATTTCTGGGAAAAGCAGTTCTAATAGGTTGATTAACAGGGGTTATAGCATAAGGGTCATAGGACGAGGCAAGAACAGTGGAGTAATTGGTCCTAGGGATGGTTCCTAGGATGGTGAAACAGTTAGCAATTTCAGTAGGAGAACAGGTTCTTTTTTTACCATTTGTTTGGAGGTTTCAGCAGGATGTTTATCTTTGGATCTTCTACTTGCCATTGTGACACTGCAAAAATTCACGAGTAAGGAAATCAGGGATGGAATTTTGGGATCCTTTAATATTTTCAATATCAAAATCAAAAACACTTAAAATAGCTTGCCATCTAGCAAAAATAAGTTTTGAAGCAATATTCTCAACATCTTTTTCAATAACATATTTAGTACTTTTGCAACCAATACGTAACAAAAACTTTTGGTTTAATAAATCACTTTGAAATTTTGAAATACATAGTACTATAGATAAAATCTGTTTTTTAATAGTACTAAAATTTAGATGTGCATTATTCCAGATTCTAGAATAAAAATGAACAATTTGTTCAGATGACTCTGGGGAAACTTTTTGTTTCAGAATTCCACCATAACCAATGTCAGAGGCATTAGTTTCAACAATTTTGTAAGCATCAACAGTGGAAATACCAAGACAGGGTAATGTCTTAACATGAGACTTGATTTGTTTAACAAAGGAAGTATGGACCTTGGAGGATTATTTTGTAACCGATCAAAAAGGGGTTTACATTGTTTCCTCATATCCTTGTAGAAGTCAGCAACATAATTCAGGGACCCCAGAAATCTCTGGAGTTGAGTTTTATCAGTGATAACATCAGGAAACTTATCGGGGAATTGAATGGCTTTATCTATAGGACAAATTTGTCCTTCAGAGATGTCATAGTCGAGGAAACAGACTTTTGTCTGAAACAATTTGATTTTCTTAGCAGAGACAACAAGACCATTTCTTTTGATGGTATCTAGAATGAATACAAATGTTTCAACTGTTCATCAATAGAGCTAGAATAAACAAGAACATCATCAACATAAACAATGGTAAAATGACTGAAAGAATTGAAAATATCATTCATAATGTTTTGGAATTCACTCGGGGCATTCTTAAGACCAAAAGGCATCACATTCCACTCATAATGTCCAAATGAGGTGGTGAAAGCAGTTTTATACCTATCCTTTTCACTATTCTGGATCTACTAGAATCCAAATTTCATGTCAAACTTGGGGTGGTGAAAGCAATTTTATACCTATCCTTTTCACTAATCTGGATCTGCCAGAATCCAGGTTTCATGTCAAACTTGAAGAATATCACAGCCTTGCTTAATCTGTGAACTAAATCATTTTTGTTGGGTATGGGATACCTAATCCATTCCAAGACCTTGTTCAAAGGCTTATAATTGATGACTAGACGAGGGGTTCCTCTCTCAATTTCAGCATTTTTTTTTAACATTTAAAGCAGCACAAGACCAGGGGGACATGCTATTTCTTATGAGTTTTTTCTGGAGTAAATCATTGATTTCTTTTTTACAAAACTCAACAGTTTCAGCATTCATTTGAACAAGATGAGCTTTAGTAGGAATGTTCTTTTCATCAAAATAATTTACATAAGGTAAATCAACAATATGCTTTCTTCTATGCCAAAAAGCATTAGGAACATCAGAGCAAACATCCTCAATCAGAATTTTCTGAAAATTATCAATTTTTTATTGCAACAATTTATCAGAAAGTTGTTCAGTAATTTTCTTGTATCTAACTTCTTGCTGAAGGAAGTTAAGATGTTTGGTTTTAGCATGAATCAGATTTAAAGCAGCATCAGTATCAATTTCAAACTTTGAAGCAAATTTGAATTTTACTTTCTATCCAAAAGGATCAGTAGTAATACCATCATGTTCAACAAGAAAAGGGTACAAAGAATTTATAAATAGCAAACCAAGAATCACTTTATCAGTCATGTTTTTAACAAGAACAGAAGGAATCTTGAGGCAGACATTATCATGACAAACTTGAACATTATTCAATTCATATTTAATCTTCATTTGAGAACCATTAGTAGAAACCAATCTTTCAGTTGATTTTTCAAAATATTTCAAAGGGAATAATCCTTCTTGGATACAGTTCATATCCGCACCAAAATCAATCATATCAATAATAGTGAAATGATAATCATGGGAAACAACAATTTTAACTTTTGTAAACCATTTTGGAGGAAGCACTTTATTAACAAGATTAATTTGAGAATTATCAGCAGTACCTTTATCAAAAAGAAGAGCCTGTTGAATAGATTCATCTCCATCTATGTGCTCATTTTTTTTCATCTTGTTCATTATTAGAGTTATCAAGTTTTTTATCAATTTTTAACAATAACAATTCTAGTTTAAGATTATTATTATTATCACTTTTTATACTTTTAAATTCATGTTTTAATTCATTTATCTCATGTCTAACAACATTAATTTCATGTTGAAGATCATTAACAGTTAAGTTTTTGGATTTCTTTTTATTAAATCTTTCCAAAGTTTTTTCAAAACTTATAGTTGATTTTAGTTTTTTACTAGTCTCATCTTATATTAAGTTTTTCTAGAACTTATCCAAATATTCTTTTTGTAATTTAGGGTTTTCAATTTGATTTATCAATTTAATCAATAAACTTTCATTTTCTTCACTTTTGGTGAGAACATTAACAGATTTAATAACATTACAACAAGAATCTCTACAACCAATTTTAACATTTGGTGAATCAGATGAATCATCAGCAGAATGATAGCAAGAATTAGATGAAGAAGAAAAATCATCTTCCAAGGAATCAGACGAATTGTTTGATTCAAGGATTCTGAATAATCCTTCTTGATCTTTGTCATCAATATTTAACATGTTAAACTTATTTTTTAACTTACCAGGTTTTTGTTTGTAATCTTTACTGTAATGTCCAGGTTTACCACAGTTAAAACATTTACCTTTACCTGATCTTTGTTTATCATATTTTTTAGAAACATTTTTCTTCTTAACATAAAAAATCATTGGGTTTAACAAAATTGGTTTTGCATTTTTTTATATTTTTTATGGTTATAACTTTTGTGACTTTTATCATGTTTTTTCCCTTTTTGCCTAGAAGGAGCAATAGGGGGTAAACCATATTATTCACAAAAATTACCCATTTCATATTTAGCTTTTCTTTTATTCTTTAATTGGTATTTTAACAGTTTCTCATCATTGTACATATTAATACCAAGTTTTTAAATAGAGCTAAAAATATCACCATAAGTTAAATTATCATAATCAATAGAATCATTTTTACCAATTAACTCTTGTTTTACCTTATGAGCAAAGATAGGAGGCAGACCATCAATAAACTTTTCTTTTCAATAAGGCTTGTAACAATCTTTTCGAAGCATTACTCTGGAAGTGAAAGCATCCTGGTACCATTTGTAATAAGACATAGTAGGACATCTCAAATTATTCAGATAATCAGAAATTCGAGAGGAAACATTAGACGGAGTACCAACAAAATGTTTGAGAATAGTATAGACCAAGGTATTGACACCATCAGGGATACCTCGACCAATACTTTCATCAAAGATAGAGATACCTTTATCATTCTTTTTAATAGCATGTTTAATAGATTCTCTAGAATCTTTTGTGAGATATGAATCCCACCATCCACGAAATCCGCGAAGAGTGCCAGAAAAACCAGTAGCAAGAAGGTCAACAATTTCAGGGTGGCCAAGATTATAGTTGTTAATATAAGCAATTCTAACCATAGACATATGACCCATTTTATTAATTATTTCTTGTTCAGACAAACCATCAATATTCCATTCATAAATCTTATCAGCAGAAACTGAAAACTGTGTTTGAAAAGGTCTTTCTTCAAACTGCATATCAAGAGGGGTAGGTTTAGAATACCGGTTTTTTTGTAAAAGACATGGATTTGGAATTTCCAACAAATCTTTTAATTTCTGGTAAATCATCATCAAAAACTTTTTTAACAGAAACAGAAGATATAGTATCAGAATCTGTATTCTCTTCAAAAACAATTTCTTTTTCATTTCTCGAAATAGTGCAAGCAATACTTTTAGAAGTGCCATCAGTTTTAACTTTTAAATCAAAAAGCATTTTCTCAACAATGTTAAGAGTTTTAGCTTGGGAAGTTTTAAACTTCAATTTTTTATCTTGACTAGGTAAATCAATCAAAGGTTTTTCAGTTTTTGAAACAGGAGTTTTTTCAACAATTTTTTCTTCAATACGGTCAAGCTGTTGACCAATAATATGCAAAGATTCATTAAAAAAATTGTTTTGTTCAATAATACTAATAATAGGAGTTTGATCATCAGCAATTTTGAAAAGGGAGGCCTTTACATCAGTCTTTTGACAAGTTATCAAAACTGCCTCAAGAGGCAGATGACTAGACCTAACAATGGTTTTATCTTCTTTAACAAAATTTGATTTCTTTATCACATTCAAATGATTTTTTGAAACTTCATCCTTTAAACATAATAGTTTTCAAGAAAATCAAAAAACAAAATATGTTTTTTCAATTGATTCATCTTTTCTAACCATTTTCTTTTAACACGGTCTTTTTCAAACCGAAGAAAATTACTTTGGTAATATTTTCTTTTATTTCTGTTTTTTGCAAGCATAAATTCATTGAACAGGGAAACCATATTAATTTCAAAACTTTCATTCAAAACATTCAAAGCTCTTAATTGATTTTGGAAAACAGGATTTTCAATGGGAGGAAAATTAGAATCAGATGGACAAACAGATCTAGTGTCCTCTTCTTCTTCATTAGCAGTTTTGCCATATGGAGAAGAAGTTTCAGGCTTAGTGGAATAGAAAACAGTGCTAACTTGGGATTCATCACTTGAAACACCTTTTTAGCTTTAAATTAGTGGGTTTTTCAAAATTCTTTTGCAAAAACTCATTGATTTCTTGATCTCTTTTTGAAATACTTTTAGATCCAGCAAAGGAATGTCTTCCTTCGTTGATCCTCAAGGGTTGATTATTTTGAAAATTTATTTTAACAGTACCATCAAGGTATTGTTGAATATGAGTGAGATCTAGCTCATCAAAAACAGGTTTAGCAAGAGGGGATTCTTGTTCCAACAACCATTCAGTGGGAAGCTTAACATCTTGCCATTGAATCATTTTTGGAACTTGAACTTTAGCATCAAGAGTTGAACATTGGATTAACATGGTTTTACCAGAAGGTTCTCTATTAATCTTAGCACCATGATTCAATTGAGTACCCAAAAGTCTATAATAAATACAATAAATCAAAGCAAAAGGCTTACTACCTTCTTCCATGTGATAACCAGATGAAGCAATATTCAAAGTTAAAGCTTTAACAATATTAGGATCATCCAAAGTAAGAGTAATATTAGGATAACAGTTGAAATATACATGACTATCATACAAAGAAGCAGTAATCATACCAAGAATGCTATCTTTAAAGTTCTTAAATCTAGTATCTCTTAAACACATGAGAACAGAAGCATTTATACCTTTTCTAGTAAGTGGTTTAACAGTAACTTGAACCATACCAATATGCAAATAAGTAAATTTTTTAACAATAAACTCATTAATATTTCTTTTAGAAAACAAAAAACATTTTTCATGAGTCTTTGAAATTGAAAATGTTTGTTCAACAGTTCTAACTTTGTAAGTGGGATGAAAAGTTGTTTCAGCCCAACTAGTTTTGTAAACAGTTTTAGTATCAACTTTAGGAATAGTCCATTTTTGGAAATCAAGGATCTTATGTTCTTCAAAAGTGTTATCTTCTTTATTTACAATATTAGGAGGACAACTAGTCCTCAAGCTGACAGAGGAGTTGGATCTCCACAACCTATCCATACTATCCTAGGTTTAACACTCAATTATAATGTTTTTCTCAATACCGTTGCATTTCGTAACACATACCCTAAGCAACCCTATACCTCTCATGCCCTACATGCCCTCTTTGGCTCAAACGGGCCTTACTGTTTGGTTCTGGGAATTCACTTTACGTCTAGGGTTGCACCAATGACGGTAAGGAGGGAACACAACAAAGGAGTATCAAAGTTTCGAGTAGACACAGACAAAAAGACAGAGAACACAACAACACTATCACCGGCTAGAAAAGAGATGGCTTTGATACCACAAAGGGGGAAGGGACACAGCGCTGAAGGCGGAAGCACAATAATAATATATTGAAAGTAATATATTCAAAGTAAAAGCACAGTAGAACTAGTTAAGAAGGCAATATTGCAAATATAATCAAAGTAATTTAAAACAATAATAAGGCGATAGAACCAGACAAGCAATTTATCAAAATAATTCAAAGTAAATGAAAGCAATTTAGAACCGTCAAAGTAGGCGGTAGCAACAAGTAGTATATTAAACTGAAAGTTGAAAATACTTGTTATTGAAAATAAAACAAAACACTTACAGCAGTAGTAGTAGTTACGGGATCTTAATAGTTCAACAGTTTAATAGTTACAAAACTTGGAACTAGTTCTAGTTACAAGATTGTAGGGAAAGTAGTAGGAAATCCTAAACAAGGAAACAAGGAACAAGGAACTCTCTTTAAAGAAGGCTTCTAAAAGAAAGAAGTTTTGGAGAGAAAATTTGTCTTGAACTTAAGGGACAACCCCCCTTAAATAGGCAAAATTTTGGAATGAATAGTATCGATGAACAGTAAAAGTGAACAATAATCGATGAACAGTAATCCATGAACAATAATCTGTGAACAGTAAAAAGTGAATAGTATTTTTTCCACTTGTTGACTTAACATCATCATGAGAAAGGGCAGAGTGAGCATGGGTCGGAACTCTAGTCCAAAGTGTGTTGAAAGTGACAAAACATGAAAAATCTTCTTTTTTCATCAAAAGCATCGTCATTTTGCGGGGGCCAGTAGTAAAACAACAATGGGAACTTTACCATGAGTACACATTGTAGCATTTTTGGCCGTTGTGCAGGCCAGACAAATAGTATCAATTATCCCCAAGATCAAGAGTGTTATCCTCATCATGTCCGAATAATTCCTGTTCATAAGGGAAATAAGGGTTGTGGGCGACAGATTCCTCAGAAGAGGCTTTGGAATCTCCTTGATTGGCAGCAGTTTCTTCCGCCCATTTGAGTAAAGCAAAAAGAGCATCAGGGTTTTTTCTTAAGTCATCAATAGGAGAGCTCTTGTTTTTTGCTAGAGGCTTAGCATTCTTGATGGAAGAGGAGGAGGGAGCATTAGCAAGGACAAGGGATTGTACTGATGAATAATCCTTGGTAATGGGGAAAACAGCAGTAGATGAAGATTCTCTGGAAATGGTGGCAATAATACTTTTGAGTATGAGGGAATTTGCCCCACCATTTCACATACCAATGTCTTGAGAGAACATCACCTTCCTTTTCATATTGCCATTTTAACATCCAAGGTATCTTATGGCGCTTAACAAAGTGAAGCAAAGTAAGGAATTTAGCACCATGAGCATCAACCTTATAAAATTTCTTGAAACATTCAAAAGCATCAAGTAATGGTTCAGGAAATATGTCATTAATAGGGCCAAATTGGGTCCACCAACGGTTGAACCAAAGAGGCAAATAACTAGTGAAACTTTTATCAAAGTTAACAAACCAGGAATGAGACATGTTTTCATTCTGGTGAAGCATTTAGAGCTTGTTTGGATGGCTTTTTTTGCTCACTCAATTTCCGTCACTCAATTTCCATCACTCATCACTCATCACTCATCACTCATCACCCATCACTCATCACTCATCACTCTAAAATATACACTTGTTTGGCATCATCACTCTATTTCAATAACTCAATATTTTTCACACTATTCATGGACCCCACCTCTGTCACTTGGTCAGATTTTTTTTTTCTCCATTTTTCTTTCTTCTTTCTCAGTTCTTCAGTTCGTTCTTTTTTCGTTTTTCATTTTTCTCCCTTTTCACCTTTGTCATCTCAGATTTCTCATCCAGAACAAAATTAAACATGCATAAATATATTCCAGAACAAACCCAGATTTCTCAATCATGAAAAAAAGAAAAAAAAAAAAAAAAAAAAGCAAACTCAAATCTGCCCAGGCCATTGATGTTGATGTTGCTGTTGCTGCTGTTGTGGCTGTGGTGGGTTTCAAAATTTTTAAGGAGCGGAACGTCGGAAACGATCGGTTGTTGCTGTTGCTGCTGTTGGAAATTGGGCACCTCGGAAACGGGCCAGCCATGACCACCGCTGAGTCAAAACGACCGAACCCATAGCCGCCACTGCTGCTTCACAATTTCACAAACCCAGATCACCGAACCAATGAAAGAAGAAAGGAAAAAAAAAAAAGTTCAAATCACCCGAACCCAATGAAAGAAGAAAGGAAAAAAGAAAAAGAAAAAAGAAACCTAGATCACCGAATCCAGTGAAAGAAGAAGAAGAAAAAAAAAAAGGGAAGAACACCGGGGAGACCGAACCCAGGAGAAGGAAAAAAAAAAGAAAAAGAAAAGAGGAAGAATGGGGAGACTGAACCCAGGAGAAGAAAGGAAAAAGAGAAAAGAAAAAAAAAAGAGAAGAACACTGGGGAGATCGAACCCAGGAAAAGAAAGGGAAGAAAAAAAAAGAAAAAAAAAAGGAAAAGGTGCGGCTGGTACTGTTTGTGGGTCCCTCATGTGTGTTTAATTACAAAAATACCATTGAAAATAGAGAATTGAAAACTGAAAACAGCTAAAAGTTGTTTTCAGTTTCCACAACTCATAACTCAAAAAGTAGAGAATTGAGTGATGGAAACAGAGTTATCGTTTGCCAAACAACCTTTTTGTTATGGGTCCCACCAGTTTTGAGAATTGAGTTATGGAAACAGAGAATTGAGTTACGGAAACAGGCCAACCAAACAGCCTCTAAATCTTGACCAAGCAGTGATATAATCATGGTAGGAATAGGGAATGGGAGAAGTGGACATTGTTCTGGTAGAATTGGGGGAAGGGCCCCATTTTTCTTCGGGAATAATATTGACCAGGTAAACACTGTGGTAAATAATTTTGGAGGAATCAGCTTTGTCAAATATGGTGTTAATAACAATAGATTTTTCATGACGCAAGAGAATAAAACTGTAAATAGCTTTCATTTACTTTGGATTATTTTGATATATTGCTTGGCTGGTTCTACTGCCTTATTATTGTTTTAAATTACTTTGATTATATTTGAAATACCGCCTTTTTGGCTAGTTCTACTATGTTTTTACTTTGCATATATTACTTTCAATATATTATTACTGTGCTTCCGCCTTCAGCGCTATGTCCCTTCTCCCTACGTGGTATCAAAGCCTTAAATAGACTACTAAACCTCTCACTCTATAATAGATACACGGTAAAGAGAGGCTCTCCAGCGGCAGGTGCGGGTACCGTTCATGTGCTAGGCTCGTATGCTCTGGTAGGTATGCGGTGTTGCCGAAGTCGGTGCTCGCCTAGCCCGATGCCATGCCGTTAGAACTTAGAAGCATGGCCTAGCACCATGGGGTTTAGGGCACTTGGAGATGGGAGCCCCGGGTAACCGCCCCATATATATATATATATATATATATATATATATTCAATGATTTATTTACTTATTTTCAAAAGTTGTGCAATGACCTTACTCAAATTTGCCTTGGGATGCCAATTGATCATAGATAAAAGTAAGAAAAAAAAAAGTGACGAACATGTGAGGACAGGGCAATAATCATGTGAAGAAAGTAGAAACATCCTAAAAATCTATTTCATAGATGTATTGGGCGAAAACAATGAGACCATATGAAATTAAATTTCAAGGGAACCCACGGGTCTACTATAGTAAAGCTAATTAAGCTCAACAAATAAAGTGTTACTACACTAATAGTTTTTAAGTTCTCCAAATCTTCAATTCTGCCTAAACATTGATGTACATGGGGAAAATAGAAGTCAATGGCCACTAGCACTAGGAATGGAAGATGGAAGAGCCATTCTCATCTCCATGACTTTCTTGTGAGAGTTGGAATGCAAATAGCTCACAAAAGTAGGACTCTTTGCTGGCCTATACTCTGGCAGCAACCTACCAGACTTGTACCTTACCCCACATGCATTGCATAGAGTCTTTGGACCCAATGGTCCAGCCCTCCACTGTGGGGTCCTTTGTGCTAAGCAATGGGTGCACCTCCTTGGCATTTGATGCTGCTCATTGCTACCCTCCAAGGTCCCTAACCTGTCCTTGTTCATCATCCCCTTCTCTTCCTCCTCCTCTCCTTCCTCTTTTCTTGTTTCTTCTTGCTCACCATGTCTAATTAGTATGTTGCTTTTCTCCTTTTTGGGTAAAATAAGTTCACTGTCAGCCAACCAATAGGCCTGTTGGAGTAAAGGAGGGTCTGAGCTAGCCATGTTGATGAGGGTCTGGTGTTGTGGGTTTGGGTGGTGTGACCAAATGCTTGAAGGCTTAATGGTTTTGGGTGTTGTGGCTCTTTTCCTTTTGCTTCTGGCCTTGCCTGGCACAACAAAATTTTGTAGGGAAGTCGGGTTCTGTTGGAGTTTTTGAAGGGGTTTTGAGGATTTTGAACTTGTATTTGTATTTGTATGTGTGGTTGGAATATCAGTGGGTGTTGGGAGGCAGTTTCCTGTGCTGGATAGACAGTCTTCCACAAATACTGACAGCCATTCTAAGCTAACATCCACTTCCTGCAAAATATTAGTCACATAAAGCCCAAAATTAGTAAGACCCATGTGAGTATATGCTAGATGTTGGTGAAATGTGACATGGGTATGAAAATATTAACCAAAATATTTAGCATGGGAAGTAACACACATAGAAGCAGAAAAGCACAAGAAGGAACAGAAAAAAGGAAAACCTATGAGATGGAAATAAGCAAGTATAAAGAGGCAGAAGAAATACCCAAGTGGTTGAACATTTAAAAGTAGAAACAAACAAAAGAAATTTGAAGAGCTGCACCACTAGGACTTTGCTCATAGAGAGGGAGAGAGAGAGAGAGAGACTAACCGTGTTCTGAGCAGAGAAGAGGTCATCAAGACTAGTAGAGAGGTCACCAAGCTTGGAGCAAGGAGGGGAAAGGACCTGCTCTTGCTGGTATTCACCGGAAACTGATACATTCCGGCAAAAATCCATGGTCACAAAGCAAATAATTGTAGTATGTTTGAACTTTGAACCCACCAAAAGAGTAAAGAGTGAAAGAGAGAAAAAAGAGAAGTGAATAAAAGTGTTTAGTCTTGCTATAAGCTGTCTGAGTCTGAGTGCACCCTTTAAGGCCTCGTTTTCTGTCGGCAGATAAAGCTAAAGAAAATCAAATTTACTCTCTCATCAATCAAAGAGAGAAAGCCAAAGCCAACATCCCCATCTCTCCCTGGCCCCTGCCACACCCAGAATCTAAGACCTCATTATATATATATATATATATATATATATGACCTTTTCTTTAACCTTGCCTTTTTTTTTTTCCTCTTGATTTTACCAAGTTCCATGTTTTTCACTGTAATAGTATTTTTGGTATTGTCATTTTGGGGAGAAAAAGAGCCATTTCAATTTTTAAATAAAAACGCCCATTTTGTTTTGCAATTTTAAAAAAAAAGAAATTTTCGTTTTTAAACTGGAAAATATTTTGAAAAGCACTCCATGCATGAGATGATCTATATATATATATATATAAAACCAAATCAAATGCTCAATTACGTTTTTAAAAAATATGCTACGTCCACAATATTTTAACAATATTTTTAAAACAAATCATAAGTGGTTAGTTGTAATTTGTTCAAATTTAAATCTAATACTAAGATTACTTTTTTGCTTTAACAATAACAATAAGTAACAATCTGCCACTTATGATTTGTTGTAAAAATGTTGTGAACATATTATCTCTCTTTTAAAAATTATATTCTCAAAAAAAAAATTTTATAATTATTATTCTCTTAAAACATACATATCCAAACAAGGTAAAAAGTATACTATATTTTCGCTTCATAAATAAAACATCATATTTACTTTATGTGGGACTTACACAATGTGAGTGTGATATTGTATGGAGCAGACTCACCATATAATTTTTTTCATATTCAAATAGCTAATCCAAAGAAACGTTTTGTGTTTCCAGATTCCTTAGTAAGTAATCTCTCATGTCATTAAAAAGTAGTGGTAGCATGCTTTCATTTTAGATTTTTTTTTTTTTTTGGATAATTACAGTAAACCCACCTGTGATATGGCCCGTTTTCACTTTGCCTACCCGTAGTTCAATCATTTACACTTTGCTCACCTAAGGATAGTTCCGTTAGCTTTCTGGAACCCACCTCTCCGTTTGCCGTTAGAAAAACACATTTTTAAGCAAAAACAAATATAACAAGAATAAAAAAGCTAGGGTTTTGATTGCTTAAGAACTTCTATAAGAACAAAGTGGAGGAATAGCACATAAATCCCACTTTGATCTTGGCTTCTCTCCCCACTGTGGCTGGGATTCAAAGTGGGTTTGAAGTTGGAAATGGGGGTGGGTTTGCTACTGTGGTTGGGTTTCATTTGAGCTACCTCAAATGAAACTCCATGGCCAACCCTTTAAGCTCGTTTCCCTCAATCATCGATGCCACCTCAACGGCAAGCTCCTCCATCGGACCTCCATGGCTGACCTTTCAAGCTCCCACAATAAATCTCACCGAGCCCTCTCTCTCACTCTAAACTCGAATTCAATCTCTCTAAGCTCTCAGCCTGAGCTCTCTCTAAATCCCTATTCTCTCATCTCTAAAACTCTCTCAAACGAACTCCTTGGCTACCCCTCTCAAGCTCACCCCCTTACATCAACGTTGCCACCTCAGGCATCCTCGCCTCATTAGACCCTTACCGAGCCCTCACCAAACCCGAGCTCCCTCTCTCTAATCTCTGAAACCCTCTCAGGCTGAGCCTTCCTTGGACTTCCAAGGTCACCCATCTCCAATCATCAACCACCACCACTCCATGGTGGTTCCTCTACTCTCTGCGTCTCGGCCTAACCGGGTTTTGGGGGTTTGTTCATGGTGGGTTTGGGTGAATTTTCCAGAGGGTTTTCTTTGTGTTGGATGAATTAAGTTTTTTTTTTATAAAGGGGTTTGATTGAAAGGTTGGTCCAAAGGGTTTGCTGGATTTCTCTCCTTGTCTTACATTCTGATCTAGCACCTAGAAGCCACCACCATGACACCAAACCCATGGCTGATCTACCATGATCCAAATCCACGGCTGGATTTTTCTATACCTCACACTTTAGTTGTTGGCTTATCTCTATCTCACTCTCTCTTTGTTGATAACGTTGCTGGTTGTTTTGAGACGTTGGTCTTCTTGTAAAATTTGGTTCAAAATTTTGAGTTGTTGTGAAATTGTTGATATTGTTATAGATTAAATATAATTTCATTAAGCCATTTGATTGGCGTGTTGTTCCTCCAGTTTGTTCTCGTTGAAGTTCATGAGCAATGAAAAACCTTAACTTTTTTATTCTTGTTATATTTGTTTTTGCCTAAAAATGTGTTTTTCTAACGGCAAACGGAGATTAGGTTACGGAAGGCTAACGGGACTAACCTCAGGTGGGCAAAGTGTAAATAATTGAACCACGGGTAGACAAAATGAAAGCGGGCCAGACCACAAGCTGTAATTATCCTCTCTCTTTTTTCTCCTTTTTTTTTATTTTTTTATAATTTGGGTATATGGGAATAGGAGTTTTCTGAGAGAGAGAGAGAGAGAGAGAGAGAGAGAGAGAGAGAGAGAGAGAGAGAGAGAGAGAGAGAGAGCAGCTTTGCAGGAGTTACTACCTGGGCTACATATATAGCTAAAACTGGTCAATATGCGGTGATACTGCTACACTCCTCCATTTCTTCCTAAAGAGAAATCTTGTGAAGTTGTGATTGTCTCTCAGTTTCAGAATTGGTCTTACCAGAATAGCAGTGTACAAAAAGGTACTTGATTCTTCAATTTTTCATTTTATATATGGGTCATGCTAACGAGTGCCCTTGGGGCACTCTTTAAAAATCTATTTTAAGAAAGTTTTGACATCATTTTTATGGGAAATAAAAAAAGCTATTAAAACATTAATTGCTTTTTTTTCTTTTCCCATAAAAACTTTCTTTAAATGGGTTCTTAAAGAGTGCCCTAAGGGCACTCGTTAGCATTTCCCTTTATTTATTTAAACACAAGCTTGACCAGGTTGAGCTTTAATTGGTTTGGTCCAAGTAAACCTGGAGTGGGAATATGGATTATATTTTAGTACTAGGAGGCTACTAGCTAATAAGGGCTAAGGAATAGCATCATTCCAGTGATATCGTACTGATAATTGCTATTTGATGAAACCTATATCACTACGTTTTAATACTAATTAGTTGCTGACAAATACTATTAGATTTTCTTTTGGGTAATCTCATTTATTAATTGGATATTTGATATTTCACATATCAAATGATTCATCCAGTCAAACAAATTTGGTTTCAATCAATGTGCCCATTAATTTAAAAATAAAAAGCTGGTCCACTTTTTAAGGATTCAATTCATAGATAAATTGCCTGCAATTGTAAAACAGACTTTTCTTCAAAAAATATAAGTTTGCAACCTAACCCAATTAAGCAAACTACTAGTATATCATAATAATAATTTCAGCTTCTGACTAATTCCAATAAATGTGCAAAATCAGAAACATTGTGGGTTCAACGGCCAAGATGTGCATGGTGAAGCGTTGGTGGGTCATTTGCTGGATGGGTATTTATTTGAAAATGAATGGTATTAAATAGAGCAGTTTTGAAATTGGTTTGATCCTGTGGAGCACCATTACTTGGTTTTGACTAGAGAGAATCCTAACCAGGGACGAAATAAACATTTCATTTTTGGGGCCAAAACATGACTAACAAAATTTTGATAATTTAATAATATGAAATATAGTAAAATTCCAAACTTAATTCATAAATGAAAATAGTTTCAAAAAAAAATTCATAAATGAAAATAAAGTTAGTTTTTATTTAGTAATACAAAATAACAGTTTGCTAATACATTTTAAATCGATATATCAAAATGAAACTCAACATATTTTTAAATCCTGAAATCATCTATTACCCTTTCAATAAAGAAAATCAAAGAGTTTCTTAAAATATCATCTCCATTTTGTTAGAAAAGACTAGTTTTGAGTCTTTTGACAATATTCGTGATTAAAATACACATTCCATAATTGTAGTAAAAATTAGAAGATTAAGTATAAGTACAACTATTCTAAAAAAAAAAAAAAAATTTGGCAGGCACTAGTTTTCTATTCCTTATTATTGATTGACACAATTAAAAAGTATTTAATTTTTTTTTGAAATCCAAATGTCAAACTACATAATCCTCATAATGGTGAAATTTCATTTACAACAATAGTTTTTCATGATTTATGAATTAATGTGGATAAAACTTGCTTACTAACTAACAAAAAATCATCAATTTGCCAAGAGTCTTGTAATTCAATTGATTGGTATCTTATAGTATTTTCAAGACATCAATGATTCAAATCCTCCCTTCCCCATTGTAACCATTAAATTAAAAAAAATCATTAATTCTAAAAGCAACTCATGTATTTTTTGAGGACCAAAATTTGAGCTAAGTAACTCCACTATATGTTCACTAAACCGATAATTTAATTAATGTAATTGAGAATTTATTGCATCATAGAACATACTAGTCAATAATGGTGCTCAATTGTATAACCATCTTGTTAATGACCAAAAAATTAAAAAACACCTAAACAATTTATTAAGTGAACCTAGACTGTACAACACCATCCATATATCAAAATTCCAAACTTTAAATATATATATATATATTTTTTTATCTCAAATATGCAAACAATTAAAGCATCATGCCAAAAACCACTTTTTAAAAAAAATCAAATTTTTTTTAAGGGATTCCTACTTGTTTTGTTAGTAAAAGGGAATTTTTTTTGGAAGAGACCACCACAAATATGGGTTCAATGACTATTTTAATTTTTGAGTCTTTTGGGACAATATTTCAATTTTAGAAGGGGCCAAATATTATATTTTTTTTAACCAAAACTTCAAAATTATTTCTTAATATATACTAAGACTTTAATTTTCCAAAAATACAAGGGGCCATGGTCTATTACCAGTGCTGTCACAAATCCTAACCACTCGGTAGCATATGTTATATATAATTATGGTATCCATTTCATGACGATTTCTCTTACTATTAAACTATGACACCTATTAGCTAGTTTTTATTATAGGTGATATTTGAACTTCAACGATAAAAACCTTTATTAAGTGAGCTAATTAGAACTTTGAATGCTATATATTTTACATTTATTAATCAAAAGGGTACTGTTTGGAACCCCAAATAGCTTAGATGGATGAGATCCTAAAGGTTGAATTAGATTAGGGAAGGTAGTTAATAGTGAGTTAAAATTAAATAAGAAAGAATGAGTTTGTTATTAGTTTAGCACACTAATCACATCTTGCATATTTGTATTTCTTATAAAAACAAGTGATATTAGTAATTGCAAACGGGAGATTAGTCAGCTAATTATCTTGAGCTATGTGAACCAATTAGATTAGGGTTAGTCTTTTATAAATACATAATTGTAACTCACAATTATGCATTGAATATTTGAATGAATAAACCAAATTGTTGTTTAGTGCAATTTTATCTTTTATATATTTCTATCTTACTAATTCTTTTAAAGGTGATTATCTCGAATCAAGTCAAATTGTTTTTAATTTTCAAAAATTTTCATATAATTCTCATCTAGGAACCGGTGGGTTCCTACCGGGTACGAATAATGGAGCTGGCAATAGACATCCCCACTGCTTCAAATATATTCACTTCAAACTTTGAATCACCACCATTTTATTTTATTCAAACTAATTTAAATCTCAAACATGAAAACAGACACCTTGATAATCACGTGAGCTCTTGGACATTGAAGCTTGAACACCAATTGAAATCGCCTGTGTATTTTTGTCATGGTGTGAACATACAAATTTGGTAGATTTCTAACATATATAGCTGGCATGGCAGTGGCAGACATGTCCCTTGACTTTGAAAAATTGTCCTCATTATTTTATGGTTTTAAACAATTTGTATTCATTGGTTTATTTGATTTAAATAAATAAATAAATTGGATAAAAAGTGTGAAATAAGTAAATAACATTTCAAAATGCTGAAATTATTAGATTTTTATTGGTAGTAATAAGAGTTTCAAGATTGAACCCATAAACATTGGTATCACCTATTGGAATGTGATTGGCCCACAAACAGACATACACGTATATATTAATAGTAATAGTAATAGTAATAGTAGGTGGTTGATCTAAAAGTTTTTAACATGGTTAGCTCGGTCCAGGCCTTAATTAGAGAAATTTTAGATCCATCCCCGAAGCAGGTAAAAAATATGGTTAGCAATGCAAGTAATGAAAGAGATCAACTGGCCAATTAGCTCTTGCTTAAATGACATTTCTTCTTAATTGCCACAAGAGTGTATAGGATGAGATCACGAGTTCAACTAATGGAGAGAGAAAGAGATGGTAATCAATCCTACTATAGTTTAGTTTAAACAAGAGATCGTCACATATACATTAAAAGAAATTCAATACAAAGATAAATAAATAAATATATATATATATATATATTCAAAATTTGATTCAAAAGAAGTAATTTAATGTGGTGCCCTGACAACGAAGAAAAGGAGCACTGAATTATGAACTCTGGTACTCATAAAAGTTTGACTGGGGCTAGTTAAGAAGTTTGCTGAATGATGCAACTGGGGAGTGGAGTGGGGACAGACTACGCATAACAACGGCTACTCATACCATGCAATTATTGTAATACATGACTTGATAAATTTGGGTTTTACCAAAAAAATAAAAAAGGGAATAATAATTGGGTAAAGAAAAAAAAAAAAAAAAAGTTCCCATCTATATGAATGTGCAAAGCCTCCAATCCGAAGAACTCGTTCAGACACAATCTGATATCTCGGGTTTGTATTTTCGTGTGTTGATAGGTTTGGCTCGGTTGGGTTCGGTAGAATTTTCAATCTAACCCAACATCACTTTTGATTTAACCCAAGATGAACAATCTCTGATTTCTCGGGTTTGTATTTTCGTGCGTTGATAAGTTCAGCTAGGTTGGGTTTGGTAGAATTTTGAATCTAACCACGCGCTATTAATATTTTAAAAGATATATGATTTTTTTATAATATATTAAGTTATTAACTTGATTTATTTCGAAATTTTAGACTTAGGGTCCGTTTGGATACAACTTATTGTTGTTGAAAGTTGCTGAAAACTGATTGTTGCTGAAAATACTATAGCAAAATAATTTTTAAATGTGTGAATAATACCGTGGGACCCATTTTTAATGTGTAAACAGTGCATGAACAGTGCATGAACAGTGCGTGAACAGTGCACACACTGTTTATGCACAGTAATTTTTTTCTCACAAAGTCAACAAAAGCTGGCAAAAAAAAAAAAAAAAAAAAAAAAGAGAAAACGCGCCGGAGGAAAACACACCGCAACTAAACCTTCTATCCAAACCCACACTTAGAGTGTGTTTGGATACTGCTTATTTGTTGAAAACTGAAAACAGAAAATATTGTAATAAAATAATTTTTAAATGTGTGAATAGTATTATGGGACCCAAATTTATATTAAAATTTGTGTTTGAATGACTTTTGTGGGTCCATGAACAGTGCCATGTGACCCACATTTTTTCAACAAAACGCACAACTGTAGGGGGTAAACGCTATCCAAACTTACACTTAGTTTAAATTAGTCAGCTTGATTTATTTTGGTATTTTAAGACTTTTTTTATTGTTTTTTTTTTTTTTTTTTTTGAAAAGGGTATTTTAAGACTTAGTATTTATCAAAATGAAATAGCCAATCCAATTGTTTAAAGTCTAATTGTTTATTCAAAATTTTCCCCTAAACTAATTTGGAGGAATTTCCTTCAACCAATTATATAGTAACTCATAATATTGATGGCACAAACGATCAGCCCCATGTGGATTTTCTTGCCTTAAAGAAGTGATGAGGTGAGGACGGGTTTTGCTCACCCCTTACCGAATGTTTATACGAATTTTTTATTTAATATATATTTTACTTATTTATACATATAATGTATGTATGTGTGTGTATATATATATATATATATATATAACCAGCATTCAGGTGGCCTAGATACCAGGCCAACAAGTCTTAGGACATGGGTTCTAGCTTCAACAATTAACTATGCTCTTTATATCTCATCTCCATCCCAAATGGTCAATCTAAAAAAAATCTCATCTCCATCTCACATTTGTTTATATTTTTCGCTTAGTACTCGCATGATAGTTCTTTTCCTTTATGTTTCATCTTTATCTCATCAATGTTCTTTTATACATGTTCTATTACTATCTTTAAAACACTTGTTTCTACTTTTCGCTTCGTACTCGAATTGTAGTTCTTTTCCTTTATGTTTCATCTTTATCTCATCAATGTCGGTGCAACCACATCAAGATTGGTAAAATATTTTCAACTTGCCTGAAACTTGACCAATCTCGCTATCACCCTAAACAGAAAACAGTATAGGGATGGGGCACCCATGATCTAGCCCAACCCTGCCTCGTTGCCATCCCTTCATAAAAGCATCCATATGTATTATTTAGATAAGCTATATGGGTTGAAGCGATTTTCTTCCAAATCATTTTGGAGGTAAACGTTTTCTATTGAATAATGGACTTAAATAGTTGAATGAAAACTCGTTTTTTATTAGGTCTCGCAAAATTTTCCCAACTCAAAGACCTAACTCCTATGGGTTGGGTTGGGTTAGCATTTTCTCAACTCAAAGAAGGTGGGTTGAGTTGAAAAATACTTCAAACCCAACCCAATTTGAATCATACACACTCTTAGTTATGATTATTTCCATGCTAAGTAATTCCTTCTTTGATCTGCTCTCTTTTAATAATGTGTTTGATTCAATATCAGCTCTAGGCCTAGCCTAACACCCTCAATGCCTTAACAATTTATAAACCCGAGGCCTTATATTGAAAAAAAAAAAAAAAAAGACCCCCAAGATATAAGTGATTTTCACATTTTTTATTACATTTTTAAGAAGGCGTCCAAAATATTAAGCCAATAGAAATTCAGCCAAATTGAACTCCTAAACTGTTTCACCAAATGAAAATTGTTATGAGTGGTGTTGATTAAGTGGCTTAGCTATTATCAATTGTAAAAAGAGATTTTAATAACATCAAAATACACATAATTAATTAGTAATTTTGCATTTCAAAAAGCAAGAAGATTGGTTTTTAAACAAAAAATAAAATGGAAAGTTTAATAAATATGTAAATACTAAAAATTTTCACTTAAAAGAGAACTTGAATGGTAATAAGTTGACCCTGGTTTGGTTGCACTTGCGAGGGAAGGGAACCAGGAAAAAAAAAAAAAAAAAACACTTTAATGTGTCTAAATGTACAGAGAAAAGTAAAAGAAAAAAAAATATCTTCCCAATTTACTTGCAAAGGAGAGTAAAAGAAATATATATATATATATATATATATGATGAGATATTTTCTTTCTAAGAATATTGTAGAAGTCTATGAGAAAGAAGATGTATATATCTAGGCATGTCCATAGGTCGAGTTGAGTTGGATTGGGGTTCATACCAAAATCCGATCCGACCACTTTGGGTAGATAATATCAGAAAATGTTGTTGACCAAGAAGAACCACAATTTCGACTACTTAGCCTTCCACGTGAAAATATGCTACTAAATAACATGTTTAGCTGGCAAACCATTGGGTCACGCACAATGTGTGTTAGTTAACACAAAATTAACAATGGA
The DNA here is from genome assembly GCA_023736055.1 of Quercus glauca. Lineage (NCBI taxonomy): Eukaryota > Viridiplantae > Streptophyta > Magnoliopsida > Fagales > Fagaceae > Quercus > Quercus glauca. Next base: position 20,329,255 of record CM043321.1, on the reverse strand, counting down.
CCTAAGTTTCTCTGACCTAGGGTGGCACCTTGTGTAACCCTAGCCACAGGAGAAAACCGTGCCTACTCCTTGGAGTGAGGTGGCTAGTGTGTTGTTTTCACAGGTTTTTCGTCGTTAGTAAGTGCGATGGAGGCTCTGTCTGGCTTGTGGGAGAAGTTCTCTTTTTCGGAATCAGAAGGAAGGAGGCTTATTGTGGAGGAAAGTGAAGATGAACGTGAGTTTTTCCTGGCTGCAAGATTCTACATAAGAAGGGTACTGAATATGGAGGCGATTGCAAAAACTCTGAAGTTACTATAACGAACAAGAAAAGGTTTTGAAGTCAAAGATATGGGCAATCATATGGTCTTGTTTATCTTTCGGGATGAGGGGGATGTGGAGTAGATTCTGAAAGGGGAGCCGTGGTCTTTTGACAAAACCTTGTGGCATTGAAAAGAGTACAGAAACACTCTGATATAAGCAAGTTTCTATTTGAGACTACCAGTATGTGGGTTCAATTACACAACTTACCTATCGGGATACCAACAAGTACTGTGAAAAGTATTGTCTTTGAGGTTGGTATTGTGATTAAGTGTACACCTGGGGAAGAGTTGTATGAAGGAATTAATTTCATAAGCATAAGGGTTGGAGTTGATGTGACAAAGCTGTTGTGTCGAGGGTGAAGGATAACCTTTAGGAGTAGGCAGGAAAGTTGGGTGAGTTTCAAGTATGAGAGATTTCCAAACATATGTCCCTGGTGTGGTAAACTTATGCACATGGACAGAGAATGTCCTATTTGGGAGAGGGGAAAGCACGCTTTAAAGGAGGCTGAGCAACAGTTTGGGTCATGGATGAGGGCTGCGACACCGAACTTGGCTCGGGAATCCATGGTCAGGGTGGCTAGATTGGAGGACGACGACAGTGAACAGTGAGTAGTGAATAACCCGATGACGTGGTGGAACGTGAAAATCCAGAGTCTGAGGAAGATGTGGTACTATCCTCTGAAACTAATGGTCCGAATCAGATTGGGATGGAGATGTTGCAAAGTGGGTCAAAGGTGAATGAGAACGGTTTAAAAGGAATTTAGACTGAGCAAGGAATAAAGGATGGTGGGGATAATCTTCAGGGGCATGATTCTACTCTGGAAGTAATGCAGAACGTTAGTGATATGTGCAGGGATAGGATGACTTCAAGGTCAGACTTTCAGGTCCAATTATAGGAAATTATAGGGAGATAGTACGTTTCAATACTAATGAGGGAGGGCTGAAGGAGTTAGAAGAGGGGTTCACTTTAAAGGTTTGGTGTTGAGGACCATTTTTTCAGCCCACGTGGCATTATTTCATTGGCAACCTATGCCACATCAAAATATTATTAATTCTTTGGGTAAATCTATTTAAAGCCCAAAGTAAGTTCATATCTCACTCAACTACATGTATTAGGCTCACATAGCTCACGAGATCCTTACTTCAAGAGGCGGATTTATGGTCCACATTTCATCTTCATCAATTGGGATCAAAACCCTACGACATCATCAACATCAGCATATGGATTGGGCTTAAGCAATGAATCAAAGCCCACAACCCATATTACCTCTTTTACACTCATGGCAAGTGGCTTCTTTAACAAGAGCCCATATTTACACAAAACGACAACAAAACTCGAGTTACGTCATCTCACCTTCGGCTTATGATCCAAGCTTATAAGTCTCTTTAGGGAAACTTTGTGAGTCGTGGTTTGAAGGGCCAAGAGGTATGTTTAGTAAAGCTCCAGCGGTTTAAAGTTGATAAAAGAAACATGTTGCTTTGCGTGTCTTCTTCAAATCCCTAAACTTTGACGAGTCCGTGTGTAGCGGGTAACATATGGTAAGCATCTCTTATCACGTAGCACTTAAAATGATAAAATTCTCCATTACTCTTTTCCTAAAGCTTGATATTCATCATATGACAAATACTCAACATCCCCAGCCATCTAACTACTAGAAATATAACTGTTCATTCAATCCCCAGTTGTTGCTATACAAATTTAGAAACTTCATTATATTATTCTACATAAATCTCATTACTACTTTCAGCTAAAATCCAGCTCAAACACGTGGCCTAATCTGATTGGCTATCTTTTATCTCTCTCTACACAAAATATTCATGATATCTCTCATAACCAGCTGCTGTCTGCCACAATCTGACCATGTATTTCTCTGCCAGCCGCCAGAGCAAAGCATTAAATACTCTTCTTGCTCACCAAGTTTATGTCACAACATAGTGAGGCCTTGACCAAATCTCTAAAGCTTTATTGACTTTTAACCAATCCTTCTATTACTTACTAGAAATGTGTAGTAATGGAACCTTGCACCAAAAACACAAACACCCATCAAAGGAAACATTTCCAGCTGAACCCCAGCAGTATATTCAGCACTTGACACCTAGCTAGGAGTGATATCATCAGCCATTTAATGCTGAAATCCCAGCAACCAGCTGTTATACTTAAAATAGCAAGATACCCTTCAAAGAGATCTTACCATTTTTCAGCCAAATCCATAAAAGTAATTGCTGAATGACCTCTCCAGCCGTCTAAAATAGCCCATTTGACCTTATTGGTTTTGCCCAAAGCAAACAGCTTTTTCATGATAGCCATCACTGCTTTTCTTGACAGCTGGGACAGCCTTTTCAGAACAGCTGTAACAGCTAACCCAGCAACCTGAGCATTATTGATTTTTCCACCTTTGACTAAAACCAAAACCAACTATTGAAACTACCTTTCTCTTGCTAAAATACTTTCCTTTTCTGCTACCATTTCCCCAGCAGCTCTTAACAGAAATAGCAAGAATGCCTTAAAGCTAAACATACCATTTTCGGCCAAATCTTAAGATGGATTCTCTGAATATTCATTGCTATTTGGGATAGATTTTGGTTGATATTCTTTGCTAAAATACCCCTTTAAACTCAGCTCTAAAGGGACCCTTTATCAACACCTCAAGGAGGACACCAATGGAGGGGGAACTCTCTCATAAACTACTTTCTCCCTCTAATCCTCTTTTGAAGCTCTTAATGAAGTGCTGAACTTCTAAGTTTTTAGTTTCCAGATTAGGAACTAAACTCTACAGCCCTTAGCTCACAAATGCCCTTCATAAGCCCTCATACATCCTCCAACAGAAAGTCCCAGCAGTAAATCTCAGCAGCTTTGCTAAACACACTACAATGCTATTACTCTCTTATACTCATTATCTCACTCTACATATTCTGAGAATACATATATCTTGCTGCCTATATCTCTAAACATCTATTTATTCACTTCTTTTACACAATCTCAAACACACTTACTACACCATTACATATAACACACCAAAACTCTTCTAAGTTCCACTCTCATACTCTCTCATTCTGAAATTCTACTATTTTGCTGCTCATAAACACATATATGTCTTTACCATCTCCACACTTCTCAAGAGATGTCAAACACTCATACTAAAAGCCCTTCTCATGGAAGGCATGAACTTCAATTACTAAAGCCCTTCTCCTAGAAGGCACCATTATCTCATATCAAAACCCTTCTCTTAGAAGGCACAACCACTTCTTACATAAAGCCCTTCTCTTAGAAGGCACAAATACTCCATGCAAACGCCCTTCTCATTGAAGGCAACACTATTCATAACTTCACAACAACTAAAAGAGTATTGTCAAAGGGGAAATTCATTTAAGTGCATGATAAGAGGGGCAAACTTAACCAGCCCCTACACACAGCTAGGCATACTCGCTCTTCCTCTAGTGGCACCCATTTTCCCCCCTCAATCTTGAAGTTATCATGGCAAACTATCTCTCTACCGCTGGGGTCACTCTACTGGGATATTATCAGCTCACAGAAGATGTATAGCTGGGGGTGCAAATCATCAAAGATAAGTGACTTTACTTTCTTATCTTTAAATCTACATCATTGACTACATGATTACTTCACATTTAAATACATATTACTTTGTTCCAACTACTATTACAACTATTGACTAAGACTTAAACTCATTTAAATGCATGATAAGAGGAACAAGTTTAACTAGCCTCTACCGCTGGCATTCTGCTAGAATCTTATCAGCTCATTGATGCTGCACAGCTGGGCTGCAAACCACACAAAGATAAGTGACTTTGCTTCCTAATCTTTAAATTTATATCATTGAGTATGATTACTTTACCTCTAAATAAATACTACTTTATTTCAATTGTTATTACAACTACTAATCAAAGCTATCATATCAAACGCATATTACATATTTACTCGACCATTACCGTGATTTTTAGACTTTGGCTTTAATGGCATTGTAGGCTTAAAAGTACACCGGTAGCCGTTGGACTACATGACCCAATGTTGAGTTCCGGACGCAACTCCCCAAAAAGAACCTGGGCTTAGTAAGGTCATCCCTACAACGGACCACACATGGCTGGGCAACCGAAAAATGGCCCCGAACATGCGGCAACCATCACTGTTCAGAGTTGATATGGGCAATGAAACAACGTTTGTAGTGGGTCAGAAAGGAGTGCAAAAAGATGGGAAAGGAAAGCCTAAATTTGGTTATACACGGTCTATCATTCGAAATCAAACTAAGGGTAAGGGTGATCTCCATGTGTGCAGTCCAAAAGAAGGCAAGACCTCAGTTCCATTAAAAAGATCTTTTGGAGAAATTGATGGGGAAAGTGAGAAGATAGAGTGCAACAAAAAGCAAAGAGGGGTAGATTTTAACGATTTAACGGTGGAGGCTGCGTCCCAGCCCCATCGACAACAATGAATCTGTTAGCATGGAACTGTCAGGGACTTGGGAACCACCATGCAGTTGATGAGCTTAGGGATATTGTCCAAGCAAAAGATCCCGGGATCGTGTTTTTGTTAAAAACTTGGTCCACCGAGCAGATGGAACGTATTAAAATTAAGTTGAATTTTGATGGCTTGTCCACTGTCACTAACAGAGATAGGGTTAAGGGTTTGGCACTAGTGTGGAAAAATAGTAGTTTTGTCTGGGTTAATAATTTCTCTAGTTATCATATAGATGCTATTATTAATGGTGGCACGGAGGATGCATGGAGATTGATAGGTTTTTATGGTAAGCCGGATACGAATATTCATAATGAAGGATGGAATAAGATACATATGTTGAGTTCAAAGCCAAAGCTCCCGTGGTGTTGTTTTGAAGATTTTAATGAGCTTTTACAAGTGGAAGATAAAAAAGAGGGTGCGCCACGAGCTCGTAATCTCATGCAAGCCATCTCCTTGATCACTGTGGTTTTGTGGACTTTGGCTTTTCCAATCTGGATTTTACCTGGCATGGGCGTCGTCTAGGTGAGTTGATATGGGAAAGGTTTGATCGAGTAGTAGCTAACTATGAATGGCTTGCTCGGTTCCCTACAGGAAGGATTTGACACTTGCATTGTTTTACTTCAGACTACCGTTCGATTCTTTTGTCCCTTGACTTAAATGGGGAGCACCAACAGTGGAGACGGAAGCCTTTTCGGTTTGAGGCCATGTGATTAACTAATCCGGAGTGCAATGGAGTTATTTCTAGAGCTTGGGCGGTCAATCATAATGGTACTCCCATGCATGTGGTAACGAAAAAACTGAAAAACTGCAAGAAGATGTTAAGTGCATGGAACCATAACCACTTGGAAGTGTGCTGAAAAAAATTAAAAAAACTTATAGAGCGGTTGTGGAGGGCAAAAGTGGATTCGGTCCAATCAAGTGATGTAGAGGAGGTGAACTTGTTGAAAAAGGAGCTTAATAAACTATGTGAGCAAGAAGAAAAAATGTGGCAGCAAAGGTCTTAAGTCTAGTGGTTACAAAGTAGTGATAAAAATACTAAAATTTTCCATGGTGTATCGACTCAACAGAAGTGAAGAAATTTTATAAAGGGGCTGCGAGATGAGAATGGAACCTGGCAGGATAATGAGGAGGTGATTTCGAGTATGTTGATAGAGTTCTATGCAAATTTGTTTACTTCTTCCAATCCATATAATTTAGAGCAAATATTGGAGGGGATCCAGCCAGTAGTGACCGAAGATATGAGGATTGCCCTAGCTAAGCCATTCGTAGTGGAGGAAGTGGAATGTGTAATGAGGGACATGGCCCCTTTGAAGGCCCCGGGACCGGATGGGATACCCCTTTTGTTCTATCAGACCTATTGGACTGATGTACGTATGGATATCTCTCAAGCTGTCCTATCATGTTTAAATTCTAGATCCGTCTTGAAATCTGTTAATCACACTTTTATCACTCTAGTTCCTAAAGTCCAAAACCCAGAAAGGGTGTCTGATTTTAAACCTATTAGTCTTTGTAATGTGATATATAAGATTGTTAGTAAGGTTATTGCAAACCATCTCAAACCTTTACTTGACTCTATTATATCCGAAACTTAGAGTGCCTTCATTGCTAATAGGCTTATCATAGATAATATTCTAATTGCTTTTGAATCTCTGCACCATATGAAGAATAATTGTACAGGCAAGCAAGGTTTTATGGCTCCTAAACTGGATATGAGTAAAGCCTATGATAGGGTGGAGTGGTCTTGTCTTGAACAAATCCTTCTGAAATTAAGTTTTCATGAAGATTGGGTGGCTTTGTTAATGGAGTGTATTACGACAGTGTCATATTCTATACTGGTTAATAGAGAGCCAAAGGGTTTGTCTAGGCCTTCTAGGGGTTTGAGACAAGGGGATCCCCTATCGCCTTACTTATTGTTCTTTTTGTGCTGAAGGTTTAAATGCTTTATTGCAAGGGGCGGCTTCGAGAGGGGAAATCCATGGTTTTTCTATTTGTAGGACTTGTCCAAAACTCACCCATCTCTTTTTTGCAGACGATTGTCTATTGTTTTGTAGGGCATCATTGTTACAGTGTGAGAAGATCAAAGAATTGCTGGGTTTTATGAAGAAGCTTCGGGAAAAATGATAAATAAGCATAAAACTACTCTGTTTTTTAGCAAGAATACTGATGCGCAAACCATGGAGGATATAAAGTTGTCTCTGAATGTTCCTGCCATTTAGCATTATGCGAAGTATTTGGGGCTGCCTTCTTTTGTTGGTAGAGAGAAAAAAGCTTGCTTTACTCATATTAAGGAAAGGATTTGGGCAAAAATGCAAGGGTGGAAAGAAAAGCTTATGTCTCAGGCTGGTAAAGAAGTCATAATAAAAGCGGTGGTACAATCTATTCCTACCTACTCAATGAGTGTGTTTAAATTACCTTTGGTTTATGTAAAGATATTGAAGCAATGATTCAAAAGTTTTGGTGGGAGCAAGGGGAGTAAAAAAAAATCCATTAGGTTAAATAGAGCACTCTTTGTTCATCAAAATCGGTGGGTGAGATGGGTTTTAGAGACATTCAAAATTTCAACAATGCTCTTCTTGCAAAACAGGTTTGGCGCCTATTGCATCACAAAGATTATTTATTATATAAGGTCTTTAATGCAAAATATTTTCCAACTGGAAGCATTATGGAGGCTTCGGTTCATCCAAGGAGTTCTTTTTCTTGGAAGCGTATTCTACAGGCGAGGGATTTCATTAGTCAAGGTGCTGTTTGGAGAGTAGGGGATGGAGAGTCCATTAAAATTTGGGAGCATAGTTGGTAGCCAAACCTTTCAAATAGTCGAGTTGTTTCTCTGCGAAATACCACTGATGCTATTTTTGTGAAGGACCTGTTTTTTTAGGATAGAAGGGTTTGGGATCCTGGTCTAGTGGAGAATATTTTTCTGCCGTGGGAGGCTAAGACGACACTATGGATTCCGGTGAGTGAAGCGCATGTGGAAGATCAGTTAATTTGGCCTCTTAACTCCTGATGGGAATTACAGTGTTCGGAGTGCTTACCGAATGTTGGAGTCCACTGCAAGATTATTAAACCCATGTTCTTTCTCAATGGATGGGGTGAGCAAGGTGTGGAAGGGGATTTGGACAATTAAGACTCCAAATAAAATTCGCTATTTTATTTGGCAGGCTTCACGCTACTTTCTGCCTACCAAACAGAACCTCAGTCATCGACATGTCCCTGTTGAAGCTTCTTGAGTTGCCCTTTGTGTGATGAGCATTCAGAATCGTTGATTCATTGCCTATGGTTGTGCGACCATGCTCAGGCCATATGGAAATCTGACATTTGTTTTGCCAGGTATTACAGGAAGCAACATCGGGATTTTCTGGAGTTATTGGGGGAGGTGATGCGTATTGGGTCAGGTTTTCAAATTGCTCTGTTTTCCACTATTTCCTGGTGTTTGTGGCAAAGGCACAATCGTTTGAGAGAAATCCAACCAACCTGGACGTTGAAGGAAATTGGGGGTAGAGCTAGAGCTTTAGTGCAGGAATTTTTTGAAGCTTCCTAGTCTGATTCAAGTTGAATGTTTCTGCAACATATGTGCGATGGTCTCACCCATCGAAGGGTATATCTAAGGTGAACTTTGATGCCGCTTTGTTTGAAAGTTCGGGCTGTGCAGGTATTGGGGTGGTGATACGAGACTCAGATGGAAAGATTATTGCTACTTTGTCCCAGAGAATTCCTCTTCCTCATTCGGTGGAGTTAGCTGAAGCATTAGCTGCTTGTAGAGCAGTTGTATTTGCGCAAGAAATGAGCCTATATAAGGTGATGGTTAAGGGTCATTGTCTAAGGTTGGTTTCGGCTTTGAAGGCTTCAGCTGGATGTAACACTTTGTACGGGAATGTAATTGAGGAAACTCACTGACTAACTCGTCAATTTCAGTTTTGTAGTTTTAGTCATGTGCGACGGCGAGGGAATATGTTAGCTCACGCCCTTGCTAGATGAGCAGTTTCATCTGCAGATTATGATGCTTGGGTAGAAGAACTACCTTTGGATTCGGAAAGTATATTCCAAACTGATGTTTTTTAATTTATATGATCTTACCTTTTTCTTAAAAAAAAAAAAAAAAAACTCATCATTTTTCAAAAACTTAAATTATAGAAATAGTTAATTTAATCATTTAATTCAACAATAAGCTAGGCTTGAAACCAACAACAACAATCCAAGTCGGTCAGAATTGTGTAAAAGAAAAGGGGAAAAAACATATGGTTGTGAATGAAGGGTATCAAAGTTATTTTATTGTGGCAGAAACTTGAGAACAAGTGCATGCTTCTTTTCCCTTTGTTTCGTGTGATTTTGGGGGCACACATAAATGTGGCCCCAACTCCCAAGCAAAAACAACTTATTTATTACCACTTCATTATTTTTTCCCCTCCCCAGGAGAAAGCCAAACAAAAGAAATAGGTCTTCCACTCACCTCTTTCCCTCGAAAGTCCAAACACTGGGTAAAAGGAAAGGGGTAGGATAAATTTTGTAGAAGTCCAACCATGTTCTATGCCGAGTAACTGGAAATCTGTATTCAAGAGGCAATTACTTTCAGAATGAAAATGCATTGGCCATCAAGAATTCAATGAAAACTCAAAAAGCCAAAGAAATAGATTCAATATATAAGTGTGAGCATGTGAGTGCATGCATTTGCGTGCTGTTATTGCCACTTGCAAAATGCTACAACCATGAAGCAATTTGGTTGTCAAGAAATTAGAATTTAGTAACTCAACTGACACCTTCTAGTGTTTTCAATAGAGATGTCCTATCATTTAAATCACCCCTCCTCCATTGTAACTATTGAATTATTTATAAAAAAAAATGAAGCAATTAACCTTGATGTGACCAAGGGGCCACCATCCTCAAAGTTTTAGTAACAAACTTTCAATCTTAAGCCCTGAAAGGGTTCAAGGTACAGAAATGAGCTTCCATGGGTATTCCTATGATCAATGCACACTCGGCAGGTTAGATGACTGCCAAGTATATTGACAGTACTGTGGATAGATCACAAATATAGAAATGCTCCATTGACTTTGGGGGATCATGGAAGTAAAAGGTGAAGTGGAGCTAGCTGACACAATACATTTAGCAGGTCCAAAGAATAGGAGCTAAGGTCTCACTGAGGACCCCCTTATGGAGAAAAATATGGCATTTAAAGATCCCAACAAAAATCAGAATCTTTGCTTGGCGAGCTTGCATGAATGGCTTCCCAACCAGGTTGAATCTTAGTCGAAGAGGGGTGAATATTAGTCCCATGTGCCCGATGTGTGAACAAGAACCTGAATCCATATCCCATACCCTTCTCCATTGTGACTTTTCTAAACAAGTTTGGGACAAATGGGAAGGATGTCCGATAAACTTGAGGGTAAAACAGGTTGATTTCACAGACTTTGCTCTGCAAATGTTGAATACTAGAGCTACTCAAGACCTTGAAACTCTCTTTGTAACATCTTGGTCTATATGGTATAATAGAAACCAAAAGGTGTTTGAGAATGCCAGCCATTTGCCTGACCAAGTCTAGTTCTTTGCTGCTACAACCAAATATGATTATAGAGAGGCTACTACATTGTGTAATCAGAACATGACCTCAGATGCAGGCAGATGGGAAGCTCCACCATCAGGTACGTGCAAGGTTAATGTGGATGGAGCTGTATCTGGAGATGGCAGATTGTCTAGTGTTGGGGTAATTATAAGGAACAAAGGTGAGGCCATTGCAGCTCTTTGTAAGCTCTTGCCAGGCCAATACTCAAGCTTGGAAACAGAAATCATTACTCTTGAGAATGGAATCCTTTTAGCCAAAGTAATGGGGCTCACTCAGGTTATCTTTGAATCAAATGCCCTCATAGTTGTCCAAGATCTCCAAGCAAAAGAAACAAATGGCAGCTCAGGCCATCTATACCAAGGAATTATTTCTCTCCTTGAGTCTATTTGTAGTTGGAAGGTTTGTCACCTGAAAAGGGAATACAACAAAGCAGCGCATGCCCTTGCTCAATATGCAAAATGTAATGGAACAAACCAAGTGTGGAAAGGGTGTGTTCCTTGGATGGTTCAGTACATCATCCAATCTGACTGCTCATAGAGTGTTGTTAATCCTTGCTTTTGCTTTGTTGTACTCCAATTTCAGTTTCAACGAAGTTTATTTTCTCATCAAAAAAAAAAAAAAAAAAAAAGGTCTCACTGATTTTGATTGACAAAAGTCACTTACTTCACGCCTAACTAAAAAGGTAATTAATGTTAGCCTGTTTGTTTACATAGTTTAAAAAGTATCAAACCCCTCAAAAAAAAAAAAAAAAAGGAGTAAGACTAATTTATGCATATTATCAATCATAAAAAACACCTTATCCAGTAGAACATATGCAATTGCCTTCTAAGCGAGAATACTGAGCATAAGGTCAGGCATTCTATATAGATAGACTGCATGGAATATAATCAAACAGTTAAAGTCTAACAACTTGAAGCAAGGTATAAGAATGAAAGTAGCCCCAGTCCTGGCACAAATGAGTTATTCATCTATGCTCAATAGTGGACAGATCCTCTCACCAAACTTGATTTACTTAATTATAATGCCCCGAATGAAATCGCATTTGGAGCTAAAAAGTGCCTATAGGGACAAAAAGGAGAATTGCAGAATAAAAAAAAGGATTATATCATTTTGAGCGCCACATAAGACTCAGTACCTAATTCTATATGATGCATCAACATAAGTCAACAGAAAGAAGAAAAGGTGAAACTAGTTCTAAAGATCATACTTGTAATACAACTTCCATTTATTAAAAAAATGTGGAGGTGTAAAATCAGTATCTGAAATCAAAACATGAGAAAATAAAATGCCAAGAGAAATATAAAAAATACTACGTTAGACAATTTATGCACAAACATATATATTTTTTTACAATTTCTGAGTAAATTACATGCTAAGCACCACAATGGAATACATGAAAATTTGAGGTTCATTTAGGTGACTTGAGCATCAAGAATGAGAACAGGTTAAACATATACAAAGCACAAGAATATACAACTGCCAGCACAGATAACCTCATGACTCCGAAGACAGCTTTGACAGATATTGACGCCATTCTTCAGGTGTACCCTTTCTCGTTTTCAGCATCTTTAATGCTGCAGTTGTTAGTGGTATGGCAAGTATGTCATAGTCTTTTGGTGCCTGAAATATCCAAGGTATGAGTCTTGTTACTGTGAGAAATAAACACCCCATAGAAAGAGGCATATCACAGCATAACCCCCCCCCCCCCCCCCCCCCCCCCAATCAAGAAAAAAGGGGAGGGGGAGTAAGAAAGGTAGTGAAATACATTAAAATAAAAATAACAGCAGACCTGTGGCTAATTGTTAGGAACCTAGTGGTAACACTAATTGTAGCCAGACTCACATAACGTCCTTTCATGTGAAATGATTTTCAACAAACAAGAAATTTTGTAGTTAATTACCATAAGAAAAATAACATGGTGAAGGATTGGTACCTTTGGAACCTTAATTAGCTTCATATTTGCTTCCTCTACAGTAAATTGACCTTTCTTTGAGTTGCATTTTGCACAAGCAACCACCTAGTATTAAAAAGAGCCACACCACACACTGTAAAGTTAGTTTTTAGGAAGTGAATAGTTCGCTGTTAAAACCATAGTTACTAAATACTCTCTTCTTTCATATCTAGTTTTCTGTATCTCCAACATCCAGAAATTATAGGGAAGCGAACCCCTCCAAAAATGATGTTTTCATGGCAGTGAAATGTAGTTCCATTATACATTTTCTATCAGTAATTTCTTTTCTAACGTTATTTCCAGTGCCATATTTGTTCCTACAATTTTTTAAAGGGCATGTTAAATGATAGCAGTTAAACTGATGTTTAGTTAAAAATATTTCCAATAGACTGTCTTACCAAATTTTCCCATTTCCACTCTCCCCCTCGTGCAGCTGGCAAAACATGGTCAATGGTTAAATTTTCCTGTGAAGAACAATACCTGTTGAGGGAGGAGATGTCACTTGGTGTAAAAGTTACATGAGGAAACATCTTATTTGGAAACACATACCATCAGACTGCAAGGCTGAAAATGATCATGCATTACAACTTTATTGGAAGAGGAAAAAAATTCAAGGCAGAGAAAACAGCAAAGCCCAAAAGAGGTTATGATGCAGCACCAAGTTTGAATTTAAGGCCAATCTGTATTCTAAATATAAGTCAGAAACCGGATAAATTGTGCTTCTGTAATTTCCAGTAAATAATAGACACTAGCATTGATTATTCTGAAGCAGAATTTTCGTCACAAAAGGGGAGGGATCTTACAGCACAAAGAATAGATTATCACAGAGAACCCATGAGTAACAAGAGAAATAACCCTACTCCAATAGAGTCTATCTAAGAAATATGCTTTAGGCTAATATATAGATTTCCAAACTCCAACTATATTTATAAACCTCTAGAAAAACCTAATAACTATAACAACCAGATTAGCACATAAAATTATTTTGTTCTTCAAATCCTGGTTAACATACTGAATTAAACCTGTTTTCCCATTGCCCTTGGGGTTGAAGCTAACTTATATAAAATAAAATAAAAAATACAATAAAAAACCATTTAACTTGAGCAATTGGCTTCATAAGTAAATCACTCACTGACAAGTGTAATTGTCCCGATATAGTATGTTTTTACGACTAAGATGGTTCTTGATTCTTCTCCTCTTTACAACCTGCAGTAAATGGGGAACCTGGAAGCAGAGAAGGCTATCATCAGTTCAAGCGCACTAGAGGACACAAGTTAAGATAAAAGTTCAAAGAAAGAAGTGGGAAAACTTGAAAAATTTATAAAAATTAAAATAAAATGTTTACAAAGAACCAACAGCAGTACTATAATCTGATGGAAAAAAGCAAAACAAATTAATAATCCAAAAGTACACTTTGATTGCATACCCTCAAGACAGCAGGTATGTAGAAGGATCCACTTGGGGAATTTACCGTCTGATCATAATATTCTAGTACATCTGCCTGGATATGGACAAGGTTTAGACGTTTAGTAATGAGAGATTGAAATGGGCTTATCTCATATGTATATGTTTGCAAGTGTGAATTTACCAAAAGAAAATAAATTTCTTCTTCTGCAAGTGTGTGTGCATACAGACAGGGAGAAGAAGAAGAAGCAGGTTACATTATAACTTCCAATGAAAAATTAGACAGGACTATTGAGTATGGAGAAAATACAATTATGTGGTGATCATCGAGGCAAAGCTGTAAAAAAAAATTAGGTGACACACTGACCTCACAGCATAGCGCACATGAATGCTTTGCATTATTTCTTGTAAACATGCTGTTTACTGATGCAAAAAGTTCTCATTTGAATGATAGTCTAGTTCCTCATCATTTAAGAATAGTTTAAATGAAAAATAAGTAACTTCATAAAGAGCTTGAATGATAATACTAGCAAGTATACTTCGCTAATGTCCAAATATCAAACATAAATTAGTGACCACAGCAATCTAACCTTCTCCATAAACTCCAAACAAATAGCACGCTTCCAGCAGACAACATTGACTGGCCTGGTGCAGGACAATATTGATCAGAACCATAAGCAAGCCCTAAAATTGTAAAGGGAAAGAGTAAAACAAGAATTCACTCAATCACTCGAGCACCAAAAAAGAAGGCTTACAGAATCATAGCCTAATAGCAGTAATTGAACTCAAAACTATAAACTTTCATGGTTCTTCCCTTTCTGCATTGCTCCATTCATGAGAACTTACAATTGGAAGAAAACAGCATAGAGCTAACCAAATGCAAATGTTTCAGCAATCTCCAGATATAGAAATCTTGGGCAGAGATAAATTAAACTACTGAAAGAAGTTAATGAGGTTATAGGCAGCTGGGTTAAGATTTCAGACCATTCTAGGTAATATATATATATATATATGAACATACCTTACACAAAAGAGTTGACAACAACCTAAGCCCATATGGAGGAAGCGACAAAAGCTTTTTGTTAGGTTCAGTAAATGACTTCAACTTCTTGGCGATCATAAAAGCGTCAATCAAGAAGACAGGTATATATATATATCCATTGACCAAAGCCATATAAGTTTACTTAAATTGCCTGCTATATTTGATCTGCTGGCTAAAATGAAGCATTTGCAAAATGTGTATGGCACCAATAGTTGACCTCTTCAATACAATTTCAAATTATAGCCTCCCTTTTTTTTTTGTTTGGGGGGGGGGGGGGGGGGTGTTGTAAGTGGATCATTATTCCAATATTGTTAAAATAGGAATAACTTTGAACCATCTTACTATAATTACACTGTTCATTGATGTGTTGAAGAAAAACTATGGCCAAACATTTTTCATAATTCATACTGTTGATCAATCTTTTTTTTTTAAACATATTTTTGTTTGTAGGAATACTTTAATTCTCTCCTTAGGGTTAAAAGTTACTGAACCTTAATACACATGTAGTATTTATAGGTTTACCCAACAATACGATATGACCCAATTACCTTTAAAATTTAAACAATATTACTCATAACAACCTGAATATCCTCCCTCTGCCCTCCTTTTCCCCAAGCACCATCTCTTGCCATAATCACCATTCAGTTGTTGACAGTTCCCCCCGCCCCCTACCCATCTTGTTGATTTTGCTAGAATTTATAGTAGAGAAACATCCAGTAAAAAGAAATATGCCAAGCCAGATTATGTGACAATGTGGATTAGTTTGGGAATCTTTATCTTATTACAAAGATAGTGGTTGTGGAAGCCATTTCTTTAAAAAATATGAATCAAAAGATCTTGGATTAGAATGCTCTTTAAGTATTATAATTTACCAATAGATCAAAGCTGGGTATTGTGGACACGATGTCAAAATCACATTCATATTTGGCATGATAATCTAGTTTGGATGCAGTGAAATAGTTCATGGTTTGGGTGATCTATGGACAAAAAGGATTGATGGTGTAAAAAGAAGTAGAGGAGGGCCTGGAAAACAAAGGTAGAAGTAGTTAAAACCGATACGTTAAATAGAAAGGAAACAGAAAGTATGATTTCAAATATGATAAAATGGAGGAAGAAAATATAAGTGGCTGATCCCAATTAGTTGACAGAGGATTCATAGCCAACCTGGACTTAATTGGGTCAGAGGCTTAGCTGTGTTGAGTTGTGTGTGCATATTTTATTAAGGGATATTGTATGTTACTAATATGTTTAATTATGTGTATATTAGTTAGGATGAGGTGTTTAATGCATAATGAACTTTATTTTGGCTCTATGCCTGTAGTGATTTCTTTGGTAGAATAGTAGTTGTCACTAGGAACCATCTTGTCAAGAGGTGCCTCAGTTTGTGGTATAAAGTAGTACATTACATTCTTACTTTGGTTAATCTGCAAAATAAATAAATCAATGAGTGTGCCTCATCTTCTGTTCTTCAAGGAACTATGCTGACAAGATCTTACATTCTTTTGAATGGTGTTTGTCCAATATTTTCCATCTAATCTCTTGTTTATCTAAAACTAACTATTGGGGTTTCTCAGGGATGATTGCCTCATGAGAACTTTCTGTAACTATGGCTAATAGCGGCAAATTCTTCATATTTGTACAACTCTAAAGACATAATTCTTATTTTAGTTTTCAAGAAATAAGATTAGTTCATCTCTAATCAGGAAGAATTACCTGATTCTGTATACTGAATGCAGTTTACCTAGTTTATCCATAAAATCTGAATTACATTCACACCATTGTCTTTTAAAGTGACTGCCATGGAAACAAAACTATACTTTCAACTCATAGTACTAACATTACATGATCGTCAATCCTGCTTTAATTTGAAAGTAATAATGACTCCACCCATTTAATTTAATGCAAAAGTTCAAGGCCCACTTAAAGACTAAATATTCTTAGTACAAATAGTTAACATGAAAGTCAATTTCTAAAGCCAAACATCTAATTCAATCAAAGCCAAACAAATTACTAAAATTTTACTGTAACAAGCAACAACCCAAATGCAAATATTTAATTCTACTAAACAAATGCTACTTATAATGACAAAAAATTATAAAAATAGAATACAGTAAGCAAGTGGGTCACAAGAAGAGAAGAAAGAGACCTGTAGGAGATATCCAAGACTAGCCCTCTGAAACAAGACAAATCATCCCTCTCAAGCTCATCGTTATGGTCAAAATCATTGTCGTCATCATCATCATCATAACCACCCTCACTATCACTAACTCTAAGGCACGCCTCCAAATTGAAAGTGCTACTGGACTTGTTATTCACGTAAGAAGAAAAGAAAAATCTAGTTGTTGTAAAGCCAAGAAACCTGAGCCTGCGCAAGTGGGTTTGGACTGA
The DNA here is from genome assembly GCA_023736055.1 of Quercus glauca. Taxonomy (NCBI): domain Eukaryota; kingdom Viridiplantae; phylum Streptophyta; class Magnoliopsida; order Fagales; family Fagaceae; genus Quercus; species Quercus glauca. Next base: position 20,312,143 of record CM043321.1, on the reverse strand, counting down.
TCTGAGCTTATTATAGTGAAATGGGTCTTTGGGTTCCAAGCCAAATGGCACTCCCTCACCATTGCTGAAGAGCAGCTTCAAGCGTCCTTGTGTTATGAACTGTGCCATCTTATCTACAAAAACTAGTATTTTTGTTTTAGTAAAGAAAGAGAGTGATAAATGGTAAACGACTATTTTGTCTTTCTTTGATACTAGTTCCCAAGTTTGAGTTACAATGTTGCACAATTTGAAGAGGCACAAAGATATCAAGAAGAAGAAGAAGAAGAAGCTGTGTTAAGTTCGAAGAGTTAAAAAAAAAAAAAACAAACCAAACATAAGAGTGAGAGAACAGACAGTCCACGGAAAAAACCGTCGCCACATATTTTCTCATATTCCTTTCAAACCCACTCCGAATATCTTCTCCGCTCTTGTGAATTGACATGTTCGCCCTCTCCTTTAAATAAAGTCCAAATTGAGTAAAACATAAAATTCAAAAAATACCTAAAAGGCTTCAAAAAAATATTATTGAAATATCCTACAACCATTAAAATTAGGGCTGAACATAACTGATCCACATCCAACCATCTGATCGGTTTCGCATTGCTTGAATCATTGAATGAGATGTTGACGGTGCTTGGGGCCAGGGGCGGAGCAAAAATGTGTTAAATTTTTCTGTAGTAACCTAGTAGGTAAAAATTACTATTTTTTTTTTTTTTGTGGAATATTTGGCCCTTCCAAGGCAATTGATTGGGGTGAAAATGTTCCACTACTACTATTTTTCGAAAAAATTAGCAATATACTACTGTTTTGGAAATATGCAGGAAACTACCACATTTTTTAAAACTCGAATTTTTTGAAAAAATGTAATCAGAAAAATTTTCAAAATTTTTCCATGGTACTCGAGTTCCATAAACTCGAGTACTATGAAAAACTCGATTTCGCCACACTCAAGTACTCAAAAAATGGCAGATTCCTACGTATTTTCTAAACAATGGTAAATTGCAACATAGTTTGCAAAAATGTGTTATTTGGCTATTTTCGCTAATTAATTGGCCCCCTCACGACTCTTGTCCATATTCTTTCCAATGTCTTTATTATTTGCATCTTTTTAGTGTTCATTTGAGAACAGTTTATTTAGTTGAAATTGAAAATTTTTTGCTAAAAATGCTGTAGATAAAAGTAAAAGTTAGTTAAATAGTACAGTGAGACTCATGAATAATATCAAAAAGTGTAGTAGGACTCATGAATAGTACCAAAAATAAGCTAAAATTGCAAATAAACTGAAACTTTCAGCTTGTCCCAAATGCACAATTAATCTTTCTATTTATTGTCTCTTAAAATTTTATATTAGCTTCTAGTCAAAGAACTAATACAAGTCAGACTAGGCATGTCAAATAGGGGTGGCAATGGGGTGGGGCGAGGCCTAAAGATAGCGTCTTCACCTCCACCCCGCCCCACATGACAGGAAAAATTTTCCTGCTCCATCCCCGCCCCATCCCGTAAAACTCTACTTTTTGTTTCTTTGCCCCCCAATTATTACATTTTTTTTATTAAAAAAAGCATGTTTTATTAATAAAAATATACATGAAATTACAAATAAATTTCACACATCAAATCAAACTAATTTTTAGCAAAAACTAGATAATATTATCCAAGTGTTTAACAAGAAAATATCACAACAAAAACAATAAATCTCATAATATGAAATATAACAAAATAATCCCAACTCCTAATACATTACAAAATAAAAAACGCCTAATTCTTCAAAAATAATGTCAACTTTCTTCTATCATTGTGACACCACTTTCTTCTTCATCATCATAATCATCCAGGGTGTTTTGGAATGTACCTTCAGTTCCATCTACAGTAGATAAAGAGCTTAAAAAAAGGTAAAATAAATTCAATTAAAAAATTGATAAATATAATAAATAATGCAGCAACATAAATCATTGCATAAATAAACTAGTAAATTTGGGTTTGATTGAATAATGGGCATATAAGATAATTTTTTGGCTATGGTTCTTAGAAGTTAGAACCGGTGAAAAGGTGGTTTCAGAAACTCAATTGCATTGGAGATATGTTATGTACTTTTTCATCTTTATTTTTAGAATCATGTCCATTAGGTTACATTTCTATCAGTATAGTGTCAGAGACCAACAAAAGTTTGCCCATTAGATTACGAAAATGAAATCGGGAAATAATCACAATTTGTATTTCAAAAGAACTACAATGAAATCTGGAAAGAAATCTGCACAGCCGCACAGCCACAAAGAACTACAAATTAGAAAACATATTATTATGTTCATGATAAAATCTATAAACACGTTGAATGGAATCAATGATTCAATAGAATATAAATTTGTTTCTAGTAAAGAAAAAAATTGGTACCTTATTTTCAACATTGCTAGTGAGAAAAAACAAGCAAAAAACCATATTGGATAGAATAAAATAAGAAGATAATATGTTTGTTTAAATAATAGGGTTTTAGAATATGAGAAATTTACAATTTAACTCTTATCAAAGCGGGACGGGGTCGGTCTAAAAAGTCTAAACCCATCCCCGTCCTGCCACGTGGTGTGGGTCTAAAATCTCGCCCCATCCTTGCCCCACAACCTTTGCAGAGCGGGAAAACTCATACGTGGTGAAGCGAAGAGAAGCAGGTCAAGCGGGGTAGGGCAAAATTACCATCCCTAATGACAAAGACAACTAGTACGAGATTACAACATAAAGCTACAGTCCAATTTATGATACTACAAATTTTATTTGAAAAATCTCATACACGAGCCAAAACTAACAAATTTGTTTTTATATTTGACATTTTGAGACACAAATCTTGAAATTGATGTTTGAAAATTCATTAGTGTAGTGATGAGTGGGTAGACATACATACATAGATACATGGATGTTGTGAATCAATATGATCATTTAGTTTTGGCCCCCAAACTAAAATTTCGGGCTCCACCCTTGCTTGGGGCGGTAGTTTGAGGATATATTCGCTTTCTGACGTTGACTTGTACAACTGTTAGCCAAATATTTTAGACATACATATACACACTTTAAAATACCCTTACTCAAGATGATTGGTTGAATCAACCTAGATTTGCTGTTTTTTCCGTCAAAACAACTCAGCATCAACCCAAATTAGCTTCTTCTTCTGCCAAATCAACCCAGAATTGTTAATTTGTTAATATGGGTAATAGGTCAATAAATCCGTTTGCACTAAGTTAATCACTTCTTGACACACAAATCAACATAAGGACAACACTCTTGCATGATTATTTAGCTTTATGATTTTGTTCTAAACTTTGTTTTTAAATTTTTTGATCAAGCTATTTATTTGTGATTGTCGGATTATCTTTTGTTGTTTAGTGACAAGAATTTGTGTATCTTTTTTCTTTTTCTTCCTTCTCTTTTATTTATTTATTTATTTTTTTTTTTTTTAATGAAAAACAAAGTTTTATTGCAACAAAAGAAAGAATAACTAAGAAGCAGCCTCCCCTTCAATAACTTCTGCTAAACATTCATCAAAAGAACCAGATACAGAGTTCTTAAGAGCCCCTCTAGTCAAAACATGAGAAGCCTTTGTACAATCACGATTGACCCAACTAACATCTTATAAACTGAAATGCACAACAAGAGTTTGAACTTTATCTGCAAAATTAAGCGGTCTCCAGGGAATACGCTGCTTGAGAGCTTTAACTACATCAATGCAATTTTTGGAATCACTCTCCACTTCAGCATTGTGTATATTCAATCGGCTTGCCAAAATAATTGGCCAGTGAATCGTGTATCATCTAGGAGTAATTCCAAAATTGTATATTAAAAGCAAAATGAAATACACAAAACCCATAAAGAGATATGTAATGATATTTACAATCTGGCCTTGATGACCATTTGTTCTACAAACGCAGTGAAATAAAATTAATAGTTTCATTATTGCTCTTCTTAAATCTATTATACTAACAGGCAACAAAGAGGAATTCCATTGTCATCAAACTAAGATAATGAACATGCTAAGGGACCAAACCCATGACCCATCTTCTTAAGAACATAGCTTACAATTGCAGCTAAATATTTTACGTTAAACATAGCCACCATTAACACGAATAACTTGGCCATTAACCCACTCACTGGCATCAGTAGCCAAAAACCCGACAAGAGGTGCCACATCCTTAGTCTCACCGAGCCTATTTAATGGGCATTCTTCAATAACCCTCTTCACCTGTTCCTCAGTCTTCCCGGTAAAAAAGAGCTCAGTGGCAATTGGCCCCGGTGCCACACAATTGGCAGTAATTCTAGTCCCTTTGAGCTCCTTTGCTAGTATCTTGGTCATGGTCTCCACTGCAGCCTTTGATGCCGTGTATGCCGCGGCTCCTGGCTTTAATGCACCCACCAAAGATGATGATAATAATATAATTCGACCCCCACCACCACGTTTGATACGGTTTGCTGCTTCTTTACAGCACAAGAATGCCCCTCTAGCATTGACTCTACAAAGTCGCATGCAGACTTCATAAGATTTAAAAAAAAAAAAATCAATAGCACTTGGCGTTTTAATTGAATCCTATATATTTGATAGGCATTTGTGTGGGTTTGGATCAATACAAAAATTAGTGAGCTGCAGTGTATGCATCCATGATTTATTTACATAATTTGCATCCATAATCAGTGTATCTATTCAACATTTATGATTTAGATAAGAATAATGCTAAGAACACAATATTTTTCCACAAGTGTTAACATTATTTGTTGTGATTAGACTTTAGATCAAAACACTTTCATGTTGAATTACCGCTAACATTATTTTATTTTACATCAATTGGTGGGTTATTTTAAAAGTTATGAAAAATATTGTCTTTCTAGATTTGTTAAGGATCCATGCCCGACCCAATATAGTGTATTGCTTATTTTCATTGAATTTTATTCTACCAATTAGATCCAGGTCGCGCACAACTTAATAAAAAATCTATATTTGAATTTAAATGAAAAAGATGGTGTTAATGTCATCCAAAATAAATAACACAAGTAGTTTTTTTTTAGGTATCCACTAACTTATGCCTAAAGTTTGATATTCAATTGTAGTCTTCGTGTCATCTTGCATAGCATTGTGTAAAACTACTAAAATACACTTTCAGCATACAAAAGATGCTACTGATTTAGAGATACATATACAAACCAGACATATTTTCATATGAATAATTTTCACTACCTTAAAAAGACAAATCCTTAATACTACTAACAAGAAAAACGAGTACTTATCAAAAAAAAAGAAAAGAAAAAAAAAAAGAGAGAATTAGGCGAAAAGAATACCTGAAGATATTATCAAAATCCTCGAGAGAAGTGTTAGCAATAGTTGGGTACTTAGAATCAATGATTCCAGCAGAATTGACCAAGATATGGACAGGGGAGTTGAATGCCTCCTCGGCTTTGTCGAAGAGGGACTTGAGCTGGGTTGGGTCGGACACGTCGGCACGGATCGTAATGGCTCGTGGGGTGTTGTTGTTGTTGTTGAGAGAAGAGGATAATGAGTTGTTGATCTGGGAGGCTACGAGTTCAGCTTCATGCGTTGAGTTGGAGGAGGTGTGGTTGATAACAAGTTTAGCGCCGAGAGAGCCCAAGTGGAGTGCGATGGCTTGCCCAATTCCGCGGGCGGACCCAGTCACGATGGCTACTCGGTCTTGGAGTGGTTGTGGCTGAGAAATTGAGGGAGAAGGGCTTGGGATTTGGATTTGATTGCCAACGCTGGTTTCTGATTCTGAAGCCATGAGGTAAGGTTCGTTGAGAGTTTGGAGATGCTATGCAAAGCTATTCGCTTAAACAGAGAATATGTGGCGTTTGTCGAGAGATTTCTAATAACTTTTTTTTGATAATATGCGTGGGAGGATAAGTGTGTGAAAATATATGTAATGTTATTTAATCATCAAAAATTATTTTTTAAACAACAGCAACAAACTAGCCTTATATTTACACAATATTTTTATAACAAAATCATAGTAACATGTTGTTATTAGTTATTATATGTGAAAAAAAAAAGTAATTTAAATCATAAATTTAAATTAGCACAAATAACAAATTATCCCAATAAAGTATTTTAGACATAACATTCCATTTATTTAATATTAATGTTGCAGGAAAACGGCGCCATAGCCTAGGCTGCCTCACTGCGTGCGCCATGTCCTAGGCAGCATGCACTCAAGTGGTGAGAAACAAATCTTTTTTTAACTATTATTTATTTCTTATTAAGAAATGAAAAAAGAAAAATATCATTTTTTAATCATAAAGGAAAAATCTCTATTCTTATTTGATTCAACTATCAAATTACCAAAAACAAAATTTAAATTTTTTATTTTCCTCTCCCTTGTGTGTGTATTTGTTTCTAAAAAAAAAAAGAAAAAAAAATCCAAAGCAAAAAACAAATCCAAGCCCAACTTTTCCTCCATTTGTTTATATTTACTAGTTGGGATGGTAAGTGCAAGTCACATCCTACTTTTTGAGCGAGAAAATTAATATAGAACTTCTATTTGAATAAGCATGAAACCAAGTGTTTAAACTTAGAATAACTATTTAACATATGAATATCTATTTGCTATGATAATTTCTTAGAACCTATTTCTTAAAAGTAATATTCACTCATTAAAAACTTTTAAGAATGATGACGAATATTATCATCTTCCAATAATAAGCAATTGAGTTTTGCTAAGACATTATCACAATATTTAAAATTTCACAACTAATGATGACATATGCTACAATTGAAGCTCTTCATCAAATACCTGCAATTATTTATAACTAGTAAGTTGTCCGCGCAATACACGGATAATATTGTAATGTTTTATGTAAAACATTTTTGAAGAATGTTGTACATATATTATAGCATTTTTGTTATAAAACTTTGTTAATAATGAGTTCATCATAGAAGCAAAAATTATAAATTGCACATACATATCCATTATAATTATTTTGTTTAAGTAATGAGCAATTAAAAAAAAAAAAAAAAACTTTGGAGTAATATTTGTGGGTTCCTTTTTGGGAAAGTACCCAAGTCCATTCATGACAAAGAATCTTGGGTCTCTAAGGATGGATGGTTGGACTGGGTCCAGTTCTTCGCGGTCTATTGGGGTTGTTATATGAACCGGTTTGTGCGCAAGTCACATAAAGCTCCTCAAGGCAAAAATATGATTTCCTCCTAAACAATAAAATACCATTATACATGTTTTAATGTCATAAAGTGACCATTTACTCTAACGAAATAAGTAAATAATTATTCATAATATTCACAATGAGAAAGAGATTGAAATAGAATATTTAACACTTATCTTTTATTGTGTGAACATTTAAAAGAGTTCCTTCACTTGGTTCCCCGAGCGTGATGTGTGATACCCCAAACGTGATGTTGCGGCTCCCAAGGGTACTAGGTCTATAATCCATGGAACCCAGAATCTCTAGTTCCTTGTACTATAGGATCTTTCTCCAAGCTTATTATGCAATGGAGTTTTGTCCTATCCCTTTACCTCTATAGGTCCTGCACAAGAACAACTATGCAATACATATATCTTCAAATAATTGTTAGTTCCTTAGAGTAGGATATACATTCTAATATATACATATATGTAAATGAATTTCATAAGAATGAGTCAACCACGAGGATCCTAGCCCCCATTCTCACAAATTTAATGCTTTTGCACAAGACTTGTGGGATTTAGAACTCAAGTCCAAGTAGCTTTACTTGGGCATTACCTTCCAAGATAGTCAGGTGAGGAGGATTTTGTGGGAGAGAGAGATAGCTGATGTGTGCATATTTTGGCATATGTTTCTTTGGAGGCTAAGTGATATCTTGAATGACCTCAAGGATATGAGACGAATTTCTCCTCCTTGGCTCCCATATTTTGTTCCTTTTCTCTCCCCACTGTTAGAATTATTTGCCCTCAAAAACAATATTATGCATTTTTATTTGATAATAAAAATTTATTTTCACATTCATAATTTTATAGATATATTTCATTGTTTAAATGTGGCATGTGATGTCACCTCTGTAGAAAAATCATGTTAATGGTTAAGGAACCAATGACAGGGAGTAATGATTTTTCATATATTATTAAATTGTTCTAGGCTGTGGATATTAATTGAATATTACCACTAAAACCTACACTTGTTGTGCTGCTATATGATAGGATGATTTACTCCATCATTGAGGTAGTGACTTTAAACAGACAAGTGGGTGTAATGTAACAAGTACATACACTGAATTGGATCCAATCAAAGACACCTTATGGAGCAATCACTGTTAATTAAAAAGTTGTCCTATCACAATTTTTCTATTGTCCTTAAACATGAGGGGTTTGTGTATATTTATTTATTATGCACATAACTTTGACAATGTCAACTGGTGATGCTGATTTTAAAGGCTATATACAGACATGTTGGGTCATGTGTGTAATGAGTAAGATATATAAATGCTCAACAATGAATCCATCAGTCTCTAAAGAAGATAGTATATTCAGTTGATTTTCATATTGAAGTTGGACTCAAAACAAAACCGGCCGATGACATTTTTCGAAAATGTTTTTCATATATATAATATTGTATATATATATATTTAAAGAGTTTTTTTTTTTCAAAAATATTTTGGAGTCCAATAGAAATTATGAAATCAAGAAATTAAGGGTTACATAAGCTAGGGACATGACAGTGATATTAATCCAGTCCTAGTGACTTGTGGGAATATAGTATGGTGGAAGGACATAGATATAAAATTGTAAGTAATGAGACCTCATTTGTAATTCTCTAATCTTCAGAGGTCAATTGCAATGTGTTGATGGACATTATTGCAATCTGTAGAAGTTCAAATATTTTCCTGATATGATTGAGAAAATTAAGGAATAATTTTGGAAAGAGTTTCAAGATAAGTCAATAACGTTTAAAAAGTTATTGATAAAATCTTACGACTGAAGATTAGGATCCCTAAGGATCCCACGTCCAATCTCTCTCTAGGGTTTTAGAAGTCTAATATAAAATAAGATTTTATAATATCATATTTAGTGGTTGGCCATCAGAACTACCGAACAATACTGCAGTCTTCTGAAAACTCAAAAAGAAATAGAGAGAGAGACGTGAATACCTTGGTAGGCAACACACTTGGGTTGCTAAGAGAGGTACGTAATTTTGTTCTATTTAGAATCTATGGTTGTGTGGTACAACGATCTTTAAAAATAAAATATAAATTTTTGTTCTATATTGTTTCCGCAAAAATTTTCACCCACTCCCTTGCTGGGCTCTTAAAGTTTTAAGAATTATCCTTTTGAATCTCTGAACTGTCTCATTTTTCCTCTATCTGAATCCCCATTTTTCTCTCCCCCCCCCCCCCCCCTTCTGCTATGCCTTAGTGTTCTTTTTATAGTGGACATGGTTTGTTACCCCAGGCGAGGACGTCCTTGATTTGCTAGGTAAAGCCATGTCCTCTACAACCTAAAAAAGTGCATTGGGCAGAGGTTTAGCTTAATTAGGAAATTATAACTCAAAATGGGCATTTGGCTTTAGCTATAAATGGAAGATTCTTTCTTGAAAACTCAAATGAGTAGGTGGGCTGCTCAATGCAATGGATGATAGCTTTGATTGAAAATAGCAACCACATTGGTGGAGCCATAATTTTAGCTATTTGGCTCCATCAAAAGCTACTTTATTTATTTTACCTTCTCACTTTACAAAACACCTAACATCAGTGGTTTTATTTTAAATTTTAACATAAAAAAATAACATAAACAACACATTAAAATAATATATCCACTACAATAAAAATAATATATCTACTACAATGAACAACAATCACAACCACCACCACCGGTTAACCACCACTTCACAGAACCCGCCACTACCACTGATCAACCACCACTTCACACAGCCCACCCCCAAAATCAGCCCACAACTACAAAAATAAAACCTACAGCAACCCACACCCACAGCATGACCTGAAATCGATGACCCACCACACCCACGGCATAACCACGACGCTAATGACCCACCACACAAACCCCACGGCATGACCCACGAAACCATGAAATTGATGACCCGCCATGGCAAGACCCACGAACACCATGGCACAAACCCACACCCACAACATAACTCGAAACCGATGACCTACCATACCCATTGCATGACCACGACACTAATGACCCACCATACCCACACCCATGGCATGACCCACCACACCTACACCCACACAGCAAAAGAAAAGACCCTCACATAGCAAAGAAAAAATTGAGAAGAAAGAGAGAAAAAATTTGAGAAGAAAAAGAAAGAATTTGAGTGAAAATTTTGAGAAAAGAAAAGAGCAAGAAAATGAGATAGCAGAGACAGAGAGGGGTGAAGAATGAAGAGCAGAAAAAAGAAAAAAAATTAAAATATTATGAAGCAACATAATATATATATATATATATTTATTTATTTATTTATTTATTTATTTATTTATTATTACCTTTAAGCTGCAGTGCATAGCCAAAGATTTTTGGTTGTGTACTGTAGTTGTGGAGCCAAATTATTTGGTTTTGTAGAACCAATGTAGCTATATTTTTATATTTGGTGGTTTTAAAAATAGCAATATAGCTTTTTAGCACCACTAATACTAATGCTCTTATAGACTTATATTATACATTTGAGATTTGACTATAGACTAGTCATGACTCATGACTCATTATTCTTATGATTGTATTTTCAATGCAAAGAATGTTTTGGAAACTTTTTTTTTTTTTTTTTACATACTAATTATTTTTTACAAGATAGAAATTATATTATAACTTAATCTAAGTGTATATGTGTGTGAAACTCTCTCCTAAAGACTTGAACCCCGGCTCTTACTCCTACACCCCATAAGTACTTATAATTTAGTCAGTAGATCAATTGTCACAAAAATTTCAAGAGACGGGACAAAGTTAATATCTTAGATTGTAGTCAAATTAATGTCATGAAGAGCAATGTTTTTAAGCATCACAAGAGTGGCAGCTCTAGGAATTATTTTTTTTGTCGTCACTAAGAAACTTAAATTATATAAAATCTAATAAAGAGATAACTTGAATGTATCAACATCACACACAAAAAAAAACACGCAAATACATGAAGTTTTACAATTTCTTTCTACTAACAAAGAGAAAGAAAGAAAATTACTAAAAACAAATAATGTGGGAATTCAAAATATTAAGATGAGAGTAGTAAAGTAAGAAAGAATATGAAATGATAATTAAGAAGAGAGAGAGAGATAATATTTGCTATAACTAAAAGTTGAGTTGCTAAGGAAAGCAAGATTGTTGCGACTACAAAGTCAAAGAGAGTACGGTTGTCATTACCACCAAGGAGAACTGACAACCACAGTATTTCTATTGGTATCATTTTTTAAGAAAAAAAAATGAAATTATGGATTATTTTTATTGAATGGGTGAACTAGTTACATATTTGAACGATTATGGATTTTTATATTTTTGTTTTTTAATAGGCTTTTTGTTGCATAATTTGTTCACTTGTTGTTGTTTAATCTAATCTTTTTTCTTTTTTTTTTTGGGTTTCTTTTGTTTTATTTGAGCTAATTTTTATTGATGTTATTTAAGGCTTTTTTTAGGGGCCAAAATTATTTTTGAAATAATGCTATGTCCACAACATATTTATAATAAATCTTATGCGAAAAGTTGTTATTGGTAGATAAAAAAGTGATGTCTATATTGGGTCCAAATTAAAATCAGTAAACAACTTACCTCATAAGATTTGTCGTGAAATTATTGTGAAAATATTAGGTAGCATTACTCTTATTTTTATTGAACCCAAATTTTTATGATTCTCAAGTCAGGGTGTTTAATATTTTTATTAAGGTGGTTACAAAAAGTTAGTTTAATGTATATATATTTTACACAGGGGCGGAGTGGGGTCGAGAGGGGGCAGTTGCCCCCCCTGACCTTACCCAAACCCCACCCTCTCAATATATACTTATATATATGTGGGGGTAAAAGCCCAACATCACGTGTTGGGCCCTACGCCCTATTTGAATATTACTGAGTGTCCGAAGAGAAGAAAGTGGTTAAGAAGGAGTCCATGTGGAAGAGATATACCTGGAAATGAACGAGGAGTATAGTCCGAAGAGAGCCCCAGTGGTCCAAAGAGGTCATTCTCCTCGGATACAAAGGGGCTTGATCAAGCAAATATGTGGAAGGTTCGAGTGATCTTTCTAACAACTCCAATGATAAGGACAAGTTTTGGGCACGCTTGGAGATGATAAGAACGGAGAAATATCTAAAAGGAAAAGCTGCTACCACTGTATTTAATGTACTGCAACAGCTTTCATGGCCGCATTTATGTAGAGAAGACCCCTGAATAGTGCAACCTCAGCTACCACCACTCATAGGAAATTAAAGAAGTTATCTGATATGACATGTACTCAAGTGAATGCTTAGATGAAGAACAGGTATACGATGAAGATGATTTAGAAGAAGGATATATAAATGGAATAGGCCTCTAAAGGAAAGAGGAAGAGGAAAAAAGGGGGAAGAAGAGAAAAAGATTTTACTGTAACTTTAAGAACTGTATTCATTTTTCAATCAATAACATACCTCTTCGGATTTCAGTTTATTTAGCTTTCAAGTGTGTTTTTACATTAGTTCATCTCTGTATGTCGTAGTTACCTGTTGCTAAATTCATAACCAGCCCAGCTCTTTCACCCACGCTCTACAAATTCATTGTTCCGGGTTCGTTGGGATCATAATCCAAACTTTTTGGGCTTGGCTACAAAATTTGGACCTTACAATATATATATATATATATATATATATATATATATCTTTCTTTTAGATTTAGTATTTGTTTTGTATATGATTTTGTTTGCTTTAAACTTATGGTCTTCAACTTTGCAATTGCATGTAATTGTGCTACAGAGTTGTCACTCTTGGCTCTGCTTGTAATATACATTTCTTGGACGGTGATTAGTAAGAAACTCTTTTAACTTCATATAATAAGGACTATATATTGATTTTTTTTTTTAAATCTTTTACTTGTTTGAAAAATATACTTATAGTCACCTATGAAGTATCTTAAGTACAACAACATTTATACTAAATCTATCATTATGCACAAGGGGGAAAAAAAAAACTTAACACTTACATTATATTTTATATGTTAATCAAATTTTTTGCTTAATTAGTTAAGTCTTTTTTTTTTAATTATACTAATAAAAAAAATTGAAATTGATTTTGTCTTCAATTCTTTATTTTCATCTTGCCCCCTATATTAAAATTCTAGCCCCACCACTGATTTTACAAGTTTATATATACATTTTTTTGCAAGTCAAGGTTGTCATGTGACTACCCTCACTTGAACATAAAGCCGCCCCTGCATCACAGAATATGGCAACACATGTCATGTTTTACCATCAATGGATACTAGGTATGTGTTAATAAAATATTATATGTAATTTTTTTTAAATGTATAATATAATAAAACTTTTAAAAAATAGTAAAAGCAAAAGAACAAATATTTTTTTAATGAAACCCATTGCATAAGATACATTTTGAGGGGTATTGATGATCCAGTTATTTATCGTTTATCTTGTAGTAGACAAAGAAGAGAATTGGAAAGACGTGATCCCTAGACACAAAAACGAGATCCTTGGCCCTAGGGCTGTAAACAAATTAAGTCGTTCATGAAAAATTTAGGCTTAGCTCGATAAAAAACTTATTCATGTTCGTTTGTTTATAAATAAGCCAAGCTTGAGCCTTAGTTTTAGGCTTGTTTGATAAACAAGCCGAACCCAAGCAAAAAAAAATTGTTCGTGAACAAGCTCATGAACAACAGGGTTCAATACAAAACATGCCAAACTTAGGCTCATTTATAGCTTGATATATGTTTAATAAATAAACTCATTATTATGACATTATAATATGTTTTGAAATGTTAATTTATAGCTTGTTTATTCATATATGTTTTGGAATGTTAATTTATTTCAATTTGTGAAGATTATAGTTGCACAGATGACAAATGTAGATGTAAAAATTGTATTTTGAACAATTACTCAAGTTATAGACAATGAATGATGAATTGATGGATTTAATTATGTAAAGTTGTAATTTGAACAATTTCTAATCACGGGTGGAATTAGAAGCATGATAAAATGAGTATATTATTTTATTTTATTTTTGTTTACTAGATTTTTGGTGATATATGCATTTGATAATGCAATTTTTTTGGATCCCAAGCTAAAAAACTTGACTTGAGCTCGAGTTTGCTTGATATTAAGTTCGAGCTTGGCTTGACTAATTCATCAAGCTAGACCAAGCCGAGCTCAAACTTTTTGGCATTCTCATGAGCTTGAGTTCAATCAATGTTTTTAAGTTTGTCTCAAGCTCTAGCCAAACTTGAGTATTTGATTTTTATTGGCGAGCCAAACTCAAACACACACTACTCAGCAAAGCTTGGCTCATTTATAGCCCTACTTGCCCCATTAATCCACAACTGTGAATGTTGTCACAAATCTTGAGATCTTGGTCCATGATTGAAGTTAATACGTCTCCCACACCCCATTATGGAAAATGGAGGGTATTTTGGAGCTGATGGTCATATCAAAACTCTATATAAACATCAAGGGCACACCATCCCAAGGTATGAGAGAAAAACTCTAAAACGTGTTATAAAATTGATATTTTAGGTTTGTGAGTTTTGACTAAAGTATCAGAGAACCTTAGGTTGTCACCACATCGATGCTATTTTTATTAAGTGTTCCTTGTTCTATGTATTACAATCCTTCCAACACTTAGTTTGGATGAGTGGCTTGCTAATATCCTATTCATCATTAATTTGTGCCACCTTTAGGAACATGAGAATAACCATACCATTGTCATTGTGATAAAGGGCTACATGGTTTAGATCAAAGCTATGGGTGCCAATGTCATTGGTGCTTCCCACATCCAAAATAACAATGGTGGAAAAACATATACAGACCTCAATAACAAGAATCCAGGAAATGACCGATAGAATCAAGAGCTCATGCAAAAGCTCCTCTAGTACCATATGGGTGGCCAACCTCCTCCCCCCCCCCCCCCCCCCCTGGTTTTGGTGGTACATTGTTCTTTTTTAGCTTATTTCTTTCAAGGGAGGAACCAAGAGAAGATGGTTTTTGTGGGATAGAGTGAAACATAAACCATGCATATCTTGCTTGTGATGTTGGTTCCCTCCCCTTTTATAGTGGAAAAGAGGTTATTCCCACCATAGAGCACAATTTCCCAAATATGTTTAAAATACGTGGGACAATGACTTTTTGATGGGTTCTCGAGTTATAAGCTTTATTGCTGAGATTGATAAGGGGGGAAAGTGTTCATGGCACTAATTGCATGGTGAAAGATTCTATTGTTATGCAAATTTGAACAATGTCATAGCAAATTTTAGAGATTAGTTGATTTAAGATGGAGATAAATGTAGTAGTTGTGAGCAATTAATGTCAGTGGTGGAAAGTTCATTCTGGCGATCAATGGGGCTTGAGCCATGAGTTGGGCCACCATTCAAGAGCGATTTTATGTACCCATTAGTAAGTGGGCATGAATTTCATAATATGGGTTTCCTTGTGGTAGATATGGGGATCAATAGGGCCCTCAGTGAGGCATTCCTTGTTATTTTATTAGCTTATTTCGTTTTAATGGACCTCATTATTTGAGGTGCAAATTTGGACTGCAATGCCTAGACTATTACTAGAAATAAAAGAGGAAGACTAGCACATTATTTGTTAGGAGTGATTTAGGGAAGGATGGAAAAAGGAGAGGGAAAAATAAGGGGGAAAATGTTTTTTGGGGTTGTTTGGTTGGGAGGGAAAATAAGGGAGATTTTGGTGCACCCCAAGTGTTTTCTCCTTCGGACCACCAAAAACCAATCCTCCCCAATCTGGGGAGAAAATGGGAAAGGGAAGGGGGGTAGATGGGAAATGATTCATCTACCCCCTTTCTTATATATTGTGTAAGTTGGTTTTTTTTTTTTTTTTTTGGTTTGTTTTGTTTTGTTCGTTTTTTTTTTTTTTTTTTTTTCATATCAAACGGAAAGTTTTTATTTAATATTTTTTATTAGCTTTTATTTTGCTGTTTTGTTAGTTTGTAAGTTTATAATAATTAAAAAAAAATTAATTTTTATAAACTATTAAAAAATTTATTTTTTATGTAACAGAAGCATGAGAGTAAATTTATACAAATTATAGTATTTTCTATCCTCTCATTTTTCTTCGCCCAACATAAAATATATGAAGAAAAACTAAATTGTTTCTGTCATCCTCCATTTTTCCATCTCCCCAACCAAATAGAACCTTTGGAAAAGTGTAGGTGCACCTGAGGGTGCAACTATGGCAAATTTAATTACATACTTGTTTAATTTTGAGTTGTTTTTTATGAAATTTACAACTATGATAACTTGTGCATACTAAGCGAGTCAAGCACGCATAGGAATTAGGTGTAATCCAACTTGAACCGTCCAGTGCAACAACCACTATAACACCTAATGAAACAATGGTAAGTGCCACGTAACTTTGATAAGAACCATGTGTTGGTTTTAATGCCCTTTAAAACTTATGTCAGTTATGTGTGACTTGGACCGTTTATACAAAAGAGAACAACCGAGTTTGGTTCAAGTCACACATTTGGTTCAACAGAAATCAGGTGGTGCATGAATCCCTCTCCACTCCCCCTGGTCAAATATGGGACTCGAGTTCGAGGCTTGCTAAGGATTTTAAGGGTGCTTTAAATCCAAATAGCTACTAGCAAGATGCCCGTGCCTCTCTTTGGTCTCTTCCTCCGCCGGGTTTCCATAAAGTAAGTGTTGATGGTGCTACCTGTCCTGATGGCTCAAATTCATGTATTGGAGTCATCATTCGTGACTCAACTGGGCTTGTCTCTGCTACTCTGAGCAAACCTCTGTCAGCCCCTTATTCCCCTGAAGTTGCTGAAGTTCTTGCCTTGGAAAATGGTGTTCTCTTGGCACATGAAATGAATATTACCCGGGTAATCTTTGAATCGGACTCCCTTGCAACGGTGCAATCTGTGAATTCTATGGATGCTGGCGGTCCGCTAGGCCATATCATCAGTGGAATCCGTAGCTCTATGCTCCATTTTTGTAGCTGGCGTCTTCAACACCTGAAACGGGATCACAACAGAGCAGCCCACGAGCTCGCCCAACTAGCCAAATCGGCTGGTTTTGCTCAAGTCTGGAAAGGGACCTCCCCTCCTTTGCCACATGCTATTCTTTTTCCAGACCCCACGTAGACCATAATCTTATGTCTTTACTGCCTACTCTGTTGTAATGCCTTTTTGGGCTTTTTTATTGAATGAAGTTATTCCGTTTCAAAAAAAAAAAAAAAAAAAGAGAACAATCTGAGAGCTAGAGCAACCTGAAGTGCAGGCTCTAGTAGTGGAACCAGGCAAAAGAGTAAGGGAAGTAAATGAAGTGAAGGATCAAGATGGAAAGTGAAACCAAGACTCAGCAATATTCCAATAATTACAGTTCTTTATTTAATGCAAACCAAACCTCACAATACAATAACAAATGAGACATGGAAAGCCAAAAGTAAATTATTCTAGATTCCAAAATCTTCATGGGTGGGAAGTTAAGAATCTGTCAAAGGACAAAAAGACCAAGTAATGCAGTAATGGACTACGTCACACTCGTTGTGTCATTTTGAGAAGAGTTATAAATGCGTGGTTGTGAATTGTTGTGATGAAAAGTATTTAAAAGTCGCGAAGATTGTGATAGTAGTGAAAATTAATTAAGTTGTAATTATTAGCAACTATGCTTAATAATCAATGTTCACAGTTTGATAGCTCCTGAATGCATGCCTGTAGCAATTCTCCACATTGGTTGCTCTAATGAAGAAAAAGCCATTTTGTCAATTTGATGACTTTCTTCATTATGAGAATTCCATATAACCTGGGGAAAAGGAAGCTAATGGTTGTTAATAGATATATAATGTGTAAGTGCAGCTGTGAAACAGTAGAGCAATTGTTACTGCCTATAGCTAGAGAACTTCGGTTTTTTTGCACTTACAGCTTTTAGGTTATTTTTGGGGTAATGCCAGAAAAAATGATTGATTTGTTGACCCTTTAGAGAGGGGTGTTTGGATGTCACCAAAACAGGGTTGAGTAGAAAGCTACCCCGCATTGCATTATGTGGACTATGTGGAGGGAGAGGAATCGATGTCATGAAAATAAAGAGCAATTTATCCAAGAGATCAAGAATAGTATTTCAGATCTTTGTTTGAATTTTGTACTTCAATTGGGGGCTGTAATGTAATTCAATTGCTGAATTTTTAGACCACAGTAGTGAATATTTGAAATTCTTTAAAGGCCATTTGATTGGGATGATTTTAGGAGGGATGGGGAAGGGGAGAGAAAAGTGGAAAGAAAGCAATATTTTGATGTTTTTAATTGGAGAAGAAAATGGAAGGAAAAGCTAGCGGAGCTTCAGTGTTTTATTTTCTCCCCGGCAAACCAAAATGCTACCCCCCAATTTAAGGAGAAAACTCAAGATAAAATGGGAACAAAACCGGTCTTGCCTTAAAAAGACCAAAATAACCATTTGTTGTCGTTTTTGTTTTTACCACATGTTTCTTCTTTCCTTTTTTTTTTTTGTTTTTGTTTTTGTTTTTTGTCTTTTTCTGTTACTTTTCATTTGTTTATCCTTTTTATTTCATCCATTTTTTCCTCTTTTGTTTTGGATTTGTGTGTGTGTATATATATATACATATATTTTCACCCGTTTTTCTTTCCTCATCTATTTTGTTTTGCTGTTTTTTATTTTTTAATCTGTTTTTTTCCCTCTTTTTTGTTCTTTTTTTTTTTTTTTCATTTTTATACTTTTTTTTTTTAATGAAGTGCACATCCATATACAATTTTTTAATAAATTTATAATTTATTACTTTTTTTAATTTAGTAAGTGCATGAAAGTAAATTAGTACAAACTACATTTTTCATTCTCTTCTTCTCAACTAAACAAAAGAATTTATCATCCTTCCATTTTTCCATCCCCCAACCAAACACCACGAGAGAAAACTAAAATTTCTTCTATTCTCCTAATTTTCCATCCCCTCAACATTTTTTATCTTTTTATTTTTCGACCCACGCAACCAAATGAACCCTAAGGATGCTTGCATTTGAGCAATACTTCCTTCGCATAAATATTCATTTTACTTTTAAAAAATATATAATGAAAGCATTCCATTCTGTGTATAATGGTCAATTTTCAACTCATGACAAGTGGACATTCTCACTAGAATCACTTTTCAAAATACAATGGTAGCTAAACCTACTCACTGCTCCTCTCATTACAATCTTCTTTTTTTTTTTTTTTTTTTTTGGCTACTTTAGGAGCAGGACTATACATGTGGATCGAGCCTGGACTCTCCCAGCTGGGAGAGCCAGACGTGTCCACTAAGCTAGAGGCTCAAAAACCTCTCATTATAATCAAAGTACATAGTATCTGGCTCATCACGTACTCATCACAACTAAGTATATTATAAAGCCTCTACTTTGCAAATATCCAAGAATCACATACCATAATATCATGAAATTGTCTCTTCAATTTTCACATTTTTAATGGATAAAGGGCTCCGAACCTCTTCCCGTGCCCAAGTGATGGCATTACAGAGGAGATTACTTTCAAGAACAGAGGCGCAGATGGATAGTTTCAAGGACATGGGGAGAGCCAGAGAGGGATGGCTCTCCTTGATGCTAGTAATCATGTTGACCATTTTCTGCGCTTCTTTCAATGACCAAAAGAGAACAGTTTTCTTTTTCTCTGATCTTGGACTTGCCTCTAGGTTGAGGGCAGATGAATAAAATCTCTCTCTTTCCGGGACCTAGGCTTAGGCACCATCAAATAACTCGTTAGTCAGTAAAGCCCATGGCAGGTGCTGCTGTTGGTACAGAAAATAACACATTTTCAATGATAATCATGATTTGCATAATCCAACAAACACACAAGTTGTTAAACATTATCAAACATTGTCATAATCTGTTATAGTCATTACATAGCATTGTCATTACATTTACTCATTTTCTGCCCATAATAATTTTACAACCATTAAGTATTAACAGAGGCAAGGAAAACATTCCCCAACTGCAGATCCTAAAAAGTCCTAAGTTAGATACATAAGTCCTTTTCCCTTACCGCATCCAACTGCAAATATCCAAGACACTACAATGCATATCATATAGAGTCACTCTTTACTCTGATACTTCCCAATAGTGCTTTCAAGCCTTACATTATTCTTCCTTAATTCTAGAATCATAACTTTACCATGCTCACATATGCCCATCATCAAACCACTCAAATATTTGCACCCCATGTTGTTGTTTATTTTTTTGATAAGTCAAAAAAAAAGAAAAAAGAAGAGTTGCTGTTGCTGCATAAAGAACCTTTTTTTTTTTTTGATAGTCAAAAAATGAGTTGAGGGGGGGGGAGGGGGGGGGCGCAACTTGAATTGACATTTTCCACCTGGGTGTGACCATTTAGACACCCTACCCACTGGGCCCGAGTCTATAGGAGCAGGGGATCTGGGTGAACTATAGCTGTGCACCCAGCCCCATCGAGGACGCTAGTAAGCATGAGCCTGGGATTCAAACTTGGGACCTCCACCTCCCAAACCCATAGGAGTGAGCCCATGACCACTAGACCAACCACCCCCCGGTGGTGCTACATAAAGAACCATAAGTCATAACCACCATCAACTAAATATTAAAACCTGGAAATTCACATTACAAATATAATCACTTTCACTTAAGATGTGAGGTAGTTCACATTTGTTTTATTTTTTTTCCTTAGAGGCCTTACCTTAAAGGAGGCATATAGAAAATGCCTATAAAGTGGCTACATTCACCAAAAAAAATCTTGAAGCCTTTAAAAAAATTTGCACATCAACTAAATATTAAAACCTGGAAATTCACATTACAAATATAATCACTTTCACTTAAGATGTGAGGTAGTTCACATTTGTTTTATTTTTTTTTCCTTAGAGGCCTTACCTTAAAGGAGGCATATAGAAAATGCCTATAAAGTGGCTACATTCACCAAAAAAAATCTTGAAGCCTTTAAAAAAATTTGCACATCCAAAAAACTGCAATGAAGAATTATCATTATTCCATGAAATTACTTGCACAGCTCTTCTCCCACAGTAGAAAAGTCTTCTTGTTCAAGAAGTTACTGTTGACAAAGAGAGCTGATCTCATAAACGCACTTGTCAAGGAGTACATTTTTTTTTTTTTTGATAATCACTTGTCAAGGAGAACATAATCAGCTGGAATTTGGGTTTTAGCTTTTCATTGAAGTTCTCTCTCTCTCTCTCTCTCTTTCACTGCCAGATGGAATTTATGGATTTTAGGCCAGCCTCTAACCCTTTTCACTCAATATGGGGAGGAAGGTAATTGTCACATGTATCAGTGTATGCATGTGACAATTATTCAGTGACATAGCATGTCCTCTGCCAAGTCACCAGCCTTAATTTATCAGTATCACGACTGAGCAATATAACAGGTCATGTCAGCAAATATGATCTAGTTTAGATTCAAATAGAATACAATTCCCAGCCAAACACAAAATAAAATTCACCAGTCAAAGCACTGCAAAACACAAAACCCATAGACCCACCACATCATTCCACCTCCACCATGTTCCCATCACTAGAATCGGCATCGTAAGGCAACCCAAAATGGTGATCTAAGAATAAATCAACCCATGAAGCAAAACAAACAAACCCATTCGCCACAAATCGACCAAAAGAAACAAAGAAATTTAATCGGAAAAACAAAACAAAGCAAAACAAAACCATGCTCAATTTGTAAATTTGTGAGCTGAATTGTGATAGAGATAAACCACAAGAGGTAATAATTACCCTAAAATAAAATATGTACCAAAAACTAAAAAGTTTCAGTGTAAACAACTTCATAGCGGAGAAAATTTAGAAATTGCTTATTGAGAATAGCAAAGAGAGCAAGTGCAAGCTGACCTTTTGGTTTGCATGCTCTTTCATCCACCAAAACTGATAGGCAAAATTAGACCTTCATTCCTGCTTTAAAAATGGCCCTAAAAATAAAGATCTTTCACATTATCCAAACATGGAGAGAAAAAAAATCACAACAAAAGAAAAAGAAAACTGAAGTGCAATATTGATTACTCAAAGGAAAGGAGAGACTAGTGATGGAAAGAGAAACTCAGACCAGAGGCAACACCATGTAATGTCCAAAGATTAAGTAGAAAAAAAAAAAAAAGCAGCACCAAAACAATCTTGTGGAAAGGGTTAGGAGGTCATTACCTTTGCTAAATTTTGATTTTTCTAGCATATTCCACCAAATATGCAGCTGGTTATGCTAAGGGGATGATGCTGTGCTAGGCGAGGGTGCCCGAATGCCTTTCTTTGTCTGAAATGAAGGGATCATTAGATTGACAAGAAGTTGTTTTGAATTTACATTTTTCCCTTCATTTATTTATAAGTTTTCCATTAATGAGGTGGTGTATCTCTGTGTTTTTGAGAATAATTTCCAAATAGAATCTGAAAACACCATTATGGGGGTTCTGAAAACTTTTTTTCCACAGTTCTTTCTGAGGTAAGTCTTCCAAAAGCAGTTTTTGTTAAAACCCCTTGGCAAACACTTTTTTTTTTTTTTTGGGTAATGGTTCAACTTTTTTTTAAGTGGAAAACAGTTATTTGAGAACTATCCCAATCCGGCCCATAACTATGCAGACAGAATTTGATGAGAGAAGCTGTTACAAATTATCGTGCTCAATATTGTGTGCCCCCCTCCAATCTTCTTCAGGTTTCACAATCACTGGTATCAGAATCGAATCAGGTCCAGTGCAAATAAAGTAGTCCTTCCAATCTTTCTCTGACATGGAGGTTGTGCAAATAAAGTATATAAATGTCTTCAAAACCCGTCCATATAACCCTGAAGAAGAGTACACTTCCCTAAATGTGCAACAATCAATTAGAAAAAAAATAAAATGTAACTATACAGTATTCATATCTACTGAAAAAAACACATGGACTTTCATTTCATGTACTTTTTGCTCATAAAAGTTTAATACCTGATGGAAAATGTAGTTGGACATAAGCCTGTAGATGAAAGCTAGATATGTGGCATAAATTTATCAGTCCAGTTCTTTTATTTCCCAATGTTTTCTGTTCCAAGGCAGTTGAATTAGACATCTGTACTTATAATTCCTCAAACACAACAACTTCCACAGCACCCCAAGTTTTTAATCAATGCCGGTATTTTGATTGTTCAAGGTATTTGATAATTTTTAAAATCTTATTTGTCACAATGAAACACTTAAATGAAAGACAGACAGCCCGAAGAAGGCTGACTGCAGTGGACAAAAGAAACTTAGCATCAAACATGCAAGGAACAAATGGTGTCTAGATGAAAAATTATGGAAGTATTGATGTACAAAGTAGCAATAGTAAAAGAGGTTGAGATTGGAGTCATACCAAAATCTTCAGGTAAAGGAAACCTAAGTAGAGGGCACAAATCCTACATTGACAATAGATGCATTTTGTAGGCTCCAATGAAGCTCCTCTTCTCTTGATATACTTTCTCATGTCACACTTACCAGTAATCTCTACATGAACAAGTACCACCTTCAAAATGATGAAAACGATATGCATCCCTTACTACAATAGCTCGATTTGAAATCTTTGACACATACTTAATCCAATTATGGCAATCATTACAGACACGAAGATTCTTAATCACACGTATGGGAATCGAATTAGACAAACTAAGGAGTCCAAAAGTAATTGCTAACTTCTCACTATGAATATATATAGTTGGATCCTTATGGCCTTGCTCTACATTATTCAAAAGGGCATACCGGTCCTGCACATAACCAATATTAGCTGCTTGTTTATTCAAATCTCCTAAGTATTCATATATCTTATCCGCTAGTGGGTGGAGACGGTCACCAACAAAAAAGGCATGAACTGAGTTCTTAATTTCAATCCAGCTACGGCCAGGCTCTTTCTTCACGCCCATATTTTTCATCCTTTGCCTTGTCCTATCCCTAGAGTCCCATTTTCCAGTCACTGCATATATATTTGATAAGAGAACATAAGTGGCTGAGTCTTGAGGTTCTAATTCTAGCAGATGACAGGCAGCAAACTCTCCAATTTCCATGTTTTTATGAACTACACAAGCACTTAAGAGGGTCCGCCAAACCAGAGCATCAGGTTTAATTGGCATATCCTCTATAAATTTCCTAGCATGACTCAAAAAACCAGCCCGACCAAGAAGATCCACAACACATACGTAATGCTCAGGTTTAGGCACTAAGCCATGCTCTTTTCTCATTGAGTCAAAGTAGCCAAGCCCCTCATTCACCATACCTGCATGGCTACAGGCTGACAAAACTCCCACAAAGGTAACATGGTTTGGCATCACACCAAGCTTTTTCATCACCTGGAAAAAATCAAGTGCTTCGATACCAAATCCATGTTGAGAATAGCCTGTAATCATGGCATTCCAAGAAACCTCATTTTTTTCAGCCATTGCATGAAACTCTCTTTTGGCATCATCTATGATACCACACTTGGCATACAACGTGACTAAAACATTAGAAACCTCAATTTCTGAATCATAACCAGTTTTGATAATCATAGCATGGATCTGCTTCCCTTGTTTAGTATTTGCTATATTGGCAGCTGCACTAACTGCAGAGATAAATGTGAATAAATCAAATTCTACCGTAGCTTTTTTCATTTGAGTAAATACCTGCAGTGCTTCCTCACAGTACCCACTCTGTGAAAACCCTGATATCAATGCATTCCATGATATATTATCTTTATCATCAATTTTCTTGAATGCTAAGTATGCTTCTTCTATTCTACCACATCTAGCATAAAGACTAGCAAGAGCATTACCAATTGAAAGATCATCTGAGTAACCACAGACACAAGATTGAGCATGAATTTGTCGTCCTTGATTGAGTGCTTGAATACCGGCACTTGCACTGATTGCACTTGAAAATCCAATATTATCAGATTGGATCCCTCGATTTTGCATTTCTTCAAAAAGTTTAAGAGCTTCGGCAAACATATCATGTTGCACATAGCCTGCAATCATAGCTGTCCAAGAGACAACATCTTCCTCAGTGAGTTTTCTGAGGATTCCCAGGGCAGTATCAAGTTTTCCATGCTTAGCATACATATCAATAAGCACACTGCAGACATACACATTGAGCTGAAAGCCAGTCTTTATAACTTGACTATGAATCTGCTTTCCTAGATCAAGAGCTCCCAAAGCAGTACAAGTCCTCAGTATACTAGGATAAGTGAATTGATTGGGTATCATGCCTTCAATCTGCATCTGTCTAAATATCTCAAATGAATCACTCAAATTATTTAACTGCCCATAAGCGACTAGCATCACATTCCATAGGACCACATTTTCAGTCTCTGTTGTAAGGAAAAATTTACTGGCAGTATCTATATCTGAGCATTTCACATAAAGATCCAGTAGAGAACCTTCAAGAATAATATCTGAAGACATTCCACCTCTAATTGAATACGAGTGGAGCTGTCTTCCCATATAAAGAGATCCAACAGATGCACATGCACTCAACAAACTTGCAACTGTCACACAATCTGGTTTCAAGCAATCAAGCTGCATTTTCTTAAACAATTCCAGAGCTCTATCACTAGACCCACGCTGAGCAAGCCCTGAGATGAGTGAATTATATGAAACCTCATCCCTGTTTCGCATTGTGCTGAAAATCTGTTCGGCAGATATAAAGTTTCCTGAGCGTGAATACAATGTCACAAGAGCGTTGCACACATATGTTTCTGATGAAAATCCCACCTTAAAAACAAGGCCATGAAGCTGCTTGCCCACCTCAAATAACTCTATCTTGGTGCAGGCACTTAGAACACTTGAAAAGATATAAGGAGTAGGGGCAGTTCCTGATGTCTGTGTCTGGCAGAATAGGAAAATACATTCAATCTCATGTCCATTCTGTGATAAGCCTGACATTATTGCCACCCAAGAAACACTATCCTTCAAACATAATCTATCAAAGATCTTTTTAGCAGAATCTATAAACCCATTTTTTGAATACAAATCAATCAATGGATTACATACACGCGTACTAGCACCAAAACCATGATAAGTAATCCTAGCATGAATCTGATGCACATACTGGAAAACAACATTACCGCTACCACATGCCCTTAAAACTCCAGCAAATGTCATTTCATCTGGAATCACATTCTCGGCTGTCATTCGCTGAAAGAGACCCAATACCCGACCACTCAACTTGTTCACCACAAACCCATTAATAATTTTATTCCATGAAGACACACTTCTGTCACACATTTCATCAAAAACCCCAACTGCACCATCTAAATCACCGCACCCCATGTAAATATCAATAATTCGGTCACACAAAACGTTTTCCAAATCAAAACCCGACTTCAAAATCTTTCCATGAAGCTTCTGAGCACTTAATAAAGACCCAGAATTGTAACAGCCATCTAAAAGCCATAGATAGGTCTGAACATTGGCACGAATTCCACGCATTTCCATGATATGAAGAAGATCAATTCCCTCCGAGCTCCCATAAGTTTGTTGTTGTGGAAATTCGTCGAACACATGAGATACGGCAGTGCTGCTAAAACTAGCTAAGTTCTTTCTACTAACATTCCCACGAACATACTGCAACAATTTGTGTATATATATATATATATATATAAAAGAAAAAGCAAAATCAGGAATGAGAGATATAAAATAGATTAGAAGCAATATATATATATATATATATATATGGGGTGAACTGTGAAGTCAAGGTGTTACCTTATTGAACTTTGAAGAAGTGCGTTTGAGATTGAGATTGAGAGTGGTTGGGTATTTGAATGCACGCGGGAAGTGATGGAATAAGGAATACGAGAAGGAAAGTGGTGTGAGAAGAAACATGGACATGGAGGATTTCTTGGATTAGAATCACTCACCCACTGCACTGCAGCGTCTATCTAACTTAACTCTCTCTTAGCATTCATGGCCACAACCACCTGTTCAACTCTACAACAAGAACACGCAAAATCTACGTTTAACTTAAAACTGTTGGGGTGGCCGCGGGTACTTGGTTGACTACAAAGGAAAATAAATAAGTAATAACCATTGAAAAAAAAGGAAAATTCTTCTTTTACTAAGAGAGTAAGTACGGCTAATTTTCACTAGGGAAGGCATATCTAGGTCTGTTTAAATATAATTTATTGTTACTGAAAATTGATTATTGATAAAAATATTGTGGTAAAATAATTTTTAAATGTATAAATACTATGACTTATTTTTAATATTTTTTTAATACGTAAATAGTATTAATACAGTACATAAACAGTGCTCGTACTTCATGAACAGTAGATTTTGGTCTCTAAAAGCGGAAACCAGTGAAGAAAAAAAAAAAAAGGGGCAGAAAACGTAACGCAGAAACAAGTGCTATCCAAACTCATATTTAATTAGTGTTTTAGTCTGATGATAAAAAGTAAGTAATGAAAAAAAAAAAAATAAAGGCATTAAGATTTTGGATTGAAAGTTTAAATTAATGTTAATACTGTAAATATTTTTTTTAAAGAAAAAAACATATTTTTTGGCAAGCTATATTAAACACAAAACTACACATTTACATTATACACATTTTTACACAATTTTTTACCTACACGTATATCAAAAACACTCAAATAATATAACTCAAACTACTTTTCCAAACACCTCCTAATACTTTTTGTCCTTTAAATTTGGGATTGTTTTTATTTTGATTTTTTAATTTTCAAAATTTTCATTTTAACCTTTCATATTTGATTCCGTTTTCATGTTAGTTATGTCATCTAATTTCGTTGTTTGTATTATATTTTTCTAACTACAACAATGAAATTATTATATTCCACAACTAGGAATGTCCACAGGTGGGCCAATTAATTTGTTTTACATTTATAATTCCATTCGTGTTGGATACTTGGATATTGAATTTCAATTGTAGTGGTTTATATTTTGGATATTTTAGTGGTGGCTAGGTTCGGTAATCAGTTTTACTAAGCATTGATGAAATTTTTTTTTTTTTTTTTTTGAGAATCAGCATTGATGAAATTAAGATATAAAATAGTAAGGAAAATTATTAGTTTGCATTCCAGTAATCATGTAAAATTTATATTGGAGACTAAACAATACTGTAGACTGATCAGTGAATATAAATCAATAATTGTCCAAACGGTAAATAGCAATAAATGGAAATCACCATCATCCATTTTTCTGATTGCTTCACGCACAACTCTAAATTGAGAATATTCTTAATTAATTGATGATATGAAAGCCTTGATATAGAATGCGGCGAGATCAAAATTACGACAAGAATTGTAATCTTTATTACTAGGAATAAAATATGTTGTAATGTAATAACTAAACCTATTCATTAGTTTGGTTGTGAGTTATAACATTATAATGAAACTTAACATTTATTTTTGGAAATTTTTTACTCATACAATTATATTTCCTTAAAAATTGTTATTTTTAAATTTAAGAGAGATATGTGTTATTTTTTATGATTTTTTATTTTTATAATTGTTAGATGTATATGAAAAGTTTATTTACTATGAAATATATTAAGTTTTGAAATTATTGTACTTACTTAGGAATAGCTAATACAACCTTTTAAAGAGGAATAGTTATACCTCATTTTGAAGAATAACTATTCATAAGGAATTATTATTCATTGTAATAAAAATATAACCAAACTAAAGAATAACTAAACCATAAGAATAATTATTACACTACAGCATCTATTACAGTCTACCAAATATGCTTGCTAAAGTAGGGTAAATGTGACTACTCACCCGCTTGCTAAAGTGGGGTAAATTCTTAGTTTTTTTTTTTTTTTTTTAATTTGTCTATGGAATCCTCCTCATTGTGTTTCTAGCTTAGTGCGCTCAAAGAGGCCTTAAGTAATTTTGTTTGTTCTTATGTCTTTTGTTTTTGCCTTTTGCTTTGAGCAGCTAGTTATTGTG
Source organism: Quercus glauca (assembly GCA_023736055.1). NCBI lineage: Eukaryota > Viridiplantae > Streptophyta > Magnoliopsida > Fagales > Fagaceae > Quercus > Quercus glauca. Next base: position 20,283,129 of record CM043321.1, on the reverse strand, counting down.
TTGTTTCTTTTCAATTTTACGATTCAGCCAAAAAAAAAAAAAAGCAAAGATTGGTTCACGCATGCCCATCTACAAAAACAATAAGAAACAATAAGAAGGTTCTCAAACACATGCAGCACCGGTCAGCCATGATGCTTCAGATCATCTTATTTCTGACCCAAAAAATTTATTTATATATTCTTATTTAATAGAAGGCTCCAACGACCGACATTTTAGATTTAAAAATCATGGTTCTCAGAACCGGACCGGACCGGGAGGTCAGACCATGAGAACCGAGAACCGTAATGAAAACCGATTTTTTAAGCCTAAAGAACCGAATTTTTTGTTAATTCCGTGAACCGCTAAAACCAGAGTTGGACCGCACGAACCGGTGAGAACCGTGCGGTCCAACCCCTTAGCAATTTTTTTTTTTTTTTATAAAAAAACTTAATACAATTTTATTCTACTTAATTAAATTATCCAATTCTTACAAAGAATAAAAAAAAAATTATAATTAAAATCCTTCAAAGATATTCAACTTTACTTAAAAAATTAATCATGAATTTTAATGTTTTCATGGTTATTATTTTATTTTGTTAACTTTCTTATTTAATTATTAAATATATGCTTGAAAATCATTAAATTTTCCTTACATATATAGATATATTAGTCAATTTTGCTAGTTTTAAAATTTTAATATCTATATTTAGGTTTTAATTAATTATTAAATTAATTATGACGTCATCACGGTTCGACCCCGGTTCGACCTCGATTCGACCTCAAAAACCTTGAACCTCTCTCTTTTACGGTTCAATGAACGGTCCGGGTCTGAAAACTTTGTTAAAAATTACAGAAAACTGGTCCAAGTCTATATTATAATTAGACTTGTTGCCGTCAAAATTAATTAATGTCATCCACTAGATAAATATTTTAAATAATCACGCAATTCAACAACACAGTCACACTCTTAGGGTCCGTTTGGATACAGCTGAAAACTGAAAACACTGTAGCAAAATAATTTTTAAATGTGTGAATAGTACCGTGGGACCTATTTTTAATGAAAAAGTTGCTGAAAAGTGAAAATTGTGGGTCCGTGAACAGTGAAATTTGGGTTGAAAAGTCAATTGTTGCGGCTACTGTTCAATGAACAGTAGCCGCTACAATGCTGCACAGTAAAAAAGTGGCTGGGAAAAGCTTGAAATGCGTGAAAAAAAAAAAAAAGAGCTGAAAACGTAAACGCCAGACGCAAACGCACTGGCCAAACGGAGGCTTAATATCATCCGTCGTGGACATGTTGATGTAAGGACAGACCTAGGGGGGGCGCGAGCCCCCCGGTCAAAGAGAAAAAAAAAATTGGGCAAAGTTTGTTGATGTCCACTGATCAAAGTTTGTTTAATACGCTTTGCAAGTCTTACTTGCCTTTCCACACCAATGAAAAATGAATACAAAGTTCATTGCTAATTTTTTGATATGTTCGTTTGGATGGTGCTGAAAATTAAAAATTTAAAATAATATAGTAAAATAATTTTTAAGTATTTAAATAATACTAAACTAATTTTTAATGAAAAATTACTAAAAAGGAGATTTGTAAGTGCTGCGAACCTTACACGGATCCACACGGTTTAGTAAAAGTCAACAAAAAAAAAAGAGGCAATCGCAGGACGTGAGAAGCGCGTTGCGCTTCCCAAACGCTCACAATATATATTGAGCAAATAGAGAAATGAAACGAAGGTAAAATATATATATATAGAGCAAAAAAGAGAAACGAAGCAGGTGCAATTAATATATAGAAATTAAAGAAAAGAAAAGAAAAGCAAGACAAGAGCAATGAATTGAGGGTGGAGAGAAATTGTGTGTTTAAACAATAACAAATCCACCATTGGCCCTAATGACCTGACCATTAATCCACTCCCCAGCATCACTAGCTAAAAACCCAACAAGCTGAGTTATATCCTTGGGCTCTCCAAGTCGGCCTAGAGGACAAGCATCCACAATCCTGTTGATTGTTTCCTCAGTTTTACCAGCAAAAAACATTTCAGTTGCAATAGGCCCTGGTGCAACACAATTGGCAGTAATTCCAGTACCCTTGAGCTCCTTAGCCACTATCTTTGTCATTGTCTCTACGGCTGCTTTAGAGGCTGCATAAGATGCATACCCTGGTAGAAGTCCTCCAACTATTGAGGTTGATATCATGATGATTCTTCCACCACCTCCACGTTTCAATCGATTCACAGCTTCCCTACAACACAGAAATGAACCTTTTGTGTTAATATTAAATGTTGTATCCCAATCCTCCACTGTGGTATTCCCCAAACTTGGGTACTTTGGATCAAGCACTCCAGCACTGTTTACAAGGATATGGATTCCTGAACCAAATTCTTGTTCAGCTTTATCAAAGAGTAGCTTGATCTGATCTGGGTCTGAAACATCTGCTCGAACTGCAATTGCTTGAGGTTGTGAAAGGTTGGTTGAGGTAGCATTGAGCTCATTTGCTAGAAGATCTGCTTGTGTTGAGCTTGAAGCATAATTTAGCACAACCCTTGCACCAAGGGAGTGGAGATGGATGGCTATAGCACGGCCAAGACCACGTGAGGCACCGGTTATGATTGCTACTCGGCCGTCAAGTCGAGGAGATGATGAGGAACTGTGTTCAGCTTCAGCCATATCTGAATTATTGATCAGATTATTTCAGTGAGTGGTGTGAATACTACGAAACGAAAATATAGGTTTGATTGCGATGGCCTGATGGGTGAATAATTATTGGATCTGTATGGTTGTTTTTATATATTGACTGGCTCCATAGAGATCTGAACAATGGAAATATTCAGAAAGAGATATGTCATCGCATACGTAAGCTTTCTAATGTCTTCTTAGATACTCAGATAAATAATTTAAATAAAGTATAACGTACTCACTACGGCAAGTCAGCAATACATGTCACACTTTCGTGGACATGAGACTTTCGTGGACATGTTGTCATGTCCACTGATCAGTTTTATTTAATCGCTGCAATAAAAAGCCTGACCTTTCCATACCAAATACATAGAAATAGAAATTAATTAAGAATAGAAATTAATGTATCAAAAAAAGAAAAAGAAAAGAAAAGCACAACTAATGAAAGTGGGACAGAAAGGAGAAATATTTATCAGAAAAAATCACTATATATCTACCTATGATTTAGACGAACTTTAAGTTACTTATTTATAGTTTGAAATTGCGAAAATTGTAGTTAACCTACTTATAGTTTGACCCGTTTTAACAGTGCTTACCCGTGATTTAAAATTTGTCACTTAACCCACCTGAGGTGGCCTCCGTTAGACCCCCGTTACCCACCTCTCTCTTTTCACAGTTAAAAATAGGAGTAAGTGTGTCTTTTTCATTATATTTTATGTCTCTCTCCTCTAAAAACAAAAAATAGAACAAAAATGCAAGAAAAATAAGATCAAAAAATGGTATTTGTTGTCTCTCCATTCACACAAATTTTGAACCTAAGAACATACCTAAAAAAATTTTATTCGCACGTTCACACTACTCTGATTATTTTAATGATTTTTTTTCCTTATTTTTTTCTTCCTTTTCTTTCATTTCATCCCAGCTGTTTCTCTCCTCACGTTTTCTTCTCCATCTGAGTTTCTCTCTTTTCCTTCATCCCCGATCTGCACAAGCCCATCCACCATAAACCCAGCTCGCCTCCCCAACTCCGATCCAGCCCTTCCGCCGACCCAATTCGCCTCCCCAGCTCCGATCCAACCCTTCCGCCGACCCAACTCGCCAATCTCCGCAACCCATTCCACCGACCCAGCTCATCGATCTTCCTCCACTCCTCACCGGCCCAACTCCCCTACCCAAACATATTCCTCAATTCTGCAACCCATTCTTGCATTTTTGTGCTATTTTCTCCGCTCAGATCTCTCTTTCTCGATCACCGCCACTTAAACCACCGCCTATCCAGGCGGTGCTTCCCTCGTTTCTCACTACCAAAAACCCTACCGCCCTCTCTCTCCTTCATCTGAACATTCCCAAATCTCGCTTCTCTCTCTATTTTCTTTCTCTCACTTCAATCTATCCCTAGATCTCCCTCAAATCTCTAGTTCAACCAAAGCCAAACCCCACGAGCACCACCACCATCCACGACAAGCACCACGACACCAAAGCCAAACCCATGACATCTCGGTTTACTTTATTGGGTTTGCTTTGTTGCTATTTGTGTTTTGAATCTTTGAAGGTCCTTTGTGTTTGTAGTGAGATAGTGAAAAATTGGCTGAGTAATTGTTGAAATCTTTGCGAAATAATCGGTTTTCATCTAACCGTGAGACATACATGGATGTGGTTTGTGAAAATTGGTTTTCATCTGAGTGAAAGAATCTTTAAAGGTCTTTGTGTTTGATTTTTGTGGAAGAACATATAAGGTAGAGAGAGGGAGAGAGCTCATTTTTTTTTTTTTTTTTTTTTTTTTTTTAGGGTTCTAATTGGGTTTTAATTTTGGCTTATATAGTAAAAGGGATTTTCTAACGGAAAGAGCATAGGTGGGTAACGGGGGTCTAACGAAGGCCACCTCAGGTGGGTTAAGTGACAAATTTTAAACCACGGGTAGGCACTGTTAAAACGGGCCAAACCACAAGTGGGTTAATTGCAGTTTCCCCTTTGAAATTTGACACTTTACCAATTTAAAGTTAGTTTAGTTAGATTCTTTAACCCATATCTATTAAAAACATAGTTAAATATATGATTTTGCTTCACTTTTATGTTTCTCTCCTCTAAAAACACAAAATATAAAAATACAAGATAAAAAATAATCAAACAGAACCCTAGCTGCCTTCCTTGATCTATACACCTGACTAATACTTAAATCAATTGAAATCTTCTACATCACATGATGTTTAACACCTGAGACCTCCCAATTAGGATTCTTACCAAAATCCTCCAAATACCTTTTTGCCACATAGGCTAATGTAACTTGCCCATTTTTAAATGTTAGGGGGTAAGTACAGTCAAGATAAAGTGTCTTGATCTCAAATATGCACTCTCCAGTCACCATTGAGGCATAACACCTCCATCCACAATTGTTCTTACAATGTACAGAAATCTTCTTCTTCTCATTCAACTTCCACTTGATATCAATGTATGCTGAATCACATACTCCTTCAAAACCTTCCTAAACACCTTGGAGTTTGGGAACTTCATCCCTTTTGCCAACCTAACATTTTCCATATCAGTCCTCTCTTTGAACTCTAAATTACCAACCCCTGCTCATCATCAGAACCATCCACACTTGCAATATCATCCTCTAAAACTGGTTCAGCCCATTCTTCATCTAAATCTATGTTTGGAGGAGGAACATTGCTTGGGCTAGGTGCATCTATGTTTGGCTAAGGTGTAGTAGTGTTTGGATGAGGTGTATCAGTGGTTGGAACAGTGTTAGGCTTATATGGCACTGTTTGAGGTGGAGAAGACTCACCAAAAATGTCATCAGCAAAGTCTTCTCCTTCTAGACCTTCATTCAACCAATCAAACTCCTCCTCTACTCCTGCACTACCATCACCTCCTACACCAGCCCCTACACCCCCTGCACCAGCCCCTACAACAGCTCCTGCACCAACCCCTGCACCATCAGGAACTTGAACTACAAGTGAAGCATGACCACTCTCCACATACAGTATGATGGTGTCTTGCTCCAAGTTGCACATGGCCACTACATCTTGATCATGTTGTATGAGCCTCAAGTCTTATTCCAAGTTGCCCCCAGGACCTAAATAATGAACCTTACAAGGTTCATCAATCCCCAATTCCTCATATATACCTTGTATTTCAAAATAACTAAGCCTATCAAGATCTCTACACACTATTTCAACTTTCCCTCCAAAGTATTCTAAACTAGGGTTCCACATAAAAACACCCCTATAATGTACCTAAAATTTCACTTCCTCATCATCCATCTGCAATAACAAATTACCATTTAACACGTACACAATTAACAATTAAAGAATTGTAAACAACAGACACAAAAGAGCAAACACTTGCATGTTTCTATTTTGCTTTTGGGATGCAACACACACATCAGGGACCACATTTTCTGCTTTGCTTTTGTTTCTATTTTACTAAATAGCACATGCAAACACTAAAATTTAAACCAATAGAAACTTGGGTCCACTGTGAAATACAATGACCACGACAGACAAAATGCCCATAAACAAACACCAATCCAAACAACAGTTTGTCACATTATTTCATAAGCATCAACAAACACAACTAATATTCTCATTCCATTACATGTAACATTGACCATTAACTAATTACTCAAAAAACAATAAAACAACCATAAGCTCAAAGTAAAAACCCAAACAATAACTGATTTCTTACTAGGATTTTAGTTTGATTCACAACCCATTGCTGTTCTAGGTTTACACTTGCAACACTATGTCAATATTAGATGTAGAATGGGGTATCTATAAGGATTTTTGCGTTTCTAGGGCTTGTGAGGAAAAGAAAGTGAGTTCGTGTTGTTTGATCCGTGTTATGTTCTAATTTAGCATAAAAATGTGTTTTTCTAATGTCTAAGGTTGAGGTGGGTAACAGGGGAGTAACAGATTGAAGTACAGGTGGGCAAAGTGTAAAGTTTTAAACCACGGGTAGGGAAAGCGCAAACAGGCCAAACCTCAGGTGGGTTTACTGTAATTATCCCTCTTTTTTTTGCTGCTGTGTTTACTCGCATTAAGTCATTGACTGAATAGTTCTTTTATTGCTTTCAAAAATGAATATAATTGCCTGTTACATCCAGTGGTGGTACTTCTTCAAGTGCTCAATGTTCCATAATCACGGGAGTCTCTGCCCGTCTAAGGTTTCCAAGTGATAACTGCCTTGTCTGGAGTAATGGACGACTCGGTAAGGTCCTTCCCATGTCGGGCCGAGTTTCCCTTGGGTAGGATCTTTGGTTGCTGGGGTTACTTTGCGTAGGACGAGGTCCCCTATGTCAAGTCGTCTGAGCTTCACTCTTTTGTTGTAGTAGTCAACCATCTTCTGCTAATACTTCGTCATCTTGTTAGCGGCTTCGACTCTAACTTCGTCCAGGCAATCCAGGTTAACTCTTAGCTGGTCATCGTTGTTGTCCTCATGGAACATTTCTCGTCTAATACTGCTTATTCCTACTTCGATCGGGATTAATGCCTCAGTACTGTAAGTAAGTCTGAAAGGGGTTTCTCTTGTTAGGGTTCTTGCTGTAGTCTTGTAAGCCCACAAGACATTGGGTAATTCCTCGGGCCAGGCCCCCTTGGCTTCGTCCAGCTTGGCTTTGATGATCTTAAGTAGTGTCTGATTAGTCACCTCCGTCTATCCATTTGCTTGTGGATGTCCTAGGATGAGAACTGGTTCTTGATCCCTAGCCTTGAGCGAAAATCCCTGAAGCCCTGACTGTCAAACTGCTGCCCATTATCTGATATGATCGTCCATGGAATCCCGAACCTGCAAATCATGTTCTTCCATACAAAGCTCTAGATTTTCGCTTGGGTAATGGTTGCTAACGCCTCTGCTTTAACTCATTTCGTGAAGTAATCAATAGCGACTAGTAGGAACTTTACCTGTCCTTTACCTTGGGGCAATGGGCCGACGATGTCGATTCCCCATTGTGCGAATGGCCGAGGGGAGGCTATAGTCGTCAGTCTCTCGGCTGGAAGGCGTTGGACATTCCTAAACCTCTGGCATTTGTCGCACTTCTTGATGAGCTCCCTTGCGTCTACCTACATAGTAGGCCAGAAGTAACTTGTTCTGACAACTTTACTTACCAAGGATCTGGGACCTGCATGGTCTCTGCACACCCTTTCATGAATCTCTTCCAAAATATACTTGGCCTCCTCTTCATTTACGCACTTCAGGTAGGGCATGGAAAAGCCCCTTTTGTACAGGGTGTCATTCAGGATCGTGAATCTGGTTGCTCTCTTCCTGACCTTCCTAGCCTCCTCAACGTCTTGTGGGAGATGGCCGTCTTGAAGGAATGATATGATCAGGGTCATCCAATTGCCTGTACTTTGGATTGCAAATGTAGAGATTTCTTCAATGCTAGGGCATTTCTAGACTTCCATCTCTAAGCCTATGCTTGTTGATCCTTCTTCTGACGATGCTAGTTTTGTGATCTCGTCTGTTACGATGTTTTGGCTCCTGGGGATCTGCACGAACTCCACCTTATTAAACTCCTGTGTCAAACGCTTCGTTAGCATCAGGTATTTTTGCATTCTTTCCTTCTTTGCTTCATACTCCTTTATTTGTCCTATTACTAGCTTAGAATCGCTCTAGAGGAGCAAGTTTTTTGCTCCTAGGGCTTTTTCGACCCTTAGCCCCATCAATATTCTTTCGTACTCGACTTCAGTATTGATGGTCAGGAATTTTAGTTGAACCCGTATTTAAGCGTTTCTCTGTCTGGGGTGGTTATGACGACCCCTACACCCATTTTTTTTGGGCAGGCGAACCATCGGTCTGTATCATCCACCGCTATGTCTCATCGGTGAGGCCGTCCTCGTCTGGAAGAGTGAACTCAGCGATGAAGTCTGCCAGAGCCTGTGCCTTAATGGCTATCCTGGGGTGGTACTCGATGTTAAACTAGCTGAGCTCGATTGCCCATTGGACCATCCTCCTTGCGGCCTCGGGCTTGTTCATGGACTTCTTAATAGGTTGGTCCGTCATTACCAGGATAGGGTTCACCTAAAAGTAAGGTCGTAACTTGTGCGAAGCTACTATTGATGCAAATGCAATCTTTTCAATCCTTGGGTACTTGGCTTCTGCTCCTTGAAAAGCTTAGCTGACGTAGTAAACTAGGAGTTGTTTCTTGTTCTCTTCCCGAATCAAGGCTGCACTCACGGTTGTGGCTGATACTGCTAGATATAAATATAGGTTTTCTCCTTCCTTGGACAGACTTAAGAGGGGCGGATTGCTCAGGTAACGCTTGAGTTCTTGAAAAGCTTCCTCGCATTTGTCAGTCCACGCAAAAGCCTGCTTCAATGTCTTGAAGAAGGGCAAGCATTTGTCCTTCGCTTTAGAGACGAATCGGTTGAGTGCCGCTATCCTTCCTGTGAGCTTCTGGACTTCCTTGACTGTCTTTGGCGATGCCATATCGAGTATGGCTCGCACTTTCTCCAGGTTTGCTTCTATCCCCTTTTAGGACACTATAAATCCTAAGAACTTTCCCGAGGCTACTCCAAAGGCACACTTAACGGGGTTCAACTTTATCTGGTACTGTTTAAGTGTGGCAAATGTTTCCTTGAGGTCGTCTAGATGGGCAAATTCCTCTTTACTCTTGACGAGTATGTCATCCATATATACCTCCATATTTCTCTCGATTTGCTTACTGAACATTCTATTCACTAACCTCTGGTAAGTTGCTCCTGTATTTTTCAATCTGAAGGGCATTACCTTATAGCAATAAAGCCCTTGGCTAGTGATGAAAGCAGTTTTCTCCTGGTCTTCTTCAGCCATATTTATTTGGTTGTATCCTGAGAAGGCATTCATGAATGTCAGTAGCTTGTGCCCTGCTGTAGAATCCACTAGCTGGTCTATCCTTGGCAGAGGGAAACTGTCTTTTGGGCAAACTTTATTCAAGTCCATGAATTCCACACATATTCTCCATTTCCCATTCGCTGTCTTCACTAGGACGACATTGGCGAGCTACTCTGGATAGTAAACTTCTCGAATAAAACCTGCTGATAGCAACTTAATAACCTCGCCAATAATTGCTTGATTTTGTTCTGGAGAGAAGACCCGTCGTCTCTGCTGGATGGGTTTCTTTTCGGGGTTCACATTTAGCTTGTGTTCGATGACTCTTGGGGATATGCCTGGCATGTCCTCGTGACTTCATGCAAAGATGTCTAGATTCTCTTTAAGGAACTGGACAAGTCTTGCTCTTATCTCGAGACTCAATGTCGTCCTTATCCTGATCGTCTTTGCTGTCTCTCTTTTAACCAACTCTACTGTCTCCAGGGCTTCCACTTTCTCTTCTTCCTTCTCCTCGATCATCCATGTATGGTTTTCTTTGGTAGCTAGCACGGCCTGGTAGCATTCCCTGGCCAGCACTTGATCTTCTTTTACCTCACCCACACCGTTCTCTGTTGGGAACTTTACCTTCAAACAATAGGTAGACGTTGCTGCTTTCCAACGGTTAAGCGTGGGTTTCCCGATGATCACATTATAAGATAAAGGGCAGTGTACTACCAAAAAATCCAACTGACGGGTCAATTGCCTCAGGTAAGTCCCTTTTGTAACCGTCAGCGTCACTATGCCTTTGGGATACACCCTGTCTCCACTGAAGCTGACGAGAGGAGAGTCAAATGGGCGCAACCTTCTTGGATCTAGCTTCAGCTGTTGGAAAGCAGAGAGGTAGATGATGTCTGTCGAGCTACCATTATCTACGAGGATTCTCCTGGTATTGAATTCTTCTATCACGAGCATTATGACCAAAGGATCGTCATGAGGCTGCTTCACTCCCCTAGCATCTTCTTCTGAAAAATACATGCCTCGGTCCGTTCGTCTTTGCTTAAGCGAGGGCATTTTGTGGACACTGTTCACTTGCCTTTGGCATGCTTTCTTGAGGGATCAGAACGACCCCTCTGTGGATGGGCCACCTGTGATCGTCTTTGTTTCCCCGATTACACTTGGTAGGTGCTAGGGTGTGTGATCCTCGTCACTGGGTGAAAATTCGCGCTGGTTCTTGTTGTCGCCTTAGAATCTGCTAGATTCCCCCTTTTTCACATACTTCTGCAGTTTTCCTTTCCGTATAAGCCCCTCTATCTGCTCTTTTAGGTCCTTGCAACCCTCAGTGTAGTAGCCGTGATCCTTGTGAAACCGGCAGTACTTCTTCTTGTCACGGACATTGGGGGATGAATGTAATGGCCTTGGCCATTTGAGGTAGTGTTCTTCCTTAATCTGTGCCAAAATTTTGTCAACATGCATAACTAAAGGAGTGAATTTTACAGTTCGAGGAGTTTTTTCGTCTTTTTTTTTACTCCCGTCATTAGTCCAATGATCTGGATGCTCTTTTTTTTGTCCTCTGCGATTGTCCTCCTTCCTTCCCTTGTCCCCCGGCTTTTCCATGTCCTTTATGACGGCTAACGCATCTTCTCCGTTCATGTACTTCTGTGCCTTCAAAAGCATCTCTGCCATCGTCTTAGGAGGATACTTCGCGAGTGAAACCATGAACTCTCTAGACTTCAACCCCGTTTTAAAGGTCGTCAACTACACCTTGTCGTCAGCTTCATCCACCTCCAGGGTCTCCCGAGTAAAGCGTTTCACATACGACCTCAGGGTTTCTTTCTCCCTTTGTCTAATGGTGAGTAAGTGGTTCGCTGGCCTCTTAGGGCATTGCTGCCTGACGAAATGGCACAAAAAGGCGTTGCTTAACTATTCGAAGTTGCCGATGGACAATGTTGGTAATTTTGTGAACCACTCGTTTGCAGCTCCTTTGAGAGTGGTGGGGAAGGAACGACACAGTATTTTGTCAGGGGGCTGTTGAAGGCCTAGTGTTGTCTTGAAGGTGTTAAGGTGGTCCTAGGGGTCTTTAAGTTCGTCAAATAGCTCAAGCTGAGGCAGCCGAAATTTCGACGGCGCAGGGCATTCCAAGACTACCGTCGTGAAGGGCGAGTCTGTTGCCCTGACCATTCTATCTAAGCTTCGGTCTGTTTTCCCCTTAATGGCGTTCCTCAGCTCATCCATCTCTTTTCTCATCTCTCGAAGAAGATCTGAGCTTTGCTAATCCTGGGTAGCTGGTCCTCGATAGTCGCTCCTCCTATGGCTATTTCCCTCATCCTCTTGATTGGCTTTAGATCGATTTTCCTCCTATTGAAGCTGTAACCTCATTTCCTAATTCTGTTTGGTAAGCTCTTCGACGCTAGCCATAAGAGCCTGGACTTGCATAGCTAACGCCGCAGAATCCTGATTGGACTCCATCTGAATGTAGAAATGAATTGGGAACTACGCTTTCAAACTTAAGTACGAAAATGTCATTCCTACAAATGGCGCCAAACTGATGAAGTGAAAATCGTTAGTCCTTGTAAGTGTGTCTAGATGGAGTTGAATCTTCGTCGGTGTTCCTGCAAATATGGAAAGATGGCTCCCTTAAAGTGGTCACCGGTGTGGTGCCTGCCATAACGTCTCCAATGCCAAAGTCAGTACAAGGAAGCCTTTAGAACAACAGAATAACTATGAGTGTTTTTAGGAGTGTTTATATACCTTATGTTGAGGTCTTTATATATGTTTCCACAGCTCCTAGCCGTTATGGTTGTTTTTGTGATTTTAATGCCTTTATTGGTAACGCCTCATGTTCAATAATGTGGGCTTTGATAGGCTTCCAACGGTCTGTACAGCTGGTTTTGTAACCGTCTGAGTCATCATTGACTGCATTGATTAGCTTTCCTACTTTCGTCAGTGCCGTGGATTTATTGACGCATATATTTGGTTATCTCGTCTGTAAGAGATAGATTGTCGGTCCTATCAATTCTTACAAAATTTTTTAAAGAGTTAACAAAATATAAAAATGACTATCAATAGTATTTAAATTATATATATAGGAATTATATTATGCATCTTATTGTATATCTTTAAGTATATTCACGCATATGCATGAGATTACAAACTAATTTTTAGAAATGAAGATTACAATTTCTATTGTAATTTTTAGTGTACCAAACATGCCCTTAGAACCAAAATTAAGAAAATGTTAAGTTATTTGTGGGTCTGCACCAAAAACCATCTTGACTCCTTGGGCCGATAAAACTCCAACGGTCAATGTCTCTCGTTTGGTTAATTTGACTCAAACTTGGAACACAAAAAGCGACAGCGTTTTCCGTCTTTCCGTTTCTTCTAAAACTCGTAGTTCGCAGAGAAACCCTAGAAGAAGCAAAAATGGCAATTGCTCGGACCGGAGTGTACGTCGACGACTATTTAGAGTGTAAGCCCTTCTCTACATTCTCAATCCCTAGAAAACACCTTTTTTTTTGGAAAAAAAAAAAATTGCTAATGAAAATAAAATTTGGCGTAAAAATGGCACAGACGCAAACACATTACCCGCTGAGCTTCAGAGGCTCCTCAATACCATTCGAGAACTCGATGAACGCTCCCAATGTAAATCAATCCCTTTTATGTTCTTCAATTTTTTCAAATTTTTTACTTTTCTTATTTAATTTTTGTGTGTGTTTTTGTTAGCGATGATGAACCAAACGAGGCAGCAGACGAAGTACTGTTTGGGATTGGCTTCACAGAGCTCAAAGAAAGGGAATAATTCTAATTATATTAACAACAACAACAATAATAATAGTAATAATTACAATTATAGTAACTATAATAATAGTAATAGTAATGGTAATGAGGAAGACGATGCCGCCTTTGAGAAAATGCGAAAGGATATTGAGGCAAATCAGGACAATGCGTTGAGTTTGTGCACTGAGAAGGTTTTGTTGGCACAGCAAGCTTATGACTTGGTACCCTTCTTCTTTTTATTCAAAATGCCATTGGATATTCTTATTTTATTTGATTTTTTTTATTTTTTTATCATTCTTTTATATGAAAGTATGCTTTCTGTTGTACTTGATGCAAATGATTAATGGGTTTTAATAGTTGAAGTTTCAATGTTCTATTTGATGTACTTAGGATGTCACTAGTTCATGATAGTGTTCGGTTTTGCTTTTCTAGTGGGATTTGTTCTAACATAGGTATATGAGGTTGAACAAGAAATCACCGGTGGACAATGTTATTTTGGCATTGAAGGCTTCTAGCATTAAATTTTTTAGAAGTACTAATGCAAATAATAGGAAAGGTTTTCTTTATGGCCTTCTTTAATCAATGTCAGAGTTTAAAATATGTAAACAATTCCATTAGTAGAATGTCCCCTATCTCAGAAATAGGATTTTGTTAATATCTTATAATGGAAAGCATTGGTGAATAAATTGCTTTCTTGTATGTTCCCACATATCTGTGATTTAGATGCTTGATAGATATGCAATTGAAGTGCGTTTTCCTATGCAACATCCTTGTAACAAATATGGGCTTTCCAAATTCTTGTCAAACAAGGCTTGAATATATGCTCATGATGTAATTCAGTTAGTCCTCTCTATAGTGACTATCAAAATAGGTGTTTTTCACACCTTATAATTTTATAGAGGGGATCTTGTGTACAATTTGAGCAAATTTTTGGGAACTTCAAATGGGAAAAGAAGTGTGAGGATTAAGGTTGTATAGATGGTAGCCAATCCAAGATAAGAACATATAGATGGTGTGCAGTTGGCTTAGACTTATATGCCCCCTCTATCTCCCTCTAAATGTAAACTATTTCATAAAATCCTTTTCAATAGAATGTATGAATGGATAAATCATGGATGAACAAAGCTGAAAGTTTTGTTAACATTGTATTGATGTCATCAACTTGAACTCAACTAACTCTAAGACCAAGGGATATGTTATCATTGTAATTGAAGCTTTGCATTCCTTGGGATAGGCTTATTCAGCACTGTATATTATACATCAGCATGAGTTATATTGTGGAAATAAAGTTTGTTTCTCTACCCTAAAGAATATTTAGCTGTGGTATTGGTAATTCTTAAAGCTATTCCCACAGATGGAGAGATTGGAGCCATTTACTTTGACCGAATTGACATATGTTTTTGTTTAAGTCTCAACTCCTCCAGCTGCTCTTTCTTTCAACCATTAAAAGTTGACATTATTATTAATTAGCAATTAGAACATCTTTTGAGCTTTTGCAGCAGATTCGCCAAATGCGAAAAGCAGCAGAAAATTTGCATAGCCACTCCAAAATCCTCCACATCAAGCTTGACAAAATACCAAACAAATGAAGAAATGAACAGTACCTTGCCTGAGTTATTGAGGTACTGGTCATAGACAGTTCTTTAAAAAAACTACTTTGTTATTTGTTCACTACCATCAAAGAGGAGACGAAAAGTGGAGAGGTGAAACCGGTGGTCCATCAATCTGGTGCTGGTGGTCCGATGGTGGTGCAAGGTGCTTGGATCTGGTTCATCGATCTAGTGTGAGGTGCTTCAATCCAGTGCGATTTGGTTTGTCGATCTGGTGTGGGTGGTCTGGTGGTGGTTGATTTTTTGGGTTGATTTGGGTTGGATGTGGTTGATTTTTTTGGTTTGGGCTGATTTTTGTGGTGGTTGCTATGGTGGCTTGCGGTGGTTGGGATGATTTGTTTGGAATGGGTTGCGGTGGCTTATGGTGGTTTCTTGGGATGATTTTTGGAAAGAGAAAAAATATTATTTAAAGGGTAAAATATCATTTTTGTCCCTAAACTTTCACAAAAGTTCGTTTTTCGTCCCTAAATTTTCAAAAGTTTGTTTTTGGTCCCTAAACTTTACAAAACGTTATACTTTTCATCATTCCGTCTATATCTGTTAGTTTATGTCTTTCGTGGTTTAACAGAGTGCTGATGTGGTATCTGACTTAGACTAAAGTTAATTTATTTTTTAAAGTTATAAACATATGGCACACAATGATTGGAACACATGGATTTAAATTTTCAATGAGACAAAATTACCCTCACCCACACAACCCGATCCGAACAACTCAGTCTCCAAAATCCCCAAATCAGAAAGGATGAACCCCAGGTCCCCAACGCCATGGTTGTAATGTCATCTTGCTCAAAAGCATCAATAGATCTCCTTATTACCTCATCATCATCTTGACTTTCAATTATCTCCTTCCTAAAACGTTTTATATTGGTATCTTTTTTTTTTTTGGTTACAGATTTATGCTCAAAAACAATATTATCTTCATCAATTTCATCATCCAAATTAGAATAAGTCTTCTGCTTTCTTGCCAACATTGCAGCTTCCCTCTCTTGTTTCTGATAAATATTTACTACACCACTACCAGTCCAGGGTACTCTAGTAAAGATTTGTTGAGCAAACCCATGAAGGCAATTCCTTTTCTTATTTGAAAGTCTTCTCATCTGTGTATAGCAAGAACGCTCAAACTCTTTGTGCTGCTTTAGTACCTGTGCCTTTGAACTCTTCATTGCCGGTTGGGGTTGCCAATTGAGGCTGGTGGGACTATGGCGTTAGGGACCTGGGTTCATCATTTCATAATTGAGGATTTTGAGATTGGGTGTTTGGATCAAGTTGTGGGTGTGAGGGTAATTTTGTCTCACTAAAAAATTTTAATCCACGTGTGCCAATTATTGTGTGCCATGTGTTTATAATTTAAAAAATAAATTAGTTTAGTCCAAGTCAGATACCATATCAGCACCAGCCTCGTAGGACATAAACTAATAGATATAGACATAAGGATGAAAAATATTACGTTTTGTAAAGTTTAGAGATGAAAAACAAACTTTTGAAAGTTTAGGGACAAAAAATGAACTTTTGTGAAAGTTTAGGGACGAAAATGATATTTTACCCTTATTTAAATGAAATGGATATAGAGTATTGAGGCTGATGTAGTGGTACCTGAATAGTAGATTAGTTAAAGTAACAAAAGTGGAGTTTTTGGGGTCAATTTGGCTAAAAGTGCATTGAGCCTGATGCTAATGCTCTTAGTTATTGCACAGTTCATCTTTACTGGTTTTTATTCTTTCAAATTTTAGAAAATTTATGTTCTCATTATCCTCATGAAATTCTCTACTTGAAAGAAAACCTAGAAATTACGAATTAGGCCATAGACAACACATTACATGTGACAAAAATGTTTGTCTATGCATGTCCATTTTTGGATTTACTAATTTGTGTTTATTGCCCCTGCTGTAGTTTTAAACAAAATTAATACTTTCAAATGATCAATTTTGTTTATTATTCTTCAGAGCCTAGTTTACTCTACTATAATCTGATGTGTTACTGTAGAACTGCTCTTTTAAATTGTCTACATTTTTACCCCAAATTCCCCCCAAAAAAAAAAATTCTAAGATTTAAAAGTCTTAGTATGTATTTATTAATACATAAGGGAGTAGGAATTGTTTTGTTCAAAAGTTTGTTCCCCAAAAAGTTGTCAACCCAAACATGATGTTATGGTTTTTGTTTAAAGCAAGCCAGCATGATGCAGAACAAAGAACTTGATACCCAAACTCATGCAGCTCAAAATTCTCCCAAATTTTTTCAGAATATCCAAAAAAAAAAAAAAAAAATGATAAACCTGGCAATCAGCACCTAGAATTGCTCGGAATCTGCACCAAGCTGGATAGGAAACTTAGGAATCAGCACTTAAGGTTGGTGGGAGCCAACATCACACAATTAGAAATATTCAAACTGAAATTCTATTCATCATAAACTTGTCTCCATGGGAGTACAATAGCTTGCTACCAGGGCTAAACTTTGATCCTTATTTACCTGGATCAAAACCTAATAATTGAATCACGAAATAACCTTGACTCTAAGAAATTAAATAAAATACTAATAACCTAATTAGCTAGTAATACCTAAAATAAAACGCAACGTACCAATAATAAAAGTACAATTGACTATTGAAATTAAATAAAACTGAATCAACATAAAATTGTATTCTCACTTTCTGCATCATTCTCGCTTGGGTGGAGATAATTTGTGTTAGAGTTTTGAAAGTGTTTTAAGAATAAGAATTCTTCCATTAATTCTTGAAGCACCTTCGGCAACACTAAGAACAAACAAGCTTTGTGTTCCACCATCTCATTAAATTCGTTTGGAATGATAAAATCTATGGGTGGATACAATATAGCCTTATCTCATTGTATCAAGCTTTTCTACCGCATGCATCATGGAGGTTTGGTTAATAGCAGATGCATTAAACTCATTTTTCACAACCTATTCACCCTTTATTTCTTTGCCCTCCTGTAAACTTTCTCTTCATCAAACTCATTTTTCACAGCATGTGCACCCTCTAATTCTTTGCTCTCTTGTTAAACTCTCTCTTCATCACACTCATTTTTCACAACATTTTACACCCTCACATGATTAAATCTTTCTTCTCAGTGATAAACAATGTACTTGACTTTTCAATAATTTGTATTAAGTCTACTGCACAAGGTCCAGGTATTACAGCTCCGCTCTTTAGACTCTGCAGTATGTTCTTGCTGTGCTAGCATTGTGGCAACATCTATTGGCACCTTTATTATTCTTTCAACACTAGGTTTTGGCGGTTCAACGTTGTCATCTGAGTGGGAAACTTTACCTTCAAGACTAGGGGGCAAAAGACTAGTTTGGGCAGTCTCTAGATGGAAGGCTTCTTGGATCCCAGCTGAGCACCCAAGATATCAAACCTAGTGTCCAACTTCTCGACCTTTGCTAACTGGTCTTGGATGGCTTTCACTATATTTTCTAGAATTTGTTATACGACCACTATGCATATGCTTGCAAGCTTATGCTAAAATATGGATGCAATTGAGATCAATAGAAAAAACTCTTTGCAAATTAGTTTTCAATATAAAATTAAGGTTAACCAATCAAAATTTCAAATAGAAAATTTGGTCAATAATTTTAAATTAACTGCAATTAGATACTGATAGAGTTCACAATATTGAAGCAACTTGGTGAAAGTCAAAATTGTAAAACCTGTGTGATTGGCCGTCATGGTCTCACAGAAAACTTGGTTGAGCAGTGATTGCTGACTTAGTTTTGGTTGTACAAACAAGAAGCTTTTTGACAGATCTTAGCAGTAGAACAACCATCAGAAGATGAGTAGATATGGCTTTTTGGTTTTGACATTGTCAACAGCGTGATGCATACATGGGCAACGGTGGGGAGACAAGACCAATGGCATTTCTTCAGATTTGCCTATTTGATATTGAAAAATCAGATATATGAGTTTGGAAATCAGGTATATATTTTTATCACTGAGAAGGAAAATTTCCTGCTACTTGAGGAAGAGAGAGTTCAATAAGAGAGCAAAGAATTAGAGCGTGCACATGTTGAAAAGTCAAGTATACTGTTTATCACTAAAAGAAATATTTATGGTGAGATATTAGCATTATTTGATCAATATATGGTATCCTAGTATTGCTTTGTAGGCTGAAATTTTGACATATGTTATGTACCAAAACCTTCCTCCATGGCTCCAGAATTTATACCACTTGACCTATCTTTAGATCTTCTTATTTGATATTGAACTGATTCTTATCATTATTTTCTACCCACTAGAAATTGAACTTAAAAGTAGGTATGGCTTTCAGTTAAAGCTTTTTTCTCCACTCTTGATGATAGCTTGAGCTTAAAGAAATTCATTGAAATATGGTGTCTCCTACTGATGAAAAGATGAGAGAGAGTCACTTGAGATGGTTTGATCATATGCAAAATAGAGCGATTAATACATTCGTTAAAAGGAATAACTTGGTTCAAGTTAAGTGAACGAAAAGAGTTGGAGTAAGAGTTAAAATAACGTAGGTAAAGTAGTGAAAATAACATGTTAATTAAGTAGGTTATAGATAATATGATTTTGGAATTTGGATAGGATAAAATGACATAAAAGAATACTTGTGGCCAACCCAATTCATCTATTCAATCCAGAGCAGACCCCAAAATTTTGGAGTGAGGGCATTGTTGTTTTGTTGTTATTTTATGTTTTTTTTTTTTTAATATTAATTTTGGAGTCCCCGGATACCTGTACTTGCACCAAAAAAAAAAAAAAAAAGAGTCCCCAGAAACTTGTTCAAGGGACTGCTCCCCCCCTCCTCCCTTTACTTTTTGGCGTGTTTATTATTAAATTTTCTTGTTTAAACTTTGATTTTGTATTTTAGCCGGAATTTTCCCATGGAGCATATATTATAAGATTTTCATTCATAATGTTAGCATATAAATTAGAGAGCTGTTCTACTCTTAAATATCCTTGACTCCTGCTAACAAAGATACCAGTTAGACTTCATGTTTACGCATTGCATGATATAATACCCCACTCTACTTGAAAAACTCTAATATCGCCATAAAATCACATAGAGAGTCACTTCAGCCAATCATTAGCTGCTTCATACACGTTAAAACTAATGGCCCTCTTTTCTTTTTCTTATTCTTCATAGATCCAACTTTCATACCCAATAAGAACTATTTGCTTTTCTTTTTGTAACTTTTCTCTTTTTGGTCCAGGCAATAATTGAACTGGACATAACAGCCCAAACCCACCTAAAAAGGACACTATTCCGTACCTGTGTCTTCCTAGGATAAAAGCACCTTGAAAAGGATTCATAGTTTTGTTAGAAGGGGGCAAATGCCATAAACAAAGAGATTCATACACTAATATGCCTTGAAGGATTTAGTGGATTTAGGGCTTCCTGAAATCTTTCTCTTAGATATAAGTTATCAGTATTAATGCAGCATCTGGAAAAGATTTAACAGCTTGGCAGACACCATCCAAATCTCTTTCTTATTCAGAATAGCCGCTGATGGCCAACTTATATATATATATATATATATATATATATATATATATATATTTCCTTTGGATTCCTTTATTACTGTTTCCGAAATGTATATTTCATCTTAATGATATCATTTTGATGATGTTCCAACTTATAACTAGCTTCCTATAAATTTTCAAAATGTCTTTCCAACTTCTCGTTGTTTATGTGCTTTCACTGATTGTTTAAGCTTACCTCACCTGGTAGCTTTATTGCCTCCTTGATTTCGTTTTATAATTTGTTGAGTTTGACTTTATTGCATAAAATTAACATGTTTGTGTGTGTGTGTGTATTTGACTTGAGAAGTTTAGGAATGGTTTAAGCTGCATATGTTTCATTTGAGTCTCACCTGTACACTATATGATGCTTTTTAGTTGCCTCAACATTTTCTCTCTTACTTATCAATTATGTAATTGTATAATATATGACATCTGTTCAAGCACTGTACTGCATAATCTAGAGCCAGTTTTGTGGATTCCTTTTACCTTACAGTTTGTCTTGTATTTTGCATTTGTTTCAGATAGATAGCCATGTAAAAAGACTTGATGAGGACCTGAACTATTTTGCTGAAGATCTAAAGCAAGGTAGATAACTTCTCTATTATCTTGTATCATGTCTTGTATAATTTTGTAATAGCTCATTAAAAAAACACAACTTAAATAACAGTGCATTCAAAGAAAAGAGAGACTCATTGACTGGTGGGTGGGGAGGTAATCCTCAACCCAGTGGGAGGTATTCCCCCATTCTCAAACCCAACTCTTAAAGATTAAATTCTCAGTCAATTATCAAAAGCTTCCTTTTACAAGGCTGTAACATGGCTCTTAATGCAAGAAAGAGCTAGTTATGATTACATCATCATAACTAACTAACTAATTCCTAAGCACATGTATACTAACTAATTCCTTAGCACATGTATATGAATTTGTCACATGCTAAAATAATCTTAAGCTAAGCGAATACAACATTTATCCCACTTCTTAATCAATTAAGCACGTGTTTAAGTAACTTCTAAATCAATTGCACATACTTCAAATAAATGAGCACATGTTCAAAAAGAGCTTTGCTTGGAGGTAGGACTTGTCCACATGACTTGCCCTTGTGGAATGGCCTTGATTCAGCCACCTCATCAAGGCATACTCGGCCCCATCGTCAAGCTTTTTTAAAATGAAAACCCCTGCTTAAAAAGTACTGCATTAGGACTCCCCCTTTGAAAGAAACATGTCCTCACGTTTAGCATTCAACTCATGAATAGGTTTCACATGATCCTTCATGACTATAGCTCTATTCTTCATCAATGATCAATCTTTCTAATCTTGACCGTGTGTTTAGGACTTGCTTTCTCCTTCTTGGGCAATGGCATAGGTAGAGTCTTGATTATCATTTTTGTCAAGGCCCTTCCATTCTCAAAGTCTCCTCCACCCTTCGTTCCAAAACGTTCTACAATTTTGGGCTCCCATCATTCTTCGACATCCCATCAAACGAGAGCTTGGTTTACCACAATTATAGGACTTTGGGCACCCTTCTTGAGCTGTCTCTCACAGAACCAACACAGCTGGCTTTAGGTTTGGTTGGTGGAGGCGCAAGAACCTTGTCATTGCTTACCATTCACTCCATCAAGATTGCCTCCTTGTCCATGCTTGTTGAAGAATCACCTTTGGAGTCACTTTGGCACTGCTATACGGGCTTTGAGACACTTGGATTTTTTGGTCTTTCCACCTTGAGTTCATACCTTTTGTTATGATCCTAATGTCCCACATGGATTAAGTGTAAGCTTAAGCATGTGTTTATAAACTCTTGGGCACCCTCCTCTTGCAAGCCAGTTTTCAAGGGTGAGTTTTATCCATGGGTTCTTTAGGGCTTGTTTGGATTAAGGGTGAAGTAGAGGGGAATAAAGTAGAGTTGATTGGAAATTAGTATTTGGTATCATAGCCAACCACCACGTCAAGTAATCGGACGTAGCTCAATGAGTATGGGATCAAATGAGTTGCGGCATTATGGTCAAATCCCGGAGGGAGCGACCTAGAGGCTAGATTAAATTAACTAATAGGTGAGTGGAGCCGCCAAAAAGAGAAAGGGCTACCATCGGGTCAATGTCAATAGAGTGAGCCGTTGTGGACGTCGGCTGCAAAGCGTGGTAGTATGTTATGATCCTAGTGTCTCACATGGATTAAGTGTAAGCTTAACCATGTTTTATAAGCCCTTGGACACCCTCCCCTTCTAAGCCGGTTTTCAAGGGTGAGTTCTACCCATGGGTTCTTAACACCTTTTGGATAGAAGATCCAAAGGGAGTCTCAAAACAACAAGAGCATTACTGGGTTCATTGCTTTTTGCACAATGACAACCCAAGTGTTGCTCCACACTTTTTGCCAAGCATTGCACCAGCTTTCTCTAGACAGCAAATTGCCTTCTCAATTGCATAACCTCATTTTTTGAAGCCAAGATTGATCTTCTGGTTCCATGCAAGGAGAGAATTTCTGCATCTTGGTTGGAATTGGCTTCATTCCTTGTCCCTTATTCCAACAAGCCATTGCTTGAATCACATCAACAAGCATTCAAGTTCTTTGAGAATCCACTCATTGATTGGCGGGTGGGGAGGAAATCTTCAACCCCAAGGGAGGTATTTTTCAACCTCAAATCCAAGTCACAAAGAGTAAATTCTGATTCAATGAACATGGCTATTTAATCAATAAAGAGTTAGTTATGAGGACATCATCATAACTAAGTAATTCTTTAGTATATGTTAAAATAATCACAACCTAAGCTAATACAACATTTATCCCACATGTCTAAATGAATTAAGCATATCACTAACTTCCTTCTAAATCAATTAAGCACATGCCTAAAATAATTGAGCACATGTTCTAAAAGATGGCCTTGCTTGGAAGTATGACTTGTTCACATGGCTTGCCCTTGTGGAATGCCTTGATTTGGCCACCTCCTCATTGCTTCCCCCCCCCCCCCCCCCCCCTTCCGGTTTCCACTTTCCCCATTTGTTGGACAAAGTAATATGTTGAGGAAGTGCTAAAGTTGTTGTTAGAGTTCTTCATCTTAGAAGCTAAGGTACTTTATTAATTGATTATCTGTCTTATGTTTGTTTTATTTTCCTTTTTCCATTTTTTTTTCAGAGGGAAAAATAGCCCCAGATGAACCAGCAATTCTTCCCCCATTACCTATAGTCCCTAAAAGTGATAAGCGGAAGCCTTTCTATGGAACACCTCAACCAAAGAGGCTGGATTACAGTAATAGGGAATGGGATCGGGAGCGTGATAGGGATTTTGAGCTCATGCCTCCTCCAGGAAGCCATAAAAAGGAATTTGCTGCCCCCATGGATGTTGAGCAACCTATTGATCCCAACGAACCCACCTACTGCGTCTGTCATCAGGTCCTGACTTCTCGTTTTTAATTTTTTAATTTTCAAGTTGAAAGTTTTTAGCATATTGTTTCAGTAAATTATTTTTTTGGATGAACATATTTTATATTTTTCAGTTATGCTTCAACTGCTTTAACTCATTTACTAAAGTGCAATAATTTTCTTGATTTTTTAGGTGTCATTTGGAGATATGATTGCCTGTGACAATGAAAATGTGAGTGTTGTTTTCTCTGCATTATTTATATTTTTCTCTGATTATCTAGTTAATAATATTTTCTTATAACTGGAAACCAGAACCAATAAAAAGCCTCAGTTGTAGCTTACTTGAAAAACTTTGCCAAATATGCCTGTACACTTGGTAATTGGATCTAGTTCCTTTGGGATATCCTACAAAATATGCTATAATTACATGTTTTAGAAACTGAACAACATATGATTAGAACATTGGGTTAACTACTACTAAACCATTTTCCTCTTTAGATTTATCTTGTAATATTATTATTAGCACCAATATGATATGAAAGAAAATTGGAATATCTGAACACCAACACCTTGTGGTTTGTTTTTCTCTGCGCAAGGTACTTTCTGGAACTTTTTACGTATCCACATAAACAAATTATTGCAAGTAACCATCACTTTTATGTATTTTAAATTTCCTCTCTTGAAAGTATGAACACATATTTCTATCATGATATCCTAAATGAGTTAGGATGGTTTCATTAGATTCTTTTATAATGATATATCAAGCAGACTTAACAGTTTGTAGTTTCTGTATCACTTAATTGTTGTTTTCTAGATTCCTGTATGGATTAGCTAACCTAAAATGACAGTGCCAAGGAGGTGAGTGGTTCCATTACTCATGTGTCGGGCTGACACCGGAGACAAGGTTCAAAGGAAAGTGGTATTGTCCAACCTGCAGAATGTTACCACAATGTCAATGAAATTGCACAATTGGAGCTGCTTGATGTAATTAATCATTGTTATTTATCACTTTCAGAGGAAAGAAGTGGGTAAAAGTTTGGTGACTGTTATGTGATTAATTGGTTTTGTTACTTAAAAGAGTTGTGATCTACTAAATTCCCACAATATTTTGTTCCATCCCCCGCTCCCCCCACTACTGAAAAATTATCTTATAAGATGGTCTAGTTAGACCTCTCTCTCAGAATGTATGAGTTCCACATGTTGTGAGAGAGTAGTCCCGTGAGATACCCTCTCCTCCCCACCCCACCTTGCAAGAAGAAAATGAAAACCAATAGACAAATGATGAAGTCCTCATAAATCTGTATGCTGGGGTCCAGAGAAATGTAACTCAAAAGGTCGATTGATTTTTGTGGTAAATTTGATTACTTTGAGGGAACTTGGAAAGAAGGGTGGGGGTGGGGGTGGGGGTGGATGAAAGGAAAGATAATTATTTTGATCAAGCCTTGGGCCTTTTTTTTTTTTTTTTTAAGTAATAAAAATAAAAATAAATAAGTAAAACCCTGAACTAGCCTCAATCATTTGGTGTTGAGTTTGTTGTCCTCCGTGTGAACGCAAAATAGGAATGTAAATTGCGAAGGCGCGAATTGCTCGCTTATAATACGTCACGTCTTACAAGTATGACCTCTGGGCTCTGAGAGCCTCGTGCCCTTGCCTGAGGTACAAGAGTAATGGTAAAAAGTAGTGAAAATACTAGGTGTTTTTTTAGCCCGTAGGAAACTAAATATGATAGTTGTACTAAGATAGGCATGTTAATAGATAATTATATAAAGAGGAAAGAATGAAATTATATCATATCATATATTATAGATTATCAAAAATATATATATATATATATATATATTATATAATAAAAATGAATTACAATAGGCTTACTAACAAAAAAAAATTAACAAAGGAATAAAAAGTAATTAGAATTGCCAAGAGTTTTGAAGTTTAATTGACACATTTAAGTATTTCTAAAGGAGATATCCATAGTTCAAATCCTTCCACCTCTAATTATTAATGTAAAAAAAATGCAACTACAACTAAAAATCTTGGAGTATGAGATTTTCTTTAATATATATTTTTTCCTTCGACTTTCAAGTTTACATTTAAAAACTAATTAGACACTTAAATTCAATCACAACAAATTTTTTTTTTTTTTTGTGTGTGTGTTTGTTAATTTTAAAAAAAGAGAGAAGAGAAAGAGAGAAGAAACAAAAGAATTAAGGTTTTTCTAGAAAGGGATTTGGGGGATCAATGAAAAACCCTAACTGTCATTAAAAGAGATAGAATTGTGAAAAACTCTCCCCCTCTCTCTCTCTCTCTTTATTCTTTTTTCTGTGCTAAGTGTTTTACTCTCTCTCTCTCTCTCTCTCTCTCTCTCAACCTAAAAAGAGCTTGATTGTCAAATCAAATTGAATATAAGGAATAATTAAATAGCTTTGCTTGGTGTTATTGTTGGATCAGCAATAAGTATGATTTTATTATTGATGAGTAAAATTATAGCATGCAAGACGCTCTAGATTTAACCCGTCGGTTTTGTTCGCGCAATGGAGCCTATAGCTTAAGCTGACGAGATAAGTTATGAGAAAAGCTGAAGACCCTAAAGCTGGTGAACAGTAATTTGATAGGGTCTTAGAAGAGAGTTCGCGAAGCACACCAAGGGGTTGACACCATCAAAAAGCTGACGCCGATATGGCTGAAGGGAATAAGATAAGTTGACGATCCTAAAGCTGATAGTTCTAGCGAAATCTTGGCTTGGCCACCACGCATGAGTATATAAGGAAATGACTTGCGTCCCACGCTTAATGTTAGTCTCCTACAAGGAAAGGATTCCGTAATATACGCTCATAAGGTTTCCTATAAGGAAAAAACTTCTAGCCCAAGGAAGAGATGGTCAACTCTCTACTACTATAAAAGTCCAAATACCCTTACAAATCAAGGTACGCATAATTAACCCCTCTCTAGCACTCTAGAGTTGTAAGAAGTTCTAACTTGACCTTTGGAGGGTATTTGGCCGGCACCACACCGGTGCTCTCTGTTAGGTCTTCTCCTTTTTGTTGTGCAGGTGTTGTTTAGAGTGTGCAAGTACCGTGTGACTCATTGGTGGTTTTTTCGGCATCATCAATTATCACGTTATAACAATAACAAGTGAGTTTAGTCGAGTCTCTTGTAAAAGTTATAACAATAACAGATTTGATATTGTATTTTCTTTTCCTACAAAATGTTACAAGTTAACATCTTATTTTTCAATTTTATTAGAATTATGGTGCAAACGTTGATTTAGTGGAAAGCAATATTTTTCTGGTCCAGTTTGTGTGATTGAGAGTGTTAGCATAGACTTGGATAATAATAAATGGACATATACTTTGAAAACACCTGGTGGTGTCAATCGGTTAAACTATAAGGCGGCGGCAATATGAGCCATCCTTTTTGCTTATGATCTTTGTCTCTCTTCCTTTATTCTTGAGGGAGATTTCATTATTTCCATGGTGGTTATTAATGCTCTCAAAAGCAAAGAGGAGTCATTGGCATCCTTTGGACATCTCCTTGCAATAGTGCAGCCTACCATAGCGGCTTTCAATCGTATTTCTTTTTTTATACTCGTAGAGTAGGTACTGTACTTCACAACCTAACTAAATATGCTAGACATGTTAGAAATTTATCGGTGTGGATGGAGTATGTTCCCTCCTACCTACATGATGTTCTTGCAACCGATTATGGCTAACTTTTCTTTCAATAAAACTTCGAGGTCTTTCTTCTTCTTTTAAAAAAAAAAAAAAAAAAATTAAACTACAAGGCTCTTGACAAACGATAATATAATTTCATTATGATTTTAGCTATAACCCTACAAGTCAAGAGATTTTACATATTTGTCAACACAATTTAAAGACGAATAGTAAAGAAAAGTAACTTTGCATTGCATGGATTATACTTTTCGTAAATTCAAATTCTCAAGATGCTTGTGAAATTAATAAAATGTTATGTTATGGTTAAGATTTTAGTTTTATTAATACAAAATAAATATGATACTATATTTTTTAAGAGATGTGCTACGTCCACAATAATTTCACAACAAATTAGAAGTGGTTAGTTATTATTAGTTCAAATTTGAACTTATCACTAAAATTACTTTTCTACCCCACCATTAACAACCCGTAACAACCTACCACATAAAATTTGTTGTAAAAATATTGTAGACATAGCATTTTCCATTTTTTAAAGGTTAAAAATAGCTCCGTTTGTTTCGATATTAACATTGTTTAAAAAATATACATTTTTCAAGCCCAAAAAATATACATTTTGAAAAAGTATTTTTGGAAAATTATCTCATATTCCTATGCCTGGTACTATTTTTTGGAAAACTATATCATTTTAAATGTTTGGTGACGACCTTAAAAATGAGGTAGAGTTGTTTTCAATAGTTTCCATATTGTTCCTATAAAAAAAAAAAAAAAAAGTTTCCATATTGCCTCTTAGCTTCCTTTATTTAGCATGGCATGTGATAGAGTTGTTTTCCAAAATTTTAGCCAAAAACAATCTCTAAAAATAAATTATATGTTTAATAAGATTTTCCATTGAGCAATGATAGTTTTTATTTGACATATTTTTTCTGATACTACCAAATACAAGAAAACATAAAAATAAAAATAAAAATGTCTTCATAAACATAATAGTTTTTTTTTTTTTTTTTCAAAACATACAGAATTACAATTTCTAAAATGCATTATATTAACTTTTCCAATTAAATTCAAACACATAACTCCTTTGGATTTATTTTTTTGAGTTTGACTGGCCAATTGAACGAGGTGTTAAAATTAATTGAAAAACCTAATGCACTATATCAAAATTTGTCTCTTTTCAAAATAAGTGATGTAGAGACCAAAAAAAGAGTAGTACAAAGTCTACCGTAAGCAATCAGACAAACTTCCCCTTCTTCGGACTCAATACAATAGAATTTTTAGAGATGGGCTAGAACAACAAAACAACCTCCCTCTAAAGGCCCCAGCCTTCCCCTTTATATAGGCCCCTGCATTCCGATCTGCTCCGTCCATCTTTAGTTACCCTCTGCTCATTTCCTTGACACCTGTCACCTATCTTCTCTCCAAAAGTAGGCGGCAGTAGTAGCTGGTGTAGTTGTGAGAGCATCATTGCAGGTCACCTCTGCATTCAATGTGGCTGACAGAGCTGGTGCGCGCCATTTATTACTGATGTGACTGGGGGCTACTGCCTTGACGGCCGCCTGTCTGCCACTGACCTGTGCCTCCCTCCGCCGAGGAGGCTGCTCCTTTGGCGCTTGGCATGGCGCTCCACAAAGTCTGGCTCTTTCCTCGGGAACTATCACTCCTCGGATCCTTGCTAGTTCCGTGCTCGGCCAAATGCTGGGCCCTCCCTGTTCCTCTTAGGGCCCCGGCCCATTAGTTCAGCCTTTTAGGCCTCCTTTCTCGTTCCTCGGGTGCCCAAAATAGCCCCCTAAAACTTTCACTTATTTGTCATGAGGCATCAGTGAAGTTTTAGCTCCGCGGATGAGTCGTACGTGTCGTATGCGTTCACACGAGTCAACGTCTTTTCAACTGTCATCTGCACGCTCCTGATGCTTCGGAATCCGCGAGCGCCCATTTATGGCGTCAGGCGGCTGCTTGTCTCCCCACGTTCTACGGCATGATTGGGATCGTGTGGCCCTCGTTCATCCTCATTTATGGGCGGGAACTTTACCGCTCATTTCTGCCTCTTATAAAAGGAGCGATCAAGGCTAGTGGTGGCTCATTTTTGGCATTCTTGGTGTTTTTGCTTTGGCGAAGAGAGATCCACTCCCGAGGAGCGTTCTTTAACTCTCACAGTAGGTGTGTTGGTTTGCCTTCTTGCCTTGATCCTTTCTCTTTCCATGGGTAGGTACGCTAGGCTAGTAGACACCGAGGAGGCTAGGATGGCCTTTAGGGCCCAGTATAGGATTCCCGACAACGTGGAGTTTAGACATTGCGAGGAGGGTGAATGGCTGGTCATCGATCGCCCTCCTGAGTCAGTGGTAATTCCTATGATCGCCTTCATCGAAGGTGGGATGGAACTTCCCATGGGCCAAGTGACCAAGGAATATCTTACCAACTTCAGGCTAACCCCAACCCAGTGTTCCCCCAACATGTTTAGGATCCTCGGGTGCGTTGAGGCCATCAATCGTAGGATGGGGACCCGTCTCACATGGCATGATGTGAACTGGGTGTACAATTGCCAAAAGGAGGAAAAAACCAAGTACTATATGAGGAGTAGAATCCCCGCAGTTAGGTTAATCTCCTGCTTGCCCGATTCGAGCAAGGGCATGGATGAAGACTTCCTTCTCGTCTCGGGCGAGTGGCACGATGGGCAACACTGCCCCACCCAGGAAGGGGAACCAGGTAGCATTCCCGAGGGCTTGGGTCACCACTTTAGGCTTTTTCATTTTAGAGGAGCCCCTTATCCTGCGCCCCCTCCCCCGCTTTTTTTATTTGCCCTCGTTTCTTCTTTTATCTCTTTGCTAACGATAGATGTGTTTTTCTATGGCAGACGAGAATCACACAGCCCCCGCCAAGCATTTGGTGAATTTTCACGATTTGAATCGGGTTCTTCAGTCCGAGATTTTTCTTCATCGGGACGGGCAACTCCGAGTAGCGCACGTCATCCTTGGCTACACTCTTTCAACTAAACGTTTTCAGAGCCCGAAGAACATCATCAAGGCTCGTGACCCGCAATTAGCTAGGATAAACGTTGCCATCCCAGGGTTTTTGGAGGCAGGACCCCCTCCGGAGGGGACGCAAGACGCCCAACTCCCTGCTCCTTTGGCTGCTCTCCTCTTGTACGCCCAAGAACCTCCCCTGCCCTCGGACGAGGAGGCGGAGGGATCTACATCAACCTCCGTCTAAGAAGTGACCGAGGAAGACTTCGAAGTCTTTAACCGCCCCGACGCTCCAACCACATCTTCAACTCGATCATCCTTATCGACCATGGGGTTCCAAGAGAAGACACCCGACCTCCTGGCGCTACTGTCGGCCCACGCTGGGGGGTCCTCTTCGGCGGTGGTGGTGCCACCTCGCCTGCCAACTCCAGTTGCCCCCCGCACATCCCCAGTCGACGCTGCGGACAAAAAACGCAAGCGTGGTCCCAGAGGAAAAGGGGCAGCCACGCCCGAGGAAGGAGAGATATCCGAGCCCCCAGCCAAGGAGGCTCGGGCCGGCAAGGGTCAGCCGAAGAAGAGGCCCGACCCCGTTATGCCCTCGAGGGAGAGCGGCGGGGAGCAGACCAGGAAGGCTTCCGTCTGGAGGCCATCCTTCACTCTCAGCTCGGGATCTCCAGTGCTGGATGACGCCAAACTGAGGGACCCTTCCAAGGACAGTTCAGGCCTGGTGGCTGAATGCTTGGAGAGGGCTCTGTGCCTCCCCGAGGACATGGAGGAGTTGAAGTCCTTCAGGAAGAGGGAGGTCTTCCTTTCCCTGAAGCAGGACCTGGCTAAGGTACCTCGAATGTCCTTTCCAAATTCCTCATCTGTCAAGTGTTTTTTACTTTGACTGTTTATTCTCATTTCTTGTTTTCCATTCTTGCAGGCCGTTCAAGCTGCCTTTATGGCAGAAAATTGGGTCGATCACTCCCTGGATGCAGCCAGGAAGTCTGAGAAGGCCTATGAAACCGCCGAGAAGGCCAGAGCTGAGGCAGAGAGGAAGCTGAAGGACACCCTCACCCAACTGTCCGAAGCCGAGAGGGCTTTCCGCGATGCTGACTCCGCCCTGAAGAGTTTTGAGAGGCAGGCTTCCGATGCCTTGGCGGCCCAAAAGAAGGTCGAAAGTGCCCTGGCTCTCTCAATGGTAGAGTTGAAGCAGGCGCATCAGCAGCTGGCGGACAAGGATGCCGAGAAAGCCCGGGCCGAGTAGGAGGCCTATGATGCGGGCATGAACAAGACCACCGCATCTCTCACTGCCCAGCTTCGTGATGTCGCTCGCGCCTTTAGCCAAGAGGTCTGGGGGGAGGCGCTGAACGCGGCAGGCGTTAGTCCTGATTCGAAGCTCCGTGCCCCCGACCGGGTTTACTACCCTCCAGCTCTGCGTCTGCCGCCTTCAGCCCCCAGCCCTTCCGTGGATCCGGGCTCCGCACCTCCTGTGGATCCGAGCTCCGCTCCCCACGTCTCTGCCGAGTCCCTGAATCCTCCTTCTTCAACTGTTTCCTCCTAGGGGTTACCTCCTATAGAAGGCGTGGTGGACTTGGAAGCTGAGGGGGTGCCAGAGGAGGTTCCTCTGAAGAAAAAGAAGGACAAGAAGGAAAAGAGCGCAAAGGACAAGGAACCCCAGGCTTAGCTTTTCTCTCTTCTTTTTTGTATGCCCTTCCTTTGCGGAATTTTGTAGCAGGGCACCTTTTATGTAACAACCCCCCTCTTTTCTTTCTTCTTCTTCTCGCTGAAGTTTTATTCCTGTATTGCATCTCTATCTTGTAATCAGTTTTTCTTTTAATGGACAGTTAAGTTCTTTAGTATAACAGTCTTGCTATATGCATTTGCAACTTCCCTAACACTTAGAATATTTCTCGCACATGTTAATTTTCCATGAGCTTGTGGCCGAGGAGCCAGGCAAGTCTCAGGCGCATCCTAACACTTAGAATTTTTCTTGCAAATGTTAATTTCTCCCAGGCTTGTGGCCGAGGAGCCAGGCAAGTACTAGGTTCCTTTTAACACTTAGAATTTTTCTTGCAAATGTTAATTTTCAACGAGCTTGTGGCCGAGGAGCCAGGCACGTCCTAACACTTAGAATTTTTCTTACAAATGTTAATTTCCCCCAGGCTTGTGGCCGAGGAGCCAGGCAAGTACTAGGTTCCTTTTAACACTTAGAATTTTTCTTGCAAATGTTAATTTTCAACGAGCTTGTGGCCGAGGAGCCAGGCGAGTCTCAGGCACGTCCTAACACTTAGAATTTTTCTTGCAAATGTTAATTTCCCCCAGGCTTGTGGCCGAGGAGCCAGGCAAGTACTAGGTTCCTTTTAACACTTAGAATTTTTCTTGCAAATGTTAATTTTCAATGAGCTTGTGGCCGAGGAGCCAGGAAGTCTTAGGCAAGTCCTAGATTCAACCTAATACTTGTAGAGAGACAGAGTCGAGGCACGAAAGCTGAAAGTTTCCATTAAAAGTAATATCGTTGCAAATTTTGTACATTCCATGGGCGGGGGATTACATTTCCGTCCAGATCCTCTAGCCGATAAGCTCCAATTCCTGCGACGGAGGTGATTTTGAATGGTCCTTCCCAATTAGGACCTAGCTTGCCCCAGGATGGGAGCTTGGCCGACCCCACTATTTTCCTCAAGACCAAGTCTCCCGGGGATAGGGGCCTGTGCTTGATCCCCTTATCATATTCCTGCTTAAGCTTCTGTTGGTAATGGGCCAATTTTACCATGGCGACGTCTCGTCTTTCTTCGGTCAAGTCTAGGCTGTCCAGAAGCAATTGACGGTTTCCCTCGGTGCTGAACTGGTCAGTCCTTAGAGTTGGAAATTCGGTTTCCACAGGGATCACTGCCTCCGAACCGTAGGTTAATGGAAATGGGGTTTCCCCCGTGGATTTCCGTGGGGTGGTGCGGTACGTCCATAGCACGTGGGGCAACTCGTCAACTCACCTCCCTTTCGCGTCGTCCAGCCTCTTTTTAAGCCCGGCGACTATAGTTTTGTTGGTGGCTTCGGCCTGTCCATTGCCCTGAGGGTATGCTGGCGTGGAGTACCCATTCCTGATTCCCAACTCCCCACAATTTCTCCTGAAAGATTTGCTGTCGAACTTGAGCCCGTTGTACGAGATCAGGGTGTGTGGTACTCCGAACCTGGTTACGATATTTTTCCATATGAACTTCTTGGCGTCAACGTCTCTAATGTTGGCGAGGGGCTCGGCTTTAACCCATTTAGTGAAGTAGTCCGTGCCGACGAGTAGCCACCGTCGGTTTCCCGAGGCCCGAGGGAAAGGTTCCACTATGTCCAAGCCCCACTGGGCAAAGGGCCAAGGGCTGGACAAGGGGTTCAGCACTCCCCCCGGCTGGTGTATGCTGGGGGCGAACCTCTGGCATTGATTGCATCGTTTAGCATAGTCCTGGGAGGTCTGGCGCATTTTAGGCCACCAGTATCCCTGTGATAGGGCCCTGTGCGCCAGAGATCTTCCACCTGTGTGGCTTCCACAGATGCCCTCATGCAGTTCCTTGAGCAAACGCTCCACGGCCTCCGGGTGTACGCACAGAAGATATGGGCCTGAGTACGAGCGTTTGTAAAGCTTATGCTGCTCAGACAGCCAGTAGCGCGGAGCCGTTCTTCGTATCTTTTCCGCCTCTCCTTTGTCCTCCGGCAACTGTCCCCCTCTCAAGAAGGCCACAATAGGATCCATCCAGCTCAGGCCTACGCGGACGCTGCATACCCCTACTATTGGTGTTTCCACCAGGGTGGGCGTGTTAACTTCCTCCACTAGAACGACCCAGGGTAGGTTTAACTCCAACGATGTGGCTAGCATGGCTAGGGCGTTGGCGTGCGAGTTTTGCCCCCTCGGGACCTGCTCCACCCTGAAATCATCGAAATGACTCTGTACGCTTCGCACCCTGGCGAGATACCTTTGCATCCTTTCATCCCGAGCTTCGAACTCCCCACTGATCTGGCCAACAATTAACCTAGAGTCCGAATATACCTCCACCATCCTTCCCCCAAGCAATTTGACCAGGTTTACACCTACCAATAGGGCTTCGTACTCAGCCTCATTGTTGGTGGCCAGAAAACCTAGTCGTAATGATTTTTCTATTATCAGCTTTTCGGGTGTGATAAGTACTATCCCCACACCAGCTTTCTTTCGATTGGAGGCCCCATCCGTGTACACCCTCCACACGGGGGCAATGGTAGCTGACGAGATCATCAGGCTCGTGGCCATGCTCGTCTCTCCACATGCGCCCTCGGCGAACTCTGCTACAAAATCTGCTAGGACTTGGCCCTTTACTGCTGTGCGGGGTAGGTACTTAACATCATAAGCCCCCAACCTCGTGGCCCACTTGGCAATCCTGCCCGTGTAGTCGGACTTTCTCAGCAAGGCCTGTAATGGCAGCTGAGTTAGCACCGCCACTGTGTGAGCTTGGAAATAATGCGGGAGTTTCTTGGTCGCGTGTACAACGGCCAGGACTGCTTTCTCCAGCGGGAGATAGCGCATTTCCACTTCCTGCAAGGACTTACTGACGTAGTAGACCGGCTTCTGGACCCCATCCTGATTTCTGACCAATACAAAGCTGACGGAGTGCCCGGTGACTGCCAGATAGGCGTAAAGTACCTCCTCCTTGTTAGGCCGGGACAGGATGGGAGGGTTTGACAAGTATGTTTTGAGGTCTTCGAATGCTCGGGTGCACTCTTCGGTCCATTTGAAGTCCTTCCACTTATGCAGTAATTGGAAGAAAGGGCGGCACCTGTCCGCAGACCATGAGATGAATCTGCTTAGTGCTGCCATTATTCTGGCTAGTTTCTGCACCTCCTTCGGGTTTCGGGGGGGATGCAGGCTGTTAATAGCCCTAATCTATTCTGGGTTGACCTCGATCCCCCGATGTGTGATCATGTACCCCAGGAACTTGCCTAAGCCTACCCCAAAGGAGCACTTTGACGCATTGAGCCGTAACCTGTGCTTCCTGAGTGTCGCGAAGATTTCCGATAAATCTGCAAGGTGGTCCTCGGTCCTCTTACTTTTGACCACCATGTCATCTATGTATGCCTCCATGTTTCTCCCGAGCTCTTTTTTAAACATGCGCGTGATCATCCTCTGATAAGTCGATCCGACGTTCTTGAGGCTGAAGGGCATCACCCGATAGTGGAAGTTGCCGGTGGGAGAACGAAAAGCCGTCTTCTCCTAGTCAGCCAAGGACATGGGTATCTGATGGTAGCCTTGGAATGCATCCAGAAAACTCATTCGAGGATGCCCTACTGTGGCGTCCACCAACTGGTCTATCCTGGGAATCGGGAAAGGGTCCTTCGGGCAGGCTTTATTGAGGTCAGTAAAATCCACGCACACTCGCCACTTCCCACTTTTCTTCTGCACCACCACGGTGTTGGCTAGCCACTCGGGGTAGAAGATTTCCTTGATTGCCCCAGCCTGTTTTAGCCTGCTCACCTCCTCCCTAACCGCCTCGGCGTGTGCGTCAGATGATCGCCGAGGGGGTTGTTTTTGTGGGGCCACCTCGGGATTCACATTCAATCGGTGACACGCCAGCTCGGGGCTGATTCCGGGGATGTCGCTCGTATCCCACGCGAACACATCCAAGTTTGCTTTCAGGAATTCCACCAACTCTAACCTTTCTTTAGGTTGTAATTGCGACCCTATCTGAAAATACCGCTCCTCGCATGTACCAATTAACACCTTTATCAATTCCTCGGATGACTGTCGCAATGCCTCGGCTGGCTGTTCGGGGACAGCCCCCTGTGATTGCTATTGGGCTGCATCACTGTAACTGGGGGGTCGGGCCAGGCGAGTGTTGCGTAACTGCAGTCGCCAGGCATTGTCGGGCCATCGCTTGATCCCCCACCAGTTCTCCCACTCCCCCGTGAATGGGGTACTTGACCTTGAGGTGTAAGGTTGAGGGTACAGCCCCAATGGAAT
The DNA here is from genome assembly GCA_023736055.1 of Quercus glauca. Taxonomy (NCBI): domain Eukaryota; kingdom Viridiplantae; phylum Streptophyta; class Magnoliopsida; order Fagales; family Fagaceae; genus Quercus; species Quercus glauca. Next base: position 20,246,873 of record CM043321.1, on the reverse strand, counting down.
GCAGCCATGGCCTGCCGAGGATGGCCGTGTAGGGCGAGAAAGCCTCTATCTCTATAAAGTTTACCCGGACTTCCCGGCCGTCAATTTGCACGGGAAGTTTAATTCTTCCTAGGGGAACTACCATTTTACCGTCGAAACCCATGAGCGGGGAGTAGCATGCTTCCAGGTCCTCGGCCTTAAGACCCAGCCCCCTGTACAAGTCGGGGTACATCACGTTAGCTTGGCTTCCCTTGTCAATTAGTACCCTTTTGACGTCGTACCCCCCGATCCTAACGGTGACGACCAGGGCATCCTCGTGCGGCTGTTGGGTTCCCCTCTTGTCTTCCTCGAAGAAGCTTAGGTCAGGGATCGCTGTCCTTGGTCTTTTTTTATACCACTCTTCCTCCCCTGGGTTCGGGCCTTCCACCACAGACAGGATTTGGGGGCTCGGCGTGGCACCCGCCCCTGACCTGGCCAAGATCATGTTAATGGTGCCCAGGGCCGGGCGCGAGTTGTCGCCTCGGTGCAACCCCATCCCCGAGGGCCCACTCTGCTCATTGGGCTGATGCAGGAAACGGCCAAGTTTTCCTGCCTTCGCCAGTTGGCTTAAGTGACTTCTCAGTGTCCTGCAGTCTTCTGTCTTATGGCCCTTGTCCCGATGATAGTGGCTATGGAGGTTTTGGTTTCTCTTGGTCGGATCCCCTCCTATCCTGTTTGGCCAACTGAAAAATGGCTCGTCCTTAATTTTTTCCAGTATCTGGTGCATCGACTCTTTGAACAGCGAGTTGACCATGTGGACCCCTTCTGGGGTCTACCGACCAGGGAACTCCCTTCGTGCTCGATCATTATGGTACCCTCCTCCCCGAGGATCTCTCTTTTGAGGGTACAATCCAACCTTGCTTTTCCCTTGGAGTTGGTCTTCTTCCAATCTTTTGTAGGTTTCTATGCGCTCCATGAGCTGGCGCATGTTGGCGGCGGATTTCATTGTCAACGACTTTCTAAGGTCGTGGTCAGTCAGAAGGCCGACTTTGAAGGTCCTTACTGCGACGTCCTCGAAGTCACCGTCCACTTCGTTATACATTTCCCAGTAGCGATTCTCGTAGGTTTTGAGGGTTTCCCCTTCCCTCATTGCCATGGATAGCAGGGCGTCCAACGGTCTGGGTGTCCGGCTATAGGTGATGAACCTCGTGTCGAATGCTCTAGTCAACTCCTGGAAAGATCTAATGGATCCCTCGCCCAATGCGTCAAACCAGCGCATGGCCACAGGCCCAAGGCTGGAAGGGAAGACCTTACACATGAGCGCCTCGTTGCCAGCGTGTACGACCATCTTCTGATTGAAGTGGCTGACATGCTCCACGGGATTCGTTCTTCCGTTGTATATGGTAAATGTGGGCTGGGAGAAACGATGAGGAAGCCTGGCCTTATTAATCCTCCTAACAAAAGGTGACTTGGAGATTTGCTTCAAAGCCTTACTCATGGCGTCGTTTCTCCTATCGTGACGAAGAGGTAACCCCTCACGCTTGTGGTTGCCCTCGTCCGAGGTGTCCGAGTACGCTTCGCTAGGCGGGGTTCTGGACTTGCGTCGGTACAGCGGGTATGGGCTTCCCCGCGAACCCTCACTCGACGCCGCCGACGGGCTCCTCCTATCACGCTCTTTTCGTCTCAACTTTTTGCGTAGGTGATCAATCTCTTGTTGTAGCGCCAGTGTGTCCTGCCTACGTTGGGCTCGACTCTCATGGCGGGGGCGATCCTGCCCTGCTCGCCTTGAGCGGTGCGGCCCTGCTGGTGTGCTGAGGGCTCATCGCCTATCCCTCCTACGCTCCATGCTAAGGAAAGGGTCCTCACCCCGTAATCCAACCGACCCCTCCTCTCTTCTGCCCTCATTTGCCATTGCTGCGCAAGATAAATCCGCAGGCGTTTGCTGTTTCCCACAGACGGCGCCAATTGTAGAGACCAAAAAAAGAGTCGTAGTACACTGTAAGCAATCAGACAAACTTCCCCTTCTTCGGACTCAATATAATAGAATTTTTAGAGATGGGCTAGAACAACAAAACAACCTTCCCCTAAAGGCCCCAGCCTTCCCCTTTATATAGGCCCCTGCATTCCGATCTGCTCCGTCCATCTTTAGTTACCCTCTGCTCATTTCCTTGACACCTGTCACCTATCTTCTCTCCAGAAGTAGGCGGCAGCAGTAGCTGGTGCAGTTGTGACGGGCATCATTGCAGGTCACCTTTGCATTCAATGCGGCTGACAGAGCTGGTGCGCGCCATTTATTACTGATGTGACTGGGGGCTACTGCCCTGACAGCCGCCTGTTTGCCACTGACCTGTGCCTCCCTCCGCCGAGGAGGCTGCTCCTTTGGCACTTGGCGTGGCGCTCCACAAAGTCTGGCTCTTTCCTCGGGAACTATCACTCTTCGGATCCCTGCTAGTTCCGTGCTCGGCCAAATGTTGGGCCCTCCTTGTAATTGTAGAGACCAAAAAAAGAGTAGTACAAAGTTTACCGTAAGCAATCAGACAAACTTCCCCTTCTTCTGACTCAATGCAATAGAATTTTTAGAGATGGGCTAGAACAACAAAACAACCTCCCCCTAAAGGCCCCAGCCTTCCCCTTTATATAGGCCCCTGCATTCCAATCTGCTCCGTCCATATTTAGTTACCCTCTGCTCATTTCCTTGACACCTGTCACCTATCTTCTCTCCAGAAGTAGGCGACAGCAGTAGCTAGTGTAGTTGTGACAGGCATCATTGCAGGTCACCTCTACATTCAATGCGGCTGACAGAGTTGGTGCACGCCATTTATTACTGATGTGACTGGGGGCTACTGCCCTGACGGCCGCCTGTCTGCCACTGACCTGTGCCTCCCTCCGTCGAGGAGGCTGCTCCTTTGGCACTTGGCGTGGCACTCCACAAAGTCTGGCTCTTTCCTCGGGAACTATCACTCCTCGGATCCCTGCTAGTTCCGTGCCTGGCTAAATGTTGGGCCCTCCCTGTTCCTCTTAGGGCCCCGGCCCATTAGTTCAGCCTTCTAGGCCTCCTTTCTCGTTCCTCGAGTGCCCACAAGTGATTATCACTAAGAGTTGTGTAACTCGTATCATATTTTATTCTCATTTATTCAAAAAAAAAAAAAACTAGATTTTGAATTTTTCCTTCCTGTTATATAATTTTAAATAATATAATACAAAATGATATAAATCTATTAATTAAATTACATTTTAATTTCTAATTTTTTTCTAAAAAAAAAAATACATTTTGATTTTTCTTTATATGGTAATGGTCTAATCTTTATGTAGTCAACATGGAAAGACTGAGAGGTGGTCTAATAAAAAAAACCATATGGGAATTCGTTTACAGAGCTTTACTGGATGTCTAGAAAGAAGAGTAGAACTAGAACCCTTAATTTATAGGGCCATGGCCCAGAAGCAAGAGCTAAGAACATAGCCTTGCTATCCAAATTGAATTGGAGGATGTATCATGAAAAAGATACTTTGTGGGTGAAGGTAATCCTAAATAAATATTGCTCCCATTCAAGAATTACATCGAGAGATCCTGAAAAACTCCCATCGTCTCCTAATTGGAAAGCCATTAGCTTGGGTTTCCCTATCTTCCAAGAAGGGATTTCTTGGGGGATTAGGAATGGATCTGGGGTAAAGTTGTGGATGGACAATTGGGTTAATGGTGATTCTCTTAGGGGTATGATTGAAGGGCCTCTTAGGCAAGGAGAACAAAACTTGACAGTTGCGGATTTGTATTGTGGCCAAAGTTTGAAATGGGAGCTGATTTCTTTTGACCTCCCTTAGCCCATTAAAGAAAAACTTAAGGCTGTCCCAATTCAATTACATGGAAGTGGGAGAGATACAGTGTTGTGGAAATTCTCAAAGAATGGAGAATTCACTGTTGGTTCAGCTTACTGATTGGCAAATCAAGGTGAGGAACCTACCACACCAGTCCATGGTCAATGGATCTGGAAATTAGATATATTGTCGAGAATTACATGTTTCCTTTGGATATGTTTGCATGGTAGTGTTCCAGTGAAGGAAGTTCTTGCGGTAAGAGGCAAAATTGTGATAATGTATGTCCTTTGTGTAGGGATCAGGATGAAACTATAGTCCATGTCCTCCGTGAGTGTGTATTTGCTCGTAATTTATGGAGGAATTTGGAGGTCCCTCCGTCTCTTGTTAATTCCTTTACTAATAATGTTGAAGTTTGGCTGAAACATAATTGTTTGAGTGAAGTAAGGCATAAAGGGTCTATTCCTTGGTGCTTTCTTTTTCTTTTTGCTGTTTGGAATTTGTGGAAAAACAGGAATAAAGTTGTGTTTGAAAACTCTATTCCGAACACCATGCTTGATAAGGTGTGTCTCGGCCAAGGTATGGAGTATTTTTACTGTGTAAGTAAAGCCAAGTAAGTTACATCAAGAGCTGTTATTCCTATTAAATGGTACAAGCCTAATCCAGGGTGGTACAAGCTTAACACGGATAGAGCTTCGCTTGGGAATCCAGGTAGAGCTGGTGGTGGAGGATTAATAAGGAATAGTAACAGGGTGTGGATTAAGGGGTACTCGAGATCTATTGGGTACACCACAAGTGTTATGGATGAACTGTGGGCTTTGAGGGATGGGTTGTCTCTTGCCATTCAGCTGGGAATTAGTAATTTGGAAGTGGAACTCGATGCCAAGGTAATTGTGGAGATGTTAAATAATGCTAACAGCTCTAACAAAAAGTTTTCTACGTTGCTTCTTGACTGCAGATCACTCATGGCAAGTCCTTCACAGGTTCGGGTAGCTCATGTGTTTAGAGAGGCGAATAGGTGTGCTGACTATTTGGCCAAGAATAGGTGCTATATGAGGAAGGATTTTGTTATTTTTGATGTTTCACCCTTTAATGAATTAGATAACTTACTTGTATTTGATAACAATGGTTTGTACTGCTATAGGCGGGTAGCCTCTACTTTGGCTGCTGTGGCCAATTTGTAAGAGCACCCACAGTAGATGTGGGATATGTGCCAAATGCTAAATATTTGGCACATATCCCACACCAAACCCAATTTGAGCCATTTATCAGACGTGGGATATGGTATATTTTTTGCAACATTGAACAGTACCATGACAAATTTGCCACGGTACGGAACGCGTGTGGCAAAAGTTTTTTTCTTTTTTTATTCCTCTTTCTCTCATCTCTCCGTCATTCTCACCTCTCTCAGCTCAATCCTCTCCTCTCTCTCTCACGCCAATCCTCACTGCTCTTCCACGCCCATGCCAACGCCAACGCCGACGCTGACGCCGATTTCTCTCTAGCAATGGTTTTTCTGTTTTTTTTTTTTTTTTTCTTTTTTGGCTGTGTTTTGATGGGTTTGGTTCCGATGAAGGTGGGTGGGTTCGGATGGGCTAGGCTATGATGATGACGGCGATGAAGATGGTGGGTTTGGAGTTGGGTTGACTTGGATTATGAAGGTTTTGGGTTTAGAAGTGGGTGTGGGTGAGGGTGTGGAGGCGGTGGGTTTGTCAGGGTTTGTGGTTGAGGTGGTGGTGGTGGTGGTGGGGCTTCCGATTTGGTGTTGGTGGGCTATGGGTTGTGGGTCAAGGTTTTGGGTCGGCGACATTGTGGGTCGAGGTTGGTTGCTTAAGTTTGTTTGTTTGTTGATGGGTTGGTTGGGTCGGCGGCTTGAGTTTGTTTGTTGATGGGTTGGTTGGGTTGGGGTTTGGGTCGGGGATTGGTTGAGGCAGTTGATGGGTGGCGGAGGATTTGGCTGGGGTTTGGCTGGATTTGTTTGGGTTGGGGTTTGGTTGGGATTTGTTTGGGTTGTTTGGGTTGAGGTTATGGTTGTATGTTGTGGAATTTGGCTAAATTTGTTTGGCTTTGCTCTGAGTTGTGTTTTTGGTTGCGGAGGATGTGGTGGTTGTGTGGTGGTGGCTATAGGTTGTTGGCAGCAGTGTGATACCTGTTGATTGTGTTGATGAGTTGTAATAAATATTATTTTAATGTGTAGTAAATATTATTTTAATGTATAGAATTGAATTATAAAATATCTGATAAATGGGATATTGTAAAATGATGTGGCAAAATAATAAAGTAGGCTTTTGATGTGGTAAAATGGCATAATTTTTAGAACATTTGCTACGGATGCTCTAACTTTAGCTGTAGCTTCTTTTGTTGTTTAATATAAAGCCTTTTAACCAAAAAAAAAATATAAAATAAAATTATATATATATATATATATATATATATGGCCATGGCCCAACGAGAAGGGGAATTGATGGTCAATTTGCTCTTTGACTTTTGAGTTTTGAGGTTCATAATCGTTCAAATTGTGTCCGTCAAATTTGCGGAGAATTTAAATACTAAGAGCGGGAAACGAAATTTTTAGCGCGAGACATTACGAGATAAATTTGTAGCCAAATGACCCAACTACCCTCAACCGTCCTTTCACGCCAAGGCACAAGATGAGATAAATGTTCTCTTTTATTATTTCCTCGTTTTATTGGTCCATGATTAATTTTGAATTTCCATAAGAATGGCACCAATTTTCTTTTGTATATTCGTCCTTTTAAAAAAATAATAATGACCGCTGTTTCTCAAAAATAAAAAAAATAAATAATGACTAGCTTGTTATCTATGTATAGGCCCATATTTAAAAATAAATACATTTTTTATCATAAAATTATAAATAATTAATCAAATTATTAGAAAAAAAAAAACTTAATTTATGTATGTTATAATTCCTGCCTAGGTTTAATACTACTTATAATCATTTTTATTCTAATTTTTAATAAGATAGAACGTGCAATAATTTTTGTTGAGTAAATATATAATTGTTTTTTTTTTTTTATAGTTAATTAATATTGGACTTGACTCTTAGTAGTTAGTATTTTGTATTCATTAATTCACTTGGCACAAAGATTTGAATAATTAAGTGGATGCATTACATAAAATTAGCCCACAATTGAAATCTAATATGGAATTTAATTGAATTTTCTCTCACGTTTTAAATATACTAGTGTATAACTCGTGTATGTATAATTAAAAACAATCACAATTACACCACCGCATACCCTTGGTGCGATGGTTATTCCACAAGTATAAGTGCTTGTGGGGTGCAGTGGGCAAGGGCCGGGATTCAAGTCTTCAAGAGGGAGTTTCACACACATATACACTTAGATTATGCTAGAGTGGAAATTTTATCTTGTATAAAAAAAAAAATCACAATTACACATATATATGAGTTCAAATTATACTTAATGTAAGAGTTACATTTTTTTAAAGCCATGGATATATACATGAGTTTTACTCTCATTTTTATATATTATATATACACATTAGTTTACTCTTCTTTTTTTTCTTTTTTCTTTTTCCTTTTTATGTTTATTGAGTTTTTGATGGTTTATTTATATTAGACTATTCATCTTTTGCACAATATTAACTCACCTAGAACAAAAAAAAATTTAAAAGAAACTGATGAGACACGTGACATAAGATTAGACAACAATTAGAATCTAATTTTAAATATAATTGGATTATCTCTTAGCTTAAAATTGAGAGAAAATCCAATTATAGGAGTCTAATTTTGTGTCACTTATTCCATATATATATATATATATATATATATTAAAGTCAAGTGAATTATTTAGTGCAAAAGACAAGGAGATGAACCATCAAAAACCCAATTATTCATACCACTGCACACCTTTTGTGCGATGGTCATTTCACAAATATAAGTGCTTGTGGAGTGTGGGGAGCAAGGGCTAGGGTTCAAGTCTCCAAGAGGGAGTTTCACACACATATACACTTAGATTAGGTTAGAGTAGAATTCTATCTTGTATCAAAAAAAAAAAAAAAAAAAAAACCCAATCATTCATCTAATTTATACTTCTATCCCTTTCTTAAAGTTCCCATAATTCAAAGAACCATAATAAGCAAGTTTGATCTTTTTATCATCTAAATAAGTAAATATTATGTTTTGGGAACTTTTTCAATGGCATAGATTTGTCTTTCTCGGGCAAAACATAATATTAATTTTTTTTAATCACATTAGTTTCTTTGATTAACTTACAATTATTTTATTTGCAATTTTGCAGTTTTGTCCTCATTTAGATATTTTCTATTTTGCATGTAGTAGCGGATGCAATACAATTGTTAGTGTGCCTGTTTGTAAGTATCCAAAGGTTTGCTTCAAAATTCATCTGTTTATTTTTTTTTAAAAGAAAATTACTTATCATGTCTCCATTTTCTTTAACAAATTTATATTTGTACTATAAACTGTTCACTCAATATAAATATCTATTAATCTTTTAATTTTGCTCTAAAAAAATCTATCATGCTATTTAAATTTTATATCCTCACGTTTTAATGATTTAACTCTTAATTTATTGACATCTTTTTGTAGGGTCTTCATATACATGGCCAGCTCGAGTTGAATGAACAAGACATAAATGCATAAGTATCTTCCCCTAGATCAATTATAATTTCTCAAATTCTTTGTGTATTCATGTATGTTTGCCAATCACCTCTCTAAAAAGAATTTCTTTCTTTCGATTTCTCTTTGAATTTCAATTCCGAATTTTCTTTTTCCTTTTGGGATTATTTCCCAACTTCTTCTTAATTGTTGTTTGTTAATGGATTTTCGATAATTGGCTTTGAGGATTAGACATTTGTTTGTCTTATAAATAAAAATCGTATGCATTTGCACATATTACAAGCTAGTAATAATAACGATTGAGTTCAAGCACATGATTTCGGATTCCACATGAGAAGGTCATGTCCTTGGATTGTATTTGGACAAAGTTTGGCTCTAACAAATAATAGAAAGATGATATTTGGCATTGTCATGTGCACACATGACTGACTTAATCCAACCAACCAAGTGAGTCATGTGCATTACACATGAAAGAACTCATGTTATCTTCTTATTGGTAGTTAGAGCCCAATTCCAAAATTATATTTGGAGTCAAAGCCTTTTCATTGTATTTTGGATCGGGTTATCTTGAAAATGAAGTTCAAAATTTTACATAGATATTGATGTATTAGCAGTTTAATAGGGTTTGTGCTGTTTTGAATGAGAGTGAGTGCACATAATTTCAGGTTGAGCATTCATAACTATTATCTTTTGGAATCCTATGTGCAAGGACAGATCTATTACTTGGTCAAGAGGAAACAAGCCCCCCCACTTTTTAAAAAAAATAATATTATATATATATATATATATATATTTGAAAGAAATATGCAAAAAAAAAAAAAAATTATAATCCCCCCAAATTGAAAGCTAACTCAATGAATCTAAAATATATAACAGTTATTTCATCTATATGTGTTTTGTATTAAAACTTAGGATTTTGGGTTCAATAAATTGAAAACTAACCCTTTCAAATTGAAAATTGACCTAGAGAATCTAAAAAATAAAATGGTCACTTGACCTATATATGTTTAATATTACAGTTCACTTAATTGATGTTTGAGACTTAAAGTTAAAAATTTGGGAATTTAAACTTTTTTTTGTCTATGTGGTTTTTTTTTTTTTTTTTTTTTTTTTCATATATTGGACATACAATGATCTCAAAAAAATTATATATATATATATATATATATATATATATATAAACTTCAACATTTGTGGTTGATATATATATATATATATATATATTTAACGCAAGATAGAATTTCTACTCTAACCTAATCTAAGTGTATATGTGTGTGAAGCTCCCTCTTGGAAACTTAAACCCCGGCCTTTTCCCCCCACACCCCACAAGCACTTATACTTGTGGAATGACCACCATACCAAGGTTGCGCGGTGGTAGTGTGGTTGATAGTTGATACAATTTACTTTGTAGAATGGCTTTATTGCAATAATGAAAAAAACATTCCAATCATAAATAATGTCAAAAGTCAAAACTAGGTTTTGTAGCAAAAAAAAAAAAATATATATATATATATATATATATTTTTTTTATAATGGATTTTTTTTATGTTGTTCATTAAAAGGAAAATTATTGCAATATTTAGTACAAAATTAATTATAGATTGAAAGACTATTGAGTTACATTTTGATAGATCACAAATGATTGAGTATAAATGTAAAAAATATATATATTTTTATAAATTTTCTTTTATTTATAATTTGTTAATATTAAATAAATGCTAGTTTTATTTTTCACATATTAATTTATTTTTTTAATATTTTTAGGTTTTGAAAGGTCAATTTCTTTTCATGCTTCCCTCCCTCTCCCCAAAGAAACAATCCTAGTTTCATCCTTGCCTATGTGTGTGCTCCAACGTGTTATCTGTGAATTAATGTTCCTAAAAAAATCATAGAAGGAATCCAACACATTAACAAGAGATGTCAAGCACTAATTAAGGGAATCTTAATATAAAAAAAATTAAATGATTAATGCAATGATAAGGAAATATTTTATTTTAAAAAAAAGTATGTAAATATTTTCAAATTAAACTCTTTATGAAAAGCCAACTAAGTAAATTGAGTCAAATATGAAAAGTAAATCGCATATAGTTAAAATATGGCGAGGTCAATCAATTAATTAAATCAAATCAAATATAATATAATAAAGGATGGAAAGCTACCCCAACAAAACTTACAATATTTTCAAACTAATATGACACCTCACATATGGGCTGTTAAAAAATTGCAGACTAAGGTGGCCCACATGTGAGGCAGTAGACTAATTTAAAAATATTGTAAAATTTAGTTGTTCCCGTAGCTTTATTGAAGCAAATAATAGCAAACATAGAAATAATCAACTAATCTTAATTAACCTAATCCTACATATTCATGAGTCAAATAAAATCACAATTCATATAAGAATCATCAAATTTAGCAAACTTGTTATTTCATTAAAATAAAATTTGGCTCAATTTTTATATGGACATGGAAGAGTATCTAAACCTCTTCGAATACCTGACTATTCTCTCAGGTGTATGTAGTCCTCCCATCCCATACACACAAGTAATTACAAGGAGAAATCTCTTGGGGGTGGTTCCAAGATGTTTCGAACTCAAAATCTGATGGATATTATGAGGCCTTAAGAGCCACTAAACAAAACCCTTGGGCCTAAATTTGGCTCATTTTTAGATTGGAATGTATATGTAAGCTGTTGGTATGCATTTGCATGTTTGGGCATATATATGTATCAATTTCCAGAATTTCTTTCCTAAATTCTCTTTATCTGACTCAATACTGAATCGTTTATTTGATATTTCATAGATACATGTGTGGGAGTTACAGACCGGAAAAGTTTTTTATTTTTTTTTTCCTTTCCCTTTCTTTTAGTGATTTGAGATTTAAAACCTCATAGGCAATGCAGACCCCCCCCCCCCCCCCCTCTCCTGTTAAGGTAGTTACACAAATGGAGTTGTCATTTAATTACAAGGAAAATTAAGAAGACCTCAAGATGAACATCTTTTTTATTGATAAAAAGAATGCACAGCACTTGAATAATTACAAGACTTTGGTTCTAAGTACAATATATGAAAATAAATATTACAAGACTTAATATCCTAGTTACAATCTAATAAAAACAAATAGATAATTACTTGTTACAACCTAAGGAAAGTAAATAGAAAGTTTCAAGGTAATAAACCTAATCAACATTCCATAGACTAGGATCAAGGCTAAATTACCAAGTGGAAAGGTGTTAGACACCCACCTCACCCAACCTATGTTTATCTCCTAGGATATACCAGCCAACATAAAAAATCCATTGTTCCAATGCACAAAAAAAAAAAAATTTATGGCAGCATGTAGGCAACGTAGTTACTCCAACCTAAAATAGGCATATATCACTCTTAAGAATCTAAATTTAGTTAAATTTATGTCCATTTGAAGCCATGGAAGTCTACTTTTCAATGAGACAACACTCACTAAACTATTTATCAAAATTCAAAAGATACGAGGAAATGAATAATCAAAGGTCATTTTCCAATAAAATCTTTTGAATATTTTGAAACACTTTTGAAGTTGTAATTACTTCTGAACAACCAAGAATGCTACAATTACCAGTGAGAGACATTTTTGAAGCTCATCATTGGGGTAGTTAATCTAAGTCATTAGTTGATATAAAATGACGTGTCTACATCCTAATTCCAACATATCTACATACTATACAATCACCACGGTCATCATATTATCATGGTCTAATTCCTAATCATGCAAAGCATACAATAAAACAATTATGCATATTACCTACTAGCAAGATAGGTTAATAACCATGAGGGAGGGTATTTAACTTGCTTTAAGGGTTCTTGAACTTTATAAAATGAGGTGTCTATACTATTATTAGAGATTTTTAGTAAATTGTGCTGATCATATGAGGTTGAAGTTTGTGCTTAGCCTATCGTATTTGGGTGTGTGTGGTTGTTTCACCTGTTTGTGGTGGTGGCATGGTTGTACAATGGGGGGTTTGGATTGAATAGCTTGGTATTTGTTTGGTTGAGGCTTTTGTGTGGTTATGAATTTATGGTGGTTGGGGTTTTGGTTGAAGTCAAGAAGTAATGATTGAAGCTTCTTTTGGTTGTAATTGGGCTATGGTGGCATTTGAAGAGAAAGAGGAGAAACTTTTAAATGGTTATTTAATATTTAAAGGATTTTTTAATACTTGTAGTATTATGTGCAGTGTAGGTCAGGTGATATATTATCTCCACTCAACAAACCAATGTAATGGTAACAAAGGGTTAATTTGAGCATTTCCCATAGTTCAAGGGATTTTAATTTCAAATTAGAAGCGTAAGGGTTAGTTTAATTTTGATTCAAAGTCCAAGATTTATTTATTTTTTTGCTTTTTTTTTCCCTTCGAAAATGTGAATATTAAGAAATTTCAATATATCGCAACAAGAAAATTTATGCTAATTGCTAAGTGCATCAACAAATTACCTTCTAACACTATTTTTCTTACTTAAAAACGTCGCTAAAGCGTTTGCCCTCTTGCTTTTCAGCAGCGTTTTAAGAATGTCGCCAAGTGTATTTTCCTACACAAAAACTGAAAATGTCATATTATTTAGTGGCGTTTAAGAGTTATATATGACAACGTTTTTAAAAACGTTGCAATAGACCTATTGCAATGGTGCTATAGCGACGTTTTTTACTGTCGCTATAAAAAACATCGCGATAGATCATTTGTGTCTACATCGGCGTTGTCTTGGTTTTTTGCAACATTTTACAAATGCTGCCTAAACCCAGTTTTTTTGTAGTGATTCTATCTAATGATATCTTTACAAAGTCTTTCAAGACTCAATTTTTTTGAAGAATGAATATTAATAATATTAAACTTAGGTACAAACATTTAAGATGTATCTTATTATTATTATTATTATTATTATTATTATTATTATTATTATATGCTCTCGTGTGTTTGTGGGAGTTAGAATTAAGATTTATCTTAACCAAAAAATTAAAGATTTAAGGGGCGTACCATGCCTGTAGAAGACACTTTATTAGATACAAACTCATGTTATGTACACATGTTGCCAAGTATTTCATAATTTGACCAAGAAGATAATCAAATTACAAATGCATAATCTTTAATAAAGATTATCAAACCAACAATATGATGCAATAATTTTTTTTTTTTTTATTCTCCCTTGTAACTAAACCAGTACGTGAATAGATTAAGTCGAATCAAACATTAGAACATCAACATTGGATGTTCTAAAAAAAATGCTACTTTAACACACCAATAAATTATTTGAACTATTTTAGCATAATATTTGATAATATACCCTACATTTATCTTCTATTCTTCCGTAAAACACATTATAATAATATTATCTCAACACACAACTCAACCCAAAAAAAAGAAGAAATTATTAAAAAAACAAAAAAAGAAAGAGCCATTAAGAGGAGAGAGAAGGGGAAGAGAAATTATATATATAAGAATAACATGAGCTAGCAAAGTGCACTGTAACTCCATGCCAATTTTTTTTTCTTCAGTTTAGCACATCTAATGGAGCATGCTTTTTGGTATATTTGGTATGCTAAAATGCTAAATTTTAGTGACAAGCATCCTAAGAGCATCAATTGTGCCATCCTAAATGCCATTTTAATACACAAAAACTCACTTTATCTATTTTACCACACCATTTTACAATATATCTTGCATCAGATATTCTATTTTAACATTACAACACATTAAAATAATATAAACGTCTAATAAAAAAATTATTTAATTTCTCCAAACCCAAAACTTCTTTCCCTGTTCTCTACATTGAGGTTTGAACCAAAAACTCATTCACCACCATCACAACAGTAAACACACCACCACGGATCATCCCAAAAAAAAAAAAAAAAAACCCATTACAACAAAAGAAAAAAAAAACCACAACAACCCAAAAATTCATCACCACAACATCTCTCTCTCTCAAAAAGTCCTCAATTTCCAAACTTTGTAAACCCATTTCAGCATAGAATTTCTTCTTTTGGGCGATATTAGCGGTATTGGACAAGAGGTGGCTGGACGAGATGGCCTCTGGCCGATGTCAGTGGCTAGGCAAGAGGAGTTTGGGCAATATTGGTGGCGGCATTTGAGAGTGAGAAGGATGTCATAGGCTAACCTATCCATTGGAACTCAGGCTAACCCACCCAAACCCACCTACCGCCAATCTATTCATCGGAACCCACAGTAGAACCCACCCATCAAATCACAGCAAAAAAAAAAAAAAAAACCACCACAAGAGAGAGATTGGTAGCACAATGAGGCATCGGCTTGGCGAGGATGAGAGAAAGAGAGGAAAAGCAGTGAAACTTCACTAAGCATTGGAGCAACCAACTATGTTAAGATTGGGTCAAATACTACTGGATCTAATGAAGTTTCCAAGGTACCAGCCAAGAACCAGCCTACTTTGTCAAATGGTAAAACCTTGGTGGTTGAAGAGATAGAAGATCAAGATTTTCTAGTTCGAGAGTTAGAAGATCAAGACTTGCAAGTGTTCAAAGATCAAGATTTGCTGGTTAAAGAGTTAGAAGATCATGATGTGGGGCAGCCTATTTTTGATAATTACATTGAAAAACAGATTGGTGAAGAAGGGAAAGAAATGAGTGATTGCATAAAATATGTGGCTGAACCTGTTTAGGATTAGTT
Organism: Quercus glauca; assembly: GCA_023736055.1. Classification (NCBI taxonomy): domain Eukaryota; kingdom Viridiplantae; phylum Streptophyta; class Magnoliopsida; order Fagales; family Fagaceae; genus Quercus; species Quercus glauca. Next base: position 20,231,817 of record CM043321.1, on the reverse strand, counting down.
TATGGAAGAAGAAGATGTGATTGTTGAGGGGAAAAGGATTTATCATTAGGAACAAAGGCCTTGCAAGTTTCAAAGCAAGAAATGGAGAAAAACAAACAACATAAAGGTAAAATTTTTCTAATTAATTTCTGCATTGAAGGAAGAATTTGTGACTTGTTGATTGAGAAAGGTAGTTATGAGAATATGGAGTCACAAGAGATTTTGAACAAGCAAGAATTGAAGCATCAACATAAACTGTCTTGCTTACTTAAAGGAGATGAAATTAGAGTTTCGAGAGGTTGTTATTCTATTCTTTGTGATGAAGTAGACATACAATCATGTAACTATAGACAAGCCATCTTGGGAGGAAGGTACAGCACACATGGTTTGTACAAGATAGTGCTTCACTACTCATTTCAACCAAAGAAGGGGAAAGCAAGTCCCAAACCAGTGGCCAAGATGAAGAAGACTTTAAAATTGGAGGGTCAACCAAACTTAAGGACAAGTTTGCTTTCAAGAAAGGGAGTCCTCATAATGCAAATGCATCTACATTGGAGTTTCAATTGTGCGGGACTTCACTATGCAGAGGCAACAACAACAAACTGATTATACAAGGGAATTGCATCATCCTAGAAGGCTAGAAATTCATACAAATTTTGTGGTAGCCAAGAGCACTTGAGGTCAAGTGCTTCTTAAGAGTGAGAGTCCTGATGCAGGGCAATTTCAAGTAGCTATATCCTAATCCTTTTATAATTAATTAGTTAGTTAGATGATTTCTTAAGTATTAACCGATAGGATTTAAACACTTGTCAATCATTTAGAGGCTGCCAATGCCAAACAACTAGTATAAGTAGTAGAATGTAAACTCTTTGTAAATAAGGTTTTGGTAATTGAATAAATTGTTAGCATTTCTGTGTTATTTGAAACTGTGTGTTATTGTAGAGATACTTATCCACTTTCTAAGCAACTTAGCATTTCATTGTTTCTAAACCAAATACAAACAGCCCATCACATTCCCTACATCAGAGTGGGAGAAGAAAAAAGGGAAGAGATCGTTTTTTGAGAAGAAGAGAGGAAGATATTTGACAGAGGGGTGAGAGAGAAAAAAGAAAAGGGAATAAAAAAATAATAAAAATTTTACAATTCTTGTTTGTAGGCTTCCAAATTTGAGATTGTACTGTTCATTTATGCCAAATATTTTGGCATATAGAATATCTCATGTGAGATGTTTTTGAGTTTTTGGCATTTGGCACGCCTGATGCTAGTGCTCTAAAAGGAATCAAAACCAGGCAAAATGATACAATAATAATTGGACTTGAGAAAAGCCAAAACCACCTCCCCTTAAAAAAAATAACAAAAACAAAAAGCATGCATTCCATCTAGTGCTCCATATTTCGTGCTATTGAAATCAATAACTTTTTTTTTTTAATTACAAATTTCAGGTCATTGAACTTTGTTGTAAACACCAAAAAGTGACAATTGAGTTACATGACTCTCTACAATTATATTATTGATTTAATTGGTAATGATTACCGCACAACTACTATTGCTCACTACGCATACTGCCACGTTATTTGAAATAGTGTTTTAGTTAAAATTATGTTTCACCATTTTACAAATTTAATTGAAATCTTGATGATTTCAATGAACATGCGTTGAGAGTGCAATAACAAATTTGTAACAAAAATTTTTCCTTTCTCAAAAAAAAAAAAAAAAAAAAATTCTCTAACAATTATATGACTTGTTTTAATAATTTAATGAGCGAGATTTGCTTATTTTAATGGATTGGATAGATTCCTTATTTCCTTACATGCAGAGATATATGTAAAGATGGAAATTAATTGAATAATTGCTATACGATTATTATGGAATTAATTGAATTGTAATCCAAATAGGAACAGGAACAACTCCCCTTCTTTCTGCAAAAATTGAGATATTCATATTATTGGTAACGGTATTGGTAGGTAAGCAGTAAAAAAATAAGATAAAATTTCGTGTCTCAAAAAAAAAAAAAGAAGAAAGTTAACGTGAACGAGGGTATTATCGTCCAACAAAATAGTTAATCAGTAAGGAGGGATAGCGGTGGGAATTGTAAGAAAGATTTTGAAATTGAAGGGTATTTACAAACTACAAAAACATATTACATTACATTTTGAATACAATCTCTACTGTCTGTGTCTGTTTCTACTCTTCAAAAAAAGGAAACCTAAATAAGACAGCCCAAAACAGAGAGCACTGTATCACAAATCCCACAAATACAATTCTCGAAACCAAATTGGTTGGTTTTTGATTCATAAAAGTAAAACCATTTCTTCTCATTCTGTTTCTACATATAATCAAGAAGATAAAGATGAACGACAAGAAAGATCCTTATAGGTACTCTCTTTTATTCTTCTTAGTCTCTTACTACTACATTTTTTTTGTGCTCTTTCTGATTCATGAATGTCATGCTATTCTAAATAGAATTGTGATTTGTGAGATACCCAGTTGCTATTTTGACTTCTTACTTCTTCTGCTTTAGTTAATTCATGTTTCTTGTTTGGAAAAGAGGAAAATTTTGAATTTCTGCATTTTTAGTGATAGAGAGAATGTCCTTTTCGTTTTCTGCACCTTTTTTTTTTTTTTTTTTGGGGTTTCAAGATCTGTTTCTGAGGTAGTCAATTGCTCTTTTCTTTCTTTTCTCAAAGAATTATATGGATAAAAAAGTTATAGAATCCCAACTCAAAATATAGTGATCCCATATCTTATAGAAACCATTCAAAGATTTCATCTTTCAGACATTTTCACAACTTTCTTGAAATTCTTTTTAGGTCTACAATGGGTAGGAATCTTAGCCCAAAGCTACAGCGTGAGTTGGAAAATCTTCAAAAAGATGCTGATAGTCGTAAATCAGCAATGAAGGCACTGAAGTGTTATGTGAAAGACCTGGATTCCAAGTCAATTCCACTTTTTCTTGCACAAGTTTCTGAGACCAAGGGCACTGGCTCTTTGTCTGGGGAGTGTACAATTTCACTCTATGAAGTTCTTGCTCGCGTTCATGGTGTCAAAATTGTTCCTTTGATAGACAGCATCATGACATGCATCATCTCGACCTTGGCTTCAAGTGCAGGGTCTTTTCCTCTTCAACAGGCTTGTTCAAAGGTGGTTCCCGCAATTGCGCGATATGGGATTGACCCAACTACCCCAGAAGACAAAAAGAGGCATATAGTTCATTCTCTATGTAAGCCTCTTTCAGATTCTCTATTGGGTTCTCAAGAGTGCCTCACTTCTGGGGCTGCCCTTTGCTTAAAGGCTCTTGTGGACTCGGATAATTGGAGGTTTGCTTCGGATGAGATGGTTAATAAGGTGTGTCAAAATGTTGCTGCTGCTTTGGAAGAGAAGTCTACTCAGACCAATTCTCATATGGGTTTGGTGATGGCTTTAGCAAAGCGTAATGGTTTAATTGTTGAAGCATATGCAAGATTGTTAATACGGTCTGGATTGCAGATATTGAATTCTGGGGTTTCGGAGGGAAATTCTCAGAAACGGTTGTTGGCCATTCAAATGGTGAATTTCTTGATGAAGAATTTGGATTCCAGGAGCATATTCTCTGAGCTTGAGTTGATAATTGAGGAGATGGAGAATTGCAAGGATGATAAGATGGCTTATGTTAGAGGTGCTGCTTATGAAGCTTTGCAAACTGCAAGGAAAATAACTCCCACAAAAGGGTCAAATTTTGAGAGTACTCCTGGCTCAATCACTGGGTCAAATTTTAGCAGGAGAGAGCATAGTAGGAGGAATTTATGGAATGCTGGTGATAGATCTCCATCTCCATCACCTGAATCACATACTATTGATTCCTTTCTTGGATATGAGTCATGGGTTGAGTCGCCCATTTCAATGAGGCAGGTTTCTCAAAATTCAGATTACGATCGTAGAAGTGTGAACCGGAAGCTTTGGAGCTATGAGAATGGAGGGGTTGATGTGTCTCTCAAGGATGGTTTGTTTTCAGAGGTTCAGGGAAGTTTCATGTCTAATACACACTCTGGGAATGATGAATATGATTGTAATCGAGGAGATTACACAGAGGAATTTGCAGGGTTCTGCAACCGAAATCCTAGAAATGGAATGTCGAGAAGCGCTACAACTAGTCCCCTGGTATGTTGCTCATGCATATTATCATGATTTATTGTTTGATTTTGTTTCAATTTTGAATAAGAAATTGTAGTTTATGGTTTTTTGGCTGAGTGAAATTGAAGTTATAGGAGCTGTCATGCTTGGTTTTTTAAGTATAATTCATAAGTTAAACTGAAAGTGATGGGAGAAAGGAGATAAATAGTTTCTTGCCAAATTTTAAATAATAACTCACAAATTGTGGTGACAAAGATTTTAGTATGGATGGAAAACTTTCAAATTTCTGGTTCTATCATGTGCAACTTATTCAAGACATCCTTTCTGCTTTCCTAAGGAGAAGAAGGAAAGAAAAAAAAAAAAAAACTCCACCACAAATTTTTTTTTTGGAAACTTTGTTTTTTATATGAACTTGAGTTCCAACTGATCGAGCCTGGCAATGTTTGTAAATTTGTGATTCTGTCCTCTATTCTGCTCCTAGTTGTACTCTCATTTCACCAAAGCTGTGATTCTAGTAGTTTAATTCTATTTTCTGTGTAGTACTGATCTTGACGAGTAGTAGCCACTTCCTCTTTTTTTGTGCTTCAGAGGTCACGCACTCAGATTAATGTTGACAACATCAGGATCTGTAAGACTCCAAGGAAGCTCATTTGCTCTCTACAGGATCCAAATAATGGAAACGACTTTTCTGAGAAACAAGCCAGAAGGTTCAAAAGTCTATCCTCAAACAACATTGAGTGGACCCCAACAAGCAAATATGACCAGAATGGTTTTTCGCATGTTGTGAACTATAATGACAAAGAAAATGGAGGTTTATATGCCACTGGTGAGCAGCAGTTCCAAGGCAGCTGTGAATCAGTTTCATCAACTGATGATGTTCTTACTGATACTGATTTGCAAGCGTCCCGTGAGGTGGTTCTTGAATTTAAAACTCAAACTCGCAAGCCTGGCATTCAGAAGGCTCATCAAAAGACTGCTATGAAATTCATTTGTGGCCTCTTTTTTGTTTTACTTGCAGTATTTACTACACTACTTTGGATCAAGGATCAGGATGAAGGCTACTATCTTGTACCAACTTAATGTGCTCATAAATCATAATGATGTATATTGTTGATTTGATAATGTAGTAAATCAGGGTTATGACTAATGGTGAAAACCTTTCTCAAAATTGGGTTTTTACTGGAGGGCTATGCAAAATCTGTAACAGTATTAAGACTAATCACAATCTTCGTATTGGATGTTCAATGTGCTTTATAGAAGTAAAAGTTTTGAGTTCTTGAGAAAGATTGTTTGTTCCTTTGCTTGATTGCTTTAAAATTTTGCTTTAACATCTTGTGATCAGTAAGTTCTTGTGATCAAAACTAATATTGATTTGTCTAGTGTTTTTTCAGAACGTGTTCTTTGCCAAAAAGGGCATTTGAAATTATTTCTAAAGAAGTAGAAGACAACTAAACCATTCTTTTGCTTGGTTGATGGCTACCAGAATCTTTTTATTTCCACTCCCAAATAGTAACCTACAAAATATTCTTAATTTTCTTTCTCAAGATCTTGCATTTTTTTTTCCAGTCAACCAAATAGTACACACAATTGGAGCATCTTACATCAACTTGATTTGCAGCGACTTGTACAGATACACTCTTGATATTGCCTGCAAATAAGATAAAAGCAATGGCATGCTGTTATATAATTAGAGATTTGGGTTATGTAAATGCTGCAGACCTCTCCATTCTTCTTCAGGACCTAGGATGATAGGTTTGAGCAAGGCTGACTGGCCAACACATACATAAGAATATGTGCTGTAGTATTCATGTCTTGAGCCAGGACTGAACATGTATAGTTCATCAAATCCTTCCCTCCCTACTCCCACTGAGTTTCTTTTACCCTGTTCCATAATAGAGATCCGATCATCAGAAAGGAAACAAAAGAAAATGGTTGTCTTTAGGATTGAATCCTCTCAAGAGTTCAGGTAAGTGGCACGTGAGAAGCATTTTTATTTATGTTTGATTAATGTACTTAATTTTACAAAAATTGATGAATGGAGCCTTATTTTAATTCAGTCCCATGAATTAGTAAATACATGACACAAATGGATGGTACATATGCTTTAAAATTAATGGACACAAAATCTCCTAGTTGGTTAACTAAATGTGGAAAAACAATGCTGGCGTTAGGGTTCTCAGGATGACTTGAATTTAGGCCTGTGGCATGAGTACATAGTTCACCAACTATGGTGGTGTCCTTATCAATAGTGTACAAAATATAAATTATGTGCAAGCACAGAGCAGGGGAATTGAGATACTCCTAATAAGATTTGTTAGCATTTGATCCACCTTCTAGAAAGGTCTCGGTTACAGAAACATAGCTCTCCAGAGAACAAAGTTGTGTGTGTCTTGGTTCTAGAGGTGTAAGACACATGAATTGCTCTGTTAAATACAATTGTTCGTGGTGTAAGTACCATTTTTGCAGCAAATTAAATGGAGATGTTAGAATTTGCTTATTATAAGAAAATTACCCTGTCAATTATTGTGAAATACCGAGGCGCGCTGGTGTATATCCGACTCATTTGTTCTTTTAAATGCTTGTAGTTGTCATCTTCTTCACCCTCCATTTCTTCTTCACTTTCTCTTGGGCTGCTTTCTGCATCATCCGCAGTGTTTTGATTTCTTGCACCCCAACCAGACGAAAGGCCTTTCAGTGTCATTTGACCCAAAAATTGGCCTAAGCCAAATTCATTTTTCTGGCCGAAATCCGGAGGAACTAAAGCAAAGTTTGTTAATAATGGTGACCTGTTGAAGAAGTCCGATCCTTCTAATCCGAGTGCATAAGTTGCATCTGGCGTGCTTACTACCAAATGGCTTACAATGGACCCCGTCAGTTGGAGCAATGAAGAAGAGTTGGAGTTTGAGACAACAAGCTCTGAGCTTAACATATCTTTTTTGAGAGTCACAATGTATTTTACTTCAATTTTGTTCTCCGAGTCCCTATCTATCAGTTCTACCTGCATTTTGCAAGTTCATACGTTTAACCAAGTACATCTACAAGACTAAATCATGAACCAAACAAAGATATACATTATGACAATTTGATCATCTACAATCACTAACTAATTCTAAAAAATCTGAAATACATTGTTGGTCTTTGAAGTTTTAATCCATGAACGATTTTAGTCCCTCGTGTTTTTTTTTTTTTTTTTTTGAGTGAAAGTCCCTCATGTTTTAAGTGGCCGCTTTAGTCCTTAATTTGATGACATGGTCAGATTAAAAACTGACATGTCATTATTCCATTAGACACGTGAAGTAAAGTGATCTCTTTAAATTTGTTTGAAACAAAAAACGATCACTTCAAATATCAGGGATTAAATCACTCATGAACTAATGTATAGGCACTAACTATTATTGAAGCCTTCTAAAAATACTTGAAAACCATTTGAACCAAATTCGCTAACCATCTATGATATATTCTATTCCGTTCAACAAAGAGGGGTTACATCTTTCAATAAATTTATAGGCTAAAATGCCTTTATCTTGATTATAAAATAGTTTCAAAATAGGTCGATATAAAGTTTGGTTTCATAGAATTCAATGTCTACTCTTTGGTTACAAGAAAGTTTCATGGCCTAAAAAATTATACACGGACCTGAATGGATTCTTGAGCATCGCCTCTTATATTACGAAGAGCCCAATTACATGGAGACCAAGAAACTTCGTCATCACCATCACTGGAACAATTTAAGGCTAAAGACACCCCTCCTTGAATGACAGCACCACCATTCTCATCCTCAGAGACTGATGTGTGCAGCAACTCCACCTTGCCTCCATGCCACATGGGAGCTTTGTATGATGAAATTAAGCCACTTGGTAGCATCAAGTTGACTGTGCTTCCGTTTTCGAGTCCCATCTTGGCAACACAGTTATCACCAATACCTTCAAAGGTGACACCATGTCCACTGAATTCTTCCTCCAAGTAGTCCACATTGATGGGTTGGTATGGGATTGAAGCCGCTGATGGTAGTGGAAATTCTCTCTTGCTATTGTAGTACTGACTAAAATTGCATGGAAGATAAGTGTGGGAAGAAAACAAATGTTTAGCAGGTGGTTTAGTGGATATGGGAATGAAATAATTGGGTGAGAATAGTGAAAGTGAATTGCAAGCCATGCTCATGCTTCTTTTCAACTTCAAGTCTTTTCCTTCACAGTCTTATTAGGCGTTTCCATTGTTGATAATGTATAGCATTTTCTTCTTTAGATATTATGGACAGAATGAATTAAAAAATATATATATATATATATATATATATAATTTTTTTTTTTGAGAGAGAGAGTGGGGTCGACTTATCCCTTTTGGCTTGTGTTTAAAAACAACGCCTTATTGCAAATGGATAATGACACAAATGCTATTGGTTACGTTTTTTTCGCTTTTTTTCCCCTACTTTTTAGTTTTTAGTCAAATGCTTGAATAACCACTTAATTCCGTATCTCCTTCCTGACAAGTGCTACGTCCACAATATTTTTACAATATTTTACAATAAATTATGAGCGGTTAGTTATTATTGGTTCAAATTTAAATTTAGTATTGAGATTACTTTTTTTAACTCAACAATAACAACCAGTAACAACTTATCACTTAAGATTTGTTGTAAAAATGTCGTAAAAATGTTGTGGACATATCATTTCTTATCCTTATTTATAAAAGAGATTTTATATATACTACAAAATTTACTGTATAGTTTTTATAATGTTGTTAATTACAAAAAATAATAATCTACATCTATATTTATATCTATATCATATACTATATACTAGCCTCTGAGTATGCGATCACGCACGTGCTTAGAAGCTCTTCTATTTCTTGAGTAAAGGTTAATAATTTGAATTTGTTATAATTTGTGATTACTATTGTGGGGCCAGTTGCCTGAAAAACTAACAGAGCACATAAAAAGTGGGCTTGTGGCCTAACGGCCTAAACCGAAGACACTCATCCGTCCGAGAATACTCCTTTGTCCGAGGATACTCCTCCGTCCGAGGATACTCCTCTGTCCGAGGATGAGATCCATCCCTCAAACCAGCTTTAGAAATGGGTGTAACTATCTTAGTTGACAGGGAGATTCGCAGAGTCACATGCAAACTAAACTAAATGAATATTGATCAAATGAGGAACCAGAAAAGGTAACAAATATCTCCTAAAAAGCTGCTGCCTCCACATTAAATGCGTCCCACCTAACTCTCTGGCCGCATTAATGTGGAAGTGATACCTGAACAGTAACCGAGCAGCCTTATAACCACCAAGCGGAGGATCCGGGATGTGTTGGATGGGACAGAAAGAAGTTCCCAGAAGGGAATTTACACGTGTACGGTGAAAATAGAACGGGAAAGTAGTATATAAGGTGAAGTCGAAATACTCTGTAGGGGGTTCGGGAAAAAAGAGAAAGGAGAGACACTAAAAATTGGACCAAGAAAAAGAAAGAGGAGGCCTGTCTCACATTTATCTGGAAATTCCTTCTGCTGCGCCGGAACTTCGTCTTCTTCTGCTTACTGGAGCTAGTTCTTACGTCCACTCTCTACAAATTTTATTGTTCAGGGTCCAAGACAATTTGAGTCCCTACAATTGGCGCCGTCTGTGGGGAGAACTTGATCCGACCGTAGAAAAAGACAAGTGCAACAGCTGATGGCAGAAGGAGCGCCACAGCAGGTGGACACTAGTCCACATCAAGCAGAGTCTAGGGGACCCCAACATGGCACACCGTTGGTGATCCGTGAACGAAGGGGAGATCGCGAGGGAAGCGTGCGAACGACCCATACGGAGAAGAGCCGGACTCGAGGGAAGAGCCATGTCTCCCATGCAAAGGACGATAAAGACATGCAGCGTGAGATAGATATGTTAAGAAGGGAATTACGGTACGAACGACGAAAGCAAACGAATAAGGAAGTGAAGCAAGCCTCCGATGAGTCAGACGATACAAGTTACAGGCGACGGTCTAGAACCCCGCCCAGTGAGCTTTTTTCCCTCGGTAAAGAGCGTTACAGTCGACAGACGTACAAAAGTCCACCTCAGCAGGGCTTAGGGAACGAGGCTTTGAACAAGGCGCTGAGTCAAGTTTCCAAGTCGCCGTTCACGCGACGCATAGAGGACGCAAGCCTTCCTCGGAGGTTCCATCAGCCCACATTCACCATTTATAATGGTCAGACAGACCCGGTGGAGCATGTTAGCCACTATAACCAGAGGATGGCCATTCACTCTAGGGACGAGACCTTGATGTGTAAGGTTTTTCCCTCAAGCCTAGGCCCGGGTGGCGATGAGGTGGTTCAACGGCCTAGAGGAGAATACTATTGATTCCTTTGAGAGACTCATCCAAGCTTTTGGAGCTCGCTTTATTACTTGCAGAAGGGTTGTCCAGCCCTTAGGGTCGTTATTATCCATGTCTAAGCGAGAGGGAGAGACCCTGAAAGCATACTTTGACAGATATTGGGAGATGTATAACGAAGTAGATGGAGCCAACGACAGGGTGGCTATCAACACCTTCAAGGAAGGCCTTCCAACCGACCATGAGCTGAGGAGTTCCTTAACCGGTAAGCCTGTTACCAGTATGCGACAGCTTATGGACAGGATTGACAAGTACAGAAGGATAGAGGAAGACAAGATACGGAGTGGAGGAAAGACCAAAGTGATCCCTCAGGAGAGGAGGGAATTTAGGTCGGATCGGTATAACAACAATCGACCTCGGAGAGACTTTGTGGGGCAGTCAGGATCTGCTAATTCCCAGGCAGTCAACGTTGTGTTCCGAGAACCAGTCCAGCGGGTTCTGGAAAAAATACAAAACGAGCCTTTCTTCAGATTGCCCAATAGGATGACAGGGGACCCTGCGAAACGTAACCAGAACCTCTACTGTCAGTACCATCAGGACCATGGGCATACAACTGAGGACTGCAGAAACTTGTGGGACCACTTGGAAGAGCTGGTCCGAGAAGGGAGGTTGACCAACCTTCTGCACCACACCAGTGCCCGAGGAGGGCAGGTAGAGCCGACGTTGAGAGGAAATGCCTCTTCAGGGGCCCCCCTAGGCACCATAAATGTTATATTTGCGGCCCCTGGAAGTATAGGGTCTTGTCCCTCCAGAATACTGTCTGTATCTCATTGTTCGGAGGGGAGCTCGGATTCAGTGCCAAAGAAAGCGAAGCTGAACACCTCACTGTTACTAGGCTTCTCAGAGGAGGACAAGAGAGGAACTATACAGCCACATGACGATGCTTTGGTGGTTACGCTGAGAATTGGAGGGTATGACGTAAAGAGGGTGATGATTGATGAAGGGAGCGCAGCTGAGGTGATGTATCCCGACCTATACAGGGGGTTGGGTTTGACACCCTGAGACCTGACGGCCTATAGCTCCCCGTTGGTAAGCTTCGAGGGCAGATCGGTCATTCTGTTGGGTATGATTAGATTACCTGTGCAGACAGGTTCTGATGTGGTGGAGGTGGATTTCATCGTAGTTGACGTTTTTTCCCCCTACACGGCGATTCTGGGAAAGCCTTGGTTGCATACCCTGGGGGCTGTCTCCTCCACTCTTCATCAGAAGGTGAAGTACCCATCAGGTGGTCAAGTGTTAGAAATATTGGGAAACCAGGCCATGGCAAGGCAGTGCATGGTAGTGGCTATTCAGCATAAGCCAGAGATAGGTTCGTCGGCCAGGGCCGAGGACGAATTATAGCAATTAAAGGACCGAGGAACCTTCTCCAGCACGACCGCCGGGGAAGCTGAGTGTGAGGAATTGGAGAGGGTGACTGTCGGCAATGATCCGGATAGGTACTTCCAGGTTGGAGCGCTATTACCCTCGCCGGAGAAGGAGCAATTGGTTGAGGTCTTAAGAAGGAACATAGAAGTGTTTGCATGGAATGCCTATGAAGCCCCAGGGGTTGATCCCGACTTCATCTGTCATCATTTGAATGTCAATCCTTCAGCTATTCCGAGGAAACAGCCACCTCGGCGTCCGCCCAAGTTACACGCCGAGGCTATTAAAGACGAAGTGGACAAGCTCAAGCAGGTAGGGGCTATCAAAGAGGTGTTTTACCCTCAATGGCTAGCGAACACCGTTGTAGTGAAGAAGAAGAGTGGGAAATGACGAGTATGCGTTGATTTCACGGACCTTAATAGAGCCTGTCCCAAGGATCCTTTCCCTAGCCCCGTATAGATCGGCTGGTTGACGCAACAGTAGGCCATCCTCGGATGAGCTTCCTAGATGCCTTTCAGGGCTATCATCAGATCCCACTGGCACTGGGCGACCAAGAGAAGACAGCTTTCCTCACTCCCAATGGAAATTATCACTATAAGGTAATGCCGTTTGGCTTGAAGAATGCGGGGTCAACGTACCAGAGGATGATGACGAAGATGTTTGAGCCACAGTTGGGCAACAACATAGAGGTTTATATAGATGACATGGTAGTAAAGAGCAAGGTAGTGTCCGAACACGTGAAGGACCTCATCAGCATGTTCAAAGTATTAAGGAAGCATAAGTTACGATTGAACGCCTCCAAGTGCTCCTTTGGGGTTTCTTCTGGGAAGTTTCTAGGCTACATGGTGACCCACCGAGGAATTGAAGTGAACCCCGACCAGATTAAAGCCATAAATAGCTTGCAACCACCTAGGAACCCCAAAGAAGTTCAGAGGCTGACTGGGATGACTGTCGCGCTGAACAGATTTATATCCAGGTCGGCAGACAGATGCAGACCCTTCTTTCTTTTACTCTACAAATGGAAAGGGTTTGAGTGGACGGAGGAGTACGCATTAGCGTTTTAGCAGCTCAAGGAATATCTATCTCGGCCGCCTATTCTGTCCAGCCCTGAAGTAGACGAGGTTCTTTTTGCCTACTTGGCGATAGCCACCTATGCTATTAGTTTTGTTATGATACGGGTGGATAATGGCATACAGCGGCTAGTATACTATGCGAGCAAATCACTTCATGAGGCTGAGGTGCGATACCTGCCATTGGAGAAGGCCATTTTGGCAGTGGTGCACGCTACCAGAAAACTTTCCCATTACTTTCAAGCGCACATTGTGGTTGTCCTGACTCAGTATCCACTTAGAGCTGTACTTCGGAGTGCCGACTACACTGGTAGGGTTGCTAAATGGGGCACAATACTTGGGGCTTTCGATATAAAATATATGCTTCGTACTTCTGTGAAGGGTCAAGTTCTCGCCGATTTATTGGCCGAATTTGCCGAGGGCCCTGAAGAAACAGTTGCAAGCCCACTCGGCGTGGACGGAAAATCTGTTGGCCTTATATCCACACAGCATCTCACTCCCTGGAGGGTGTATGTGGACGGAGCAGCAAACCAAAGGGGGTCAGGAGTTGGACTGGTCCTAGTATCTCCCGAAATGGCCGTTGTTGAGAAGTCTTTAAGGTTGGGATTCCCAGCCACTAACAATGAGGCGGAATATGAAGCTTTGTTAGTAGGAATGGCGACAGTCAAGAAGTTTGGCGGAAAAACGGTGGAGATGTTCTCGGATTCAAGCCTGATAGTGGGCCAGGTCAGAGGAGAGCTGAAAGCCCGAGACGCTAGAATGCAGAGTTACTTGAGCCGAGTTAAGCGTATGCAAGCGGATTTTGAATCTTTCGAGCTATCCCACATCCCTAGAGGTGGAAACGCGCATGCAGACTCCTTGGCTACCCTTGCTACCTCCTCGGCCAATAACTTACCTCAGATTATCGTTGTTGAAGACTTAAGCTCACCCACTCCAGTAACGGAGGACCCTATTCAAGTCAACCAGATCAGTTCAAAGCCCAGTTGGCTGGATCCTATAACGGTATACCTTGAGAAAGATATACTGCCCGAGGACAAGTTGGAAACTGACAAGATAAGAAGGAAAGCTCCTCGGTTCTGGCTGTCCGAGGACAAGAAGTTATACAAACGCTCCTTTTTGGGGCCTAATCTGCTCTGTGTACACCCTGAAGCAACAGAGGCACTTCTAGAAGAGCTGCACGAGGGGATTTGTGGGAGTCACACAGGTGGGAGGTCTTTGTCTCATTGAGCAATTACCCAAGGGTACTGGTGGCCAGGCATGCAAAAGGAGGCTCAAGAATATGTCAAAAAATGTGATCAGTGTCAGAGGTTCGCTTCGAATATCCATCAGCCTGGGGGGGTCCTTAACCCTCTTTCTAGTCCGTGGCCTTTCGCGCAATGGGGCTTAGATATCGTCGGTCCTTTCCCTAAGGCAATTGGGAATAAGAAATACTTGCTAGTTGGCACGGACTATTTTACGAAGTGGGTCGAAGCGGAGCCCCTGGCTAAAATCAGGGATGTGGATGTCAAAAGGTTTGTTTGGAAGAACATCGTCACCCGATTTGGGGTTCCTCAGGCCCTTATCTCGGATAATGGTCTTCAATTCGATAGCAAGGCCTTCAGGGAATACTGCTCTGACCTGGGAATAAAGAATAGATATTCCACTCCAGCTTATCCACAGGGAAATGGTCAAGCCGAGGCTGTCAACAAGGTCATTGTGAGTGGGCTCAAGAAGAGGCTAGATGACGCGAAGGGAAGATGGGTGGAGGAGCTGCCACACGTTTTGTGGACCTATCGAACAACCCCTCGACGCTCAACAGGAGAGACCCCCTTTTCAATGACGTACGAGGCGGAGGCTGTGATTCCCCTCGAAACGGGATTCCCCACGTTAAGGACTAGCACTTTCACCACAGATGGCAATGATGAGCTTCTGGGAAAAAGTTTAGATCTGATAGATGAACGACGCGAAAGGGCGATGGTTCAGTTGGCCTATTACCAACACAAGCTGAAACAAGGCTATGATGCGAATGTGAGGCTGAGGCCACTAGCCCCAGGGGACCCAGTGTTGAGAAAAGTCGTTGAGAATACCAAAAATCCAGCTTGGGGAAAGCTAGGGCCCAATTGGGAAGGACCATATTGCATCACATCTGTGGCGGGAATAGGGGCTTACTATTTAGAAGATCTTGACGAAAGAACGATACTCCACCCTTGGAATGTAAGCAACCTAAAGAGGTATTACTATTAACGCAAACAGTTCTGTCATACGTTTCTTTCCTAACTTAATTGGAGTTCTCTTACTTGTATTCCTTAAGTAAGTTGAAGTGTTAGACAGAACCAAAGCATTGTATGGTCCTCGGACACCAGCCTCTGGGGAAACTAACCACTTAAATTGAGAAAACTAGGTACTGGACAGAATCAAGACATTGTATGGTCCTCAGACCCAAGCTTATGGGGAAACCAGATACTTCAGATGAAAAAACGAAGTGTTAGACAGAACCAAGGCATTGTATGGTCCTCGGACACCGGCCTCTGGGGAAACTAACCACTTAAATTGAGAAAACTAGGTACTGGGCAGAACCAAGGCATTGTATGGTCCTCAGACCCAAGCCTATGGGGAAACCAGATACTTCAGATGAAAAAACGAAGTGTTAGACAGATCCAAGGCAATGTATGGTCCTCGGACACTAGCCTCTGGGGAAACTAACCACTTAAAATAAGAAAACTAGGTACTGGACAGAGCTAAGGCATTGCATGGTCCTCGGACCCAAGCCTCTAGGGAAACTAGATACTTCAGATGATGAAACAAACTATTAAACAGAAATTAAGTCGCGAAAAGTCCTCGGACCACAACTCGGTGGAAATTAATACACACCATAAAAGTTAGCGCTTCTTAAATAATACCTATGTGATCATCCTTATATGCCAAGGCAAGTTCCATTAGCATCATATCAAAGCATTTTAGGGTGTTTAATACTTCCAAGGACAAACTATTCGAAACGCTATCTCCACTTTTGTTTGACTCTTAATTGGCATAGATAAGACTAAATTTTCTCTCGCAGTGTTAAACTTTGCTCTTCTATAGCTCAAGGTAACGTAAATATGAAAATATATTCATGCAAGAAACTATACGAGAAAAAGATAAACCCATAATATCTTATACAAATCAAAAAAGGGAATTTTGCCCTGCATACAACAACTATTTGTTTAATTTTATTTGCATCTTGGGAGGTTGGACATTGGCTGTTTCCTGAGGAGGAACATCCTTCTCTTTCACTTTCTCCTTTGAAGCCTCCCTAGCAGGCAAAACGGTAGAAGCTAAGTCCTTTTTGAAACTTTGAGAAGCTTGCCCATCCTTAGGAGCCTCTGCGACTTTGGTTGAGGAGGTCCCTTTTTTTCACTTCGGACACTTCAGGCTGTTTCTGCTGACTGGTTGGGAGAGGATTCTGACTTTGAGCCTCTTCAGCTGAGCCAACCGCAGTAGAGGAAACCTCTTGTTGCTGAGGAGGAGTGCTTGAGGCTCGTATGGCCGAAGGAAAAAAGATGTTCTCAGGACTTCTCAGCTCTGATGAAGGCTTGATCCCCTCACGGTTGAGAGCTTCTTCCCAAGTCTGAGCACATTATGCTCGGCATACAATTGGGACCTCTTTTCTAAACCTTTCCTCGGTCTCGGCCACGCCTTCGTCATACCCCTGCTGTTCGGCCTCATCCTTTGCCTTCTCAGCATCGGCTCTTACTTTTTCAGCCTCATCCTTCTCCTTTTCAGCTCGAGCCCTAAGCCTCTGAGCTTCTTCTAGTTGATTCATCAACAACGATACCCTTTCCTTAGAAGCTTTTAGTTGATCATTGGCCTCCTTAAGTTTTTTCTCTTGGTCCTCAGCTTGCCTTTGAAAGCTGGACACGGCTAAATCAGCATTTTTTCGAGCGGACTCTTCGTCTGCCAACCTTTTCTTCAGCGCATCTACGTTTTGCTCACAGGTAGTAAGTGACTTGGCAGCTTCAACTCTAAACCCCCTCTCTTTGGCCCACTGGTCTTGAAGATTTTTGGTCACCTCCTCTAGCCTGAAAGTGGTTTGGACAACCTATATATATATACGAAACGAGATGGTCAGAAATAAAGTAAACTGAAAAGGAAAGGTAAAACGGGAAGGATGATATACCATGCCCAGGTGCCTTTTTATATTCATGAAGAGCTCATCGTTCTTCATCCTTTTGAGCTTCGCCATATCCCGAGGAAGAATGAGAGTTTCCTCTACGGCTGAGGCGACATTGCACCCAATCCCACCATTGTATTCTCTGATAGATACGTCTGCCCTCAGGGGCTCACCACCGAGCATAGGAGCAAGAAGCCAGGCTTCAGGCTCCGAGGGTTGAACGGTTTGTTTGGCACCCGTTCTGACGGCCCCCCGAGTTGTCTTTCTCTGTTTTAGAGGCTGCTGGTCCTCACCTCCCTGGGTTGAAGGAAGTCTCCCAACATCCACCACATCTTTGCCTTTCTGCTCCCTCTTTCTTTTAGGATCACCAGATTCGGCCCCCTGAGGTTAGGAAGATTTAGGAGGGGGAGGAGGAGGGAGAATAGTCTGGGGTGACCTTCCTGGAGTTTCTTTCCCAGACTTACCTTCCATGACATCCAACAAACTTCTCTGGCTCTTTCTCTGGATGCCCATGTCACCAAAAATCACCTCGGGAGATTGGGGTTGGTTGAACACCTCGAACCCGTCCGCAGAGTCCGAGACCTCTTCAGCTTCTTCTTCTTCTTCTTCTTCTTCTTCTTCTTTTTCCTCTTCTTCTTCTTTTTCTTTTTCCTCCTCCACTTCCTGAATAGCAAGACGTGACGAGGAAGCCCCTACGGAAATAGCCGCTTCAGGTAAAGGCTGAGAAAATGGGGTGCCTTCAGGGATTGGAATGCCCTCAGGAACTATGAACTTGCTCCTTTTGTAGGCTACGCTGATCCAGCGTAGCCGAGGATCTTTAGCTTTTATCACGCACTTGGGCTGAGAAAAGGAGGTGGAAATCGGCTTGTACCGAAGGATAACGTGGGCCGCCCTTAGTTGGCCGTCGGACGGATTTACGTATATCTCGGACCTTAGAATCTTATCCAAACTCTCCCTATTAATAAGTCTGGGTTGAGGCTTGGTGGCGCGCTTATCTGCAAAGATCAGCAAGACAGCAATGAAATTCCCGTCAAGAATAAAGTTGACCTAAATTAAGGACCACAAACTAAAATGCCAAGGCATTCAGCCTAAGAATCCCCACCTGGTGTGCCCTCCTGAGTCGGACAGGGTAAATCGTCATGCCATGCACCAGAAAAAATAAGAAAGTCATCCTTCAAACCTTTGTTCGATGAAGGGAGACACTGGATTAACCTTATCTCGGGGAACCTGGACTTGAGGTAATACCCCGCATCCTTTAAGTGTTGGAGATTGTATACCCAATTCACATCATGATGGGTAAGGCCCAAGTTTAGCCTCGAGTTAAGGGCTTCTATACTCCCTAGCACCCTGAACATGTTTGGGGCACATTGTGTGGGGGACAATCTAAAGAACCTAAGGTAACTTCTAGTTAGATGGCCCATCGGAATAGTCATTCCCCCCTCTATGAAAGCGATCATGGGGATGACTACTTCCCCCGTTTTTCTTTTATCGTACCATTCCTTCACGGAAGCGTACCTCATGCCCACCGTTGAAGGAATCTTATACTTGGCCCTAAATTTCTCTACTTGTTCCTCGGAATCGACTAAATACTTAAACCTACCCATCTCTTGAGAATTGTGAAGAGAAATTAGAAAAGATAATGGAAAACTGAGGAGGGTTAAAGAAATTTACAGTTGTGAAAAATAGACTCCTCGGACAAATTCCAGGTATTTATGAGATCGTTGAGAAGAAGGAGAGAGGGATAGGTTCAGCGAATACTCGATAAGATCGTGAGATTTTTTGTGTAACTGAAAAGAAATTTGATTTGAAAAGCTCTTATTAAGGGCACAGAAATCGTAAGCGGGAAAAATCCCGCTCATAAGTTTCGGAAACCCCCCACCGTTAGATCCGCATCCTACTGAAACGTGGAGGACTGAGAAACTGCCATCATTTAATGATGGCGTGCTCCTGACGCCGAAACGTCAGGGACGTGTCTTGGGCAGGTGAAAAGGCAGTCTGAAACTTAGAAAAGCCCAACGCAGGAGTTAAGGAGGTGATGTCAAAATCTCCCTTTTTTCTGAGGTGACAAAAAGTGAGATTTTGAGGGGCTATTGTGGGGCCAGTTGCCCGAAAAACTAACAGAGCACATAAAAAGTGGGCTTGTGGCCCAACGGCCCAAACCGAAAAAAACTCATCCGTCCGAGGATACTCCTTTGTCCGAGGATACTCCTCCGTCCGAGGATGAGATCCATCCCTCAAACCAGCTTTAGAAATGGGTGTAACTATCTTAGTTGACAGGGAGATTCGCAGAGTCACATGCAAACTAAACTAAATGAATATTGATCAAAGGAGGAACCGGAAAAGGTAACAAATATCTCCTAAAAAGCTGCTGCCTCCACATTAAATGCGTCCCACCTAACTCTCTGGCCGCATTAATGTGGAAGTGATACCTAAACAGTAACCGAGCAGCCTTATAACCACCAAGCGGAGGATCCGGGACGTGTTGGATGGGACAGAAAGAAGTTCCCAGAAGGGAACTTACATGTGTACGGTGAAAATAGAACGGGAAAGTAGTATATAAGGTGAAGTCGAAATACTCTGTAGGGGGTTCGGGAAAAAAGAGAAAGGAGAGACACTAAAAACTGGACCAAGAAAGAGAAAGAGGAGGCCTGTCTCACATTTATCTGGAAATTCCTTCTGCTGCGCTGGAACTTCATCTTCTTTTGCTTACTGGAGCTAGTTCTTACATCCACTCTCTACAAATTTTATTGTCCAGGGTCCAAGACAATTTGAGTCCCTACAACTATATTTTCTAATCATAAAATACCTAGGTGTGATGAGTGTTATGCATTTGTGGATGAAAAATAAAACAGATGTTAAGGGATGGAAGAGGAGGAATTTTTTTTTTTTTTTTTTTGAGAATCAGAAGAGGAGGAATCAGTTTAATTAATTTGTACTTAAATGCTTTAAAATGAGATGAAACCAGTTTGGCATAAACCTATCAAAGCAACAACCTTGTCTGCCCCATATTTCCAAACCATATTTCTGGAACTTCAAACACTACTTCTTCACCACTATAGAGAATTAGAGATGAAAGCCACCATCTTTTGGGGTTAAATGGCCTGCAGTGGCAAGAAGTCCAGGTCATATGTGTCCCATCTGCAAAACAAAGTTAACAATAGGCAACGATGTAAGTTTTTCAACTATACCATACATATTTGAAGGGTTTTAAAGACTGCCATGTTGTGAGAGAAAAGAGTGTACCTGTGAAGGAAAGGGAGTAGATAATGTAGAAGAAGAATTTAACTAAGGAAGTTGGCATTTTGTTCTTAATTTGTTTTAGATAGGAATTGATTGCTTGCGCTTGTGTTTTGAGAAAGTGATCGCAATAGGGGAGAGTGAGAGTGATGAAGTGGGTTCCTTCTTTTTCGCCACCACGAAATGATACAACCGTAGAAAAAAAGCAAACTGCATGTTGTTTTAAAAAATTATTTACATTTCTAACTGGGAGTAGTTTTTTTTTTCATAAAAAGTATAGACTTATTAAAGGTTAAAAAAAAAGGTGAATTTTTTTTTGAAAACATGGGTTCTGATAGTTGGAGCATTTCAAAAATCCCGAATAGAGAGTATTTCTATTTTGTAGGTAATGTTTTAATGCAAGTTAGATATGTATTTTTACTTAACTATCATTTAGTTTTGACTCTACTTAAAGTGTTGTGGGTATTTTGGAAAAAAAAAAAAAATTTGGTTCAAACAGTGGAAGCCCCTTAAATAATAGTATAGATTCAAACAGGAAAAGCTCCTTAAATAATAGTATAAATAGATAATAGTAGAAGCTGAGAGAAAGTCATTCGTACCATTAAGGAGGTTCTACCATATAAGAAAAGTGTTTATCGAAAATTCAGACGCGTATACAGTTTAACCTTTAAAAAATCGTATGGTGCATCGTTTGAAGAGGCTTCCTATCACAGCGTTAAAACAGTACTAGCCTCTGAACATGCGCTCACGTGCGTGTTCAGAGGCTCTTCTATTTTTTTGGGTAAAAGTTAATAATTTGCCTCTATTATAATTTAGAATTTTTTTTTAATTTTTTCAAACAAATAAAAAGGATTATTGTAGGGAAAATACTTTTTTTGTTGTTGAGAAATGTAGGGAAAAGACTTGGCTGTAAGAAATTGTTATTAACGGAAGAAATAGGTTTATTTGACCATCGAAGAAGTCCATTATGAGTTCCAATTGAGAAGATAAATATCAAACCCACAAAAGTTACATGAGAATTAATTGGATTTTATAGATCTAATGCTGAACTTCACTCATGAAAAAAAATGAGGACTTATAAATAAGGAAGAATCTCATCAGATGAAGAGAATACATATTGCATACCTTCTTTTAGAGAATAAAGCTACTTGTATGAATAGTTTTTTTGAACATGCTCCAAAACCAATTTTTTTTAAGAAGCTGGAAGAAAGTTAAGTGACGATAGAAGCACTTTTTCCTCAATCTAATAGGTGAGAGAGAAACGTTAAGTGTTGGAAATAACTGTATTTGGGAAGGAGTAGGTGGTGGTGGTTTTATTTGTGTTCGTGGGATGAAAAGATTTTTTTGTTTTTTAAAAATGGGAGAGAAGTTTGAATCTATTTAGGACTCTAGTGGGAAGTTATACAGAGAATTATTTGGTAGTTTTTTTAGTCTTTTAATTTGAATTTATCTATTGTTAGTGAGTTTACATGGGAAAGAATTTTTAAGAAACTACCCTAAAGGATTTGAAATGGAGCAAACTGTTGGTTTAGTATTTGCTACATTTTAGGAAAAAAATGTATCAAACGTGCGTGAAATATATTTAAATAGAGTTTGCTAATTTTAGGAAAAAAGTTTCTCTGCGTAGAGTTTTTTTTTTTTTTTATTTAGAATTTTGTTGAATTACAATTTTAACCTCATTTTTTATTTTTTAAGAATAAGAGTTATCTAATTAGATTAGGGGTATTTTTTACAATAAAAATAATACTAACTAACTTTTCAAATCCTCTTAATATATACAGACGATGGTCTCTGAGTATAAATACAACACTAACTGCTTAAATGGGTAAATTACATTCAAAAAGCTTGCACGTATACTAAGAAAGAGAGAGAATAGAGTTGTTCGTCGGATCCTAAGAGAAAGAGAGAAAGATCCAAGGCCGGCCATTGTCCATTCCCTGGCCAGACTTAGACTATCGGACAGCAAGCATAGAAAGAAATTGTTAGGTCATGTATCAACCACCCAAATCGACGGAACCGCACCGGTAAATTTTTTCTTTTTCCATTTTTCAGATTTGGGTATGAAATGTTACTTTTAATTGTTTTTTTTTTTTTTTTTTTTTTTTTTTTTGTTGGGTAGGTTTAGATTTGATTTATTTTTGTTTTGGGTTTTAGGGTTTTCTATCAAAATGTTTGTAGATATTTGCTCTTTTTTTTACTGTCAATTTAGGAATTTGGATTCATAACCCTTTTCCTCTCTCTTTGTTAAAATCAAGGAAGCCCCTCACGGTTTAAAACAATAATACCGTTAAATTGAAAGAGACTGAAAGTCTGATAAACAGAGAGAGAGAACGAGTCGATTAGGCGCAAAGAGTTGGGAGAGAGAAAAATATGAGAAATCAAACATAATTTTATGCCACATTCACGTTAAAAAAAAACTGGAAAAATTGTGTCTTTTCCCTCAAGCCATTAAAGTAACTGTGTACAACGTTTGGTTTTTGGGTAATTAACGTTGCTTTTCCCTTACTGCTTATAAATACCATCCTTTAACCAATTTGGAAAAGCCTTCACAAACAGATTCATTTTGCAAACCACGCACCTGTGTCTTTCAAAAAATCACTGACAATCCCAAGGCCAATTGACTATGCTAACAGCAGACACAACGTTTTGTACACTGGGCAGTTACAAATTTTGCCCATTACATATTCCTTTCTTCTCCCGGTCTCTGTATTTTATCCCTCTCTCTCGCAAATTTGGAATTGGTTTGAGGGAGTTAGAAAGATGAGAAAAAGAATGGTATGATTGGAGGACTCTGAAAAATGTTGCATGTCATGTGTTTGAGGAAATTTCTCTTTGACAGCTGGTACATAATCCTTTGATTCAATCTTTTCTTTTCCCTATCTTGATATAATTTTTGGCCTTTTGTTGGATTCACAAAATCCAATTGACCACAAGTGTTTAATTTTTGTGTGTAAGGTTTAAGTTGTCACAGAAGATGTCAGCCTTTTGATTTGTGGTGTTGATAAACTCTAAACACATAATCTTCTCTTCCACTAAGTCTCGAATGAAATGATATTGAATTTCGATATGCTTTGACTTTGAGTGTTGGACTAGATTCTTGAATAGATTGATGGCACTAGTATTGTCACAGAAGATGCACATAGTGTATTAAGAGATTCCATAATCATGAAGAAGCTTCTTCATCCGTAATAGTTGAGCACAATAGCTACCCGCTGCAATATACTCTGCTTTAGCAGTTGACAAAGACACTGAATTTTCCTTCTTGCTCATCCATGACACCAAATTTTTTCCAAGATAGAAACATCCACCAGAGGTGCTTTTTCTATCATCAACACACCCAACCCAATCATCATCCGAGTATCGGACTAGACAGTCATTTGAGTCTCTTGAGTGCCAAATTCCATAATCGGATGTTCCATTGACGTTTCAGATGATTCTTTTAGCTGCTATCATATGGAACTCTTTGGGTGCTGCTTGAAAACGAGCACATACCCCAACACTGAAAGCTATGTCCGGCCTACTTGCAGTGAGATATAGGAGACTACCAATAATACTCCTGTAAAGGGTTGGATCTACTTCCACACCGGCGGGATCGAAACTCAGTTTTACTGAGGAACTCATTGGAGTAGATGCATGTTTCTTTGAATCTAAACCAAACCTCTTCACGAGATTTTTGGCATACTTCTTTTGAGATATAAATATCCCATCTTTTCGTTGTTTCACTTGAAGACCAAGAAAGTAGTTTAGTTCCCTCACCATGCTCATTTCGAATTCTTTCTTCATTTCTTCTGAGAATTCTTGAGTTAGGGCATCAATTGTTAAACCAAATACAATGTCATCCACATACACCTGAGCTACAAGTAGATATTTCTCATCTCATTTGACAAAAAGTGTTCGATCGGCTTGACCTCTCTTTAAACCATGATCCAGAAGATATGATGTAAGATGATCATACCATGCTCTTGGCGCTTGCTTCAGTCCATACAAAGCTTTCTTCAATCGTAGCACATGGTTTAGAAAGTGAGGATCTTGAAATTCCTTTGGTTGCTCAACAAATACTTCTTCATGTAAAATCTCATGCAAAAATGCACTCTTTACATCCATTTGATAAAGTTTGAAATTCATGATGCATGCTATGGAGAGAAGAATACGGATTGACTTAAGTCTTGCTACAGGAGCAAATGACTCATCAAAGTCTATTCCTTCAACTTGAGTATAACTGTGAGCCACCAATCTAGATTTGTTTCGCACAATTTCACCATCCTCATCGGTCTTGTTCTTGAAGATCCACTTGGTACCAATAAAATCCGGCGAAACTTTCTGTTTGGCAAAAAGTTTTGTTTTGTTTTACCAAGTTTTTACCCACACTATATATACCCTTATTACCCACAAATTGTTAGGGGTGTTTTTCAAAGAGAAAACCCTAGAAAATACACTTGAGAGTTAGAGATTGTTACACCCACAATCATCTACACATTTCCTTGTGGTTTTTCTCAACTCCTACCTCTCTATCTTTATATCATTGAGAGGTTACTAGCCCAAACACTTACCACACCCATTCTGAGTGTAAAGTGAGATTTTGGTGCTGCTGGGAAGCATTGGAAGGACCCATTCATTGGTTGATGCAATCGGGCTAAATTGCGGGATCCGGAAAGCTGGAGAAGACAAGGCTCCGAGAAGTCAGTTGGTAGCAGGAGCTTGGAGGGCTTAAGTACATGGGGTAGACTAGGCTTGGAAGGTCTTTTGTTATTCATGTACTCTAAATTTATTCTCTAGTGGATCAATTTCGACTTGGAGGGTCGCAAAGAGGTTTTTTGCCGAGTTTTTCAGTTTCCTCTTAAATAACACGTCTCGGTGTTATTTTGTGTTTGCATCTCTCTTCCCTACTCTTTAAGCTTTCATTTTATTGTTGATAATGGATTAATATGGCTTAGGGTAGTATTATCGGTTGTTTGCGTTTATTTACTCTTGTTCCGTACTTAGTATAAGTTAGAGTAAAAGTTATCTAGCCGTAATTTTTAATTGGGGGTTTGAACAAACTCTTATGTTTTAACACAAATTCGAGCTTTCATATCGTCATTCTTTGCCCATTCTACCTCTAATTCGGTCACTCATGGTCATCTTTAATGCATCTTATGAGTTTACATTCTAAAGTCCAAACTCAATGCATCATCAAGCTTCTACCTTGAGTTTGAGGGAGGATGTTAGTGTATCATGGATATC
This sequence comes from Quercus glauca, assembly GCA_023736055.1. Classification (NCBI taxonomy): domain Eukaryota; kingdom Viridiplantae; phylum Streptophyta; class Magnoliopsida; order Fagales; family Fagaceae; genus Quercus; species Quercus glauca. The sequence continues at coordinate 20,206,346 of CM043321.1, read as the reverse complement.
ACTTTTTTTTTTTTTTATATATATATAATATAGAAATTCTACTCTAACCTAATTTAAATGCAAATGTGTGTAAAGCTCCCTATTAGACACTTGAACTCTAACCCTTACGCCCCACAACCCACAAGTTTACATTCCAAAGTCCAAACTCAATGCATCATCAAGCTTCTACCTTGAGTTTGAGGATGTTAGTGTATCATGGATATCACATTTGAGTCCAATCAAGGGATTCTCCTAAGTTAATTTTAGTTCCCATGTATATCCTACCTAGGGTTCACTATATTTATATAGTAAAGATGTAGCCGCAAAGGGAATTTCATTGTAGATGTAAGTCATCAAGCCCAACCTCTCTCTCTCTTATTTTCTTTATTTTATTTTAGTAGAAATTACATGTTACCACCCTAAAACTATACCGCAAATTACATTTTGCACTCTAAACTTTCCAAATGCATGTTTTCTACCCTAAATTATGACCCTTCTTACACTTTGCACCCCGACATTAAGTTTACCATTAACTTGAATGGAAGAGTATGACATCACGTGAAAAAACCAAATTGTCTATCTTCTCGATCCCTTAAAAACAAAGAAAACATTACACTTTACCATCCTAAACTATACTCTCAAGTCTTGATTACACTTTTGCACTCTAAACTTTGGATTTTTATCCAAGTTAACAGCAAATTTGAAGTCGGGATACAAAGTATAACAATGGTCATAGTTTAGGGTGCAAAATATGCATTTGAAATTTTAGGGTGCAAAGTGTAATTTAGGGTATAGTTTAGGGTGGTAAAGTGTAATATAATAACATTTTTGAACAAGGATGGTTTCAACAACATTCAAATCCTTTTAAGTATCCTTAGCAAGAGGTGGCATAAAATTTAGGCATGGTATGGTAGGACGGGGTTTGGGCTAGCCTTTGGGTATCCAAAGGAAGAAAGAATCTAGTGGGGTTAGGGAGGAGAGGGACAAATTGAAGAGACAATGTTGAATCTCAATAGATCATAGCAACAATCCCACACTGCCATTTATAATACATCCTTTTACATTTTTAAGTAGTCTATAAAGGATTCTACTTGCCATACTTTGTGAACTGTACTTAAAATGACTTCACTAATGTGTGCCTCTAAGAGTGGGAAGGCCTATACTGTCTGTTGAAAAACAAGCAATAGGCAATTGAGATAAAGCTTGTATATTGGCTAATTTAGCAAATGAGCGAAGGCCAACCCTAACTTTAAGCTCAACTATTAGACATGATGATCTCAAACATAATGATGTTCTCATGAAAAATCTTGTCAGTATGAGACTCGATTTAAGTATAATATTATATATAGACTTAATATTTTTTTTTTTTTATAGAAATATTGAATTATATAAGTTTGTAGATAAGTTCAAAATTTACCAAATTATTATTTATAATTTATTGATAATATAAATAGCCTATTTTGTAGTAAAAATTATTTAAATTTTTAACAATACAAAGTTTGTGAATCTATTTTTCATAAGTTCATAAAAAAAATCACTCTATCTAATTATCTAAGTAGCCAGTGAACAAGCTTGAGCTTATCTAATAAGAAAATGAACCAAACTTCAATATACAATCTAATTTGTTTAACAAATATATATATTATAATTTGGTAATGAGTTTGAACTCAGCTCATGTTCAAAATAAAATCAAATGAACAACCCTAAACTTTTAATGCTCAGCTCATTTACAACCTTAGGCCCTTAGGCATATACATCACTTCTAGCATAATTCTGACTTAGAAACATTTTGTCGTAATCCTGTGCATACTAGATTCATGACACTAATTTTTCAATTAAGGAAAATGGTGGGAATCAACAGTTTAAGAGGTATAGATTGAATTACTATTTAGAAACTACTGGCTAAACCATCCGATAACTCATAACTTCCGCTTATTTTTTTTTACCTTTAAAATGAAGATTATGAAGTTAACCAATGAGTAGCAGTGCTGCAGTGGACTATGGTAATCTTGTTGTTTGATTTTTTTGGGTAAGTTGAATATAAAAGTGTCTGCTGAAAGACAAGCTCAACTTCTTTAAGCCTATGTAAGTTGTAATTTACATTTAAAACATTATATGAAGTAAATTTACGGCCTAAGTTTAATGTCTCTTCCACTCTTAATCTGTAATGTATATGACAGTTTCACAGAAGTAATTATCCAAATTTACGCCAAACCACCACCCCCACCTTAAAATTAAATTTTAAATTAAAAAAAAAAAAAAAAATTGAGGAAGAAGTTAAACAACCAATACATGCCAGAAGATAAGGAAATGGCAACCAAAAGGCATTAAAGACCCTTTTAGCTAGTATTTACAAGCACATATCAGTAACTTAGTTGGGCACTGAACTATGATGACAGTACCACAAACAAGACAACTTTTCAATTACAAATGAATAATTTGAAAAGGATAGCTATTCAAAGAAATTTGAGAGATGTTATTATAAATTATCATGCTCAATAACCTGTGCCCCCCTCCAATCTTCACCAGGTTTCACAATGACAGGCTCCAGTATAGAAGCAAGGCCAGTGCAGATAAAGTAGTATTTCCCATACTTCTCTGACAAGGAACCTGGGCTAGATAAATAAATGTCTTCAAAACCCATCCGTACCACCCTGAAGACAAGCTCACGTCCCTAGTGTGCAAGAATCAAGTTGAAAAAAGAAAAAATTGAGTATATCATGAATAGGTTCATATCTACTGAAAACACCCATTGTGTTTCATTTCATGTACTTTTCACGATAAGAGTGTAAGAATTGTAGAACCATAGTTGATTGACAATGTAACCAAACATAAACTTATGCATGAAATAAAAGAGAATTTTTTTTCAAGGTTAAGATTTTATTTTCTGTATTTAATAGTATACATAATGCCATATGATGCAGTATTGGATACATATTTAGATATGTAATTTAATCTGAATCATGAAATGAATCTATTTCAAATGAAGATGATCATTTTCTTTTTTTTGGTTCAAAGCAGTTGATCATAGACATCTATAAGTAAATTTCCTCAAATTTGAAAACTTCCATTTGCACAAAGTTTTTGATAAGCCCAAACTGTGTGAATTGTTCAAGGCATTGGATGATTCGGAAAATCATATTTGTAACAGCGAAACATTCATTCACCACAGATACTATTGTTATATTCATACCACATCTTGGATTAGAAGTGGAAACATCATGGTTACCTGATCAATTATTTCAAATTTTGAAGGTAGGGTGTTATAAAATCCCTTCAATCTCTCTTTTGGAGGGACGGCATAAACTCGGCTGAGCTTGTTATTCAAAGTGGTGAAGGGCACATCTTGTAGAGTCCACGAGTCACGTTTATCTTCAGGCTCAGAACCAAAAGAGAACCATCCAGGAGACTCAGTTTTCATTGCTTCAGCTGGTGATAGAATTGCAAAGGGCGAAGAGAGAGGAGGGTGTGAGCAGTAAGAACTGCACTGAAGACCTTGTATGGCTGTCCCATTTCGTTTTTTAGATATAAAATGGCTCAGTATAGCATTGTTTAAAGTCACTGCCTTGCGGCCATTATTCTTTATTACAACAGCTGTTGCCATGCTTAGTGGATAGAGTGACACAACATAGGTAATATCAAGTGTTCCACTAGTACAGCTCAATTCAACCTGCAGTGCAAGTGAGAACATTTTCTCATCAAAATTTTTTAGTCTCAGGATAATCTTCAAAGATTCACATTTATATATGTCAAAGCATAGGATCATATATGAGCTTTAAATCATGTTTGAGAAACCACGTAAGTAAATTCCCAAGCCTCTGGAGAAATCATAATTTAGAAGTTTGTCAATCAGTCCCCAAAACAGAAACATGGATGTTAATGAGGAGATGATATCCAAATAACCAGTTGGATAATTTTTTAATCAATAATAATTTTGGTATTTATGAATCTTCATCACATAATTACAAATTCATCTGACACAAAATTCAGGGAAGAGAAAAAAAGTGTCAAGGAAGTGACTTTAAAGATCCCCTCCATCTTTTAGAGTTCTTGGTTATTTCCATCATTTTATTTTGCAAAACTGAAACTAAATGGAAATGCTAAATTGAGAGGCACTTCCCAGTTGAAAAATATTGTTGTTAACCATAGTGGCACTTGAATAAGATTAATGGAGAAAATAATACCTGAAGAGCATCAATGGCATCGTAATCAACATCTTTTACAGACCATTTAGAAGTACTGGGGAGAAGAGATGACCCTTTAGAACCAGGTTCGGAAAACTCATTGATGACCAAGCCTATCCCACCCTTGGATTTGCTAGAATCTGCTCCAACAGATGGAATTGTATAAAGAACCTCCGTGAAACCATCATCCTTCCACTGGACTTTTGGCTTGTATGAAGTGACATGGGCATCGGGTATTCGAAGCTTTACAGAGCTGCCATTTCTCACTGTCAGCTCTACCATTGGAACATTGTCAGACTCCAAGAACTTGATGCCTTTCCTGCCAAATTTTGCATCAAGAGTCTCTGCTATGGAAATGGTAGTTGCAGGAGAAGAGGTAGAAGCCTTTATTATGTTTGGTTTTGGGAGAGGGAAGGATAGAAGAGAAGCCATGAGAGAGAAAAAGAAAAGAAAAGAAAAGAAACTGTTTTTAACTACTTCCACACACACAAGTGACTAGTCTGCTAGGCTCATCCTAAACGCTTCTAACCGTTTTGTCTGGTTTTGTGTTTTTTGGCTTTTATACTTGGCACTTTTTCTCCTGCACCCAGAATGTCTCACCAAGTAAAAATCTCTACCAAGCTTATTTCCTAATGTGATCGTCAAGATATTTTGTTTGAGTCATCAGAGTTTTTCACAATTAATGTACACTGCAGTACTGTTACTCTTATCTCTAGACCACGTTAGTGCCAAAAAAAAAAAAAAAAAAAAAAAAGAAAAAAAAAGAAAAAGGAAAGGTATTGGGCCAGATCAAAGTCACATATCTGCCAAAACCCATTATCCTTATTTTCCTTATATACTTTGAGTGATTTTTGTGACACTGCTTTACATATCGAGTTATTTAATTTGTATATATAAAACCACAAAGAGTTGTAGAATGTATATAAAATTTCTCCCTTTGATGAAAATAATGAAACGTTTTCAAAACTTTAATTATTAAATTGATACATTTAATAATATATAGATCAAATTAAATTCGGGCATATAGCTCATGAATTAAAATACTACTTTTTTCATACCAAATTGTTGATTATATTTTAAAATTTTAAGGGAACGTCATTTTAATGCATTATCATTCAAATGAAAAGATATAAATTTCTAAACCTAACCTCATTAATTTAATATCCAATAAAAAATATGTAATACTTTTGACAGAAGTATTACATAGATATATATATGTAATACTTATATCAATTTATCAAGCTTTTAGATAAATTTAAAATTTTAGATATATATAATGAAATTTAATATAAATATATTAATTTAATATCAATTTATCAATTTATTTGAATGACAATGCATTCAAAAGTATTATATATATATATCTCTTCAAAAGTATTAAATATCTAAACACAACTTGTAAAAAATTCATTAAATCTAATTTAATTCTTTTCAATTTTGAAGGAAATAAAAATTTAAGGTTTTAAGGAAATACGGAGAATGAATGTTTCTTCTTACCCATTCTATTCCCTTTTATTTAAATTTTCAAACAAGAAAATGAACTTTCTATTCACTCTATTAAAATTCTCAAACAATAAATGGAAAAAATATTCTAAAATTAGACTTTTTAATTCATTCTATTCTATTTCATTCCCTCCTCCTAATCGAGGGCTAAGTTAAAGGAAAATAAATGGGTATGAAAAAACACTTATTTCTCTCTAATCCCTCAAAATCTCAAATTTTCATTCACCCTAAAATTATGAAAAATTAAAGAGAATAGAATTAGATTTAATGAATCATTTACTAAAAGAGTAAAATTTAGCTACAAAATTAGTTGTCAGTTAAAGTTACTACCTTACTTAATATCTTTTTATTTGAAGTGAATTTTAACAAATCTACCATTAAATTACATTTTCTTCTTATATCCTCCATACTTGCAAAATTTCTAAAAAAAAATAAAAATCAATAATTATGTCATTAATAAATTATTTAAATGGCAAGTATTTGTGATTTAAAATTATGTATAAAATATAAACTTAAAGATCATATAGTAAATAATATCTGATTGACACAAAATTTAACATATGTATTAAGAGTGTAAAGAACATGCAATTTAACGATTAGATTTTCAAAATACATAATAATGTTTATTTAAATGAGTAAAATTGTAATATAAAGTTACAACCAATTTTGTAACTAAACTTTGTCTTTACTAAAACTCCCAAAATACCCATATATATTTAGTCATTTTATTTAAAATAAAGGTCTAATAATAATATTATCATAAAATAATTTATTTTATTTTATTCTATATTACTCCAAAAGAAAGTGACTTACCTCATATCCTTTATTTTAAAACATCCAAACATGATTATTTAATTTCTTTCACATTCCATTCCCTTAAATACATTTTATTCATCTTCATTCCTTTATAACAATGACAAAATTTAGCAACAAAATTAAATGTAGTCTAAAGTTACAAACTTACTTAATAAAATAAACATTACTACATATTTTGAAAATCTAATCGTTGAATAAACATTACTACATATTTTGAAACTCTAACCATTAAATTGCATGTTTTTTTATGCTATTAACACGCATGTCAAATTTTTAGTCAATTGAATATTATTTACTATATAATCTATAAGTTTTTATTTTATGCATAATTTTAAACTACAAAAATTTGCAATTTAAACAATTTATTGATGACATAATTATTAATATTCAATTTTCTAAAAATTTTGCAAATATTGAGAATATAAGAAGTAAATATAATCCAATAATAGATTTATCAAAATTAACCTCCAATAAAAAGATATTAAGTAAGATTGTAACCTTAAATTATAACTAATTCTGTAACTAAACTTTGTACTTATGATAATTCCATTTTATTTCATTTATGAACTCCCAAAATAGCCCATAACCGCGTAACCCATCTACATAAACAAGTTCCATTTAAAAATCATAACCACTTTCTGCCAACTGCACAATTACCCCATTACTCCCAACCCAAAGCCAATAAAGGGAACATTACAAACTAAACTTGTGCTACTCAGCTCTTTTGCGTTAAGGCCAACATAGAACTTTTCCATATGGAGTGATGAATTTCATTTATAGTCTTAACTAAATGGTGAACAAGCACAATGACGTTTGATTTGAAAGCTACAGGCCCAATACATGAATTTGTAAAACCACCATCACTCCCAACAATAGCACAATATACAAAACAAAAAATAGGATACACTTTTCCTACCGTAAACAAAATTTTCTTACAAACGAAGTTTTCAGCATCTGAAAGAAAACAACAGATGCCTAACGAAGTCCAAGAACCTGCTTATGAGAACTAAAAGCATGACCAAAATATCAATTGCCGTTTCAACTAGTCCTCATCCATCCCTGCTGCAGGCTGACCTCTCTTTGGACCACCTGCTGGTTTTGCCATTATAATCTGTGACATAAAAAGGGATGGTATAATTAATAAAACTCGTGGAAAGAAAAATTACCAAAGTAACTGAGATTCAGTTTCATATATGTTATAATTAATCAGGTGATCTAAAACCTATTGTAATTAACAATATAAGCAGGCAAAAAGTTCACTCTTCTGATTAGAAGTTTCATATATGTGCACTCTTCTAATTAGCCCAGTTATTTTATGCCAAATTCCATGCTTGCTAACAAGTTCGAGAGGTTACATAGGTATTTTTCTGTGGGGTGGTGTACAGGACAACGTGAAATACCACTTGGTGGTTTGTTCTCAAATTCAATATTGAGGTTTGGGTATTGGGAAGCTTGGTACTTTAAACCCAGCTCTCTTGGGAAAATAGCTTTTGCATTATGCTATATAAAGGGATCTTTTGAAAAGGATTGTGGGAGCAAAATATTGAGAGATGGGGTCACTGGTGTTATGCTGAGATTAGGGGTGCTCATGGAGTGAGTCTGGAAGCACATTAAGAGTGGTCGGAGATCTCTCAAAGCATATGAAATTTTTTCCTCCAGATGGGAGACCTATTTTGTTTTGGCATAAAATTATGAAAAAGGCATTTAAGCTATACAAGAAAATAAAAAAGGCACTATGGTTTATAAACTTTGGAGAGTTTTTACAGTTACAGAAATCCAAACCAAGTGATATTTGACAGTTCAAGCAAAAAACTAATTTCCTTGATAAATAGAAAAAAGATTTGCCTAATATACTAGTTAATTACCTGGTCCACCCGCAGTACAGTGCAAGCAGCATCTGCAGCATATTTGAGAGCAAAGAACCTGTACAAAAGCCAAAAAAATTAAGTATTAAAAAGAAGCAATTATGCTTGTAAATACACACAATGAATGCCTGTAAAAAAAGAAGCACAATGATTCCAACTTTAAATCATCGCAAAACAATGCTACATCAATTTCTTAAGGTTCCATATTTTGGAGGGAAATTTTATAAGACTACACGATTATCTTAGAAAATTAAAGTCTTTACTAGTAACTGTAATATGACAGTAACCATGCCCAAGTCCATTCTCCACTTATGAGTTCAATTTCCATATCTTCTTATAATTTTGATTATGTAGAAGTACTCAGCCTCAAGAATCTGAAGTTCCAAACTCTTTACTAAAAAGAATTTTATAAAAAGAGTAGGATTTTTATAAAAAGAAACTACTGAAATGCACCCACAGAAGCTTTTCTTGCGTGAGGATGACAATATGACATGTAACATCAAGTTGAGAAGAATCTTACAAATTTTTTTTTTTTTGATAGAAAAAATAATTTTATTAATAAGAGACTACTTCATGAGCAAAGGACATGAAGAAGCCAGAAGAATCTTATACGGTTCCGAAGGTCAAGTGCTTAGGAGTCTACAATAGAACAGTTTTCAATTTGGCCTTGCTTAGGAGTCTACAGTTAAACAGCTTTAAATTTGGTCATTTATATCATACGTAGAGGTTAGTTTTAAATTAGCACATATGTGATTTTTTACAACTCCAACAAACTGAGGGTATTTTGATGATTGAGCCAAGCCTACAACTTTCTATGAGTTTCTTAAGTGTCTTGGAAAAAAATTTTATGTCCAAGTTACTTTTTTATTGTGTTTTATCAGCTGTTTAGTTTACAAGTCAATTCAAGAGTTATACTGCTAGCACTCATTTAAAAAAAAAAATTAGAAAGAGAAAGTTATAATGCTGGTAGGACAAGGAAAACTCTCCTCTCTTTCTCTCTCTCACACAAACACACCATCAGGCATCAGAAGTCAGAACTACAATAACCAACACAAGTTTTTGACAAAAGCATGATTGGTGACAAGACAATAAGAACCAGCTTACTTAGTGATGTAGAGGTCCCAGACACACAAGGTTGAGACATCCTTGCAAACGCCTTCCTCCAAGTCAATACCCACTTTGCTATTACCAGATGCATGTTCAGCATATAGAGAAGATATGATCTCCATTGCATTAAGCCCAGCATTCTCAGCCAGCGTTTTAGGAACCATCTCAAAACTTTCAGCAAATTTTGCTATTGCATACTGATCCAATCTGCATATTCAATACAAGGTCTAATCTTTAGTAGTTTTTCCAGTCATGCCTCACTGACTGAATCAGTGAAAAACAAATACAAAAACAAAAGGTCAATTGCTTCTAGTTAGAATAAGCCCCAATTGTAAATTTTGTTTGAGGAATGACGTTAGAGCACACATAAAAGCCATTTGTTCCATCTCAATGTAGAAAATTTTTTAAGGCCATGAGGGAGAATTCAGAACATTACACGACCTTATTTCAACCAACTCTTTATCCAATTCTAGTAAATGATAGAAGAAAGAAATTTGATAAAAGAATAGTTACACTGACATCACAATACATGGTACTCATATAAGACACAAATGACATGGGCTTTTGTATGGTACATAATTTCATTTTCACTAGTTCTTTTTTCCTCATTTTTCCCAAAATCATTCATGTCAGTGCAGTTACATATTTTGAAACTAATGAGTAAAGAGACATTTGTAAATTACCCTGTTTCTTTGTATGAGAATTCCTTCACTCTTTTAGCTAACTCAATCTCGGTAGCGGCAGCTCCAGGTACAATACGGCTGTCCCGGCACATAGCCTAGCAAAAAAGAATTAAGAAAGCACTAATATGAAAAATGATGCAAACACCTAACACACAAGTTTCAGAAGAACTACAATCTAACCATAATCATAAAGGTAAATCATTACCAGCCCATTAGAAAGTACAGATTTTGAGTATTCTATATAAATTACCTTGTACGTGTTGACTCCATCATCAACTGCTCTTTCAAGGTCATCTAGTATACTATCAGTACTTCCTCGTAAAACCACAGTGGAAACAGAGTTCCCACCTTCTTCATTCTTGACAATAATGACCTAAATATATTTATTTGGAAAGGATGAAAACATCATGCAAACAGCAGAAGAAAGAAAACAAGAGAAAAAAAAATTCCTGAAACTAACACTATACTGAAGCAACATCTTAAACATACCCTAACACCACCAATTTCCTCAACTGAAATAGAATCAACATATCCCAAATCATCTGGGTTAGGCTGGCTAAGCTTCAGCTGATGCAAGAACACAGAAAACATTAAAGGCCAATTTGAAAAAGTGCCAATAAATTATCAAGTACTAGGCACAGCTACCATTGCAACAGCACCAGTTGTTCGGCAAAATCGACGCAACTCAAATTTTGAAGAGATCTTCAGAACCATGAGCCTGCACGCAAGAACTATTAAATTAGAAACACTATAACTCTCAAAAATCTATAGAATAAAATATTAAAACTTAACATAAATGGGCAGACTATCAATATTCATCAGATCTAAAAGATTGTACAATATTAACGTGCATGCATACTTGCATTACAACAACAGAATAAATAACTGAAAATTAGGAGAAAATAAAAACTTGACATACTTATAACGCTCGCAGAAGTGTAATGCCATCTCTCCCACCGCTGCTCCACTGACAATTACTTTGGCACCTGAATCTGCAACTGATTTGATAAGCTCCTCAATCTTTGCTTCTTCAGTTTTTGAATAGTTTTCTAGCTACAAGATGCCAAGACACAAAGAAAAAGGTTGCCAGTCAAGTTATGTAACAACTGATTAAAGAAAGGAAGATAATTGTGCAAAATTTTCAGTGTGCTAGATGTATGGCAACCAACATTAGATTCAATGCTTGCTAAGACAAAAATGATAACTGAAAACAATTACAAAAATGTGAACCAAAAGAAAATTATTGAAATTAGATAGAAAAGAATACCAATCATTTACCACTAATTATGATTAAACCCTAGTGGTAAATGATTGGTATGATTTTCTACCAATCATTTACCACAAGGGTGATTATTGAAATGAAACCTTTATTGGGCAAAAGTGACCTAATATTTTATAGTTCTGATCATGGTTCTTTTTACCATGCGTTAATGTGTCTCCAGAAACTCAATTTTTCACTTCAAATCATGGTAGTCAGAGGCAAGCCAGGTGCTTGCCTTTATACCCAGGCGAGGCAAGGTGCTCAGCTTTAGAGCCTAGGCAAGCACCTTAAACCATGAAAAAATGCACTAAGGCGAGAGCCTCAGTAAATTTAATTTTTAAGTTTTTTATAGAATTTTTTTGTTAAACCTATTGCTAAATTAATTATTTATAGAAGTTTTTGTAGAACCTATTGTTAGATTATTAACTTAATAAAGTTTGTTGTAGTCCTATTTTTAGGCCAATTAATTTACAAAAGCTTGTTCTAAATTTTTATTTTTATTTTTATTTTTTGATAAGTAAAAAGCTTGTTCTAAATTTTATTGTAAGATTAATTAATTTATAGAAGCTTGTTGTAAAACCTATTGTTAGAATAATTAATGATGCCTAAAGCACTAAACCGTGTAAAGCTTATTTTGAAATTACCTAATTGACCTAATTTCAACATGCAACACATGTAAAAAAACACTTGATAATAATATTTCAAAACATGACATACATATCATTTAAGTTATCTATGTATAATAACTATATTTAATTATTTGGTGCCACGCTTTAATCGGGCTAGCGCCTTTTTGTTGCCTCACGCATCTGCGTTACAAGGCCTTAGCACCTTAAGGCTGCCTTTCGCCTTTGACTACCTAGCTTCAAATCAGGCTAGAATTAAAATGTCAAGACTTACATTATCAGGGTTCAAAGTATGAGCTCTTGCCCACTTGTCTAGAAATTCTAAACAACGGTGCAGCAGCTTAGTCTCTCACAATTTTGGATTTAAGATCATTGAAATTACTCGAAAAATAATAATAACAAAAACCACCATAAGTCACATGAGAGATACTTGTAATTTACACAATAAGCCACATGACAGAAGCTGACATATAAATTATATAATACTAAATTTATCAAAACCAACATTTTTTTTTTTTGATAAGCAATGAAGCTTCTATAAAATTCTTGAAAGTCTTAATAACAGAGTTTCAACCACATTAGTTTTTTTTTTAATTGCAACTTTTAGTATACATTTGGCATTGGCTTATTTAAATTTTACTGATTACTTTTTGCGGGAAGCAAGCTAAAGTATACTTGTATTTTGAAAATGTGAGGTTTCAAAAAGCTGTACACAAGCCAAAAAGGCTAAAAACTAAACAAAAAGGCTGGATACAAACGGACAATTAATAGCAGAGTTTAATCAAGAAAAAATTAGCTTAATAATTTTAATTAAAAAATTAAGAAAAGCAAGAAAGAAAAACCATTGCAAGCCATGTTATGGTATTAAAAGGATGTGTAGCATTTACCCAAAGTTACATGAAGGAAACACATGAAAACCGATTCTGTAGTATTTCTACCTATGATCTAAAGACACGTGTCATTAACACATAAGTAAAACATCTTTTTAAATGTCTTTTGACCATAATAAAAGTTGGATAGTACGACATATGACAAGCAAAAAAGAGACATTTTGATATGTTAGCCCGGGGGGGGGGGGGGGGGGGGGGGTTGAGGGAATAAAAAGAAGTCTTAATTAATGCTATAACAGATGGCAAATCCTCAAGCTTTACTGGCCCAAGGAGTTAGTTTTTGACCTATTAACAAATTGTTGCAATTCCAAAAATAAATTTGATTTACCATAAATTAGTTATCAAGATAAGAACTTCTAAAAAAAAAATTCCAAGCTAGCATCCAGCTCCTCCCCAAACTCCACTGTTGCTTCCCTTTGCCCACTGTCATATTTTTTAATTATTTATGTTTTATTTTTTAAATATATGTGACAGAAGACTTGATCCTTTATCGATTAGCTTGATATTGCAAGTTCATACTTATTTCACCTCAAATCGGGCTAGAATTAAACTTCAAGACTTACATTATCCAGGATCAAATTCTAAGCTATTGCCCACTTGCCTAGAAATTCTAAACAATGGTGCACTAGCTTTGTCTCTCTCAATTTTGGATTCAAGATCACTGAAATTACTCAAAAAATAATAATAATAATAACAAAAAAACACCATAAGTCGCATGAAGAAAGATGCATGTAATTTCTGCAATAAGCTATATGACAGAAGACAACATATAATACTAAATTTATCAAAAAAAATTATTATTATTATTGATAAGTAATGGAACTTCAATGCACATTCTTGAAAGTCTTAAAAACAGAGTTTCAACTAGATTAGTTTTTAAAAATTGCAACTTTTAATAGTAGAGTTTAATCAAGAACAAATTATGTTAATAACTTCAATTAAATGAATTTTAAAAAAAGCATGAAAAAAAAACCATTGTAAGCATGTTACAGTATTGAAAGAATGTGTAGCATTTACCTGAAGATACGTGAAGAAAACACATGGAAAACTGATTTTGTAGTATTCTACATATGATCTAAGACGTGTCATTAACACATAAGTAAAATGTCTTTTTAGATATCTTTTGACCAAAATAAAAATTGGATACTACAACATATGAAAGGAAAAATGCAGACCTTTTGATATGTTATAAGGGGGAAAAAAAGAAAAAGAAGACTTGAGGGCATGATGACATCATTTTTGAAACCAACAATACAGGGTGAAAATTGGCCATCACAAGGTGAGGGCAAAGTAAAACAAGATGACTTTGTGAAATGACTAAGATGTCCAAAGTCCAAACCTAGAAGGTTAGAACCTGAGACTAATGACATTCCCAACAGTGCAATAGTAGACCAATCACATACCCAAGATTCTCACATTCCAATGAGATCACTACATGGGCTACCCAAAGAACAATAAAAAACCAGGATCATTATTTCAATGATCTAGAGGCGATAACTATATTGGCTTTCACCCATGTGGCTACATACATCAAAATAAATCATTAGTACTTTATGTTTCTTGTACTTTTTTAATTGAGATACGGACAAGGTATGGGCCAATTCTTTGGCTACTTAAAAGGAGGCAGGGCAGGGATGATGAATTTACCTACACTTGTCTTGTTCGTGAAAAATGCCACTCAAAAAAATTTGCAAAGTATTTGCAAGTAACAAATATAAAACAGGCATGCATATTTATATACTAAGCTTCTAAAAACATTCTTTGACCATGAAAAATTGAAACAACCACAGAAAGAGATACAATGAAGAAATCACTTTGGATGGACTTGGAGTAGATAATAAATCAATTACAAGATAACATTTTTGTCTATTGCATAAACAAAATGAAAAAAGAATGGCCACTCAAAAAATTAACTATAGCATCATGTATTATAGAAAGATGACAGATAGAACAGCAACTAAAAGAGGTGTTCCTTGTCAAGATGTACCTGCTCAGCAGAATGAATTAAGACAGTTCCTTTCGTTTCAGTTGCAGAAGAATCAACACCACCAGCAAACACAGCAACCTAAAGGAAAATCATTCAATATAAGCTACAATTTCAACACCATTAATCAAAGGACTTCCCAAATTTAATGAATGCCAGTGAAAATCGTCAATACTTGCAAAAGAAAGAACAATACTATAGACTCAGCAAAGGTAGCACATCTCTTTTTTGATACTATCAGAAGAAAATGAGCTAGAAGTCAATCTTAAAAATAAATATTTGTAAAGAACTGAAAAATGGTACTGCCAACTTACTGGAATAGTTTACTAATTTGCTTTAGCCTATAAAAATAACAAAACCATATATATACACACACCAAGACATTCAATAGCCATTCCTGATAAGAGTTATACTTTTAACGTGTGAGAGCATATCAGTACTAACCTTTGCCTTCTCGATATGCTTTATACTCCCCACAGCATCACTTTTCAAAACCATGCCCCGAACTACTGTAGAATTATGCAGACCTCCTCCCAAGAGCTTAGCAACACGGACATTATCCACATTAAAGTTTGCTGGGTTCTTCGGGCACACTTGGATGCATGCCTGTTAAATGAAAAAGACACAATCAGAACTTTATGCTAATAGGAATTGGGCCAAAATACTATGTTGGTCCCAAAACTTTAGGTTATTTTAGTAGGTGACTATTTTTAGTCCCTAAAAAACCCAAAGTATACAATGTAATTTTAAGCCTAGGAATTATCAATTACAAATAATAGTGGGCAAGATATAATTACATCAGCAACAAGGGAGCACAGGATATCTTCTTGACCAAACTGCTTGCTAGCAACAGCGGCTCTGATGCGAGAAAGAACTTGATCCTTATTACGCACATCCATAGTCTCAGAACCGTTCTCAACCAGCTCATCCAAGATTTCAACTGTCTTATTGATGGCTTTAGTGTACCCACTGATGATCTCACTTGGGTGCAAGCCCATCCTTATAAGTTCCTCTGCATTTTGAAGGAGCTCCCCAGCAAAAGAAATTGTCAGATTAGCACCATCCCCAATTTCCTCTTGTTGGGCCTTGCCGGCCAAAACAAGAATCTTAGCAGCAGGATGCTGAACCTCAAGTTCATTCACAATAGTGGCGGCGTCATTGGTCACAAACAGCTTGTCTAAATGATTGATAACCATCTTGTTCATACCTAAACACAAGATAAATTAAGAACAAACTACTTAGAACTGCTCTATATTCAGTAACAAATAAAGACAGAAAGCACTTAAATGCTAGGTTTTGCACTAACATTTCCATTCCCAAAAGAATCAAATAAATAATAAATTTGAGTTATTCAAATTACTTTATTGTAAAGAGACAATTACTATAATCAAGTGGCAGCATCATTGGTCACAAACAGGTTGTCTAAATGATTGATAACATTTGCGTCCCTACCTAAATACAAGATAAACTAAACTAGAACTACTTGGAAATGTTCTATAATTAGCAAGAAAAAAAAAATCCCAAAAATCAAATTAAATAATAAATTTGAGTTCTTCGAATCACAAAGACATTTACTAGGTTGTCTAAAGGAGTTGATAACATTTGTGTCCATACCTAAATACAAGAAAAATGTAGAGAGAGAGAGAGAGATACCATTGGGACCAAGAGAGGTGCGAGTGATAAGGGAGAGTTGCTTGCAAGCATCGATGTTCTTGAGAACGGCTTCGTCGAGACCAGAGAGGTGCTTGTGGCCTTCTTTCAGCATTGATTGTATTCCATGTGACTGCATTTGTAACCCCATTCTCACTTCTCAGATCGATCGCCTTCTTCGTCTTCCTTAAACCCTAACCCTACTATGGAGACTACCCTCCGAAACAGAAACACACAAAGAAATATATATCTGTGCTTTTTGAATTAAGCCCACCAGTGGAATCAGAAGTGAAAACCGGAATGTCCTAGAAGGCCTAGAATCCGAATCCGAATCCCGATCCGGGTGCGGATCAAGTTAAGGTCCAAGATTCATTTGAAGAAAAACCCAAAGGCCCAGAATGTGGTTTTTTTTTTCTTTTTCTTTTGATAAGAATAATGTGGTTTTTTCTTTCTTCTTTTTTTTTTCCAAAACATCTCTCAAGTTTATATACTAAGCTCGTGTTGTTGGTCCCTCCGTCACTTTATATTTTAAAAAATGAATATTATTAATGTCTTCGTTAATTTGCATTAGTTTTTGCTTATGTGTTTAATGAAATAATAACATTATATTTTTTAAATGATGTGACAAATTTTTTTGTTGTTAAAAAATTACCCATCCCCATAAAAAGAAATCTTTTTTATTCATCTGGGTTCGTATCATGCTAAGTCCACTAGAGATCAACAAAGAGAACAAATACAAATGGAAAGGAATTGATAAATTACAGTTGACTTTATTTTATGAAGGTATTTATTTATCTATCTCTTGACTTGAAATGGGACCAAGTTTGATTTGAAAATGGATCTTAGAGTGTCTAGGGTTAGATTGATCTTCCCAAAGAACACACATCGACGAGAAGGTTTGGCACCTCAATGTCATCTTTGATTCCCTCCCTTTCTTGCTAGGATTGGAAATCATGTATTTTACATATCTAATCACATATCCATATTTCTCATTTTATCCAATCCTTACATTATGTCTCTCGCTTGTCTCTACGAAATAATTGGACAATAGTATAGAATGAAGTATAAGATAATAGAGGTGTTTATTTCTTTGCCGTTATATACTCACTGTGGTACATTTACACTAACATCTAATTGAAGAAATGTTTATTAGGACCAATTTTGCAAGCATCCGATATAAAATGGGATCTTCAACAAGAAAAATAAAAGAAAAGAAGAAAGAAAATTGTATCTCTCACTAGTTTGGAAACAATTCATGTAGTGTAATAAACATGGATGTAAATGAACCGAGCCTTGTTAAGTATTGATGTTCAAACTTGGCTTCAACTTGAACCAAGCATACAAATGGAGGTGTGTAGCCAACTCATTGATCCACTAAAACCGACCCGATCATCCAACTCAACCCATCGAGTTGGGTTGGTTTTCAACGGTTGGTGGTTTGGGTTTGATTGTCAAAAAAATTTGTATGTGGGTCAAGCTAGGTGCAAGTTGCAAATTCACAAATCCACCTACCTTGAATCAACCCACTTATATTTAATATATACTTAAAATATATATTATATAATTTTATTATTTAATCTTTTGTTTAGGAATTGAGTTAGGATAGAACTATGTAATATCCTACTAACTATAAAATAATAAAACCAATTTATGTTGATCTTGTTTCCCAACTTAGTTGAGATAGAACTGTTTGATATCTTGCTAACTAAATGTGTTGTTATTTGATTTGATAATTTGTGTACGGTAGTGCTATTACTTAGAATTTTCATATGGCAAGGTGAGTAAATAAAATTATTTGGTTTGATTATTTGTGTTGGTTTAAACTTAAAGGCTTAAAGCACTAATAAAATAGCTTGTATTTAAATTTGCCTTTTTTATTTTTTGTGTTGGTGTTGTTCTAATACTCAGTTAAATAAATAAAAAATGTCCAACCCAACCTTGTGGGTCAGATTGAAAAAAACCCTAAACCCAACCCATGCACACTTACAAACTATGTTTTAGCTTGAACTTGTCAAATAGTCCAAAACCTTGAGCTTAGCTTGGCTTGGCTTGATTCATTAGTCAACTCGAGCTCAACGCTCTGTTTGATTTGGCGATAATGTTTTCTAGAAAATGAGTCGTTTTCCAAAAAATATTTTCTATAAAACTATCTCATTTTCCTATGTTTTTTAGCAACTTTAAATGAGTTGAAAAACAATTTCATAACTTCCCTTATTTAGCTTGCTATGAGATAGAGTTGTTTTCCAAATAAAATTAGTAGAAAACAATCTCTAAAAATAAGCCATACTTTTTTAGTTGACCAAATATAGTTTTCATTTGACTTATTTTTTCTAATGCTACTAAACATTGAAAAATACAAAAAACTATTTGTACACAATGTTTTCCATTGAAACAAATGAAGCACAAGCTCAAACTCAAGTTTAATATTTAACTTTTGAGCTCGAGATACAATACAAGTACATTATCAAACTCATATTAAACATATTATCAAACTCATTTGATTTAGAAATGTGGTCCCAACTCTCAATTAATTAAAAACTTAACATGATATTAGTTTATTTTTCAAGCCCACATCAATCTTATTACCAAGCCCATAAACCAGCGTAAACCCAGCTTGTTTTTTTTTGAGCTCTATAATTCACAAGCATGTTCATGAACAATTTTTTTTTTTTTTTTTTGCTTGGGCTTTGCTCATTCATTGAACAAGCCTAAAATTAAGGTTCATGTATGGCTTGTTTATAAACAAACACACATGAACAAAATTTTTATTGAGCCAACTATGAGCTATTTATTAATAACATGGTTCATTTACAGTCCTAGAACTAGTTGGGGGTTTTGATGACTTTTTGACCTAACTTGATCATAGTAATAAACGGTATGAGGAAATTTGCTTTTTTTAGTTGGAAATGGGGGTTGAGTTGGTATAGGGTTCACATTTTTAAATTGGCCATGGAATGTTTCAGTTTTTACATAAACTCAAACTCAGTCAAATTATTAAAATATTTCTACCTTTTAATTTTTGTTGCACAAAAGGTAAAGTATCTATTAACAATGTAGTATGCCTCTCTTTTTTCTCTCTTCAAACATTATTTAATTTTGTATAAAAAATTATTAATAATGCATAAAATTGATTAAATAGTATTTTAGATGTTCAATTTTTGGTTAAGTTGACTATTTTTTTTTTTTTTTTTTTACTTTGAGAAAATGGTAAGTGTGATTAAGTCGACTTGATTTGATCCATTTGTTTAAACTCATGATAAGAAAATTTGGTTTTTTAAATATAAATGGGATGTGTTTTTATAAAATTCCTAAAATTTGATAAGAGCATTCTTATTAAGGGTTTTAAATGCTAAAAGATGCTTTTTTTTTAGCATTTTTGACCCAAAAGCTTGCTCCATCAAGAGTTTCAAATGCCAAAAATTTTGGCATTGATGAACAGTGTGGTTTCATACTTGAAACCTCACTATTCACCAATGGTAAAATTTATATTATTTTTTATTCAATTGAGGCCCACTTTATTTCCTTCTCTGCTCTCTCTCTCCCTCTCATTTCCAGTTTCTTTGCTCTCTCTCTCCCTCTGCTCGACGCCTTCCTCTCCGACAAAACCCAGGCTGGAGTATCAAGCCAAGCTGATTTTGTTTTATTCACTCAATGCTCTCTCTCTGCTTTATCTTTCTCTTTCCTCTCTCACTTCTTTCTTCTCTTTTCTCTCTCTGTGCTTCACCGATGTGGTTCGCCAATGAGTGGGCTCTGCCGATGATTGTGCTCCGGCGATTGTGAGATGCGCATGGCTGTGGTTTGGTGATTGTGGTCATGGATCGTGGGTCCGATGGCTGTGGTCCAGTGGCACCAATGGAGATTTCTTCTTTTTTTTTTTTTTTTGGTTTGTGGGTTTTTTTTGGCTATGGGTTGTGGTCCTATTTGGCCGTGGTTTGTGAGTTTTTTTTCCTTTTTTTCTTGCTGTGGTTGGTGGTGTTTTGGTCCGATTGCTGTTGATTTTTTTTTGGTCCAACGGTGGATGTGGATGTGGTGGGTGTGGTGGGTGGATGTGGAGGTTTTTTTTTTTTTTTTTTTTTCTCTGATGTTGTTTGTGGTTGCGGTGGATCTGGCTAGTGGTGGCAATGGTGGGTGGATGCGGTGGTTGTGGTATGCGTGGGTGGATGTGGTGGCCGGCGGTGTTGATAATAATTGGGTTGAGAAAGAGAGAGACAGAGGAGAGAGAAGGAAAAATAAAAAATGATAAAGAAAGAATATTTAAATGGAATGTTAAAAAAAATAGAAGTTTTGATGGAAGAGATGTTGTAAAGTGGGGTGTTAGAGCATTAGCATTGGAAAATTCCCATACTACTCTATTTTACAATTCTAAAAAATCACTTTATCATTATACCATACCATTTTACAATACCTCCACATCCCAAACTTCAATTTCCCTCTTTTACTCATTAAAATAATATATCTACATAATAAAATAATATATCTTAAAATTATATCTTTTCTCTCCAATCTCTCTCCTCTTTCCTCTCTCTCATTTTCAGCTCTTTTCTTTGTAACTTCCGCCGGAGCCATCTTTTCCCATAAAACCCAAAACTCGGCTTCAATAAAACCCAAAACTTCATTCGCTCCATGACGAGCTCGTACTCGCACTGCTCCGGTTGTGGATCGTGGGTCGTGGATCGCGAATTCGTGATATGGGTTTCGTCGTGCTTGATGGTTGTGATTCGGTGGGTTTCGCCATGCTCGATGGTTGTGATTCGTGGATCGCGAATTCATGATATGGCGTCGCCGTGTTGGTTTCGCCGTGCTCGATGGCGTGATATGGTGCTGGGTTGGCTATGCTCTGTGGTGCTGGGTTGCGGGTGGCTGTTTTGGTTTTTGGGTTGGCCTGATATGGTGCTAGGTGGCTGTTTCGCCATGGTGTTGGTTTTTGGGTTGGCGTGATATGGTGCTGGCTGTTTCGCCGTGATATGGTTTTTGGGTTTAGCGATGGAGAGACAGAGATGAGAGATGAGAGACAGAGGAGAGAGAGTCAGATAAAATATTATTATTTTTTTACAATACTTGCTACAGTGCAATTCTATGTTTAGAATTGCACTGTAGCAGTATTGCAAAAAAATTTGCAATACTGCTGTTTAGCATTCCCCAATGCAGATGGTTTTGGGGCTTAAAATTTCAAATTTTCCTTAGATTTGGCATTAGCATTTCCCAATACTAATGCTCTTATATGTTATAAAATTGGGATTTGAGATAGTAAAAATGTTAAATTTTTTGCAATCCTTGATAAGAATGCTCTAAGGTTAGAGTTAGAGGGTGTTTTTTTTTTTTTTGAGAATTAATGGGCTTGGTTAAAAAAAATTGTTTCATTCTAAACATGATCCATTTTCATTATGAAAAAAGAAGAAGTTTTCTTGTATATATACAGCGAGGCTAAACACAATTTTTTCATTGTGGCCTTAGGTTACAACTTACAATTAGTTTTTTTTTTTTTTTTTTTTTTTGAGAGTCAACTTACAATTAGTTTTATAGCTAAACTTTATCTTTAAATAAAAATCTCTTACTATATGTAGTAAATTATGGCTCCCTTGTTACATAATATTATCAACATTGACCCAAAAATCAACTTTATCCTAAGAGTTTTCTCAAAAAAAAAAAAAAAAAAAACTTTATCCTAAGAGGAAAAAGAAACCATAAATTAATTATACGATGGATGAGCAATTTTATTTCAAAAGAAATGTACAGATCAGAAACTCAACTAAACAGGACAACAACAACACCACAACAATTTTCAAATCACCCATGGAATCATGCTATTATCCTCCAATTTAAAGAAGAAGAGGAAAAGTGTCTCTCACTTTCTTTAAGTTGATATTTTGTTCCGATTCATCACTTCAAACCCAATTAAAAAGAAACACATTCTACTACCAGTAGATTATTTATGAAAGCTCATTCTCAAGCAACATGTTCAAAAGTATTCCATATGCACTCCTATCGCATCTAAATATACACCACTTCTTCCATGGAAACCAACAACCTTTCCTGCAGCAACACTTGATGTGAAAGCATGACCAATCTCATCACCATAGGGCCCATATCTGCCATTGTTTGTGTAGAATGTTATGGACCGCAAGGCTTCGAAGTTATCAGTCCCTTTTACAGGTCCAGAAAATCCCACAACGCCAACCAAGAATTCCTTTGATATATCAAACTTTATCTGCCAAACCAAAACACAGATTTTGCGTAAAATAAACTTTTGGTCCCTATGATGTATTAGTATATGTTTAATTTTGGTCCATCAATTCTTTAAGAGTTTGGATTTGGTTTTTGAAATTTTAAAGTAGGTAATAATTTGATCTCACCATCTAAGCTAACCATATAATTATTACGGGACCGCTCAAACCCATTCCCATTAAAAAAAAGAAAAGAAAAAAAGAATCAACCCATGGATGGAACTCTGGAAGGCCAAGATTATTCCAATTATAAAATTGGAAAAGGCCAAAATTCAAACTTTTTTAAATTTAAATACCAAAACTAAACTTAACCAAACTTTTAGGGACAAAAAAAAATAGTTTAGCTTTACTTTATTTTTATCAAGAAGAAAGAAGAAAACACTTTCTGGAAAAGTAAAAATAAAAATTATGCAAGCTTGTAAAGTTTATTGTATGTTCTGCAGCTTGACTGACAATCAAAGTAACATGGTATTTAACATCTTTGTATAATGTTTCAGAATTAACTGCAATTTTTTTATGAATTAAATAATAATAAAGAAATATTGTAAACTAAACAAATGTGTACAATGGTTTATATAGTTCTATGAAAATGTGTACAATATTTTATACATTTGTTTAGTCTATAATAATATTATTTAAAATTTACATTTATAGTACAATATATATATATATATAGAAAATTGATAGTACAATGTAAATCAATAAATACCCTAATAATAATAATAAAGCTAAAATACAAATTGCACCCTCAAAGTTTGACTTAAATTCATTTTAGTCGTCTAACTTTACTTTGGTTCAATTGAGTCACCTAAGTTTCAAAATTATTCAGTTTAGATATTTTGTTCAATTTTGTTAAAAAATTGCCATTAAAAAAAAATATATATTATTTTCACATGAAAAAATTCTATAAAATTAATAAAAATATTTTATAGATTTTTTATGTAAGAATTTATTTTAATTAGTTAATTGCATACTTAACAACAAATTTTTTTAATAGATTGGATAAAGGGCCTGAATTAAATAAATGAGGAAGTTAGAGGACTTAATTGAACGAAAGTAAAGTTAAATGATTAAAATAAATTCTAATAAAACTTAGAAGGTGCACATTGCATTTTAGCCTAATAAAAAAAAAAAAAATTACCGTATTAATTTTATCACCGCCTGCTCCACCATGCTTGTGTGACCAAATAGGCTTCCCGTCTCTGCTTTCATACAACACACGTATGGCATGAATCACTGAATCTCCAACATGCAAATGCATTTCCCGGATTCCAAAAAAAACTCCATCATCCCATTCCTTCCCACCATGCCCACCCCACGGCCCTGGTCCTCGAGGTACAACCGCTTTCATCTTATTCTCCAACTATATATTATACAAATTAAACAGTTAGGTCATCAATATATAACATCGTTTGGTCCTTCCTAGCTTCAATAAATTACTTAATAATAATAGAACAACAACTTTGGGAAACCAAACCTCTCGCTGCATTGTTTTTACATAGACACCAATGGCATCAACATAATGACCTGCACGACCATGGAATCCAACAATTATGCCACCCTCCATAGGTAAGGAGAATGGTGTACCTTTCTCAGATCCATAGGGTCCATACTCGGTCTTATTTGTATAAAAACGTAGGGAATGGATTACAGTATAGTTCGAGTAAACCGCAACTGTACCACTAATGGATGTCAAGTACTCTTTACGCCAGTCGAGCAATATCTACACATAATATTATGCAGTCAAAAAGAAATCAGCTTCAAAAAAATGCATGATTGTAACTGAGTTAATTTTATGAGGGCATGCAGTAGCAATATGTACCTTGTCATTTCGATGGCCGCCATTACCACCAATCTTATTAGAATTCTGGAGTACACCATCTTGATCACCACATTTCAATGAAATTGAATCGATGGCACCTCCATGAAAAATTATTATCTCAGTGATCCCACCCTTATTGGCCTTGAAGCTCCATTGGTTTCCACCTTTACCTCCCCACGGTCCAACCTTCAAGCATTCCTCCATGTTGCAACCTGCAAAAGCTACAACACATATACGTGTATGTATATAACAACAATGACAATATATTGTTTTGATTTTTTTTTTTATTAAAATAAAGAGATGAACACAGAGAGAGTACTGAAGCGACAACCTGTATTCTTTTTCGTTGCGTTACTACAAAGAATGACATCTCCTTTGGCTTTTATAAAAGAAAAGAGATGCAATAGGAGTTCTGTATTCTTTTTCAGTGCCTTTCAGGTTACCACAACGAATGGCATCTCCTTTTATAACTAAAGAGAGATGCATACTTACAAATTTCTACTCCCAAAGGACCATACGGTACGTTTCCTTGTAATTATTTATGAACTCTTGTTTGTTCAAGTTTCAAGCTAGTTTTTCTCAACCAAAAAAAAAAAAAAAAAAGAAGTTTTAAGCTAGTTTTATTTGAGCTGGCCATTTTTTTTTTTTTTTTTTTGGGTTTTAACTTTTAACTAGCATTATGCTCGAGCTATGCACGGCTTAATCAAAATTCATATGTAAATAATTTTTTATTAATTTACTTAAAATTAAATAATAAAATAGATAATAAAAATAAATGAATATTTTACTTTTAAGTTATATAATGAATGCATATTATGTGAGACTAAAATGCATATAATAATAATAATAATAATTGAATGGAAGATGGTAGAGATACCTTAAAAAAATTTATAAAAGGATTTTGAATAATACATTGAACT
This sequence comes from Quercus glauca, assembly GCA_023736055.1. NCBI lineage: Eukaryota > Viridiplantae > Streptophyta > Magnoliopsida > Fagales > Fagaceae > Quercus > Quercus glauca. The sequence continues at coordinate 20,180,832 of CM043321.1, read as the reverse complement.
TTAAGGCTAAAAATCAAGTTTTTTTTTTTTTTTTTGGAGAAAAGCTTAGGGTTAAGACCTTGGTAATAAGTTTGTATTATTAATTGAAAAACAATATGAACAACCATTTGTATTATTTGATCTCATCCTCTATCTCTATATTATAGACAAAACAAAATAAGTCAACAATATATATACACACACACGTGTGTGTGTGGGGTTTGATAATGACCACAATCATATTTATAATTTATAAATTCTATATTTGATTTTAAAAGAAAAAAACATGTTAAGTTAACAACAAAGTTGTATCCATCATACCTTGCATTTTAGCACACATCAGTCGCCTATCTACCGTTTAGGTAGCACCAGTGAGATCCAATTAAGGTAAGGAACTTCATGTCGTGCATCTTCACTACAATGCCCCAAAAATATCATTCAAAGCAATGAATGAACTACTTTTTTTTTTTTCCTCGTCCAACTTTGTTAAAGGTGAATTAATATTGTTGGTGGTGCATGAACTCATCCTCGCACTACTTGCGTAGTTATTTAGCCAAAGAGATATGCTGCGTCCACAACATTTTTACAATATTTTCACAACAAATCACAGGTGATTAGTTGTTAACTTGTTATAGGTTCAAATTTGAACCTAACACTAAGATTACTTTTTTGCCCTAATAATAACAACTAGTAACAACCTATCACTTAGGATTTGTTATAAAAATGTTGTGAAAATGTTGTGGACATATCATTTCTCTTAGCCAAATGTAAGTGCTTGCACTCCAAAGGAAACTAATTAAAAGATATATTAAGGGAGCAATATAAGTAGAATAGATTAGAGTATTTATTGGAAAGGAAGTAGAGCTAGATCCAAAAATTTTCCTTACCATTTCCTCAAAAAAGATAAAACTTTAAATACTAATTTTTAATACCCAGAATGAAATGGATACACTTCATAAATGATTTTTTTGTGTAGTTAATATATATTAATGATGGGGTTGGCTTCAAAAAAATTCAACTTAAAAAAAATGATGGCGCTGCAATCTATTTATTTTGAAGATAAGATTTTATTTACTCTTAATAATAAAAACTTAGAAATTATAGGAGAATATGATAAGAACAAAAAAAAAAGTTATATCTATTTTTTTAATAAAAAAAAATTATTTGATCATTAATTTTTTCTATATAATTTTTTGAAAAACAATAACTATTTTTGTCATTTAAAAATATTGTTGTCATTTTTTATACTTTATTGTGGGAAAAAAAAACCTACAAACCACTCATTAATTAAGGCACCCAAACCCACCAATGCTATTGAGAAATTCAAATCCATGTGAGTTTTAATGCTTATTAAAAAAAAAAAAAAAAGATAATTACAATAAACCCACCTGTGGTATGACCCATTTTCACTTTGCCTACCTGTGTTTCAATCATTTACACTTTACCCACCTGAACTTCAATCTGTTACCCATCCATTACCCACCTCTCCGTTTGCCGTTAGAAAAACACATTTTTAGGCAAAAACAAATATAACAAGAATAAAAAAGTTAGGGTTTTTCATTGCTCTTGAACTTCAATGTGAACAAATTGGAGGAACAAACAACAAACCCAGATTTAGTCCCAAAGAAAAAAAAAATTCAAACTCAGATTAATTGAAATTCCCTTAAACATTCCCCAACCTATAACAAACACACACAACCCCAACTACACAAAAATCAATCCAAACCAAACAAACCAACCCATAAAAATCAACCAAAGAATTAACCCAAACCAAGTAATCAACCCACAAATTTGGATATGCGAGAACGGCCACAAAAATCGACCAAAGAATCAACCCACAAATTCCGATTTGCGAACATATCAAAGCACGTCCACCCACCATGCACCAGCAACCACCGCACCCACTTGGGAAACCACCACACCCACCGCAAAAATCAACCCAAAAATAATCATAAACCCAGTAACCATCTCAAAAATCAAACTAAACCCATCACCCACCGACAAAGCAAACAAATATCAACACAAACCCACAAAAATAAACCTTCAGACACCCAGATTTGTCACTGCCAATTTAGACATCCACTACCACTAGATCGCGACCAAAACTTAGTACCACCACCACCTATTGATGTTGATTAGCGCATATGGGAGAGAGAGAGACAGAGTCAGGTGAGAATAGAGAGTGATTCAGCGGGGAGAGGAAAAAGAGAAGAGAGAATAAAAAAACAAATTTATAAGTAGTAGCGAGCAATATGTCTCGATTTGGGGATATAGTCCAAGTATCCCAGGTTGACAGCATCGAAGAAATTGAACAGAGCTCGGATTCTAAGATCCTTCTCGTCCTTGGTCTCCTGCAATGCCAGAAGCACTTGATCCATGGAAATGGGTCCACCTTTCTTCTTCTTGCTTTTGCTGTTGGGGTTGGGGTTGAGGTTGGAGTTGGGATTCAAATTAGGACACCATTGGTTTTGGTTTTGGTTTTGAGTGTCAGTTCTTATGGGTCTATGTTTGTATTGCTAGGTGTGGTGGGTCTGGGTTTTGAAGAGGGGTTTGCTTTGGTTTTGGTTGAGATTTGAGAGAGAACTAAGGTGAAGCCGTGTATGATTTTTGTGAATGACTGAAAGTGTCTGAAAGGATTTTTGTGAAATTAGAGTAGAGCATTTTCAAGTGAAGGATTTTTGTAAATGTTTTTTAGGATTTGTGCGAATATGAAAATTTTATTTCGATTGATTGGCTCAAGACTATTCATGCCAAGAGGAAGTGTGTTCTTGAACCCAAGCTACAAAACCCCCCCCCCCCCCCTCTTTGATCTTGTTTGTTTGAGTTTTTTTTTGTTATTTTTTGTTTTTAGAAGAGAGAGACATAAAAGTGAAGACAAAATACATTTTTACCCTTGATTTTAACAGAGGTGTGTAAATGATTGAAATTCAAGTGGGCAAAGTGTAAATGATTGAAACATAAGTAGGCAAAGTGAAAATGGGCTATACAATAGGTGGGTTTACTGTAATTATCTCAAAAAAAAATTTGCATTCTTAATAAACTATATATATATATATATATAGTAGAACATATAATTTTTTAATCAAAATTCTATTTATATTTATATATGGATTACTATTATACAAAATTGTTTCAAACACAGATTGTCTTTGTTACACGGTATTTATCTAAAAACTTATCTATATAAGATTTTGGATAAACACAACTCAAAAGGCTTTATCATTAACCATTGAATTGCTAGGCTTTATCATTATCTTGTAGCATGTTTGGTGATGAAGCTTTCTTGATCTCTCAAATGAAAATAAGAAAAGTTGAAACTTGAAAGATCTCATGTTTTCATTGGAATTTAAAGATTTTTTTTTTTTTTTTGAGAAAAGAAGTTAATATGAATAAAACATAAGTTGCATGTTTTGTTAAAACACTTACTCTTACTTTATCCAAAGTGATTGATAAGATCAAAAAATTGTTGTTTTTATGTAAAACATTACATCAATTCAGTCAAGCCACTTGGCATAGCTTCTAAGCCTTTACTGCAATTTGGTGAACCCACTTGGCACAACCACAGTTTCTAAGCTTAACTTTTATTATATAGTATATGATATGCACAAATTTTTTTTCTCAAAAAAATTGAATAATGGAGTTCTCACTTATTTTATTAAGGGATCATTAAGAAAACTAGGTAATAAATATGCTTCTTCATTGATATTAAATTGAAATATATCATTGGATTAAAAATAAATAAATTATAGGTTAAAAGGCAAAGCCAATCCTCTAAGTTTCACATTTTGTCATTTCAGTTTTCGAAGTTTGACGTTTGTCATTTCAATTCTCTAAATTTTAATTATACTCAATTCAGTCATTTGTTTACTATCCGTTAAATTGCACCGTTAACTTACACAAAATGACATTGTTTTATAGTAAAAGACATCGTTAAGGTTCAATCTCCGCCTACATTAAAAATTTACTAGTGTCTTAGTCTAATGATAAAAAGCGCTCATCGTAAGTGGATGCCATAGGTTAAAATTCTCTAAAAAATAATAATAATATATATTTTTAATTTCTGAATTTGATAAAAAAAAAAAAAAAAACATAAACTAAACCCAAGTGGCTGCAACCATAATTATTAAACCTAGACCAGAGGTTGACCCGGTCTATGAATTGGGTCACCTGGGTCACTGGTTCAACCAATGGATCAACGGTCGAACCATAGGGTCAAATAAAAATATTTTAAAAATTATATATATATATATATATACACACACATATAAGTTTGAGAAATCATAACGTAAATATGTAAATTAACAAAAAGAAGAAGGCATATATCTAAATTAAACTTGCTATTATAATTCAAAATCAAGGTTTTACAAGTAAATCAAGGTTTCACAAGTAATAGCATTAAAAATTCTATAAAATTCACAAGCAAAATAAACCAATGTTATAAGATTGCAACAAAGTTTTTGCTAAATAAAATTTTATTACATGTCTTTAAATTCTACATATTAAAAAAAAAAAAAAAAGCAAAGCTAAAACTATGTAAATAAAGGAAGAGGGAAAAAAATGTTAAAGACTTAAAGTTGAAGCAATAAACAAATGAAACACAAAAAAATCGTAAGCAAAAGAAGAGAAAATAAGGTTTAAACAATAAAATATATAACATATACTCATATACTCATACCTATGTGCTAATTAGCTAAGTGAAACTAAAAGGTAATTTGTTCATAGCAGAAAATTGATGCACAGTTGCAAGTTTGGGGAACTGAAATTATGAAAAGTGATGGGTAGAGTAGTGTGAATCGGCAGAGAATTGATAAAACGGTGCATTTTTTTATATTTCTTTAGGTTTTCCCTTATTTAAATTACTATATTATCACACATTAAACAATAAAAAAGTCAATGAGATAGACCTATTAATGTAATTTTGCACAATTCACAAACCCAATTGGGTCATTAAAACTTAGTTGGGTCACATGTTTTGCTTAAAACCTGCTGGGCTTTACCGGTTTTGACCAGGTCTTGTGCACATCCGATCCAATTGATAACCCGGACCGGTCTATATGTTAGGTCACCGGGTTACTGGTCCGACCGGCCAAGCCGGGCCGGGTTTAATTAATAACACTGGCTGCAACTCTATCCTAAACAGAGTTCTTTGTCGTAACTGGTTTGTACCTCATTCCATCCATCATGACTTTGGTTAAAAGTTTGCTAGTAGCTGGGTTTGTGATTGGTTTGTTTTTAAAAACAAGATGTTGGGTATGATTAGCACCAATCTGGTGCGGTAGTTTAGTCTAATGTTAGGATGATGCAATGCAGCACTGTTTTCATGCTGAGTAGGGAGTTTATGTTAGGGTAGATGCCCTTGTTACAGTGCTGATCTGCTCTCTTCAATTGCATTGTTGTTTTACGAACCCAGCCACCTGGTAGACTCTGAGCTCAAGAAGAGAGTTCATCCTTGCCTCCTTGGAACTTAGGATTTACCACATGTATGTGGCAAAAAATTGGCAGCGAACGCTAGGACAGGTGGAAGCAAGAGGTGTGGCGTGGAGTTGAGTTTGACATCCCAAGCTCATTGCAGTTTGAAGCAATGAGGTTGAACCTGAGTTACAGACGAAAATAATTCAAATGCCCAATTAACAAAAACAACACTTTTTCACAAATTTTACCAAATGTTTCACCGTGATTTTCAAAACAGTGTTTTCTAATGCACATTTTAAAATCACTATTTTTAAAAATGCAGTTTTTTTTCTTCTTTTTTCACCCTTTCAAATAGTTAACCCAGAAGACGCCATACCAGTCCTAAAAAAATTAAAATCCCACAGAATCACTTTTCCTTACCATCTAGCTGAATACAGACAGGTAAACAAGAACCGCTAAAGATCATAAAACTGGATTCACATGGGCAAGTAACAAATCCAGCCATTGATACTAAATCAAAGACGACTCCTCGGAGAGAATAATAATCTTCTCACATTAAAGTATGATTTATAACTGGTTATTATCATTGTATTACTCCCCTATTCAAATTCTTAAATTCTCTATCAATTACAACACAAAATACAGTGTAAGAATAATCACGTTTACTAAGCTGTTTGATAACATCACGCCTCATTTTCCCCCATACCACAATTCCTTAATATATTATTCCAATATTCAAATCATTATTATTCAAGACGCTAGTTCCTAAACCACATTAAGCTAATATGTGAAGGCCCAAGAAATAGGGGAATTTTGCCTGGAAATCTTAAAACTGTACCTTGTCCTTGCCTTAACAGATATGATCCAAGTTTACATGGTAGAAAAGAAAATCCCTGCCATTAGATACAAAATCAACCTTGGAGAGAATAAAAGTTTACTCCCATTATAGTAGGATTTATAACTGGTTATTATCATTGTATTACTACCCTATTCTGGATTGGGTACTTCCCTCAGAACTTTAGCAGCATCCTCTGGGAATACGGGATTTATATAACAGCCAGTTGCCATCTCAAATCCTGCTACAACAGTTAATTGAGGAATTATCTGTAAAAACCAATGAATGTAAGGTAACTGTGGATCGGTAACTCGAAGTGGTGAAGTGTGAATCATAAAATTGAATGGTGGATTGTTCAATTGTGATGCCATCTTCCTAAGCATGAGTTTCAATAAACCACCAAGATCAACTGCCTGCAGAAGTGCACATCAAACAGGGGTCAAGATCATCACAAAGAAGCTTACATATCTATGGCAAGGCCAGAATATAAGTCACCTGGTTTCCCAATGCTCATAAGTAAACATGCATAACATTTATAGTAAAGAAGGAAAAAATTGAGAGCAAAACTGCTCCAGCTAATAAATAAGTAGCCCTTACTTTCATTATCAGATATCTTGAAGGAAACATCTACTTGGAAGCCAAATTACTAGGTTCCTAGTATGGCTGCTTTTGATTTATGACTTACCCCTGGCCCCCAAACCTTATATGAATTCTTTTCATAACAATTCCTTGCGATGTTCTTGTAGGTTTCAAACTTCTAGTTTACTTAATTGGTAAAATCTCTTGTTATTGAATAAGGGAACTAGGTTCAAATCTTGCCTACATAAAAAAGAGTATCTTGGACTAATGATAATAAACAATCATCATGAAGATACACCATAGGTTTCAAATCCTATCATATTTATCAAAAAAGGTTAATTGCAATACTCTTCAACTACTAATTGTTCAACATGTTCCGCTGCAATAACAATATCAATATTATGGACATCCTCTGCCATACTTCTTAACAATTATAGGGTGGTGTAACAGAATTGTCTAGAAACCAAGCAAAAGAAGGCACTTGGTTTTAATAAAGGGAAAAGTTAATGGATGCCCTAATGACATTGGTTTAGAAACTATTTTTAGAAACTTTTTATGGAAAAACAAAAAAGTAACTAATTTTGTTGACAGTTTTTTTTTATATTTTCCATAAAAGTGGTGTTAAAACTTTCTTAAAATGGTCTATTAACAAATGCCTCAAGGGCATTCTTTAACCAGACCCATTAATAATAAACAATAGAATTATTTGGTATTACATTTTTTAGTAACTATCTCTCTCTCTCTCTCTCTTCCAAACAAAATAAAACTTGAACATCATGGTGCTTGTAGTGGATAGTGAGCTCTAAATAAAGTTTTATTCAACTAAAATTTCTTTATTTGTATAGACAAAGTCACACAACCAAACTGAAGTTTATCTGGACCCATAAAAACTGAAACCATGGAACAAGTAGTGCTAATTACCTCGGCTTCATCTAATTGATGAAAATGGGAAGAGTGATCCCGAGGAATAATCCATATCTCAAAAGGAAATGTAGCAGCAAAAGGAACAATGGATATAAAATGGGTGGATTCATCAATCAACAGCTCCTTCACTTGTATCTCACAAACACTACATTTCCCCGTCTCGTTAAAACACTGCTTCATACTATCAACTCGGGCAGAGACATTTGGAGGAACAATTGGAAGTCCTATTATTTGACTGTGAGAGTGACTCAGAGACGCCCCAGCTGAAGCACCATGGTTTTTAAACACCTTCAATTCAATTCAATAAACAAAACGTTCTATGTATTTTAGATTGATTAAACTGCATCTATCATATATATAATATACTAAAAAATCGAATAACAATCAAAACCCAAATCAACTTCATTGTAATCTTTTTTTTTTTTTTGTTGCACCATTTTAATTTCACATGGTCGATGAAAAATGGTGGGTCCATAGAACTCGACAGAAATAGAAAGTGTCCACCTCTCACAGTTACCCAAGTTAAAAATATAAACATAGAACAGAGGGGGGAGAACCTGGACATAGTGGATGGAGGAATGGGCTGCAAGCTGGAGGATGCGGTTTTTATAGGCGAGAAGAACCTCAGAGATTTCTTGAGACGACAAATCCGAGAGTTGAAGCGAGTGGAACGGAGTTTCGATTACCACATCGTGAAACCCGAACCCTCCCAAAACCTCAACGCCATTCAAATTTGGATTAGGGGCAACAGCGATGGGGTCATTGAGAGTGCGGTCTAGAGCAGGGTAGAGATTCTGGATGATTCGGATCTTCCAGTCCGGGTCGGAGCTGGTGGGGACCCGGAAGATCTCGGGAGCGCAGAGGTGCTCGTGGCCGAGGCAGAAGGGGCAGCCATCTTGGATTTGGTCGGCGGTGGTGGTTGCGGGGGATTTGTATTTGAAATCGGAGGGTCTCTTAGCTCTGGCTGGTGAGAATATCACCCACCGGTTCGTCACCCAGTCTTTTCTCAGTTCGGGGCTCCGACCCTGTTTCTGTTCCGAAGCCATGCCTTCTTAACTTTTTGTTTGTTTCTCGTGTTGCTCCCTCTGTATTTTAGATTGATTAAACTGCATCTATCATATCAACTGCGCTCACTAAGAATATTAACAAAGCTTGTTCCTACTTGTTAATTATTACGGGGGATTTTAGCCTTTTACCTATATTTTTTTAAAATATTTGGCAATATTCTGCTATTTTGAAACTATTTAAGTTCGTGCTTTTATTTTGAAACTCGATCAGTAGAAAATCGAATATGAGGCGATCAAACTTAAAAAAAAAAAGAAAAAAAAAAACTTGCAGTTCTATGCTTCTTTTTTTTAAAGTTTGATCACCAAAAACTTATAACTGTGTTCAGGAAGACCTATAGTGGCATTTTAAATGGAACTCAAGTTTTTTATTTTATTTTATTTTATAAGTTTGATCACCCCAAACCTATAGCTGCGTTCAGGAAGACCTATAGTGACTTTTTAAATGAAACTCGAGCTTGGGCGATTTGGGAACGGAGGAACAGAATAAGGACTCTTCAGCCTGTTTGGGACGTGGGAGACGTGGTGAGTAGAGCTTCTGCTCTCTTGCGTGAATATCAAGAGGTGGAAAAGCATCCTTTGCTTCGGCCTGTACCTAGGGAGGTGGTTAAATGGTCTCCGCCAGCTGAAAATATGTTCAAAGTTAATTTTGACGGGGCAGTTTTTGAGGACCAAGCCTGTGCAGGATTAAGGGTGGTGGTCAGGGACTCAGCAGGTTTGATATTTGGTGCGCTCAGTCAGAAGATCAGGTTCCCTGGCTTGGTGGTGATGGTGGAGGCCCTAGCCGCTCACAGGGCAGTTTTGTTTGCAAAGGAAATCAGTGTTTTTCGGGTTGTGGTGAAGGGGGATACTATGCAGGTAATCAAGGCTATCAATTCCTCAAAGTTGTCCAAGACTCCATATGGGCATATTATTGATGAGATAAGATTGCTGTCGTCTTCTCTATCTGGTTGTAATTTTGTTCGTGTCAAACGCGAGGGTAATAAGTTAGCTCATGCCCTTGCACGTCGAGCAGTTGTACCTGCAGATATTGATGTGTGGATGGAAGACCTTCCACGTGATTTGGATGATATTTTTTTGTTTGATTTAGCTTAATAAAATTTCCTTACTGGTTTCTCAAAAAAAAAAAAAAAAAAATGGAACTTGAGCTCCATGAACTCGAGTTCCATGCAATTTTTTTTTTTTTTTTTTTTTTTTAAAGTTTGATCACCCCAAACCTATAGCTGCGTTCAGCAAGACTTACAGTGGCGTTTTAAATGGAACTCGAGCTCCATGAACTCGAGTTCCATGCCATTTTTTTTTTTTTTTTAAAGTTTGATCACCCCAAACCTATAATTGCGTTCAGCAAGACCTATAGTGGCGTTTTAAATGGAACTTAAGCTCCATGAACTCGAGTTCCATGCAATTTTTTTTTTAAATATTTTTTTTAAAGTTTGATCAGCCATAACTCAATTTTAAACCAATCGAGTTTTTCATTAAAACTCGATTTTGAGATAATCGAGTTTCAAAACAGGGGCATGGACCTAAATAGTTTGGAAATAGGGGTATATTGCTAAATATTTTAAGAAATAGGGGTAAAAGGCTAGAATCCCCAATTATTATGTCCTATTTTCGAATATAGCTTATTCCAGTTAGGCCGATACGGGGCAGGTTTGTGCCCAATCTAGAACCGACCTGATCACTTCGGGTGAGTTAATCCACGGTCGAAGTTGAGGAAGAGAGATTTAGCTGAAATATGGCTGGATTTGGCAAGAAGCTTAATAAATCTGACAACAAATTACCAACCACTTGTACTTGTGGAAAACAATGAAATTCTCGTGTATAGATCGGTTGGGTCGATTGGAATAGTTTTCAAGAGGACCCGCCAATTGACTCGTAAGTCTTCTTTGCTGGAAGTGGAGACCCGCTGACCGCTGTCGACTATCACTAACATTATCAGCCTGGACGATTATGTTAGGTGGGTCAGGTCCGAGTTCCGATGGACATCCCTAATTTCGGTCATTTTTAAATAAGTATATTTTAACCCTTTTTTGGGCTTAATGCAAATATTTTAATAAAAAATTAACCTAAAAAAACTAAATAAAATATTATAATAACATAAAATATAGAACCACAAACAAATTCATAACTTTTGCCACAATTTTCCCATAACTGATTATGAGTGGTAGAGAAAAAATTGTAGGTTCATGTGAAAAGTGACAGGTAACTAGTCACAATCTACCACTTAGGAGAGTTGTGACTAAGTTTGTGGTAGAACAACTCTTGTAACAAAAATATAAAGCTCGTCCAGATTTCAAAGAATGGTTTGGATTAAGGTGAATTTGGTTCAACTTTTTGAAACTATGTGCTTAAAAAAAATAGTTTTTTGTTATTACTACTCACTTGGTCCAATGCAAAAAAAAGCTTAAAGATAATGTTATAGACCCAAAAACCACCATTTGTAAATTTTACCAACACATTAAATCACATTTGAAATCACAAACGTGATTTTTTGCCCAAATGTGGTAACCAAATTGACACTAAGTTGTTCTCTTTTCTTTTTTTTTTTTGGTTTAATTATATTTTTGCTCTTCAACATTTTCCTTATGTTTCAAAATGATTCCCAACCTTTCAAATATTTTAGTTTAGTCTTAATACTTTTGTTGACGCCCACTTTGGCAAGGAGGCCCAATAATAGGAAGAAGCTTAACAATATGGGAGGGAATAAAGACGAAGAATTAGTAAATTGAGAAGAAAATCATTAAACCCGAATGACAGGAATAATGGACCATAGGCCTATAAAATAGCAAAAGGGTCTTAAGAAAGCAAGCGGGCCCAAAAAAGTCCGAAGAAAGAAGTAGTAAACTCATGGGTATTATGAGAAATGAAAAGTAAGCAAGAATGGGCCGAAGGAACCCAAATGAAGGAATTAAGTAAATAAGGGTTGGTGGAAAAGCCTATAAGCCCTGAAAGTAAAGGATATGGTAACTTGGGTCTGGGAAGCCCAAAAGACTTAGCAAAAGCCCATAGGAATGACGGATTGGAATGGGTCGGGGATGCCTGAGGAAATGAAATGGGCCGAGGATGCCCAAAATAACGAAATGGGCCAAGGGAGCTTGAAGCGATGAAATGGGCCAAGGAAGCCCAAAATAGCATGAGTACAAGCCCAATGACAGTACTAGGCTATTGGAATTAAGCAGAAGGAAAGCATACAACAGACCCAAAAGAAGTCCAGCAAGCACAAATCAAATAATAATATGGCAAGAACAATGGGATGGCATTGCAGGAGTGTCAATCGACCTGCAAAGAGGTTAAGGGATGGATTGAAGAAGGAAAGGCCCACAACCAAGCAAGACCCAGCCCAAGAAAGAAATAAGACATAAAGAATGAAAGCCCAGAGACTCATCCATGCCACAAGAGGTCAAGAACGAGTAGCAGAACATGCAAACAAGCCCTTAGGTCATGGCAAACGCATGAACAGCAGACAAGCCATGGATACACATGGAAGTGGAGCACGCATAAGGCTCAGGCACCACCTACTTGTACCCAGCCAATACAAGAGTGGTGTGCCATGGGTCAAAGGTAAGAGAAAGTATGGTCTGACGGTAGGGAGAAGGGGAAAGCCTATTCTAAGGTTCCTGCTCAAGCTCTTTTGAGGGAAATGTCCTGCTGGGATGACATATCACCCAAAAGAGTGAAAGATGAACTAGAATCACTAGGCGCATGCCATAGGGGATAGTATTTGCCCAACCTTATCTGGATGGAAATGCCATGGTGAGTAAGAAAACAAAATAAAACTCTTTTGTTTGGAAATGAGATGTGGCATGGCCAGTACAGGTAAGTGGTGATGGCTTGGTAGCCGACAGACCAATGGGTGGTCTAGGAAGGACACCTATACTATGACAAAATTGGTTAATGGGCAAAACAATAAAAATCCATCACGGCAGGCAGTATAAAAAAAAGCCTTAACTGAGCACAGTGGAGGCAGAACAGGGGAGAACAGAGGAGAATAGAGAAAGGGGGGAAAAAAAGAGAAAAATAAGTAATAAAAGGAGTGAAAGATAAGAGGGAAAACAGGAAACTTAGTGAGAAAAAAGAAACCAGAGAGGGAAAAGAGAGAGTGAGCAAGAGTGTGATTGTAGGCATGCACCAATAGGTTGTTCCTTTCTCTCCCTCTAAAAGCCTACTCTCTAGTGAGAATTAAGGAATTTGAGGAAAAACCATCTAGGCCCGTTCTCTCAAAGTGGGCAATTCCTGTGACAGGACGTCCTCATGAGATTGCCCACATTGAAGGGTGGTTCTCTTCCTAGACTTGACTCCGTTGAGAAATAAAGCGCAGCAGACTAACCATCCTTCCTTTTATTTTATTGATCAAGCATTAATATTATTTCCTTTTCTTTTTATCATTGTTATTAACTCATTTCTGCTGCATTTATATCACTGCATTATCTCCTCCTTTACTATGATCATGATTTAGCTTTTCTGGCTGACTATGAACATATTCTTCTTATTATTGTCATATGCCACTGTATTCATATTCATAGAAAACAAAAATACTGAAAAGTTGTATTCATTTTTTGTATTCAAATATTTTTTTTTTAAAAACTAAAAATGAATATTGAGTACAAAAACACAACCAAACCAATTTTTTGGTGGTAGGTCTCACAAAAAATTGAAAATTTTTACTAAAAACACCACTTTTTTCTCTTAACCAAATATGCCCTAACCCTTGTTTTTTATTTGGGAAATGTTAATGGATACCCTTAGAAAGATGGTTAACAATTCATTTTAAGAAAGTTTTTATGAGAAAAGAAAAAAAAACATTTAATGTTTTGACAACTTTTTTTATTTACCATAAAAGTGGTGTCAAAACTTTTTTAAAATGGATTGTTAACCATTGCCCTAAGGATACTGTTAACATGAACCTTTTGCTTTTTCCGTTTATTTGAAAAGAGATTGTTCAGCAACATCCCATAAATTTTAATAACATTAAAGAACAGTGTAAAGCTTGCGTTGGGGATTCAAGCCTTGAGAGGTATATGACTACGAATCAATAATAAGAACATAGTAGGGTTAAGGGTTGGGAATTGGGGTGATTCAAACCTTTAAAGAAGGTAGTAAAACTTGCGTTAGCGAAGTTTCTTAAGGGTGTCATTGAATTCCCATTTCTAGACATGATTGTGTCTCTTTAACTTTTCCAAGTAATTGTTTCTTTTATTTTTTTCATACGTTGTGAAAATCTCTTGCGTTGACTTTTCTTTATCCTCAAACAAACATAAATGAAAGCAAACAAAGTTTTTGAAGAGTCAAACTCTTCCCTCCTTTTTTTTTATTTTTATTTTATACAATATAGAATTTTTACTCTAACCTAATCTAAGTGTATATGTGTGTGAAGCTTACTCCTAGAGACTTGAATCCTGGCCCTTGCCCCCCACACACCACAAACATTTATACTTGTGGAGTGACTACCGCACCAAGGGTGCGTGGCGACACTCTTCCCTCCTTTGTTACTATCAAAACCTTTAAGAAATGCTAATAAATATATCTCGCTCATACGAACATCCTTTTATTTTTCTATGCCACCCTTTTCCTTTCAACAATTAGCAAAAATGAGAATTTTTAACACAAAATATAAGGACTAAATCGAAATATTTGAAAGGTTAATGGGCTAATTTTAACACAAAGTATGAGGTTTGCATTTTAAGCTAATTTATTAGCTTGCAATCTATATGTATATTAATAGCTAAAGCTTAGAAAAAATACAATTATATTTTAATTGAATTCTCAATTTTGCGCTACGTTGTCTTATTTAATTTTAAATTTTGTGTGAAGTAAATTATTGAGTGTAAAAATCAAAGAGTCCAAATACAATTTAGAATCATTTCAATTGGAGTCCAATTTTCTGCCACGTGTTCATCTAAGTTTTTAATTTTTATAGCAAGTGAATTATTGGGTGCATAAACCAAAAAGTCTAAAACCAATTAATACTAAATCATATATATATATATATATAATGAGAAATCATTACATATTTTAGAAATGTATAGTTTAAAAAAAAGTGTAAGCTAATTTCAAGTATAATTTGAATCTTATAATTATGCTTATTTTTAATTGTATTCGTGCATATGCACAGGCTACACACTAGTTTATAATAAGAATTGCAAATTTAATGGGCTCGGACAAGATTTCAATTTTTTTTTTAAATAGTAGTTTCCTTTAACCACTAGACAACCAAAAACACTTTTGAAAGTTGAAGTGAGAAAGTGGACTCACAGAAAGAATTAGTAAAAAAAGAGTCATAATTATTATAATGATACTTTTTCTTGTTGTAAAGCAAACTGGTATCTCTTCATCTCCCTCACCATTATCAAATAGGTTTTTTTTTTTTTTTTTTGGTGAAGTGAAGTATGGTGTAAATTCTTGTTCCAACAATAAAAACTCAATCTTTTCCATTTGTATATTTGTTTCAATCTTTGTAGGATAGGATGCAATTCACCCTCAAATGCAATCTATAATTGTACTAAAACTATGTGAAATCAAACACTATCAATTTCAAGTTTGGTATAATAAATTTTTAGCAATGTTTCCCTTTATGTCACATATAAATGACTTTTAATTTTTTCTTCATAAAGGTTAATGGAGTTTAATTTGTCTAGGCAATTTATTTATATTAAATTTAAGAAATAATCTTTGAGCTCTATAATTTTTTAGACAATTTTTATACAACCTTTGCTATAACATATGAATCTCTTTAATGTATTAATTTTCTTATAACAAATTTATAAAATGTGAAGAGCAACATGGATTTTTGTTATGAGAGATGCTCAAATAAGTCTTAGATGTTGCTTCAAATATTTCTTCCACCATGTGGTTGCTATGTTTAAAATGCGTACTACCAAGAGCATTAACATTGGGGGTGTAAAAACCCTCCAGTTGCTATTTTACCCAAGAGCATTCAGACTCTGACCTCTCTCTTCTTTTTCTTTTCTTTTTTCCCTCATCTCTTTCTGTCACGCTCTCTACTCTCTTCCTCTCATGGCTGACGGTGGAGTCTCTTTGGGGTGGCTTCAGATCATCGACATGGGTAGCAGATTGGGCCCTCTCTTATGGCTGATGGTGAAGCCTCTTTGGGTGGCTTCAGATCATCGGCGTGGTGTAGACGCCCAGCCTCAATTTTTGACAGCGGAAAGAAAACTACTACTACCATGGGCCTTCGTTCGACCACCTGCCATGGCAATAGCTCGCGTGCATGAGGCCTGTTGGAGGCCCCTTTCGATGTGAATGTGTATGGTTAGCACGGAGCTTCGGGTGCTCTCTCTCTCGGTGGAGGAAGGTAGGTCTACCTTTGGTTTTATGGCGGGAATTTGGGCCAAATTTTAGGTGATTACCAAAGGTAAAGTGGAGTTGCCACCAATCATTGGGTGTTTCTAAGGTGTGATTGGTCACCTGTTTCTAGTTGATTTTATTACCAATCCTAGGTTAAGAAAAATATTATTTTTCCTAATCTAATGTGGATGGCAAAAAATCTTGATTCTTAGGTCCGAAAGTTTGGTTACGTGTGGGGAAGGTGTTAGGCACCCCACAACGCCTGTCCCAAGAACAGTCCTTTGTTTTGATAAAACCTTAATTTTTGGAGATTGGCAATAAAAACATGATTTTGGCATTGGCTTTCGGGGCTTTGCATGCATGGGGGCTTTGAGATTTTGGCTTTTGAAAGGGTGTGGTCCCAATCTACGCTTTCCTAAGGCATTCGAGCATAGTGCCAGATTTCCATCGTGAAAATCCGGCGAGAAGTTGCCTTACTTTTGCGGCGAAAATTAGGCATTGCTAGCCTTAAGTGACACGGATTGCGACAGTCCCACTAGAAAGGGGCAAGCATGTATATATATACATGCATCATGCATAATGCTAGCACACAGAGCAGGAAAGTAAATGCCTATATCCCTAGAGTATGACCCAAAATATAGGTGCAAGAAAATAAACAAGGGTCGCCATACTCTAAAGATGAGGACGAATGGTATAAAGCATGATATACCTAATACAAACCATCTAAGGGAGAAAGGGAGGAGAAAGGAAGGGGTTTAAAGAGTACATAACCAAAGGGAAAAGGCTAAACTCCTATACCTATTGACTGTAGTCGCTTGGCTCGACCACGTGCTCACGTCCTTGCCCTTTTTGCTTGCGCCTAGGAGATCATGCCCTAGCTTTATGCGCCCTCGCTTCATATGTGTACATGCAAAGGTAGAGACAAGAAAACCAACAAACAAGCAACGGAAGGAAAAAGCGTAGATAAAAGCATAAGATTGCAAAGCAAACAAGTAAGATAGATATGGCAAGCACAGCATGTGATAAAAGCAAGAAAGCTAACCAACAAGCAAAGAGGGCAAACAAGCAAGGAAAAGGGAGAGGTATGCACAAAGCAACTAGCATTACGGAGATGCCTCCCAAGTGGTTACATCCTAACAAGGCCTCATGGGTTTCAGATATAACCACATAACCACAACCTGCTAAGGGTGTCAAGCATAGCAAAGCCTAGAACTAGAGAGGCTAGCATGAAAGATACAGCATAGAAGCAAGCAAGCATAGACATGCGAGTGGGTGATCCAAACCCTTTGATATGGGCCAAGGTATATGGATGATGACAAAGACCACAGGGTCTAGATTGGGTCCTAACCACATGATCAAAGCACAAGAAAGAAAGGTAAAGTGACAAAAGGGCTACAATAGCACATGGCAAGACAAACATAACCTAGGTCTAAGCGCACAAATATGGCACGGAACACACAAGCACATGAAAGATGGCATAAAGCAAGTAGAGCAGAGATCTAAACACATGAGCATGTAAGAACATAGATTCGGACATATAAGCATGTGAAAACCTAGATCCGAGCACGCAAGCATTTAAAAATGTAGATCTAGGCATAGGCATGGCAACGCGTGTGTTAACATGTGAAAGCTAGCACATAAACATGGAAGAACATGAATCCAAGCATATAAGCATGTACAGATGTGGATCTAAGCATAAAACATGGCAAAAAGCATACGAGCACATAGATCTGAGCAAAGCATAACCATAGACATGGTATCAAGCACATAAGCACATAACCCTAACATTAAACGCAAAGCAAAGAAAGGAACGAAACAAAGGAAACATAGCATAAAAGCCTAACCATGTGGATCTAAACATATAAGCATGTGAGCAGACATAAAAGAACACGAATCTAAGCTAAAACATGCTAGAAACAAGGTAAAGCAAGAAACATGTCAAAGATAGTAACCAAGCATATTATCATGGCAAAAAGAGCAAGAACATGCTAGGAAATAGATTTAGAAGGTTAGGGGTGTGGATGATAGCTAAAAAGCTACATCCACACCCCTAAACCCCAATTCCAAAGTGTAGAACCAAGGAAAGGAAGATTGAGTGCAAAAGCAATACCTTGTGTTCTTGGTGAAAAGGGAGGAATCAAGAAATTTTGATGCATTTTTTGGAGTATTTTTGGGTGTTTTTTGGTGTTTGGGAGAGAAAAAAAAAAAATGCAAAGAGCAGTTGGGCAAAAGGAAAATTTCAGAAAAAATATGTGTCCTTTTTGTCTGGGGCGAACCTGGGGCTATTCATAGCCTTGGGCGCAAAAATCAAGGCAGCGACCATTGTAAGGCCGTCGGCGGCCTTTCAATGGCCGCCAGCATCAATCCTACTATGATTTGGTTGATCTTGATTCCTTTGGATAGATCTTGATTTTCGGTTTCTAAAAAGGTATGGAACTCAAAAATCCAACGGTCGGATCAAAAGTTATGGCTCTCGAAAGTTTGCGGTGCATCGATCAATGCGTCATTCCGGTTTTTTGTGATATCATGGCCGTTCTAACTCTGATTTCAACCCATGCATAGTCATTGGAATGAGAATTCGATAATCTTTGCAGTGGCATTGGTTTCAACCCGTTCCGGCCGCCGGATCAAAATTAAGGTTTTTAGACCCACTCGAGATTAACTTCAGGTCAAACTTGGTCAAACTTAATCAAAATTGCTAAAAATCTCCAAGAAGCTTGGGTTTGAAGTAAAAATGTGAAAAATATCATTTTTTGAGAGTTTGGACCATGTTTGACCTTCGGTTAAACCTAGGACTGACCAGGGGCATTTTGGTCATTTTAGCGAAAAAAGTCACTTTGGGTACTCTGGTGCCCGAACGGGTTGTGTCACGTCGTTCTAGATGTTCTCATGACCCCGTAGAGAGAAAATAATATTTTTGGATTTTTGGGGGTCCAGCACACAAATTGAGGGCAGACAAAATGCGGTATCAACAGCTACCTCTTCTTTATCTAATATCTTAAGTGCAATGAGGGATGTCAGATAAAGAACGTGATTTCGAATTTTGTTGCCCCCAAATTTGCGTGCAGAGACTGCTCATGGATTGAGACCGAACCTTACCTGCTTAGCTTGACCTGCTGCAGCTGCTATTGGAATATTTTCCGGATGTGCCTCTAAGCTCTAGGAGAGGAGAAGGGAGAGAGTTTTTTTTTTTTTTTTTAGGTTGACCGATCAACGTTAACCAAGTCAACACTACCCGGTGGCCTTTATAGGGCTGTTGGGCCTACCCGGCAGCCATAGAAGGGCCACTGTGTAAGGTTGAATTTAATCAACCATTTTGATGGCTTTATTCCATGCCAATTTGTTTGTAATTCAGCATTTAGAAACCCTGTATTTAGGTGGGAATCATGTAAGGGTAGTGTGTGAGAGAGTGTGAAGAAAAGCTCAAGAGTGTGCAACTCAGCAGGGCCTCGCGACTGGATCTCGCAATTGGCTCACGGCTTACAAATCGCCAAAAGAGGCACACGTGTGAAGCATGCAAAGGAGCTGAAGAGTCACGCCAGCTATTGCACTACAGGACAAAACTTCTAGCTGGCCAGGCCATTATCTCGTGACTCAGTTAAGTCGCGAGGCCAAGTCGCCAGTTCACTTTGTTTGGAAAAAACTGCCTTTTCGCATTCTAGACACACACCAGTATAAATACCCTTTATACCCATGTATTGTAGAGAGCTTCCAGAGAAAATTTTGAGAGAGAAACTCTAGAGAAAAACAAGATTGACTCATCCACAATCTTCATACTTTGATTCTCCTAATTCCTCTACTCTCACCCTCTCCATTTTTACATCCTTGAGAGGTACATTTAGTCAAATCCTTTTCTCACCATACCCATATCTGTGAGAAGGTTATTTGGTAGTTGGGAAGCATTAGGAAGGGACCAATTGATATTGGTTGATGCTATGGGCTATTGTAGAATCCAATAAACTAGAGAAGACAAAGGTTCGGCGTAACCTCGTGGGAGCAAGAAGCTTGGAGGGCTTAGGTACACTAGGTAGATTAGGCTTAGAGCGTCTTCTGCTGTTCATGTATCCCAACTTCATTCTCTAGTGAATTATTAACCGCTTGGAGGGCGGCGGAGAGGTTTTACGCCGAGGACTTCGGTTTCCTCTTCGATAACACATTGCTGTGTTGTCTTTGTGTTTGCATCTCTCTTCCCTTAATCTTTGCCATTTAATTTCTGCTGTGGTTGTGATTTTATTTGGTTTAGATTGTTTTATCAATTCTGTTTTAGTTTATTTTCATATTTCGCAGATACATTGTTTGATAATAAGCTTGAATTGGTAATTTGTATTTTGGGGGTCTAAACGTTCAAAGTATTTTATACACTATTTGAACATTCACGCTGGGCAGCCCAGGCCCTATAAAAGGCATTTTGGGCCCTTTTTTTTTATTATCTAATTTCTCACTTCCTCTCTACTCCTCACTCTCTACAAAAATTTCTAGAGTGCTTAGGGCTTAGTGGGTCCTTCCTTTTAGCTTCAGTCTGCCACTTTAGTTCGCTGCTTCATCTTTTCTGCCTTTGAGGTTAGTGTCCATTTTTTCTTCTTCTCTTACTTTTTCTGAAAAATGTTAGTAGCAGTACTAGTAGAGATGCATGCTAGTATTTATTTTTATTTTTGGAACTTTTATGAGCACATATTTTTTGCCACTATTTATGCCATGCTATCTTAGGAAAATGCACAAATATATTTTGTCTTTTTTGATATGTGGGTGCGGGATATGCAGGAATTTAAATTTTGAAAATAAAATGTGGGATATGGGTAAGGGGACTTACCTGGTAGACAGGGATAATGGAAATGTGATTCGGAGATTCTTGAATGAACGTGGGCTCGGGGACGCGTGTCACCAATTCACCCACCATAGATTAGGAGTTCAGAAAATTTCTTGAATAAATGTGAGCCTGAGGACGCTTGTCGTTGGTTCACCCACTGTAGGATACGAGCCTAGAGACATTTGCCACTAGTTCCCCCGCCATGCAATATGAGCTCAAGGACGCTTGTAATCAGTTCACCCACTGTAGAATACAAGCCTAGAGACGCTTGCTTCTAGTTCACTTGCCATGAAATGTAAGCCTGAGGACGCTTGTCATCGATTCACCCACTGTAGAGTACGAGCCTAGAGATGCTTACCGCTAGTTCACTCGCCATGAAATGTGAGCCCGAGGACGCTTGTCGTTGGTTCACCCATTGTAGGATACGAGCCTAAAAATGCTTGCATCTAGTTCACCTGCCATGAAATGTGAGCTCGAGGACCGAGGACGCTTGTCGTCGATTCACCCACTGTAGAATACGAGCCTAGAGACGCTTGCAGCTAGTTCACTCACCATGAAATATGAGCCTGAGGACGCTTGTCATCAGTTCACCCACTATAGAGTACGAGCCTAGAGATGATTGCCGCTAGTTCACCCACCATGAAATGTGAGCTCAAGGATGCTTGTCGTTGGTTCACCCACTGTAGAGTACGAGCCTAGAGATGCTTACTGCTAGTCCACCCGCCATGAAATGTGAGTCTAAGGATGCTTGTTGTCGGTTCACCCACTATAAAGTACGAGCCTAGAGATGCTTGCCGCTAATTCACTTGCCATGAAAAGTAAGCCCGAGGACGCTTGTTGTCAGTTCACCCACTGTAGAGTATAAGCCTAGAGACGCTTGCCGCTAGTTCACCCGCTATGAAATGTGAGCTTAAGGACGCTTGTCATCGGTTCACCCACTGTAGAGTACGAGCTTAGAGACGTTTGCCACTAGTTCACCTACCATGAAATGGGAGCAATAATCTACCTTTTGTGAGATCATATGTTTGATATAGACCTGTATAACATGTTTAGGAAAAAGTGTTAGTTTATTTGCATTGCCATTTAACTCATGGGCTTACCACTTATGTCTGAATTTCTTGTTGTTTTGTAAATCATGTCTAGGAGGGCTAGTTCCAGGGGAGATCAGAGGAAGGCCCCTATGTATGCAACGTCCCAGGGGGATGGTTCTTTTAATGAGGAAACCGCCTTGGCTGGCGTGCAGGTGGCCTGAGTTTTGCAAAGCCATTTTGATTGCGGGGGTGACGACCCCAGGTTTACTGGTGGTATTCCCATGGAGACTAGGTCTAGGAGGCAGCAGTAGGTTGAGACAGCCAGTGCCTCATCTGAGTCCCATATTGTTTCTAGCGAGACGACTTCACGGCGCAGGCCGATTAGAGGGAGGAGAGCCTCTGGAGGAGCGGAGCGAGATGATGATATCCTCCTTGACATAGATAAGGTCTTTGCTAGGCTTAAGGTCCTACCGAAGT
Source organism: Quercus glauca (assembly GCA_023736055.1). NCBI lineage: Eukaryota > Viridiplantae > Streptophyta > Magnoliopsida > Fagales > Fagaceae > Quercus > Quercus glauca. The sequence continues at coordinate 20,158,419 of CM043321.1, read as the reverse complement.
TTGGTGCTTCGAGGCATAGTTTGAGACCGAGGTTTCCACCACACCAGGCCAGGGCTGATGCTCGCATTCAGACCATAGATAGAGACATTTAGGACATTCACCTTCAGCATGGGCTAAAGGATTATTCTTCCGCACCGGCACAGAGGGGAAAGGTATGTTGCATTCCTTTATTGGTCATTTGGGTTCCAATCATATGCATGTGCTAAAGAGTAGCTTCTGATTTCAAATGCAGGGGAGCAAGAGACTCCATGGTCAGGGCGTCTGGTCCATCTTTTTCTGGACATTGTTTGCTCTTAGGACCCATCTGCGGTACGCTGCGTTTCTGAGAGAGCAGGGATTTGAGGACTTCCTATGGATTCCCTTGTTCACCATGAGGTATGGGATTGTTGAGGCTTTGGTGCGACGGTTTCAAGCCGAGGTAAGCACCTTCCATCTGAGTTACAGGGAGTATGCTGTCCTCTATATTGACTGCACTACCATTCTGGGTATCAGGTTCGGTGGCCATCAAATTTCGATGGATGAGATGGCCTTTAAGATGGCCAGCGATCTCTTAGGCATCCCTATCCCATTAACCGCTAAGACGATGGGGTATTTTAGGCCCACTGCATCGCCACAAATCTGTATCGAGTGGCTGCAGCGTAGTATCCCTTGGGGCGAGGCCCCCACCGACACTCATCTTCATTGGTGCTTCTTGTGGTTCCTCGATAGTTGCTTCTTGGGCAACAACCGATTGGTGTCGACTTGTAAGTTGTTATGGGCTATAGGGGTAGTCTCCGGTATCAGGACGTACGACTGGGGGTCAGTGACTTACGGCTTCTTCATTTCCTTCTTGAGGCGGGCCTTCCAGCAAGACTTCAAGAGTTTGGAAGGATGTTGGCAGATATTGACATGGTGGGCATATGAGTACATCTCAGCCTTGCGGCCTCATTATATAGGATTGTCCTTAATAGCATACACTCGAGCATATGCATGGGCTCATTGTAGGATCATAAGGGTAGTAGTAGTGCAGCCAGTCACCATTTTCATCGCTCTGGATTGTGTCACCCGGGATGAGATCGTAGTTCATCCATATGATGGTACGTTACTGAGGAGACAGGAGCTTACTATAGCTATGGGCTAGTCGAGGATTCGACATTGGTTTTAGGCCTTGACGAGTTGGGAGTTCTTTCTAGCAGAGAGGACCTTTCATCAGGTTATACTAGTCTACAGAGTACCCAGGGATCTGCCTTCTCATGGTTTGTCATTCAAGGCCATAGTTCTGCGATGGGCGCCTTTGTTGCTTATGTGGACATGAGAAGAGACTATTCCACTTGGTTTGCAGAGTCTTCTGTAGGGCCTATCGTTGAAGATGTCCCCGTGAGTGGGGGTAGAGTGCTGGAAGGCGCCGTTTGCACTCATGTGGCTATCGGGGCTGAGTGGAGAGCATGTGCAGAAACCGCAGAGGCCAGAGTGGCAGAGTTTGAGGCCCTATTTACCGCCAGAGAGGCGCACACGCAAGAGGAGATAGCTCGGGCATTAGCTTGGGAGAAGGAGATTTGGCAGAGAGATAGGGAGATGCTCGTTGTTACGATGGACAGAGAGCGGAGCCAATTTCAGACTGAGCAAGCCCTTCGCTAGGGCTATTCCATGCTCTTGATAGGAGAATTACGAGTGGCTTGTATTCTTGTCCCAACTGCCCCTGAGATCCCCGATCAAGGGCCGATCATTCCTTCGTTCGAGTAGAGGTACATGCCAGTTCCACCAGGCCCACTGGGCAGTTAGGTTTCGTTTGCTCAGGCTCTGGGGCCCTCCCAGGGTCCCGAGTATGCTCTCGACATTTTAGGCGGTGCGGGTCCTTCCACCAGCCCTTTTGCAAGTGACGATGATGGTGATGACATTGATATAGATATGGACCAGTTCATTGGCGGTGATGATTCTCAGTAAAGTTAGCCATTTGTTGTATCATGATGTAGCCCCTATGTGGGCATGTATCTTTTTCATATATTTTGTAGACGTCGCCCCTTGATGGGCCAGCTATGTATGTATACTATGTATTGACTCTTGGTAGGCCTGGACTTGTACGTATTGTATTGCCCTGCTGTGGGCTTTGATGCATTATATTATCTCTTTGTAGCATGACGTATGTATGGAACAATGCCTTTGATTAGGATTTATATGTGTGAATCCAGGAACGCGCCTTTAAAAGGGTGGCTAATGTATGAAAAACAATGCCTCTGATTAGGACTTATATGTATGATCTGGATAAAACGCCTTTAGAAGGGCGGCTGATGTGCATAAAAGACAATGCATCTGATTAGGACTTATATGTATCTCTAAATAAAACACCTTTAGAAGGGCGGCTGACGTGCATGAAAGACAAATCCTTTGATTAGGACTTGCGTGTATAGCTATGTATACTGCCTTTGAAAGGGCTGTTGACGTGTATAGAAGAAAATGCCTCTGATTAGGACTTACATGTATCATTCCAGGTATGCACCTTTAGAAGGGTGGCTGATGTATGTGTAAAACAATGTCTTTGATTAGGACTTATATGTATGATTCCAAGCACGCGCCTTTAGAAGGGCGGCTGATGTATGTGTAAAACAATGCCTTTGATTAGGACTTATATGTATGATCTGAACAAAACACCTTTGAAAGGGTTGTTGACGTGTATAAAAGGCAATGCCCCTGATTAGGACTTACATGTATAACTCTACGAACTACCTTTGAAAGGGCTGCTAATGTGTATGCACCATAGCATTTTTACCATGGACGGTGGTTTTGAATCGGCTTGTATCACATCAACTTGTTTTGCACCGCTGTTTCATGGATTTGTCAGTGGCTCCTGGACAATGATCGTCCTAGTGGGGGAGAAAGAAAGGAGAGATCGCGTGAAATAAACTACCCTAGATTAGGGTTTCATACGATTCTCGACATGAAAGGTATATCCTTAGCGGGATGGACCTGTTCTCATATATTGGACACAGAGGGAGAGAACCGCGCAAAATAAATTGCCTCAGTTTAGCGTTTTGCGGGGTTCTGAGCTCGTAGACTGGCTACAGGTGGCCTCGGCTTCGTAGGCCATGCCATAATGTTGATGACGAGTGCAAACACTTTAAACGAGGTAACTTTAGACACGTCACGAGGCGATATGCATTGATTGCTCCTGTTATTACCCACGTGGGCTAGAAATCCAAGGACGGGATTCTTGAGGTGCCACTATGGGAAATGACTCCCTCTGTCCTCCAAATAAGCTAGGAAGTCGCTAGATGGCTGAGATCGGACTCTAGCATTTTTCTGTTGCAAAATCTGATTATCGGGGTTGAATAGACCCCTGAACTGGGCTAACCGGGCTTTGAAAATGAGGTTTAGGACATCTGAAGGTGATGATCGAGACGCACAAATATAAATTGCCCTAGTGTAGGATTTGTGCGGCCTTGGTTGCACAAATGCGAGTTTCCAATAGTCTGGGTCACTGTTGGACCCATCATGCATTACGGTGAGCACTAAAATGAGGGAATCTTTAATCCAAAGTGGTTCAAAACATGTAAAATAGGGGGGAAAGTGTCAGCACGTGTTTGGGTTTATGCCTGGGGGGCTGAAAAGCCTTAGCACACTTCCTAAGTTCTAGCGGCCTTTCAATGGCTACCACCTTGGGATTCGTGTATAAAAGCTGGGCATCAACCCAGCCCCAGCTCATTTGGTTCCGCAAGTTTTCTAGGTCTTCTCCTGCCCTTTCTTCACTTAAAACACTTAGAAAACACCATTCTTGTTCGTGTTTTGCGCGGATTTTCATCAAACTGTCATATCAAGTAGGATTTGCTCATAGAGGTTCTTGGTGTTCATTCCTATGACACCCCTATTGAGGTTGAGAGGGAGGAGTACCATGAGAAGAAGTTCAAGAAGTGTGTAGACACTCGATTTTGCACTCAAGATTTGATCAAGGAGAATGACTTGAATGATCATTCATGTACCTAAAAAATCATGATTGCACTACATGCAGCAATTCATTCATTGCATATCATAAAAAAGATCTTGAGATTCTAACGATCGCGATGGTATGTTCGGTTTCCAAATCAGACTACCGGATCGAAAGATATCATATGATTAAGTTTGCATGGTCAACATGCATTATGTCTAGGTAGAGTTGACCACACACGATTAATTTAAATTAATTCATATTTGGTTAAACAATTAAAATTAATTTAATAATTTTGTAGTTGGTTGATAATTAGTGTTTAAAATAGGATTGCATGCATGGGAATAAAATGGATGATTGGATAATAATAAAATTGTGGATAATCTGAACTTTGTAAAGATTTATTTTAGGGTATTTATCTACAAAATAATTGTTCCTGAAAAGGCCTGAATTATCCAGAAAAGAGATAAAAATCATAGACTAAAGAACGTTCGGCATCCAAGAGCACTATTCATCACTTTTGGAGCGCCGAACAGCACTTTAAAAGGGCCGAATGGTCCCCTTTTAGGCTTTGGCCCAACTCCTTTCAGGTGACGATAAGGCACACCCTTTTTGACCTTTTCGCAAAAGGATGCATCCAGATTCGCATTTTAATCGTCTGTGCCTATTTTTTTTATAGTTTTCTCACCTCTATAAATAGAGACTGGATCTCATAATTCAGGGGACCTTTTTTACGCTCTTAGAGGCATACGTTTTTAGGCTCTCAAATTGCTCATATTTGCTGATCCGCTCTTGGATATTTGCTGCTAAAATTAGGGTTTTTAGGTTTCAAAGATAATTGAATAAATTTCTTTGAACCCTGAAATATCCTCTCAAGAACAAGAAGTGCTCTATGCAAGAGGTTGTTTTCAATCACCCTATTCTTTTTCTTTATGCTTCTTGTTTATGATGATGCATTCTTTTTGTTATCCATAACATGATTTGTTAATTGTTGTTTGGTTTAAGGCATGATCTTGATTTTTATTTTTTATTTATTTTTATAAAATTGGTGTGATCTCTTTCTTAATTTCAATAATCTGCATATAACCAATACTTTTCTTTGAACAAAAATGAATCTGCATCTTTCTTGGATGTAGATCTGAACTTTTCTTTAAATAAAAACGGATCTGCATCTTTATTAGATGTAGATCTGAATTTTTCTTAATAAAAAAAACGGATCTACATCTTTCTTCGATGTAGATCTGATTTTTTCTTCAAAATAAATGGAACCGCATCTTCCTTAGATCCATATTTGAATTTTTCTCAAATCAAAAACTGATTTGTATCTTTCTTAGATACATATTTGATTTTTTTTAACATATGCAGATTTTGAAACAAAGAAAAAGATCATGAATGGTTGTTTGTTTTGTTTGGTTCAGTAGCATAAATTTCTGTTACGAGTGAAATTCTCTTCATAAAAAAAAATCTTTTTATTTATTTTTACATAAAAAAACAGATCTGATTTTTCTGTTATTAATAAACCATTTTTTTTTAATTATTATCACAAAACAGATCTGATCTTTTACAAAGTTAAAACTATTTTTTTATTTCTTAAAAACATATCTGAAATTTTTTTAGCAAACCAAAAAGACTTTGTTTTATTAAATAAAAATAGATCTGAATTTTCTCTCCAAAAACCACCTTTTTTTACACATACAAAAAGAGATCTGATTTGTTTATATAAACCAAACTAATTTTTTTTAATCACTAAAATAGATCTGAATTTTTTTTTTAACAAAGAAGAGAATAAATTCATAAATAAATTTATGTGATTTAATTTTTGTTTCACGTGTTCAACATATCATTCATGACATGCATAAAAGTGGTAAATAGGTCACAAAAGTCTAGAAGACTAGACTCTGTTTGGGCGGAATGGGTGCCTAACACCTTCCAATTCCGTAACCTAGCCTCCGAATTTAGGTCTTTGGATAAGTAGATCTAAGTCTTGTCTTTTCTTTTATTTTGGGTATAATGTAACTAGGACAAAAAGCCATGTAATTATTTGGTAGTTTGTAATTAGGACCCAAAGCCTTGTAATTTTCAATTTTTCAATTATGTAATTTTTTATTCAATCAATAAGATGAAACGTTTCAGCTATGTAAAGTTTTATTTAGTTTTTCTTATTTTTTGTATAAAAATAAATGGCAACTCCACACCACTTACCCAAAAAGAGAGGTGCCCTAAAAAGCACTCCAAAAATCTCTCTTTTTTTAGAGGCCTAATTGTCCTGGTCTCTCACAGTGGAGACTCCACTAGGGATGTAGAAGGCTAAGCTTCGTATTAGACTTAAGTGACCAAATGTGTACCCCTATTTTGCATGGTCTTGCATGATATTATTGTTTGTTTGTTTATTTATTTTTGTTTGTTGAGATGTTGCATACTTTGTTGTATATTTGCTGTGTGTATTGTTTGTTAAAATATTTCCTTAACTGTTATAGTGTATGCCATCCAAACAAATATGTATGCACCCCTTTTCAACAACTTGTGGTGGTAGTAACCATGGATCATCGGTCTTCATTAGATTTGGGTACCAAGTGGCGAACTCACCAACTCATAGTCTAAAGTCACTAGATCATTTCCTGTTGATTGTAAGGGACAAACCATGTCGTTCGGACCAACGCAATGTTCATTACATTACAAGTTGGGAGGTGTAATGTCCTAGCTATGGGAAACAATGAAACAACAAACCCACCCTACAATATAATGACTTAGAACCTACCCTTAGGTCGGTCCCGGTTAAAATTGCATTGCATGTTGTGTGTGTTTGTTTTGGTTGATTGATGGATGTGGATGGGGTCTTAACTTGGATTAACTCGACCAAGCCTGTTATTAGGGGATAATCTGGTCAAGATCTGAAGGAAGGCTACAAAGAGAACCTAAGCCCGACACTCAAGCCAGTAGCTCCAGTTCCAAGCCTATTACTCCCATCACAATATTGAAGCCTTCAAGCATAGAAGAAACTACATTGCTACAACATCATAACCCCATCTTTGACCTCTAAGATAGTTCAAGCCATAAGAAGTTTAAAGCTCCTAGCAGTATGGCAGAAGAGGGATAACACCCAAACACAGAGGAACCTATGAACACCTAAGAGCTACTCAACACCATGGTAGTTAGTCAGATTTAGCTGAGGGAATACATGAACCTTATGATGCAACAGTTTCAGAATTTGAAGAGTAATCAAAAGGAGGACAAGACTGATCATGATCCACCAGCCGTAGAGAGTGAGAAGAAGATCAACGAGAGGATGAATAAAATGGAGGAGATGATTAGAAGAGCCCGTAAGATAGAGGACCTTATGGACTATGATTCCCTCTCACTCTTCCCTGATGCGAGGTTGCCTTTCAAGTTCAAGATGCCAACTTTGGATAAATTTGATGGGACTGGTTGCCCGAAGTCCTATCTGAAGATGTATATGAGGGCTATGTAGCCCTTAGGCGCAACCGAAGAAGTACTTACTCAGATGTTCCAAAACACACTGACTGGAGCCGCTCTTAGGTGGTTCCTCAATCTGGATGATGCAAGGGCAAGAAATTGGGCAGACATCTGTCGAGAGTTTCACAAGCAAAACAAGTACAATATAGAAGTGGACATCACAAGGAGAGACCTTGAGACCACAAAGCTAGAACCGAAAGAATCATTCTCTACTTTCTTTACCAAGTGGAGAGCCAAGGCAGCACAGATGATGAGTAAGCTGAGTGAGGAGGAACGGTTAGCCATAGTTGTAAAGAATTTATTGCCTGTATACCACAAATATTTGTTTGCACAACACTTTCCTAATTTTAAAGCTTTGATTGATGCTGGAACCCAAATTGAGGATGCAAAAAACAATGGAACTATAAAAACAGATGACCCACCAAGGTTTAAAAAGAATGTAGGATCTAATTTTAAGGTTGCAGAAATTTCCAACATCCATAAAAAATGATCCTTATCAATTGATTGCACCTATTGCACCTGTCCAAGTACCACAAGTACCCAGACCTAAGAGGGAATTTCATGAGTTGTACATGCCCATAAGTCAAGTGTTTGACAAGCTAAAAGCAAAAGGGTTACTGAAACCCTTAGACCCAAGACCAATTCCAAACCCTTTGCCCTTAAGGTTGATTTAAATAAGAGGTGTGCTTACCCCTAAGGCCCTGGTCATGATGTTGACCGTTGTTTTACCCTTTGTCATGCGATTTAGGACCTAATAAATAACAAGGTGATTACGCTGCCTACAAGGCCTAGCAATCACTAATAATCCCTTGCCCAATCACAATTTTGGGAAAAGACCATGGATTAATTTCTTGATGACCGAAGAAGAAACAAGGAAGACCTATCCGATTTGATCTATGACCTACCCAAATGCTTCATGATGACATGAGAAGAATTAATGGATAGGACATCTACTACCACTACAGGATATGACATATGGAATGAAATACCAGAACTTGAGAATTACCAAGCATCCACAAATATAAGGAGACACTTCAAACCCCAAGTAAACAACCAAACATCCACAAATGGGGGGAGACACTGCGAACCCTAATCCAACTCAATACCCACAAATGGGGGGAGACACTTCAAACCCCAAATAAATAGCCAAACACACACAGGTGGGGGGAGACACTTCAAACCCCTACATTTAGAGACTGACAACCCATGAAAGTTTTGAACAAATCCACCCAACAAACACCTGCCGAAAAGGATGAAGTCCTTAAGCAATTGCAGAAGACACAAGCTAACATATCCTTATGGGGTTTACTCATGGCCTCATACAAACACTAACAAGGATTTAACTAAGAAGGGTAAGCACCACAATGACCTGTTGCATATCACTGTAGATTCCATGGGGAAGAGGATACTGATGGTTTTGATAGATGATAGAAGTGCTTTGAATGTGTGTCCTTTGAAGACTGCTAGTTGCTTTGGCCTTAGTATTAAAGACTTTATGCCTACTGATCAACATGTGAGGGCATACGACAACAGTAGAAGAAGTCTTGGGAACCATAACATTAGAGCTTACCATTGGACCGATGGTCAAGAAAATGGATTTTCAAGTCCTTAATATAGCCTCATGCTTCAATATGCTCCTTGGGTGACCATGGATCCATGACACAAAAGCTGTATCTTCTTCTCTATATCAAACGGTTTGGTTTCCACATGAAAGGGCTATTATGACCATATATGGGGACACTTTAACTGTGCCTAAGCCTATTTAAGGTATTGATTCTGAGAAAGAGCCATTGACCTTGGATGGCTTTGAGATTGAGAGGCCTGGCTTTGAAAGGAGAGAACAAGAAGTGTAGAAGATCTTGATGGACATTGCTCCTTATGATAACAACAATGTTGTAGCAATGATGAGGAGAATGAACTACCTTCCAAGGATGAATTTGGTGAGAACTATGAAGAAACCTACTGTTCAGGTCCCGATGATTCCTACTACCACACCATCTTTTGGGCTAGGCTATAAGCCCACTGATGATGATTTGTTAGAGATGGAAGTGAGAAAGATGGCTAGAGCCAAAGCCAAAGCAAAAGGACTCCCTTGTCCTCTAGAACCTCAAAAGCCCTATACTCCTACATTGAATGGAAAGTTTGTCAAAGCTAGAGAAAGTCAACGTTGTTGGGGATTCCCTAAACTAAGATTTAATCCTGTGACAAAGACAATGGTGCCTGGGTTTGAGATACTACTTGACTGCAACAACAAGGTTCCAAAATTGAAGAAAGAAGATACAACCTAGGTTCCTACTTATTGGGCTGATTACATGGATCCTGATGCCATGACTACACTCCTTAAAGATCCTATTTGCAACCTAGAGGAAGAAGAATACTGGGAGGCTTGCTAGCATGCATTGAAAAGCCCGTATGAACTAAGAGCCAGTGATGAAGGCGAGGAAAGGGGAGCAACGCCTAGTGATGATGAGGGTGGAGGTGAAGACAAGAGTGATAGTAGTAATGATAGCAGCAGCAATGATAGTGGACCTGATGATGATGACAGCAACACCAATAGTGATGACAACAGCGGTAGAAGTTATGATAGCCTGTTCAGTGGTGATGATTGGGGTGAGCCCCTTAGTGATAGAGAAGATGAAGATGCAGATCCATTCTATGAGGAATATGACAGTGATATGACTATTATAATGAAGACATAGAAGACGATATAGTGAACAATACAGGCTGATAAATGTGTTAGAGAATGCAAGAGAGGAGAATGCACAAACTAATCAAATGTATCATGATGAATAACTCTATGGGCACCTTTCAGATTGGAGTGATATCACTAATGCCAGTTCAAGATCTGGCCCTAGGTATGACAAGCATGGAAGAGAGGTTTCAAAATTGGGGTCATATTATGATTTAGAACCAAGTTCACCAACCCCACATACTGAAGAGGAGGATGACATAGATGCCAAGTTGGCTGCTTTAGACCGAAAGCTAATGGTCCACAGCCTCAGAATCATTACAATTGAGAATGCTAAATGTAATAATGAGAGGATGGAAGAAAGTGAGTTATCTCCCTCAACCCACTTACTTGGGCAACAGAGGCAAGCACGACCTATTTGATGAATGGATGGATAGCAAAGAGAGCCTGAATGCTTTTGTGACTAACAAGTCTACAAACATGGAGATTGAAGAAGAAACTAGGGATTATATGGATGTAGATCCCCCGGTACTGATGCTGAGGGAAGAAGGAGCTTATTGAGAGCCACCTGCCATTGTGGAAGCCACGATTGAGTTGAAGAATTGGGCATGGGAAGGAGCTGCCCACCCCATAGAGGACTCCGTGAGGAAGATCAAGTCCTTCAAGTTAGTCACTTTTGCCAAGAAGATCAAGACCATCGAGCCAGTCACTCCTGCCAAGAACATTGTTTCTATTACTATTGAGTCTATTTCTGCTAGTGTTTCTATTCCTGTTAAGTCTGTTTGTGATAGTTTTCCAGTTAAGTCTGTTAAAAACTCTTTCTCTTTCTTTTAATATGATTTTTGATTTTGCTTATTTGCTAGCTTTGAATGTTTTTATTTCTGAAATTGGTAAAGAAACTCTTTATAATAAGGAATTAAAACATGGATACCTAGAACCCATAAAAGAAGAAACCCAACCCATTAACTTGGGAACTGATGATAAGCCTAAAATAATTCAAGTGGGTAATACTGCAACCACTTCAGAGAAAGATGCATTAATGGCACTGCTGACAGAATTCAAAGAGGTCTTTGCCTGCTCATATGAAGACATGCTTGAGATTGATATAGATATAGTATAGCACTGCATTGCAATAGATCCAACCATGAAGCTAGTTAAGCAGAAGTTGAGAAGAATGAAGCCAGAGTGGACTCTCAAGATCAAGGAAGATGTAGAGAAATAGCACAATGCAGGATTCCTAAGAGTGGTCAACTATCCAAAGTGGTTAGCTAATGTGATTCTGGTACTAAAGAAGGATGGGAAGGTCAGAATGTGTGTAGATTTTCAAGATCTGAATAAGGCCAGCCCGAAAGATGACTTTCCATTGCCTCACATTGACGTCTTGGTTGACAACACAGCAGGTCATGCTTTGTTATCGTTTGTGGATGAGTTTTCAGGATACAATCAAATTAAGATGGCCCTAGAAAATATGGAGAAAACTTCCTTTATCACTTCATGGGGGACATATTGCTACAAGGTCATGCCATTTGGCCTTAAAAATGCTGATGCAACTTACCAACGTGCAGCCACTACTTTGTTGCATGATTTGATCCACAAAGAAGTAGAGGTTTATGTTGATGATATGATAATGAAGTCTAAAGACCGTGAAGGGCACATACCAGCTTTGAGGAAGTTCTTTGAAAGAATTCGGTTCTACAAACTGCAGTTGAATCCAAAGAAGTGTACTTTCGGAGTTACATTCGAAAAATTGCTAGGGTTTATGGTAAGCCAGAGGGGAATAGAAGTTGATCCTAAGAAAATCAAGGCAATTGTAGAGATAAAGCCTTCAAGAACTGAAAAAGAGATCCAAGGATTCCTGGGGAGGATACAGTACATCAACAGGTTCATAGCCTAACTCACTATGACATGTGAACCAATCTTCCGATTGCTCAAGAAGGAGGTCCCAACAGTGTGGAATGAATAATACCAAGAAGCCTTTGAAAAGATCAAAAACTATCTGACGAAGCCACCAATACTTGTCCCACTAGTTCTTGAAAAGCCATTGTTATTGTATCTTACCACTACAAATATAGCAATGAGGGCTCTACTTGCTTAGTATCTAGAGGAAACTAGAAAAGAGAATGCAATCTACTACATCAGCAAGAAGATGCTTATGAAGAAAAGTATTTGCCATTGGAGAAGACATGTGTAACACTTGTATGGGCAACTCGTAAACTCAGACATTATATGCTTGCTTACAAGGTTTTGTTGATTGCAAGAATGGATCCTTTAAAGTACTTAATGGAAAAACCAGTGCAAGATGGGAAGACTGCTAAATGAGTTTTGCTTTTGTCATAATTTGATATTAAGTATGTAACTCAGAAATCAATGAAAGGGAGAGCAATTGCTAATCACTTAGCCCATTGTTCACCAGAAGAAGCTAAAGAGATTAAAGGAGACTTTTTGGATGAAGACATCATGTGGATTAAAGTAGAATTGTGGAAGATGTACTTTGATGGAGCAACAAATCAAAATGGAAGTGGAATTGGAGTTCTCTTAATTTCTCCAAAAGTGACACACATTCCATTTTCTGGCAGACTCAATTTCCCTGCCACCAACAACGCCACTAAATATGAAGCTTGCATCATGGGCCTACAAGCAGCCTTAGGCCTTGGAGTAAGAGAATTGGAGGTATACGGGAACTCAACATTAATAATCTCTCAGATACAGAATAAGTGGAAGATCAAAGAAGAAAGGCTGATGCCTTATCATCTATGTCTTCAGAAGTGGGCATCAAAATTTAGCAAGATTCAATATCAGTATGTGCCGAGGATGCAGAATCAAATTGCAGATGCTTTAGCAACCATGGCATCCATGATGGATGGGCCAAAGGAAGGTGAAGCTAGGCTGATAGTGTTGGAACAAAAAGCTGAACTAGCTTATTACATGAAAATAGAAGAGGATAAGGAAAGGAATGGACAAGGTGAATGGTATTCAAACATCCTACAATATCTCAAGGATGGGACATACCCGAAGTCTGCACACAAGAATGATCAATTAACCATCCGGAAGTTGTCTACTAATTACATTATTTGTGGTGAAAGACTTTACAGAAGATCGTATGATGGAATTCATCTCCTTTGTGTAACTGCACAGTAAATAATTGAAGAGGTTCATGAGTCAAGCTATAGGCCACATATGAATGCATACATGCTGTCAAGGAAGATAATGAGACAATGTTACTACTGGACTACTATGGAAGCCGACTATACGGCTTATGTCCAAAAATGCCATCAATGCCAAGTCCATGGAGATTTGAAGCACATACCACCCATGCCATTACATACCATGACATCACTCTGGCCATTCTCTACATGGGGGATAAACATTATTGGAAAAATTCACCCAACAGCATCCAATGGCCATGAATTCATACTTGTAGCCATTGATTACTTCACTAAATGGGTAGAAGCTACCTCATACAAGGTTCTAAATTCAAAGAAAGTGGCTCAATTCATCCAGACCAATATCATCTGTAGATATGGGGTACTACATGAAATTATCTCTGATAATGGGCAGCACTTTAAAGGAGAAACAGATAAGCTACTACGACAATTCAACATTCAACACCATAAGTCTTCACCTTACCGTCCTTAAACCAATGGAGCAGTTGAGGTTGCTAATAAAAACATAGGGCGAATCTTGAAGAAGAGCACAAAGAACTACAAGGACTGGCACCTACAGTTGCCCTGTGCACTTTGCGGGTACTGAACATCAATTCGATCTTCCACAAGAGCTACTCCTTATTCATTGGTGTATGGGATGGAAGCAGTTCTTCCTATTGAGATGGGTGTTCGTTCACTAAGGGCAGTACTGGAAAGTGAAATTACTAAAGCAGATTGGTTGCAAAGCAGAAACGATCAGTTGTGAATGCTAGATGAGAAAAGACTCAAACCTTGAATATTCAAGGTTACCAAAGAAGGCTTAGGAAAGCTTTTGACAAGAAAGTGAGAACCAGAGATTTGAAGTTAGGGGATTTAGTGTTGAAGGAACTTTGAGCCCCAGTTCAAGATGCAAACGGGAAGTTCAAGAAAAATTGGGCAGGCCCATACATGATCAAGCAAATATACTCTAGGGGAGCAGTAAGGCTGAAGGACTTAGATGCAAACCCTTTTACTGAGCCAACCAACATGGATTGATTGAAGAAATATCACGTCTGAAGTGGTAGTCTGAAAGCACCACGTTTGAAGTGGTTGTGAATTATGTTATTTCCCTTCTTAGGTTTGACTAAAAAAAAAAAAAAAGCTCGCTAGGCTGAAAACCCGAAAGAACGGTCTAGGAAAAAATTAAAGCAAAAAAAAAAAAGGTATGTTGAAAACCAAAAAAAGCGATCTACACAAAAGGAGACTAAAAAAAATAAAGAGTGAGAGAGCCTGCTAGGTTGAAAACCCGAAAGGGCGGCCTAGGCAAAAGTTAAGGCAAATAAAAAAAATCAATGAACTACGTGATGACCTGATCCTTCTGCTAAGGGGGTACGTAGGCAACCATGCATTGGTTTGGTCACAATTTCCCAAAATCACCATTTGCCCATTAACCAAAAATTTTCAAAAAATTCAACCATTCCATTAAACAATGTCATTACACAAAACCTTAAATCGAACTCGAAACCAAACCAAACCTCAAGAACCTAAACCCTAAACCAATCCATAAAAAATTCCACACCCCAAAAGCTTACACCTTAAATAGAACCCTTAACTTGTAAATCCTAAATAATTCCAAAACATAAGAGTTTTTACATCAACTTCTAAATAAACATGTTCAAAGCCAAAAAAATAAGGTCATTTTGTCTTCAGTCTTTTCTTTTTCTGTTGATCATTGATTTCCTCTATGTTAGGTGCTTTATCATTCCTGTCCCTTCTTTTGAATTCATAGTTGTCTTCATCGGGTCTTTCCCGGTTGTCTTTGAGAAACTGTTCTCTCATAGCAATCCTCTCAGCCTCCTTATCAACAATCTTGTTAGAGTATTCTATAGTTGCCTTGTGAAAGTGAACCTTGACAAAAGATTGGTCCACTCGGTCAGCCATCTCCAATCCCAATAGCATGTTCTGTACAGAAGTAGGATTTGTGTCCCCAGGAGTGAAGAATCTTCTGCTTTTGCCACTAGGCATTCCTTGCTCAAATTTGAATTGCCTCAAAAGTCTATCTCCCTTGTAGAAAGTTGCCCTCTACAACCCAATAAGGAAGATATGGTTTGATCCTAGAGACCTCAGTAGAGGGGGTGGGCATTTCCACCAATAATAGTCCCATTGAATTGAGGTACTGGATTTCTTGTTCAAGAACTTCACCCAGTCACCCTCAGTTTGGCATTTAGTTTTGATGACAGTCCTACTAAGAAAACTACAAGGCCCATAATTACCAGATGCAGGCTTGGCAATCATATCTAGTCACTCCATCAACCATATCTGCAAAGTCAAGGGACTCCCTAGGAAGTTTTGAGATTCCCACCATGAAATATAGCATCTAGTCCTAGAAGAGTTTCTGCCAAGATCAAAGAAATAGGATTATCACTGTCCTTAATTTGACTCACAACACTTATGGCTCAAGCATCCACAAAATCGTGCCTTTTGGGGCAAAGCGAAAATTCTCCCACGAAGCATAGGGCCAAGCTAAAGTTTTTCAGAATATTGTCAGTCACTCCATAGGTGCGTTTGTCAATCAACCTGGAAACAATTGCACGAAGATTCACCATATGTCCTTTAATCATACTACTGGTAATGGAAGTAGGAAAACTAAAAGCATCAGACAAAGACTCCCTATGCCTAGGATCACAAGAAACCGCTACAGATTTCCTGCCTGGATCATAGCCCAGGATGGCAGAAAATTCTTCAATTGTGGGACAGAGTTCAGCAGTTTTAAACTGGAACACATGATCTTTGGGATACCAGAATTTCACAATGGAACGAAGGAAATCCCACTTGATTTTGACATTCCTCAAAGCCTTAACTCCCTCTAGTTTGTAGGCTGTAAAATTGGTCTTGGTACTGAAATCAAAGCTACAAACCCATCTGTTGATATCATGAATTGTTGAATGAGAAAAATTATGATTACTAGCCATGGATGACTTTTACTTGTGATTATTGTGTTGTGCTAACCTTGATGTAGAGATTTATCGCAGGAGAAATCATCAATATAAGCTACATCAGTTCCTAAATTAGGTTTAAATAGGTTTCAGAAAGTTTGTAGCTGAGCAGGAGAGTGTTTCATGATCATAAACGAAGGAAATATTTTTCAAAAAACATGAAAACGTGAAACATGCATTGGAAAAGTGTGAGGAATCGGCCCATCATGGCATAAGCATCATGACATGGCCAAGTGCCATTCGGCACTCTAAAAGTGCCGAATGGCACTCCTTACGTGTCAAGTGGCACGTAGTCCCTCCATCGAACATCCATGCAATTCCATGCAATTTTGCGTTCTCGAACATTTTTTTTAGGATCAATTAACATTCAAAAAGATTTTTTTTTGGGTTAAACTAAGGCATTTTGACGTGTCTAACTCGTTTTCAAAAAATCATCACTTGCATAATTGTTTTCAAAAATTGATCAAATCAAGTTTTTTTCAAGACTCATGAATTCATGTTCCAAACTAAAGGCATTCGCCTATGGCTCATTCATTTAAAAAAAAAAATCATCATCATCTGTTCAAAAAAAATCATCATAACCAAGATTTCCAAAAATCATGCATTCATTTTAAACTAGGGGCATTCAGCTCCACCTCATTCAAGTAAATACAGATTCAGGAAAGCCAAACTAGATAAGTCTAAATTAGCATTACAAGACATCATCAGGTGAATTCTAAACTTGACTTAGTTAAAATTTCTACATGATCCAAGGTGACTCCAAGGACAAAGAGCGAAACATGGGAAATAATACAAGATTGTCTAAAAAACACTTCCTTTTCTTTTGCAGGAAAAATGAAATATACAAGTCATACATCATTAGGACTTCGAGTCTGCCTGCGTGAGGATCTCCTTAATCCACCTCTAGAGGAGCCACCTTTAGTATTTCCTTCTTGACTTGCGAAAAAGCGAGGATCATACTCTTTTACTCCTACAAAAATACCGTTCTACCCAAGCAATCTCTTCATCAGCCAGAAAGTCAACCAATCGAACAGTGTGACAAGGAGGAGTTGGAATTGTGGTAGGAGGATACTCATGTCCAACTTGGGGCAACACCCAATCACCAAGATACGAATACCTTCCATGCCCACACTCAAACAACACTTGGCGGCCATTCAGTTCTAGAGCCCGCTCACACACTGCATATTCTTCACATCCAGCCCAAGGATTTAAATCCATCTAAAAAATCACAAAGGAACTCAGAATGAGGAGAGACTGAACCATAGCCAAGTGCCAAAGATTCTAAAAGAAAGAGGAGGAATAACTCACATCATCAGCAGTCAAATTATCAATCACCAAGCGCCAAATTTCCAAAGAATGCCTGGAAGGTGTAGACAAATGATGTTTAGGAAAGCAATGGAGAAATCTAGGAAAAATGCTAGCAACTTCTTCTCGGATTTTAGAATCAACTCCAAAGTACTCGTACATCCAAACCTGAAAAATGCACAACACCATTACCACATAGCCAAAATAATTTTCCAAAACCCATACATAGCCAAAATAACTTTCAAAAACCCATACATAGCCAAAATAATTTTCCAAAACCTACACATAGCCAAAATAAATCCCAAACCTCACCTGCTATACAAATGGAGCCCCACCCAAGCTTGAAAGGCTCCGCCTAGAAAGTTGGGTCATGAAATGCATCAGAGTAGCATAAGCCATGCCGCCCCAGTCAGAATTCCGAATGTGTTCAATTTTTCTCAAGCTCCCCAAGTAGCATAGATTCACAGTACTGCCTAAATCATAACACAAAAAAGTCCTAATGAAAAGAAGCATGAACATACGAGCACCTTTTGCCACAGTCTCACAATGGGGAATACTTTCACATAGCCAAGACAAAGGGACATTGTTACTCCTCATTCTAGAAGACACTACACCTAGAAGTTTCTTGAGTTCAGTTGAAGTATGGGAATCATTGACAAGAATTCTTTCACCACCCAACCTTAGATCGGTGATAACAGAGAAGTCATAAGGTGTCAACATTTCCTCCCCAATGCCTGGAAAATGGAAGTTACATGTAGTGTCCCAGAAGTGCTCTGCCAAGGTAAGAAGTGACTAAAGATCTTTGTATTCATGTGTCTCTTGATTTAACAGAGTTTCGAGGATAGTACCAAAGCCTGCTTCATTGATGATGTTTTTAATATTAGGAGACAATACTGCCCATGCATTTTTCAACATTTGGAGACCGCCTCGAGTCTTGAGGCTCTGCAACACAAAAGTTTAGCTCATCATTTCCCATGCCAACAAAAAAACTCACATGACAAAAAATTCTCATGACCAAAATCACATGTCCAAAAAAATTTCCCATGACTGAACTCACATGTCAAAAAATCTAAACCAAAATTCATCCAACAACATCGCAATTTACTCACATTGTCAAAATCCCATAAGCTACCAACATTGTCCAAATTGCACCATGAAAAAAAAAAAAAAAAAAAAAACAACACTCCAAGAATGCTCCAAAACCAACTAATCACACAATGCCCCAAATTGCAACAACCAAATGACAATATCTCTCCATGAAACTTTCAATAGCACACGAAACAACATTTTTCCAATCAAAGAAACCAAAGAAAAACTCACTTTGGTGTCTACATAATAATATGGAGCATGGGTCCTAGGGTCTTGAAGAAGCCCATCCTCATTATGCCAATCAAATGTGGGATCATATTTCTTACCATGAAAATGCTCAAAAACACAAGGATCTAAAGAAATATTGATGGAGATGGATGAGGGAAGTTGAGAAGCTTAGAAAAGTGTTTTTTGTGAGAAGAAAAATCAAGGGGGAAGAAGAAGATGAATAGTGTTAGTGGAGGAAGAAAAGTTGATGAAGATGAAGCAAAAAGGAAAAAAAGGGAGAATCAAAGAAGTGGGGGACCAAAATTTCGGCCCCCACACTTAAACTCAGTCAACCCAAAAAAGAAAAAAGAAAAAAAAGAAGACGATGAATTGGAATGCATTAAAGATAAAAATTCAAATTCAAAGTTTTTAAGTTTCTTTCAAACTCCAAATTTTCAATTCAAAATTTTGATTCCCAAATTTTCAATTCCACATTCTCAATGCCAATTTTTAAATCCAAACCTTCAGTTTCCAAGATTTCAGAAAAATTCAAACCTCAGATTTCATGATCAAAATTTCAAGTCTTAATTTTCAAAATCCTAAATCTCAAAATTTCAGATTTCAAGTTCCAAATTTCAAATCAAAATCTCAAAGTTTCAAAGTCCCAAAATTTTAAATGTCAATTTTGAAACTTCCAAGTTTCAAAAATCAAATGTTTCTCAAAAATAGAATCTTTTGTCAATTAAACTTTTCTTGATAAAGTTTAAATCAAGAAGGAACAAACCCATCCCAAAAGCAACGGGACCACAAAGCACTTATCATTAAAGTCTAATCCCAAATTTTGACTTTTTGTAGTAAACAAGTCCAGATTGAGGTTGAGAAGCCCTTTGATTACCTTTCTTCAAGTTCCAACATTGAGAAGCCTTTTGGTTGCCTTTCTTCAAGATTGATATTGAGCAATTTCAGATCAAAGTAGAGAAGACCTTTGATCGACAGTTCAACAAGTCCAAATTGAAGTAGAGAAGACTTATGGTTGACATTTCAACAAGTCCAGATCGAAGTAGAGAAGACCTTTGATCGACATTTCAACAACTCCAGATTGAGGTAGAGAAGCCTTTTGGTCGTAGATAACTCCATATTCAAGATCAAGATTAAAAAGCCTCTTGGTCACCCCACTTGTCAAGAATCATTTCTAGAGTTATCAACTACCAGCTAAGTCAAGTATTTTCATTTGATTGTCAAAAGATAAGGCACTAGTTCTATGTTCCAAAGTTTTAGGTTCAAAGGCTAGGTAATTTTTGAAAGTTCAACCTCAATTAAATCATGGTTGCTAAAATCAGTGTTTTTGTTTTACATTGACATTCGTTTTTCAAGCTCTGTTAGTGAGGGGCATTCTATAGACACTCGATTTTGCACCCATGATTTAATCAAGGAGAATGACTAGAATGATCATTCATGTACCCCAAAAATCATGATTGCATTACATGTATCAATTCATTCATTGCATATCATAAAAATGATCTTGAGATTCTAACGGTTGCAATGGTATGTTCGGTTTCCAAATTAGACCATTGGATTGAAAGATATCGCATGATCAAGTTTGCACGGTCAACATGCATTGTGTCTAGGTAGAGTTGACCACACACGATTAATTTAAATTAATTTTGATTAGTTAAGCATTTAAAATTAATTAAATAATTTTGTGATTGGTTGATAATTAGTGTTTAAAATAGGATTGCATGCATGGGAATAAAAGAGATGATTGGATAACAATAAAATTGTGGATAATCTAAACTTTATCAAGATTTATTTTAGGGTATTTATCTACAAGATAATTGTTCCTGAAAAGGCCTGAATTATCCAGAAAAGAGATAAAAATCATAGACTAAAGATGAAAACACGTCTAGGTACAAGGACTAGATCAAAAAATCCTAAAAAGAGAGTCCAAAACGCACCTGAACACGGAAGAACGTTCGGCATCCAAGAGCACCATTCAGCACTTCAAAGGGCCGAATGGTCCCCTTTTGGGCTTTCGCCCAACTCCCTTCGGCTGACAATAAGGCACGCTCTTTTTGACCTTTTCGCAAAAGGATGCGTCAGGATATGCATTTTAATTGTTCGTGCCTATTTTTTAGAGTTTTCTCACCTCTATAAATAGAGACTAGATCTCATAATTCAGGGGACCTTTTTTACGCTTTAAGAGGCATACGTTTTTAAGCTCTCAAATTGCTCATATTTGCTGATCCACCTTTGGATATTTGCTGTTAACATTAGGGTTTTTAGGTTTTAAAGATAATTGAATAAATTTCTTTGAATCCTAAAATATCCTCTCAAGAAAAAGAAGTGCTCCATGCAAGAAGTCCTCTCAACATGATTTGTTAATTGTTGTTTGGTTTAAGGCATGATCTTTATTTTTTTTATAAAATTGGTGTGATCTCTTTCTTCATTTCAATAATCTGCATATAACCAATACTTTTCTTTAAACAAAAACGGATCTGCATCTTTCTTGGATGTAGATCTGAACTTTTCTTTAAATAAAAATGGATCTGCATCTTTATTAGATGTAGATCTGAATTTTTCTTAATAATAAAAAAAATGGATCTATATCTTTCTTAGATGTAGATCTGATTTTTTCTTCAAAATAAATGGATTTGCATCTTCCTTAGATGCAGATTTGAATTTTTCTCAAATAAAAAATTGATTTGTATCTTTCTTAGATACAGATCTGATTTTTTTTTTTTTTTTTTTTTTTTTACATATGCAGATTTTGAAACAAAGAAAAAGATCATGAATGGTTGTTTGTTTTGTTTGGTTCATTTAGCATAAATTTCTGTTATGAGTTAAATTCTTTTCATAAAAAAAAAAAAAATCTTTTTCATTTTTTTTTACACATATAAAAAAATAGATTTGATTTTTTTTGTTATTAAAAACCATTTTTTTTATTATTATCACAAAACAGATCTGATCTTTCACAAAGTTAATACTATTTTTTTTATTTCTTAAAAACATATCTATATTTTTTTAGCCAACCAAAAGACTTTGTTTTATTAAATAAAAATAGATCTGAATTTTCTCTCTAAAAACCTTTTTTTTTACACATATAAAAACAGATATGATTTGTTTATATAAACAAAGCTCAATTTTTTTTAATCACTAAAACAGATCTGATTTTTATTTTTTCTAACAAAGAAGATAATGAATTCATAAATAAATTTATGTGATTTAATTTTTGTTTCACATGTTCAACATATCATTCGTGACATGTATAAAAGTGGTACATAGGTCACAAGAGTCTAGAAGACCAGACTTTGTCTGGGCAGAATAGGTGCCTAACACCTTCTCATTCCGTAACCTAGCCTTCGAATTTAGGTCTTTGGATAAGTAGATCTAAGCTTTGTCTTTTCTTTTATTTTGGGTAGAATGTAACTAGTACAAAAAGCCATGTAATTATTTGGTAGTTGGTAACTAGGACCCAAAGCCATGTAATTTTCAATTTTTCAAATTTTCAATTATGTAATTTTTTATTCAATCAATAAGATGAAACATTTCAACTATGTAAAGTTTTATTTAGTTTTTCTTATTTTTTGTATAAAAAATAAGTAGTGACTCTACACCACTTACCCAAAAAGAAAGGTGCCCTAAAAAGCACTCCAAAAATCTTTTTTTTTTTTTATAGGCCTAATTTTCCCGGTCTCTCACAAAGTGGTGGGGCTCTTTTTCTCATGGTGACCAGGCTCTCCTTCGGCAGTTTCTTGGAAACGCCGCCACCCTACTCCTCATTACACTTGATTGGCACTTGCTAGAGGTCATCACTTCCTGTTGGGATCCTGCTTTGAGGTGCATTACCATTGCGGACGTTGATTTGGTGCCCACTTTGGAGGAGTACAATCGCTTCCTCTTTCTTTCTACTCTTGTGAGCACTGTTTTCATTCCACCCGTGCGGACACAATACCGCAAGAAGCTGGTTGATCTGATGGGCTTCAAGAGGCCCCTTGTGAAGGCGCTGACTTGGCATGGCAGCGGGGTAGGAGGGAGCATGTCCTTTGAGTTGCTACATGATCGGTTCTAGTTACCAACATGCCCGGCTGGCTACCGAGACGATTTTGTGGATTTGGAGGAGCGATGGGCATCCTACCGACGCTAGGCCTTCTTGGTGGCCTTTTTCGGCTCAGTACTATTCCCTTCACCATTAGGAGCTATCGGTTTTTCCGTTCTTCCTCTGGTGAGTGCTCTACCTCATGGCACCTCTTTTATTCCTACTTTAATTTCCGAGACTATTAGGTCTTTGTCCTTGTGTCAAGAGATTGGTAGGGGTAGACTGGGTTGTTGCATCTATATGTTATAATTGTGGTTCTGTAGTCACTTGAGTGCATCGCTAGGGACCAGCCTATGGGCTTTGTGCGTTGGAATAGAGCCTGGTCTACTGCATTCCTCGATTTTCCCTTTTCCGGTGATACTGATGGCTGGCTGAGATATCTGTGTAGCCTGAGCCCTACTAACTGGACCTGGAGAGTCAAGTGGGGTATTACCAGGTGGCAGGGGCAAGCCCATTATGTTGGCTTGCTCAGTATTCCTTTGGTGGGCATCTAGGGGTGCACAGGGTATTTCCTCGATATGGCCATGAGGCAGTTTGGGGGAATTCAACACATTCCCCGACTTAATGATCTTTCTGCTTTCACCTATGAGTATAGGCTGGTGGACATTGACATAGCAGTAGTAAGGCATGCCTTAGAGTTTTGGGAGGCCCGTAGATCAAGTATAGACTTCCCCTTCTGTTCTAGGGACGATCAGGAATGGTTCTCCGCTGAGTTTAGGGTATGGTGAGACACTCAGGATCCTATCTTTGTGTTTGATTTGTCTTCGTCGGTTTGACTAATATGCCACTCCTGGCTGATATTTTGAGAGATTATACTCTAGAGTTCGAGATCAAAGTTGAGAAGGCCTTTGCAGACCTGAGGGAGTGCTTGAGAGAGGTTATCAGAGACAGAGATTGTAGTAGAGAGCTAGGTGATACACTCATGGAGGATATCGAGGAGATGAGCAGCGTGCAAGAGTGTAAGCTTGCAGCTTTCAGGGCAGAGCTTGATCAGAGGGGGCCAGCTCGCCAAGCATAGAGGCAGAGTATGCGCAGTTGAGATCCCGAGTCGCAGGTTTGGAGGATGAGCTTGCGGCTTTAACTCGGAGATTTGCTACTCTAGATCACACTTGGGATGAGGAGAGGGCCGCATTAGAGGTTGGCAGGGTTGCGACTAGCAGCTGGGCTACTGATTTAGCACTGGAGCCACTATAGGCGAAGTCTTATATTCATTCTGCTTTGGACATGGAGTATGAAAGAGAGGGCTACGAGCCTAGCGAGCCATAGCGGGCTTTCCATTGCCTTTAGACTGAGCTGGCCGAAAGAGAGGAGGCCCTGAGAGTTGCTACTGTAGAGGTGGGCACCTTGCAGGCTTTACTAGAGAGAGAGAGGCAGAGCTCTACTTTTGATCTCGCGATGGAGAGGGAGTTAGTCCGTCTTCAACACTCACATGATAGACTTGGAAAGGAAGCCAGAGACCTTGGCTTCAATGCAGTTGGACTGCTTCGTACTCATGCTTAGGATGACCCGATTCTTCACACTGGCTTTAAGAGGCTATGCTAGGCCATGTCCGATCGCCTGGGCCATGTTTGATCTGCTGATATCTTTTTCTGTTTACTTTGTTTCTGCACATAAGCTAGGTAGTTAATATTCCACCATGTATGGAAAGATCCTTCGTAAATTGCTACGCAATTGCATAAGGCCTTTCGCTTTTTGTTTTGAGTTCTTAAAGCATAGTCTAGTCTGTTAGGCATGCTTAGAAACTGAGAGATGGTGCAGAGAGATGTTCATGATGATATTCAGAAAAGATATATATGAGATGAGATGTTTTGTCTCGACATTAGAATGCATGAAAGAAACAGAATGACAATACAGGCACGTTAATGAATATACAGGTAAATGCTTTGAAAACGCAAGATTATACAAATGCGTGATAAATGTAAAATCCATGCATATCAATATCTTATTTTCTAAGGATACATCCTGTTCTGAACGAATCTTTTCCTTTTCCCATTGAGGTACATTTACCATTGGCATAAACCAAAACATCTTAAGCAAACTACCAGGCCGTGGCAGTATTATAGACAGAGAGTAATCTTGGAGGTGTCTTCATATCTCGACTTGGATGTTGGATCCCTTTAATGTTTTGATCTTAAGCAAAAATCCAAGCAAGAGCAACTAACTGATTTTTCTCTTAAGATGTGACTGAACCAAAATGGCTGCCTACGTACCTCCACGAGGAAGGATCAGGTCATCACGTAGTTCAACTAACTTTGTGATTGCCTTAAATTTTGCCTAGACCACCCTTTCGGGTTTTCAGTCTAGCAAGCTCTCTCACACTCTTTCTTTTGGCTCTCCTTTTGCGTAGACTGCCTTTTCAAGTTTTCAGTCTAGCAAGCTCTCTCACACTCTTTCTTTTGGCTCTCTTTTTACGTAAACCGCCCTTTTGAGTTTTTGATCTACCTTTTTGCATATATATTTTTTGTTTTTTTTGTTTTTTGACATAAAAATAAGGTGCATTGCGAGGCTCCTTCATGCAAAGTACCGTATGAAATCATTAGAATTGGTGGGCATGAAGTCATGCCCGTCCCTGTTAGCTAGAATCAAGGCTTCTCCAGAAAAGGCCTTCTTTACCATATATGGTCCCTCGTAAGTCGGGCCAAACTTTCCTCTATGATCAGGCATGGCTTGGTTGCATTTCTTCAACACTAGATCGCCTTCTTCAAAGACTCTGGGTCTAACTTTCTTGTTGAATGCTCATTGGGCGCGGCGTTGGTATAACTATCCATGACACATTACGGTCATGCGCTTCTCATTTATCATGTTTAGTTGTTCATATCCGGCACAGGCCCGTTCAGCTTTTGACAACTCTGTCTGAGATAAAATCCTGAGAGACGGGATCTCTACCTTAGCGAGGAGGATTGCCTCCATGCCATACACCAGTGAGTACGAGGTCGCACTCGTGGACGTACGAACAGAAGTGCGATATGCGCATAAAGCAAAGGGCAAGTACTCATGCCAATCCCTGTATGTGTTTGTCATCTTTACCAATATTTTCTTTATGTTCTTGTTAGTAGCTTCCACTGCGCCATTCATCTAAGGGCGATAGGGAACTGAATATCTGTGCTCGATCTTGAATTGTTGGCGAAGCTGCTGGATCATTTTGACAGTTAGGTTCGTCCTATTATCTGTAATAAGTTCTCCTGGCACACCGTAGCAGCAAATGATGTTGTGTTTCAAGAACTGGGCTACCACGGCTTAATTGACACTCTTGTACGAAGCAGCTTCCACCCACTTTGTAAAATAATCAATGGCCACCAAGATGTTCTCATGGCCGTTTGAAGCTTTCGGAATCACGGGTCCGATGACATCTATACCCCAAGTTGAGAAGGGCCATGGTGCTGCTAAAGAGTGCAATGGCTGTGGAGAAGCATTCTTCCTGTCTTGATAGGCTTGGAAACGTTGGCATGTACTCACGTGCTTAATGCAATCATTTTCCAAGGTGAGCCAGTAGTAGCCAGCTCTTATAATCTTGCAGGCCAACAGAGGTCCACTGGCATGGGCTCTAAGTAAACTCTTATGCATCTCTTCCATCAAATGATTAGCCTTAGAGGCATCTATGCAAAGGAGCAAGGTAGAATCGTGGTTCCTTTTGTACAGGACTTCTCCACTTAGGAAAAATCGGCAAGCCGTGCGTTGAATAAACTTCTTTTCATTATCTGTTGCATTGGGCTGGTATTCACTGTCCTTAATATAAGCCTTGATATCATGATACCATGGCTTTCCATCGGTTTTGACTTCGACACTCATACATTCTTCGATGTTCATGCAATAGGTTGGGACGCCACGGACTTCAATGTGCAATTGCCATATATCATCTCATTCTGATAACTTAACCATGCTAGCCAGTGTAGCCAGGGCATTGGCAAACTGGTTTTGAGCTCAGGACAAATAGGCAAATGTGATGTTTTGGAACTTCAAGATCAAGTGGCTAACACATTTTTGATACGGAATCAACTTGGTGCCTTAGGTTTGCTATTTTCCTTCAATTTGGGAAATGATCAACAGGGAACCTCCAAAGACACTCAAGTCATAGGCGCCAAACTCTAGGGCCACTTGTAGGTCGACTATGCATGTTTCGTATTTTGTGACATTGTTGGTGCAACCGAAATTCAGCTTAATTGAAACAGGGATTTTCTGGCCCTTAGGGAAACTAAGACTGCTCCCACTCCATTTCTGGTAGAATTGGCGGCTCCATCGAAATAAAGCTTCCAACGCCACGGTTCTACACTACCTGGTTTTAGCTCTAGTGCCATGACATCCTCATCAGGGAAGAGGGATTCTGAAAGTTCTGGATCATTCAGTGGCTGGTTCACTAGGTAATCAGCTATGGCCTGGCCCTTGATGGCCTTTCTTGTTACAAACACAATGTCAAACTCTAAGAGCAACATTTGCCAATGGGAGATCTTCCCTATAAGAGCTGGCTTTTCAAAGATGTACTTAATGGGATCCATGCGGGAAATGAGCCACGTGGTGAAGTAGAGCATGTACTACCGTAACTTGCGTGATACCTATGCTAGGGCACAATACGTCTTCTCAATGGCGATGTAGTTGATTTTGCAACTAGTGAACTTCTTGCTTAAGTAGTAAATTGCCCTTTCTTTATGGTCAGGCTCCGCTACTTGGCCTAACATGCAACCCATTGAGGTTTCTTGTATTGCTAGGTAGAGGATCAAAGGATATCCCAGCGTCGGAGGAACCAGAACAGAAGGGTTCAATAAATACCGTTTGATCTTCTCAAGGCCGCTTGGCACTTGTCTGTCCATTCTATCTTGGCGCCTTTCTTCAAGAGCTTGAACAATGGATCACATATGGCGGTCAACTGTGCTATGAAGCGAGCTATACAATTGACTTTGCCTAAGAAGCTGCGAATCTGTTTCTCGGTTTACAGTGTCAACATATCCCGGATGGCTTGGCCTTTTGCTGGGTCCATTTCGATTCCTTTTTGGCTGACTATGAAGCCGAGTAATTTCCTTGAACTAGCTCCAAAGACACACTTTTAGGGTTTAGCCTCAACCTGTACTTGATAAGGCGCTTGAACAGCTTTCTCAAATCCACTAAACGATCCCTATCAGTGTGGGATTTGGCAATCATGTTGTCTACGTAGACTTCAATTTCTTTGTGCATCATATCGTGGAACAAGGTCATCATGGCTCGCTGATAAGTAGCACCAGAGTTCTTTAAGCCAATGAGTGGTGAATGCTATCTTGGCTTTGTCCTCCTCGGCCATCTTGATCTGGTTGTAACCTTAGAATCCGTCCATGAAGGAGAAGAACTTGTTGGTAGTGGTATTATTGACCAGGGCATCGATGTGTGGCAATGGAAAATTATCCTTGGGGTTGCCCTGGTTCAAATCCCTATAATCAACGCACATGCGTACTTTCCCATCTTTCTTAGGCACGGGAATGATGTTGGCAACCCAATCTGAGTAGGCTATTGTGGTAAGGAAACCAGCTTTCAACTGCTTTTCTACCTCTTCTTTGATCTTCAAAATGATCTCAGATTTCATTCTTCGAAGGGCTTGCTATACTGGAGGGCATTCAGGTTTGATTGGAATTCTGTGCACAACCATCTCAATATCTAACCCAGACATATCTTGGTAGGACCAAGCAAAGATCTCTCTAAATTCCTTGAGTAGTGCTATGAGCTCATGCTTTATGTCTTTAGGAAAGTTTACCCCAATCTTGACAGGTTTTTCATTTTCGCCTTCGTTGGCTAGGTTAACCACTTCTGTCTCTTCTATATAGGGCTTGGACCCTTCGCTTTCTCTGTTTAGACCTTCCAAGATATCATGAGGCAGAATTGGAATTTCCTCTAATCCTTCAACGTCATGTTCCAACTCTATTGTTTCATTCATATGATCAATATCCTCGTTATAGCAGTAGGACGATGTACCCGCTTGGGAATTAGAATAGATCCTATAGAATGGAACATATATAAGGAAATATAAGACAATCTGCGCACACATATTCATAAGAAAGCAAGTAAAGAGATAAATTCAAAGATTTCCTGAATAATACGTTGGATAATTTCATTAGTGGATTATATATAGGTGGATAACAAAGCTCATGCCTGATAATGATAAAAAGGGAAACATATTTTTTTTGTTTTGGAAAAATGAACTCGAAAATGCAAACAAGGAATGCAAGAAACAGGAAATAAACATGCAAAACAAACTAGATATGCTATTCCAACTCTTTCGAGCAATTGGAAGACCCAACCACATGATAATGGAACACTTCTTAATCAGCTGGTGCAACCACAAAGCAGGGCTCGCCAATCCAATGGCCTACTGTCTCGCCTCGCATGTAAGGCATGATTGTAGCAGTCAGATCATCCCCTAGGGATATGATGGCATTCACTGAAAATTCCTCTAGATAAAGATGGATGAGACAAGCTAGATCTAATTCTTCCTCACATGATTCCTGTGCTACTTCTGATCTGATGACCTCGACTGAAGCCGGAAAAGTGACCTTGATGTGGGGAATAGACATCCCATAGCCAATGCACTTCCTCTTCTTTCCTCTAGAAGCCTGGAAGAGTTCTTCATCAGAGGAGTCATAGCCTAGACCGAAACCTCCTTTGTTGTCAGAGAGCTCATTCAAAGAAGCCTTCCCATGTCCTACAGCACCGAGACCTTGGCCTAACTGATAGCCAAATTTGAGCATCTCCTTGGCAGACATTAAAGTAGTGGAGGGCCATATTGACTTGAGTTCTGGAGCTCTGGAAATCATGGAGACTAGCTCGAAACTATGAAAAGTTACCTCCAGAAAGGCATTAGCACCTATGTAGGGGACATAAGTCTCCTTGAAGAAAGCCAGCCATAATAGTGACCATTAGATCTTCGGATGGGAACTTGAGTCTTCGATGAAGAGTAGAAGCAACCGCACCCGAGGCGTGTAGCCTAGGCCTCCCTAAGAGCATATTATAAGGGGAGTCCAACTCCAATGGCTAGCACAATCTCGCCTTGCACCTCCCTGAGAGTGCCATCAAAAACTCTAATGATTATGGTGGTAGGGCGGATAAGAGAGGTATCCATATTCAAACGCTCCAAAGTGGACATCAGGCAAACATTTAGGGCCGACCCATTGTCAATCAGTACTCTGGTGACGATCATATCCTCACACTTTACTATAATGTGCATGGGCAAAGTATGGTCTCTACCTTCTAGTGGTAGTTCATCATCCATAAAAGAAATCTGGTTGGTGGCCAATACTGTTGAGACCATGCCTTCAAAGGCGGATTCAATGGCACTTATAGGAACATGTGTCTCTTTCAAGACTTTCAAGAGAGCATTACGGTGGACCTCAGAGGATAGCAATAATGCCAAGATGGAGATCTAAGAGCATTCACATCAGCTCATTTAAAAGATTCAGTCTATTTTACACAAAAAACCTACTTTTTCTATTTTACACATCCACTTTTACAAATCACTCACATCAGTTTATCTACTTTACAAGATATTTCAATAAAATATTCATTAATACTCTATTTTTTTATTATTTCTCTCTAACTGCCTCTTTACATACGTGCAATCTCTCTCTTTCTACCCATTTTCTGATTTCTTGCTCTCTCTCTCTACACCCATCTCTCTAGCCTTCCTCTTCCAAATCATAAAACCCATCCACCTTCCTCTTCCACCACCATCACAAAATCTCAACCACCACCAAATCTCAACCACACATTCACCTTGACCCAACAAATCCGATCCACCACCAAATCTTAGCCGCACAGCCACTACCCACCGCAACCGTCACCCACTCCCACAACCCACCACCAGCAAAATGACCCACCACCACCACCTCCACCACCACCATCTCCACCAAACGACCCCTGAAATCCAATAACCCATATCCCCAAAACCCACAAAAAATCTTCGATCTCAACAGCTGAAACCCACCAAACGCCAAAAGCTGAAACTGATCTCAACAACCACCACACACCATTGCACACCGATCTCCAGCAAGACCCATACCACAAGCACCGATCTCTAGCAAGCACCGATCTACAAGCAAGCACCGATCTCCAAGCACCGATCTATCTCTCAGTTGGTTTGTCTGTGTGGGTTTGTTTGTGTATGGGTGTGTTTGTGTGTTGATTTGTCTGTGTGGATGTGTTTGTGTGCATCTGAGGAAAAGAAGATGAGGAGTTGAGGTCGTTGTGCAAGGAGAAGACAGAGAAAAATTGGTGCGAACAGAAATTAATAAAAACTAAATACACATGCTACAGTGCCCGTGTAAATTTACACGGGTACTGTAGCTTGTTGATAATTTTAGAAGATTTTGCAAGAGTTTAAACGGACTGATGTGGGCTGTTTTTGAACAAAAATGTGTAAATTTGAGCATTTTTTCTATTATACACACTTATACATGAGCTAATGTGAATGCTCTAAGCTGGCGACTTGTTTAGCTGCTGAATCACACTGTACTCTGAGTTTCTGATAACTTTTAAGAACTCTTCTGCTTCTCCGGTTGTGACTCTATTCCTAACGGGTTCGGTGGTACCCTTGCTAATCTCTTTCCTCCTCTTTTCCAACTCTTCGGAGGTATAACAACAGCCACCCTAGTAAGCCTAGATAGACCTGAAGAGATATTGGAACAGACCTCCTATTTTCTGGTTTGAGTGGTAATCAAGGACACATTGTATTTCCAGGGAATGCAATGACTATCTTCATAAGGGAACGGCTTTGGCATACGAATGATAACACCCTCTTGAGTCTACAAATTGGGCGCTATAAAGAATGTCTTTGGATTAATGACCATGGACTTGGCAACATGGCCTCTAAGGCTTTTGAGCCGGATACCCTTGAGATTCCCGAGGCAGACTTTGGCAAAATAAGAGGATCGAAGCCTCGGATAGTGGGAACGATATCGGTTCCCTCCTGAACTGATGATGAAGTTGGCCCTGTGATCGCAGGCAAGGCAGGAACTAAAGGAGTGAATCCCTCTATGGCAGGCGGGGATTGCCTTTTCTCTGAATCTGATGACCTTGAATCCGTGGGTGATTTTACGATCTCCTCAATGACTACTGAAAAGGAAGGTGCCGGAGCAACCTGGCCAAGGCATTTCAATAAATACTTGTCCTAATCCTTCCTTGACCCAATTGATATAGCATTGCAACTGGCTTCTGACTGGGTAGTTAGAGGACATAAGTTGGCTGCCATACAATCATCTCTTTGCATCATTTCTCTTTCAACCCAAATGATACCGCGCTCGGTTAAATTTTGCACTTGTGCTCGGAGCATTTTATAGTCAAATAGGGCGTGGCTATCTTCACTGTCACAGAATGAGTAGATTCCCAAATCAAATCCTAGGGTTCACATGCCTTTAAGATCGAGGTGGCTCTCTTGGATCAAGGCTCAAAGCATAGCCTTCCACAGGAATGACGGTACAGAGAAATATGGAACCTTTTCTTCCACCGTGATGATGGCATTCACATTCCCTTCCAGATGGGAAGGAAAAGGGTTGGTGATGATGTTCGGAGAGACTGCATTATCAAACTGTATTAGCTTGTTGTCCATGAGACCTTGGACACAATCTCTCAACTGGAAACATTCTTCTAGAGTACGCCCCTTGGCCCCAAAATGATGTTCGCACTTCTTGGATGGATTGAATCCTGGTGGGAGAGGGCCTTCTCTGGGCCTTTGAAACAGTGAGGTCACTAACTTCCTTTCTAGTAGGTAAGCATAGAGATCTGTCATAGGCACGGGTAATGGAGTGTACTTCCGGTTTTCCCTCCTGAGGGGACGCAGTAGATCTGGCCTCCCTCTTTGATTAAAGGCTTTGTTAGGTGTTTGAGCAAACTGATTCTGTTGGTGATAAGGCCTAGCAGCCAGGGGAGCATAGGTAGAAGCAACACCCTTAGGCCTTTCTGATGCATTATCGACCATATAAACATCGGCTTCCTTGGTCTTGAGACCAGTCATTCTCTTGACTTGTTGTTCAACAATGGAACTCAGGGACTCGGCATCCATGATCTTCTTTATCTTAATACCCTCATCAATGCGCTCCTCAATAAGGATGAAGGTTGCGAAATGAGTGACTTGAGTGCTAATCATCTTCTCATAATAAGGAGGTGTGAGGTTATCAATGAACCACTCGATCATCTCATTCTCCATCATGGGGGGTTGCATTTGTGTAGCTAGCTCACACCACCTCTGGGCATACTCACGGAAGGATTCCCCACTCTTCTTTTCTGTCCTCTAAAGAACGATGAGGTCGAGAGCTATCTCAATGCTGAACCGGTAATATTCTAGGAAAGAGTTGGTCATTTCCTTCCAGCTAGAGGTCTTTTCCAATCTCACATACTATGTGGCCGCTGGGCCGGTTAAGTTATCAAGGAAAATTTGGCAGAGTAGAGGGTGATTATCCCCGTAAGGAGCCATCTTTCTACAAAACATGCACAAGTGCGTGCAAGAGTCTCTTGTACCATCATACTTGATGTACTCTGGTGCCTTGAACTTGGAAGGCATAATGACTTGAGGGAAGTTGGTCAGGCTATCTAGATCAATGCTTCCATAGACACTGGAGCCCTCTATGATACGAAGCTTCTTAGCTAGAGTTTCCACTTGACTCTTAATTTGGCCATACCTAGATTTGGGGTTCTTGTCCTTAAAAGGGTCTGTTTCCTGGTCATTGCCCTAGGGCGGTATATTATGGCCCTGTTCCTGTACTGGCGAAGGATGATTTTCATTCTCGGTCTGGGGACCTCCTTCGCTATGACCGAAAGAGTTTTTCCCTCCTCCTACAACTAGTTATTGATGGAATTAAATGAGTGCGCAGCGGAAAAGTAAGTTTTGAACGGATCTATTTCATTCTATATTGTTAACATGCATAAAGTAAATTTCAGAATTTGAGAATAAGAGATCGTACCTTGAAGCAGTGAATTCCAAAATCAAAGATTGAAGTACTTGGGAATACTCTTAATCTTCACTCCAATTCCACTAATCGCCCAAGATGTGTGGTCTCTCAAATTGGTAACAAAGGGATAACTAGTGAGTACCAAAAACTCACTTCCACACCACTTCTATGATGTTTTTCTTACCAATTATTTTTTGTACGTTTTTCCCTTTGTTTCTAACCAATATATCTAATTGGGCTAGCCTTTTGGGCCTTACCAATTGGGCTTAAGTGTGTGGCTTGGAGTGGGACCAAAAGGGACCAATAAGCACTAGCTCCAATGGGCCTTGGGCTTTTCTGTCAACTCTTGACAAGTCTAAAGTTACCATTAACTATATTTAATACTACTATATAAATATAGTTGCACTCTAGGTCTTATCTATATATTATATCCCAAGACTTTATTATAAATGCAACCCCTTCATAAAATATTCGTAGTAATACAAAGTTAATAATTTAGACTGCCACTTTGTAAATTACTACATCTTGATCCTTGAGTACCCGGTTTAATCCTTTAATGTTATTCATTATATATTTATGAAATCCAATTCCATAAATATATACTTTAGTCTTACTAAAGTGGTTAGGCCTAACTCTCTGAATAACAAACCCATTAAACTTATCTCAAGGGAATATTTTATATCTCTGTTAAGAGACTATGAATTCCATCTTGAGAATACATGTTCCATCAACACTTAATGTGGCTGCCCAACATACTGAGGTTTTGACCATCTGTATAGATCTCACTCCTGATATATCAAAGCAACCTACATCTTATGATCAGGTCCATTATTCTCTCAGGATTAAGAGTTCATGCAAATACAAGTCATGAGATTTATTATTCATTTGACAGTCCTTAGGCAAATAATAAATCTCATGGCGGTCCAGTTCAATATGTCTTAACTCTTAAAACATATTAACACATCAACTAGAAGTCACCACTTCCATGATCAAGACAAATCATCGTAGTTGATATGTTATAGTCTTTGCAGATGAAATGCCCAATTTCATCACCGACTACGAACTATAATTCTGAGTTTACAAAGAACTTGTGATTTATATCTTCTGTGACTCTTCACATAAATCACATACAATGCATCTCATGGACTATATGATAATGTCCGAATATTCATGTTACCATTATTTCAGATATTAATAAAACAAATTTATTAAACATAATATTAAGTCATACATAATGTCAAACACAATGTCACACTTAATATCATACATAGCATCTTACAATAGGATTTAAGGGCACCAATCCTAACAATCTCCCACTTGCCCTAAAGACTATTGTGCACTAATCTAACTCTCATTCCCTCCAAATGTGACTCGAAAGTCCTTTGAGGGAAGGCTTTGGTAAATGGATCTGCTAGATTGTTTGCACTTTCAATCTTTGCTACCACCACATCTCCACGAGCAACAATATCTCGAATGATATGGTACTTCCTTTCAATGTGCTTTCCTTTCTTGTGATTCCTTGGATCTTTAGATTGTGCAACTGCTCCACTGTTATCACAAAACAATGTGATTGGAACTTGCTCCATTCTTATTACACCAAGGTCAGAGAGGAATTTCTTGAGCCATACAGCTTCCTTTGCTGCTTCACAAGCAGCAACATATTCTGCTTCCATGGTGGAGTCTGCAATACATGATTGCTTAATACTCCGCCAACTAATGGCTCCACCTCCTAAGGTGAAAACACATCCTGAAGTGGATTTTCTGAAATCTAGATCCGATTGAAAATCTGAATCTGTATAGCCAATGGGAATCAAGTCCTCACAATGGTAAACAAGCATATAATCTCTCGTTCTCCGTAGATACTTGAGAATATGCTTTACAGCTTGCCAATGTTTTGGTCCTGGATTTGATTGATATCAGCTGACTATGCCAACTGAATAGCAGATATCTGGTCTAGAACAAAGCATGGCATACATGAGACTTCCTACTGCAGAAGCATAAGGAATTTGTCTCATCATATCTACTTCCTCTTGAGTCTTAGGCCTTTGGTCATCAGATAGAGGAACTCCATGTCTGAAAGGAAGCAACCCTTTCTTAGAGTTTTGCATGCTAAACCGTTCTAGAACCTTATCTATGTATCCAGCTTGTGATAAGCCTAACATCTTATTCTTGCGATCTCGCCAAAGCTTGATCCCTAAAATAAAGTTAGCCTCACCCAAGTCCTTCATATCAAATTGGCTTGACAACCAAACCTTTACAGATGACATTACCCCTACATCATTTCCAATGAGTAGAATATCATCAACATAAAGCACTAGGAACATTACTACTTTATCTTGATGTCTTTTGTACACACACGGTTCATCAGGATTTTGTTCAAAACCAAATGTTTTGATTGCTTGATCAAATCTGATGTTCCATGACCTAGATGCTTGCTTAAGTCCATAAATGGACCTTTGCAACTTGCATACCAAATGCTCTTGGTTCTTTGCTATGAAACCTTCCGGTTGCATCATATAGATTTCCTCTTCAAGATTGCCATTAAGAAATGCAGTCTTGACATCCATTTGCCAAATCTCATAATCAAAATGAGCAGCAATGGATAAGAGAATTCTGATAGATTTAAGCATTGCTACTGGAGAAAAGGTTTCATCATAATCAATACCTTCTTTTTGAGTATACCCTTTCGCCACTAGCCTTGCTTTAAAGGTTTCAACCTTTCCATCTATCCCTCTCTTTCTCTTGTAAACCCATTTGCAACCAACAGGTTTCATGTCGTTAGGCGCCTCTACAAGATTCCAAACTTGATTGGAATACATGGAATCTAATTCAGATTTCATAGCTTGGACCCAATGATATGCATCTATATCATTCATTGCTTCATCATATGTGTAGGGATCCGATTCAACCTCTTCTGAGATAGCTTCATAAGTTTCTCCCAAACCTATGAATCTTATAGGAGGCCGAACAATTCTCCCACTACGACGAGGCACCTGTGTACTAGACATCTCATTAGTAGTATCTTGTGGTGTATCTAATACAGCCACATCATCCCTAGTTTCATCAATTGGTCGTTCATTTACAAATTCATTCATTTCAGCCAAAACAACTCTGCTTTTAGGAGTATAATCATTCATATAGTCATTTTCCAAGAATTTGGCATTTGTGCTAACAAACACTTTATTATCTTTATGACTATAGAATAAACCTCCAACAGTTCCTTTTGGATACCCAACAAAGAAAACCACTTCTGTTTTAGACTGTAACTTGTCAGACTTTCCTTTTAACACATGTGCTGGACAACCCCAAATATGGAGATGTCTCATACTAGGCTTACGCCCATTCCACAATTCCACAGGTGTTTTAGGAACAGACTTCGAAGGTACTAAATTTAGAAGATACATTGCTGTGTTTAAGGCATATCCCCAAAAAGAAATAGGTAGAGTTGAATAACTCATCATGGACCTAACCATTTCCAAAAGAGTCCTATTCCTTCTTTCTGCTACACCATTCTGTTGTGGAGTTCCAGGTGCAGTCAATTGGGATACAATCCCATTCTTAGTTAAGTAATCCTTGAAATCCCCAAAGAGGTATTCACCACCTCGATCAGATCGAATGGCTTTTATGTGTTTACCTAATTGATTCTCAACTTCAGCCCTAAACTCTTTGAACTTTTCAAAGGCTTCGGATTTCCGTCTCATTAGGTACACATAACCATATCTTGAGTAATCATCAGTGAAAGTGATGAAGTACTCATAGCCACCTCTTGCCTGGATTGACATAGGACCACAAACATCAGAATGCACTAACTCTAGCAAATCTTGGGCTCTTCTACCTTTTGCAGTAAAAGGTCGTTTGGTCATTTTACCTTCCAAACAAGATTCACAAACTGGAAATTCATCAAAGTCCATGGGCCCTAAGAGTCCATCTTTGATCAGTCTTTGAATTCTGTTTGAATTAATATGACCTAAACGCAAGTGCCAAAGATATGCATCATTAGTAGAAGGAAACTTTCTCTTTAATGATTTTACATGAGAGTTAGCATCTAATTCAGAATTATATAATTCATGCTTATCAGGAGTTAAAATATAAAGACCATCCACAATATTGCCATAACAGATAAACACTTTATCCTTCTTTATTACAACATTGTCTTTTAGGATAACACAATATCCTTGTTTACCTAAGTAAGTAGCAGAAATTAAATTCCTACGTACATTAGGTACATACAAACAGTCTTCTAATATTAGAACTCTAGATTGAAAACACAAATTATAAACACCAACAGCTACAACTGGAATCCTGCTCCCATCAGTCAAAGTAAGAAAAAACTCCCCTTCTTTAAGCTTTCTGGTCTCCTGAAACCCCTGCAAAGAATTGCAGATATGATTAGTACAACCTGAATCCACACACCAGGAATCCGTGGGATTCTGTACCAAACATATTTCAAGAAGGAATGTATCATTCATACCTTTATTCTTGGCAGCCTTGAATACTGGACAATTCCTCTTCCAATGTCCTTTCTCACCACAATGGAAACACTTTCCTTTGATCTTCTTTCCTTTATCAGCAACCCCTAAGGCAATTTGTTTACCCTCTTGTTTGGTGAAGTCCTTCTTCTTCTTCTTCTTACCCTTGCCTTTCGACTTAGGTTGAGAAGTAGAAGCTTCACCAACATTGGCTTCAACATTAGAAGTACCAAGAATGCCTTCTGCCGCTACCAATTCATTCATTAATTCAGACAAAGTATAAATCTTTTTATTCATATTATAATTCAGTTTGAATTCCTTGAATGATTCTGGTAGCGACTGGAGTATCATATCCACTTGGGATTCTCCATCTATATCGGCACCTAAAACTTCCAATGTGTTCAAATTAGAGATCATTGTAAGACAATGCTCTCTAACTGAACTTCCTTCAGCCATTCTGGTATTATAAATTTGCCTCATGGTCTCTTGCCTTGCAGAACGGCCTTGCTCACCAAACATCTCCTTCAGACTTAGCATGATGTTTGAAGCTAGTTCTACATCCTGTATTTGATGCTGTAGAACATTTGAGATAGATGCTAGGATGTAGCACTTGGCCATTCCATTAGATTTCTGCCAACGATCATATCGTTGTTTTTCCTCAAGAGGAGCATCTAATGAAGGAAAGTTAGGACATGGTTTAGTAAGAACATACTTATGCTCTTCAGCAGTGAGAACTATGTCCAAGTTTCTTTTCCAGTCAACATAGTTGGATCCAGTCAGTTTGTTTTGATTAAGAATAGCTACAAGTGGGCTAAAAGATGCCATGTTCTAAATCTGAAAACAATAAACATGAATTTAATAAATAAACTGGACATTATCAATTTAGCATATAAACATATAGTATGGAACCTTAATAAAACCATAATATAATATATGCAACGACAACCCAATCCCATATTCAATATCCCTCAGCACAGAGTGAATATAAAATAATATGATTGATTGAGAACTATTCTCATCATTAGTGCTATCATGATAACTCTTATCAAACACTAATAATTTGCCGTTATATATATTTGGCCTCTAAATAATGATAGTAAGAACTCAGCATAGAGGATACTATAATATTTAGTCTAGTGTATACCACTGTCTAGAATCATGTGTAGCCACATTTCATCCCCTTAACAAGCTTATTTTGTAGTACCATGATACAAAACACCCTCCGCTTGGAATGCTAAGCTCAAGGCAAAGACAAGGTGTTTGATCAAACCACTATAAACCATGAAATTCAATCTTGTAGCACCATAAAATAAATACTCTCCGCATGGAATGCTAAGCACAAGGCAAAGACAAAGCATTTATTTCATACTACTATGAATCGACAATGGAGGCCGTGAGATCCAACCCTTGTATCTCTCTCCCACTAGATGTTTTAAAAGAAAGGTTTTTAGTTTTAAAACATGCATAATTTAATTATACATTGTCTTACTCTTTTACATGTGAAAACACTTAGGAAAAATTTCTGATTTTCTTTCTTTCGATCGATCGAAAGTGCCCCTCGATTGATCGAAAAAATTAAGAAATTCGAACTGGATCATCTGACACTTTCGATTGATGCTCGATTGCCCTTCGATCAATCGAAAAATAGATTCGATCGATCGACTAGCAATCGAAAAACTATCGTTCTAAAGCGTCTTGATCACTGTCTCTTTCGATCGATCGAAAGTGATTTTCGATCGATCGAAAATCGCGAAAATCAAATTTCCAGAAATTTTCTAAGGCAGTTTTCTACGGATTTTCATGAACAAACATCTTGAAAACGAACATGATAGATAGAGATCAATATCAAAACTGAATTCCATTGATGTTATAGCCTTAAGATTGAATTTAACATACTTAAATTTAAAATTAAACAACATCATAACACCAATTTCAGTTTTCATCAAATCATAGTTTCAACAACATGCAGAAAATTAAAAACTTAATCTTCTAACAATATGAAACTATCTTCTCCAATTCTAAAACTCACAAACATGTTAAACAATACGAAAATGAAGACCGCTCTGATACCATTTGATGGAATTAAATATGAGTGCAGCGGAAAATAAGTTTTGAACGGATCTACTTCATTCTATATTGTTAACATGCATAAAGTAAATTTCAGAATTTGAGAATAAGAGATCGTACCTTGAAGCAGTGAATTCCAAAACCGAAGATTGAAGTACTTGGGAATACTCTTAATCTTCACTCCAATTCCACTAATCGCCCAAGATGTGTGGTCTCTCAAATTGGTAACAAAGGGATAACTAGTGAGTACCAAAAACTCACTTCCACACCACTTCTATGATGTTTTTCTTACCAATTATTTTTTGTACGTTTTTCCCTTTGTTTCTAACCAATATATCTAATTGGGCTAGCCTTTTGGGCCTTACCAATTGGGCTTAAGTGTGTGGCTTGGAGTGGGACCAAAAGGGACCAATAAGACACTAGCTCCAATGGGCCTTGGGCTTTTCTGTCAACTCTTGACAAGTCCAAAGTTACCATTAACTATATTTAATACCACTATATAAATATAGTTGCACTCTAGGTCTTATCTATATATTATATCCCAAGACTTTATTATAAATGCAACCCCTTCATAAAATATTCGTAGTAATACAAAGTTAATAATTTAGACTACCACTTTGTAAATTACTACATCTTGATCCTTGAGTACCCGGTTTAATCCTTTAATGTTATTCATTATATATTTATGAAATCCAATTCCATAAATATATACTTTAGTCTTACTAAAGTGGTTAGGCCTAACTCTCTGAATAACAAACCCATTAAACTTATCTCAAGGGAATATTTTATATCTCTGTTAAGAGACTATGAATTCCATCTTGAGAATACATGTTCCATCAACACTTAATGTGGCTGCCCAACATACTGAGGTTTTGACCATCTGTATAGATCTCACTCCTGATATATCAAAGCAACCTACATCTTATGATCAGGTCCATTATTCTCTCAGGATTAAGAGTTCATGCAAATACAAGTCATGAGATTTATTATTCATTTGACAGTCCTTAGGCAAATAATAAATCTCATGGCGGTCCAGTTCAATATGTCTTAACTCTTAAAACATATTAACACATCAACTAGAAGTCACCACTTCCATGATCAAGACAAATCATCGTAGTTGATATGTTATAGTCTTTGCAGATGAAATGCCCAATTTCATCACCGACTACGAACTATAATTCTGAGTTTACAAAGAACTTGTGATTTATATCTTCTGTGACTCTTCACATAAATCACATACAATGCATCTCATGGACTATATGATAATGTCCGAATATTCATGTTACCATTATTTCAGATATTAATAAAACAAATTTATTAAACATAATATTAAGTCATACATAATGTCAAACACAATGTCACACTTAATATCATACATAGCATCTTACAATAGGATTTAAGGGCACCAATCCTAACAGTTATTGCATCATGCGCATCAATTCCAACACTTACTCTTTCAGAATTTCATCATGGGGAGAAGTACCACTGGTAGACATCTTTCTTGCGTGAGACTTAGTGATGATGGGATCATGATGTGGGGGTAGCTTAGACTATTTCCTTTTAGCAATCTTTTGATCCTGAGAAATAGTGGGAAGTGAAAGAAACAGGGTGCGTTTGACAAAGTGGAAACACAACACCAAAATCAAGTTAGTTTATGCTCTTGCCATTTAACATGCATCTACCATTTTTAGAAAAATGTGGCTTTGCACCCTAAATCGGGTATTTATCATGGTAAGTTTCTACTATGATGCAAGATTAATGCACAAGATAGGCAAGTAACTGAAACTTTCATGACGCGCTTAGCAATGTGGGAAGGACCCTTCCTTTAATTACATGCTTGTACAAACTTTGCTTTTACAATGTTGGGTTCGACAGCTCCAATAATGGGCCTTTTACAATACAAGAAATGTGACTGCGAGGAGAAAGCTCGGCTTTTGATAATGCGGACTTCACGGGGAAGCTCTTGGACACTTGGACAACATGGATATCTTGGACCTTTGAATCCCTTAGGGGAGCCTTTGGATTCTTGACATCTAGGACCTTGGCTATTTTGACATCTTGGCAATTCAGATCTCTTGAAAATTTGGACATCATGGGGCCTCTTGGGGATTTGGATCTCTTGGAGGAGTCCTTGGATTCTTGACATTTAGGTCTTCTTGGCAATTTAGACATCTTGACAACCTAGGCAACTTGGACCTCTTAGACCTTTGGATTTCTGACAGTTTTTCAGCAACATCTCCCCCTGATCGGAGCTTGAGTTACTTGCCACAAATTTTATCTTTGCATAATTAGGTGATAGAACCAATTAGTGTATGCATGAGTGCCCTTGTAGGGTTGTAAACCCTTAGGGATAGGGTATGATCTAACATGTATGAGCAATAAGGTTACTTTTCCTAGGGATTTAATCATGAATGTTGTGCAAGTAGGATAGAAAGAACCTGGAGTAGAGCACGATTTCTTTGG
Organism: Quercus glauca; assembly: GCA_023736055.1. Classification (NCBI taxonomy): domain Eukaryota; kingdom Viridiplantae; phylum Streptophyta; class Magnoliopsida; order Fagales; family Fagaceae; genus Quercus; species Quercus glauca. Next base: position 20,115,646 of record CM043321.1, on the reverse strand, counting down.
CGCAAGCAAAAAGGTCGCACCTGTTACAAGGCATTTTCCCCTAACCTCAAGCCCTAGAAGGGTATCCTTTCCTAGGCTTGGATGTTCACTCTTTAGGTTTTTCCTAGTCCTGATGGGCCTTGGCTTGATCTAGTCCTCATGGCTTTGAGATAATTAGGCCAACTGTATGCAAAGACTTAACTGGTAGGTGGTTCCTGTCCTAGGGTACTCAATCGCTATACCTTTCCCTTCATAGAAGTTATGGGGTAGGAAGGATTGAGGGGGCCTTTTTAGCTACTCTTGTCCACCCATGGACCCAGAAGTGCCTACAACATCAACCTGAAGCTAACTATGGGTAACACTGTCGATGTGTTGGGGTCCATACACCTACAGATGGGGTGATGAAATCCCTAAAAGAGGTGAGACTACGCCAGCAGTGTGGAGCTCGAGTCTCAAAAGGGTATATATGTCATGTAATTCTTAACGAAGGGGAAAGACTTTTTCAAAGCACAGTAGATATATATAAGGAAAGCAGGTAAAGGTGTGGCCGAAATTAAATTTTGCTACCCTATGTTTGCATGTGAAGGAAAGCGTTAAAGCATGTGAGGAAGCGATAAAGCATATGAAGGAAAGCTCTAAAGCCCCATATGAAAATACCTCAAAGCCTCCCTTCTTGAAAAAGGATTTTTAGAAAAAAAAGATTTTTGCTCTTTTGAAAATGGTTTACTAGGATATAGTAGAAGCCTTTTTCAAAAGGAAAGCCCCGGAGGCCAATGCCAATTTCTATGTTTTTAAAAGCCAATGTCCAAAGATTATGGCTTTATCAAAAGCTTTAAAGGCTAAACCCTCATTGATCCCCAGTAGAGTCGCTAGTCTATCGACGCACGGCCTCGATCTTCAGCGGTGGAAAGAAAACCGCCACTGCTGTGGGCCTTTGTTCGACCACCCGCCGTGGCGACAGCTGGCGTATGTGTGGGGCCCGTTGGAGGCCCCTCTCAATGTGAATGTGTATGGTTCGCGCAGAGCTTCGGGTGCTCTCTCTCTTGGTGGTGGTAGGTCTACCTTTGGTTTTATGGCAGGAATCCAGGCCAAATTTTAGGTGATTACCAAAGGTAAAGTGGAGTCACCACTAATCATTAGGTTTTTCTAAGGTGTGATTGGTCACTTATTTCTAGTTGATTTTATTACTAATCCAAGGTTAAGAAAAATGTCATTTTTCCTAATCTAATGTGGATGGCAAAAAATCTTGATTCTTAGGTCCGGAAGTTTGGTTACATGTGGGGAAGATGTTAGGCACCTCACAACGCTTGTCCCAAGGACAGTCTTTTGTTTTGATAAAACTTTAATTTTTGGAGATTGGCAGTAAAAACATGATTTTGGCATTGGCTTTTGGGGCTTCACATGCATGAGGGTTTTGAGGTTTTGGCTTTTGAAAGGGTGTGGTCCCAATCTACGCTTTCCTAAGGCATTCGAGCATAGTGCTAGATTTTCATTGCGAAAATCCGGCGAGAAGTCGCCTTACTTTCGCGGCGAAAATTAAGCATTGCTAGCCTTAAGTGACACGGATCGTAGCAGTCACACCGAAAAAGGGCAAGCATGTATACATACATCATGCACAATGCTAGCACACAGAGCAAGAAAGTAAATGCCTACATCCCTAGAGTATAGCCCAAAATATAGGTGCAAGAAAATAAACAAGGGTTGCCATAATCTAGAGATGAGGACGAATGGTACAAAGCATGATATACCTAATACAAGCCATCTAAGGGAAAAAGGAAGGAGGAAAGAAAGGGTTTAAAGAGTACATAACCAAAGGGAAAAGGCTAAACTCCTAAACGTACTGACTGCAGTCGCTTAGCTCGACCACATGCTCATGTCCTTGCCCTTTTTGCTTGCACCTAGGAGATCATGCCCCAGCTCCATGCATCCTCGCTCCATATGTGTACATGCAAAGGCAGAGACAAGAAAACTAGCATACAAGCAATGGAAGAAAAAAGTGTAGATAAAAAGCACAAGGTCATAAAGCAAACAAGCAAGATAGATATGGCAAGCATAGCATGTGACAAAAGCAAGAAAGCTAACCAACAACCAAAGAGGGCAATCAAGCAAGGAAAACACACAAAAGGGGGTGTCTGCGAGGGACAAACGTAGGTTTGGATCGAATGTCCATGACTTCATTGTGTTGAATCATGGACGACACACTAGCAAGCAAGACTTATGCATGAACATGTAAGTAAGCGTGTAAAGATGCATAGAAAGACAACGGGTGGCACAAACAAGTATGGTAAGCATATCATCACATAGAGTGAGAAAGGGAGAGGTATGCACGTAGCAACCGGCATCACGGAGATGCCTCCCAAGTGGTTACATCCAAACTAGGCCTCATGGGTGTCAGATGTAACCACATAACCACAACCCGCTAAGGGCGTCAACCATAGCAAAGCCTAGAACTAGAAAGGCTAGCATGAAAGATAAAGCATAGAAGCAAGCAAGCATAGACATGTAAATGGGTGATCCAAACCCTTTGATATGGGCCAAGGTATATGGATGATGACAAAGACCATAGGGTCTAGATCGGGTCCTAACCACATGACCAAAACACAAGAAAGAAAGGTAAAGCAACAAAAGGGCTACAATAGCACATGGCAAGACAAACATAGCCTAGGTCTTAGCACGCAAACATGGCATGAAGCACACAAGCACATGGAAGATGGCATAAAGCAAGTAAAGCAGAGATCTAATCACACGAGCATGTAAGAACATAGATCTAGACATATAAGCATGTGAAAACCTAGATCCGAGCATGCAAGCATGTAAAAATGTAGATCTAGGCATAGGCATGGCAACGCGTGTGTGAACATGTGAAAGCTAGCACATAAACATATAAGAACATGAATCCAAGCATATAAACATGTACGGATGCAGATATAAGCATAAAACATGGCAAAAAGCATACGACCACATATATCCGAGCAAAGCATAACCATAGACATGGTATCAAGCACATGAGCACATAACCCTAACATCAATGCAAAGCAAAGAGAGGAACGAAACAATGGAAACATGGCATGCATGTAGATCTAAACATATAAGCATGTGAGCAAGCATAAAAGAACATGGATCTAAGCTAAGAACATGCTAGAAACAAGGTAAAGCAAGAAACATTTCAAAGATAGCAACAAAGCATATTATCATGGCAAAAAGAGCAAGAACATGCTAGGAAAAAGATTTAGAGGGTTAAGGGTGTGGATGATAGCTAAAAAGCTACATCCACACCCTTAAACCCCAATTCCAAAGTGTAGAACCAAGGAAAGGAAGATTGAGTGCAAAAGCAATACCTTGTGCTCTTGGTGAAAAAGGGAAGAATCAAGAGACTTTCATGTGTTTTTTGGAGTGTTTTTGGGTTTTTTGGTGTTTTTTAGTGTTTGGGAGAGATAAAAAAAATGCAGAGAGCAGTTGGGTAGAAGGCAAATTTCAGAAAAATGTGTGTCCTCTTTGTCTGGGGCGTGCCTAGGGCTATTATAGCACCGGGCGCGAAAATCGAGGCAGCAGCAATTGTAAGGCCGTCATCGGCCTTTCAATGGGTGGCCTCAGTCCTCCTCTGATCGAGTTGATCTTAACTCCTTTGGATAGATCTTGATTTTCAATTTCTAAATAGGTATGGAACTCAAAAATCCAACGGTCGGTGTGTCATTCCGGTTTTTGTGATATCTTGGCCGTTCTAACTCCGATTTCAACCCATGCACTGTCGTTGGAACGAGAATTTGATAATCTTTGTAGTGGCGTTGGTTTCAACTCGTTTCGGCAACTGGATCAAAATTAGGGTTTTTGGACCCACCCAAGATCGACTTCGGGTCAAACTTTAGGGATCCAACACACAAATTGAGAGCAAACAAAATACGGTATCAACACATGGGTGGCAGATCGGGCCCTCTTTCATGGCTGACGGTGAAGCCTCTTTGGGTGGCTGACGGTGAAGCTTTCTATTTTTTTATTTTATTTTATTTTTTGTGGTTGTTAAGGTGTATGTGGTGGATGGGTTTTGATTTTGGGTAGGTAAGTTAGGAGTGGTGGCTAGCTGATCTTGAACGTAGTTGGTGGCTAGGTTGGGAGTGGTAGCCAAATCATTTTTGGGTTTGCCGTTGTGGGTCCGGATTTGCTCACCGTGGGTCTAGGCTTGCTCGCCGTGGTTTTTTTTTTTTGTGTTGTGTTTTGCTCACAGTCATGATCTTCCACAAACCCCCCGGTGGTGGAAGGGTTTTGATGTGGGATAGGCAAAATGTGGATTTTGGTGGTTGATGTTTGTGGTGGATGGTGATGATGAGCGCTTTTTATGGTGGTGAGTTGCAGTGGTTATGGTGGTGGGGGTTGAGTTTTGATGGTTGTGGTTTGGATTTTTAGTGATGGGGGTGGCAACTATATTTGGTTAATTTTGGTGGTGGCAATTATTTTTGGGGGTAATTTTGGTGGTGACAAATTGGGATTTGTGGCTGAGTTTTGGTGGTGGTTGGTGGTCACTAAGTTTTGGGAGAGAAGATAGAGAATGTAATGTTTTTTATATTTTTTGATAGTGTAGTTTATATTATTTTAATGAGTTGTATATAAAAATAGAAACTGGGATGTTGGGTGAGTTGTAAAATGAGATGGTAAAATAGATAAAATAGGTTTTGAGATTGTAAACTTTTTTGACATCCCGGATGCTAATGCTCTAATAAAAGAATAAAATATAATATCGTTGTGTTCAAATGATATCTCAAATCCATTATTTTATTGGACAATATCTTAAATTTGTATTCAAATGATATTTTACAGGAGAATGTCTTAGATTCTACCTAGTGAAGGAGAAAGGTTTATCTCATTAATGCAATATATACATATATATATATATATATATATACTATACAAAATAATCGAAGCATTGCACTTAATTTTATAAAGCTATTGTTGCGTCACCATATCAGCCACATCATTATCATTTTTTCTATTAATTTATCTTTATTTTATTTAAACAATATTAAATATAAAGAAATATGAGAATATCAACTTTACAAATTCGGTCATTTAATTTAATAAACTATCCATAATGTTAGATGCTGCTTCAAACATTTCTTCTATCATGTGGTTGTTATGTTTAAAATACATACTACTAATAAAATAATAAAATATATATCGTTGTATTCAATTGATATTTCAAATCCATTATATTATTCTATAGGAGAATATCTTACACTCTACATAGTGAAGGACAGAAGGAGAATTGTTCATCTCATTAATGTAATATAATTACACTATATATAATCATGGAAGTATTGCATTCGATTTTTACAAAGCTCCTGTTACGTCATCTTATTTGTCACGTCAACATCCTTTTTTCTATCAGTTACTCTTTTTATTTTATTTAAACAATATTAAATATAAAGAAATATGAGAATATCAACTTTACAAATCCAACATAACCAACTTTACCACTCCATTCATATGGGATTACTTAACCATTCAATTTCACTTTCCCAACATTAATTTAATTTGAAGCAAGTAGAAAACCATATCAAGCATGAACAAACAACTAAATATTGCATCAACTTAGCTAATACTTGATTAAACAAGATCACAATTACAAATGAAGCAACTTACAAGTATAAAGTTGTGGTGGGCCTTTTTTGTAATTCTGGGCTGAATTGCTTCCTGCCACAAAAATTGCTCACTTTGAAAGAATGGGCCAAGATGGGTTATCTCTAGATTCTTAGTAGAGAGTAGGCTATTGAGAGGGCGAGAAGGAAGTAGCCTATTGGTGCATGCCTTTACTACACTTCTTGTTTTCTCACTCTCTGTTTTTCCGTTCACTCTCCATTTTTTCCCTTTGATTTCTATGTTACCTCTTTTCTTTCTTATCTTTTTTGCTTCTTTTCTTTCTCACTCTTTCTTACTTATTTCTCTATGTTATCTCCAATGCTTGCCCTTCCCTCCCCTACTGTGCACAGCCAAGGCCCTTTTATATTGCCTGCCATGATGAGTTTTACTGTTTTACCCCTCAACTACTTTTGTTCGGGTATGGGTGTCCTGCCCAGACCACCCACCGGTTTGTCAGCTGTCCAACCCTCACCACTTCCCTGTGTTGGCTGTGCCACATTCTATTCCCAGACAAAAGAATGTTGTTTTATTTTCTTGCTCTTCGTGGCATTCCCATCCAAATAAGGGTTGGGCATTCTCTCTTACTAACTCCTATGGCATGCACCTAGTGATTCCAGGTCATCTTTCCCTCTTTTGGGTGGTATGTCATCCCAACAGGACTGTGAGAGATCGGGAAAATTAGGTGCTCTCAAAAAAGAGATTTGGGTACTTTTTTAGGGCACCTCTCTTTTTGGATAAATGGTGTGGAGCACCACTTATTTTTTATACAAAAAAATAAGAAAAAATATTATATACAACTTTACATGACTGAATTGTTCCATTCTCATTGATTGAGTAAACAAGTACAAAATTGAATATTACATGGCTTTGGCTCCTAGTTACAATCTACCAAAGATACATGACATTTTGTCTTAGTTACAATCTGCCCAAAAAATAAATAAATAAATAAAGATAAAGCATAGGTCAACCTATCCAAAGACACTAAATTCGAAGGCTAGGTTACGGAATGGGAAGATGTCAAGCACCCTTCCGCTCAAACAAAGTCTAGTCTTCTAGACTCTCATGACTGATGTACCCCTTTTATGCATTACATGAATGATATGTTGCACACATGAAAAACTAAATCACATATATTTATGAATGCATCCCTTCTTTGTTAAAAAATTCAGATCTGTGTTGTGATAAAAAATTTGATTTGGTTTAAAAAAATCAAATCTGTTTTTGTACATGTAAAAAAAATAATTTTGGGAGAAAAAAAATTCAGATCTATGTATATTAAATAAAATGAAGTCTTTTGGTTTTTTTTTTTTTTTATTTTAAATATCAGATTTGTTTTTGAAAACTAGAAAAATTGGTTTTTGGTTTGTATTAAAAAAATCATATCTATTTTATAACAAAAAAAATTTAGATTTGTAATAGGAAAAATCAGATTTGTTTTTATATGCGTAAAAAAAAAAAAAAATTTTTTTGAGAAGAGGACTTTATTCATGAAATAAACCTATGCTACATGCACTAAACAAACAAACAAAACTACTCATGACTTTTTTATTTCAAAGTCTGCTTTGTTAAAAAAATCAAATTTATATCTAAAGAAGATGTAGATCAGTTTTTTGGATTTAAAAAAAAATTCAGATTTGTATCTAAGGAAGATACAAATCTGTTTTTTTTTTTTTTTTTTTTTTTTGATTGAAAAAATTTAGATTTGCATCTAATGAAGAAGCACATCGGTTTTTTTTTTTTTTTTAATTAAAAAATTTAGATCTGCATCTATTGAAGATGCAAACCAGTTTTTTTGATTTAAAAAAATTTAGATTTGCATCTACTGAAGATGCAAATCAGTTTTTTTGATTGAAAAAAATTCAAATCTGCATCTAATGAAGATGCAAATCAATTTTTGATTTGAAAAAAGATATGATAACAAGCAGATTTTTGAAATAAAAAATAGATCTTAACAATAAAAACATCATAAACACATTCTAATAGAGAAAATACCAACAACACATGATATGAGCATTGCAAAATCAAAACTAAACACACATTTATTCATGCATCACAAAATTAAAAGAGATAGAAGAAGAAGTAAAGAAAAGCTACCTCTTGCATGGATGTACTCTTTTTCTCGAGAGAATATTTTAGGGTTTAAAAAAATTTATGCAATTGTCTTTGAAACCTAAAAATCCTTACTTACAAAAAAGAAATTCTTAAGACTAAAACCTCTAGAACCTCTTTAATGTAAGAGAGAGAATATCAAAAAGGGGAGTCAGAAAGAGGGGAAATCTAAGAGCATCAAAAAGTGTGCTGAATTTTGAGATCCAGTCTCTATTTATAGAGGCTGGGAGACTCGAAAAAATAACTTAGATGATTAGAATATGAACCATGACGCATCCTTATAGCTAAAAAATTGAAAAGGATGTGTTTTAATGTCACCTAAATGCCGTCGGGCCAAAACCTTAATGTGTGCCATTTGGTACTTTAAAAGTGCCGATCAACACTCCAAAAGTGTCTAATGGGTGCCAACTACGCTTTCGAGTTCTGGTGCGTTTTTTACTACTTTTTTAGGTTTTCTTGAGCCGGGAGTTACACTTAGACGCACTTTTAATCCATATTCTAAAATTTAAACTATTTTCTGGATAATTTAGGTCTTTTCAGCAACAATTATCTTGTAGATAAATACTCTAAAATAGATCTTGATAAAGTCTAGATTATCCACAATTTTATCGTTATCCAATTACCCCTTTATTCCCATGTAAGCAATCCTATTTTTGACACTAACTATCAACCAATCATAAAATTATTTAATTAATTTTAATTGTTTAATCAATCAAAATTAATTTAAATTAATCATGCGTGGTCAACTCTGCCTAGACACAATGCATGTTGACCGTGCAAACTTGATTATGCGATATCTTTCGATCCGACGATTCGATTTGGAAACCGGGCATACCGTCACGAGTGGAACCTCAAGATCATTTTTATGATATGCAATGAATGAATTAATACATGTAATGCAATCATGAATTTTGGGTATATGATTGGTCACTCCAGTCATCTTCCTTGATTAAATCATGGATGCAAAATCAAGTGTCTACAGAATGCCCCTCATTGACAGAGCTTTGAAAGTGAATGTCAATGTAAAATAAAGACACTGATTTTAGCGACCATGATTTAATTAAGGTTGAATTTTCAAAGATTACCTAGCCATTGAACCTAAAATTTTGGAACGTAGAACTAATGCTTTACCTTTTGAAAAAAATGAAAATTGTAAATACTTAACATATTTAATAACTGATGATCTTTGAAATGATTCTTGATAATTGAGGTGACCGAGAGGCTTTTCAATCTCGATCTTGAATGTGGATGGTAACCAAGGGGCTTTTCAACCTTGGAATTGGAGTTGTGACGACCAATGGGCTTTTCAACCTCGATCTGAGTTGTGGCGACCAAGGAGCTTTTCAACCTCGATTTTGAAGAAAAGGCAACCAAGGGGCTTTTCAACCTTAGAATTGGAATTGTGGTGACTAAAGGGCTTTTCAACCTCGATCTTGAAGAAAGGGAACAAAGGGGCTTTTCAACCTTGGAACAAAGCTGTAGCGACCAAGAGGCTTTTCAACCTCGATCTTGAACTGTGGCGATTAAGGGGCTTTTCAACCTTGATCTTAAAGAAGGTAACCAAGGGGCTTTTCAACCTTGGAACCGGATTTGTAACGACCAAGGGGCTTTTCAACCTCGATCTTGAAGAAAGGGAACTAAGGGGATTTTCAACCTCAGAATCGGAGCTGTGGCGACCAAAGGGCTTTTCAACCTCGTTCTGAGCTATAGCGATCAAAGGGCTTTTCAACCTCGATCTTGAAGAAAGGCAACCAAGGGGCTTTTCAACCTTGGAATTAGAGCTGTAGCGACCAAAGGGCTTTTCAACCTCGATCTTGAAGAAAGGTAATTGAGGGACTTTTCAACCTCGATTTGAGCTGTGGTGATCAAGGGGCTTTTCAACCTTGGAACTGGAGCTATGCGATTAAGGGGCTTTTCAACCTCGATCTGGCTGTTGGAATGTCGATCAAAGGGCTTTTCAACTTTGATATAACTGTTGGAATGTCGATCAAAGGGATTTTCAACTTTGATTCAGCTGCTAGAATATCGATCAAAGGGCTTTTCAACTTTTGATCTGACTACTAGAATGTTGATCAAAGGGCTTTCCAACTTTGATTCGGCTGCTAGAATGTCGATCAAAGGGCTTTTCAACTTTGATCTGGTTGCTAGAATGTTGATCAAAGGGCTTTTCAACTTTGATCTGGTTGTTGGAATTAGGGGTGTCCATAGAACCCCGTCACCCACTCAACCCGCTAGACCCGCCCGAAACTGAACCACTACCACCCGAACCGACCAATTTGACGGTCGGCGGCGGGTCGCCATGATGGAAATAAAGATAAATGCAGCGGAAAATAAGTTTTAAATGGATCTACTTCATTCGATATTGATAATACGTACTAAGTAAATTTCAGAATTTGAGAACAAGAGATCGTACCTTGAAGCGGTGAATTTCAAAACAAAGATTGAAGCACTTGGGAATACTTTTAATCTTCACTCCAATTCTATTAACGCCCAAGATGTGTGGTCTCTCAATTGGTAACAAAGGGATGACTAGTGAGTGACAAAAACTCACATACACACCATTTCACAATGATGTTTCTTTCACTTAAAATTCTGAACGTTTTTCCCTTTGTATCTAACCAATTTATCTAATTGGGTTAGCCTTTTGGGCCTTACCAATTGGGCTTAAGTGTGTAGCTTGGAATGGGACCAAAAGGGACCAATAAGACACTAGCTCCAATGGGCTTTGGGCTTTTCTGTCAACTCTTGACAAGTCCAAAGTTACCATTAACTATATTTAATACCTCTATATAAATATAGTTGTACTCTAGGTCTTATCTATAAATTATATCCCAAGACTTTATTATACATGCAACCCCTTCATAAAATATTCGTAGTAATACAAAGTCATTAATTTAGACTGCCACTTTGTAAATTACTATATCTTGATCCTTGAGTACCCGGTTTAATCCTTTAAGTTATTCATTATATATTTATGAAATCTAATTTCATAAATATATACTTTAGTAACTACTTACTAAAGTGGTTAGGCCTAACTCTCTGAATAACAAACCTATTAAACTTATCTCAAGGGAATATTTTATATCTCCGTTAAGAAACTATGAATTCCATCTTGAGAATATATGTTCCATCAACACTAAATGTGGCTGCTCAATATACTGAGGTTTTGACCGTTACTTTAGATCTCACTCCTGATATATCAAAGCAACCTACACCTTATGATCAGGTCCATTATTCTCTCAGGATTAAGAGTTCATGCAAATGTAAGTCGTAAGATTTATTATTCAATTGATAGTCTTTAGAAGAATAATAAATCTCACAGCGGTCTAGTTCAATATGTCTTAACTCTTAAAACATATTAACACATCAACTAGAAGTCTCCACTTCCATGATCAAGACAAATCATCGTAGTTGATATGTTATAGTCTTCGTAGATGAAATGCCCAATTTCATCATCGACTACGAACTATAATTCTGAGTTTACAAAGAACTTGTGATTTATATCTTCTGTGACTCTTCACATAAATCACATACTATGCATCTCATGGACTATATGATAATGTCCGAATATTCATGTTACCATTATTTCAGATAATAATAAAACAAATTTATTAAACATAATATTAAGTCATACATAATGTCAAACACAATGTCACACTTAATATCATACATAGCATCATACAATAGGATTTAAGGGTACTAATCCTAACAATCTCCCACTTGCCCTAAAGACTATTGTGCACTAATCTAACTTCCATTTTTTCCAAATGCGACTCAAAAGTCCTTTGAGGCAAGGCTTTAGTAAATGGATCTGCCAGATTGTTTACACTTTCAATCTTTGCTACCACCACATCTCCACGAGCAACAATATCTCGAATGATATGGTACTTCCTCTCAATGTGCTTTCCTTTCTTGTGATTCCTTGGATCTTTAGATTGTGCAACTGCTCCACTGTTATCACAAAACAATGTGATTGGAACTTGCTCCATTCTTATTACACCAAGGTTAGAAAGGAACTTCTTGAGCCATACAGCTTCCTTTACTGCTTCACAAGCAGCAAAATATTCTGCCTCCATGGTGGAGTTTGCAATACAAGATTGCTTAATACTCCGCCAACTAATGGCTCCACCTCCCAAGGTGTAAACACATCCTGAAGTGGATTTTCTGAAATCTAGATCCGATTGAAAATCTGAATCTGTATAGCAAATGGGAATCAAATCCTCACAATGGTAAACAAGCATACAATCTCTCATTCTCTGTAGATACTTGAGAATATGCTTTACAGCTTGCCAATGTTTTGGTCCTGGATTTGATTGATATCGGCTGACCATACCAACTGAATAGCAGATATCTGGTCTAGTACAAAGCATGGCATACATGAAACTTCCTACTGCAGAAGCATAAGGAACTTGTCTCATCATTTCTTTTTCCTCTTGAGTCTTAGGCCTTTAGTCATTAGACAGAGGAACTCCATGTCTGAAAGGAAGCAATCCTTTCTTGGAGTTTTGCATGCTAAACCGTTCTAGAATCTTATCTATATATCCAGCTTGTGATAAGCCTAACATCTTATTCTTGCGATCTCGCCAAAGCTTGATCCCTAGAATAAAGTTAGCCTCACCCAAGTCCTTCATATCAAATTGGCTTGACAACCAAACTTTTATAGATGACATTACCCCTACATCATTTCCAATAAGTAGAATATCATCAACATAAAGCACTAGGAACATTACTACTTTATCTTGATGTCTTTTGTACACACATGGTTCATCAAGATTTTGTTCAAAACCAAATGTCTTAATTGCTTGATCAAATCTGATGTTCCATGACCTAGATGCTTGCTTAAGTCCATAAATGGACCTTTGCAACTTACATACCAAATGCTCTTGGTTCTTTGCTATGAAACCTTCCGGTTGCAACATATAGATTTCCTTTTCAAGATTGCCATTAAGAAATGCAGTCTTGACATCCATTTGCCAAATCTCATAATCAAAATAAGCAGCAATGGATAAGAGAATTCTGATAGATTTAAGCATTGCTACTGGAGAAAAGGTTTCATCATAATCAATACCTTCTTTTTGTGTATACCCTTTCGCCACTAGCCTTGCTTTAAAGGTTTCAACCTTTCCATCTATCCCTCTCTTCCTCTTGTAAACCCATTTGCAACTAACAGGTTTAATGCCATTAGGCGCCTTTACAAGATCTCAAACTTGATTGGAATACATGGAATCTAATTCAGATTTCATAGCTTGGACCTAATAATGTGCATCTATATCATTTATTGCTTCATCATATGTATAGGGATCTGATTCAACCTCTTCTGATATAACTTCATAAGTTTCTCCCAAACCTATGAATCTTATAGGAGGCCGAACAATTCTCCCACTACGACGAGGCACTTGAATACTAGACATGTCATGAGTAGTATCTTGTGGTGTATCTAATACATCCACATCATCCCTAGTTTCATCTATTGGTTGTTCATTTACAGATTCATTCATTTCAGCCAAAACAACTCTACTTTTAGGAGTATAATCATTCATATAGTCATTTTTCAAGAATTTGGCATTTGTGCTAACAAACACTTTATTATCTTTATGACTATAGAATAAACCTCCAACAGTTCCTTTTGGATACCCAACAAAGAAAACCACTTTTGTTTTAGACTGTAACTTGTCAGACTTTCCTTTTAACACATGTGCTGGACAACCCCAAATATGGAGATGTCTCATACTAGGCTTACGCCCATTCCACAATTCCACAGGTGATTTAGGAACAGACTTCGAAGGTACTAAATTCAGAAGATACATTGCTGTGTTTAATGCATATCCCCAAAAAGAAATAGGTAGAGTTGAATAACTCATCATGGACCTAACCATATCTAAAAGAGTCTTATTCCTTCTTTCTGCTACACCATTTTGTTGTGGAGTTCCAGGTGCAGTCAATTGGGATACCATCCCATTCTTAGTTAAGTAATCCTTGAAATCCCCAAGAAGGTATTCACCACCTCGATCAGATCAAATGGCTTTTATGTGTTTACCTAATTGATTCTCAACTTCAGCCCTAAACTCTTTGAACTTTTCAAAGGCTTCAGATTTCCGTTTCATTAGGTACACATAACCATATCTTGAGTAATCATCAATGAAAGTAATGAAATACTCATAGCCACCTCTTGCTTGGATTGACATAGGACCATAAACATCAGAATGTACTAGCTCTAACATATCTTGGACTCTTCTACCTTTTGCATTAAAAGGTCGTTTGGTCATTTTACCTTCCAAACAAGATTCATAAACTGGAAATTCATCAAAGTCCATGGGCTCTAAAAGTCCATCTTTGATCAGTCTTTGAATCCTATTTGAATTAATATGACCCAAACGCAAGTGCCAAAAATATGCATCACTAGTAGAAGGAAATTTTCTCTTTAATGATTTTACATGAGAGTTATTATCTAATTCAGAATTATATCATTCATGCTTATCAGGAATTAAAATATAAAGACCATCCACAATATTGCCAGAACAGATAAACACTTTATCCTTCTTTATTACAACATTGTCTTTTATGATAACACAATATCCATATTTACCTAAGTAAGTAGCAGAAATTAAATTCCTATGAACATTAGGTACATACAAACAGTCTTCTAATATTAGAACTCTAGATACAAAACATAAATTATAAACACCAATAGCTACAACTGGAATCTTGCTCCCATCAGCCAAAGTAAGAAACAACTCCCCTTCTTTAAGCTTTCTGGTCTCTTGGAACCCCTGCAAGGAATTACAGATATGATTAGTACAACCTGAATCCACACACCAGGAATCCGTGGGATTCTGTACCAAACATATTTCAAGAAAGAATGTATTATTCATACCTTTATTCTTGGCAGCTTTGAATACTGGACAATTCCTCTTCCAATGTCCTTTCTCACCACAATGTAAACACTTTCCTTTGATCTTCTTTCCTTTATCAGCAACCCCTAAGACAACTTGTTTACCATCTTACTTGGTGAAGTCCTTCTTCTTCTTCTTCTTACCCTTGCCTTTCGACTTAGGTTGAGAAGTAGAAGCTTCACCAACATTGGCTTTAACATTGGAAGTACCAAGAATGCCTTCTGCCGCTACCAATTCATTCATTAATTCAGACAAGGTATAAATCTTTTTATTCATATTATAGTTAAGTTTGAATTCCTTGAATGATTCTGGTAGCGACTGGAGTATCATATCCACTTGGGATTCTCCATCTATATCAGCACCTAAAGCTTCCAATGTATTCAGATTAGAGATTATTGTAAGACAATGCTCTCTCACTAAACTTCCTTCAGCCATTCTGGTATTATAAATTTGCCTCATGGTCTCTTGGTTTGCAGAACGGCCTTACTCACCAAACATCTCCTTCAAACTTAGCATGATGTCTAAAGCTAGTTCTACATCCTGCATTTGATGCGGTAGAACATTTGAAAAAGATGCTAGGATGTAGCACTTGGCCATCTCATTAGATTTCTGCCAACGATCATATCGTTGTTTTTCTTCAAGAGGAGCATCTAATGAAGGAAAGCTAGGACATGGTTTAGTAAGCACATATTTGTGCTCTTCAGCAATGAGAACTATGTATAAGTTTCTTTTCCAGTCAACATAGTTGGATCCAGTCAGTTTGTTTTGATTAAGAATAGTTACAAGTGGGCTAAATGATGCCATGTTTAAATCTGAAAACAATAAACATGAAAATAATGAGTAAACTGGACATTATCAATTTAGCATATAAACATATATTATGGAACCTTAATAAAACCATAATATAATATATGCAACAACAACCCAATCCCATATTCAATATTTCTCAGCATAGAGTGAATATAAAATACTATGATTGATTGAGAACTATTCTCATCATTAGTGCTATCATAATAACTCTTATCAAACACTAATAATATGCCGTTATACATTTGGCCTCTAAATAATTATAGTAAGAACTCAGCATAGAGGATACTATAATATTTAGTCTAGTGTATACCATTATCTAGAATCATGTGTAGCCACATTTCATCCCCTTAACAAGCCTATTTTGTAGTACCATGATACAAAACACCCTCCGCATGGAATGCAAAGCTCGAGGCTAAGACAAGGTATTTGATCAAACCACTATAAACCAAGAAATTCAATCTTGTAGGACCATGAAATAAATACTCTTCGCATGGAATGATAAGCTCAAGGCAAAGACAAAGTATTTATTCCATACTACTATGAACTGACAATGGAAGCCGTGAGATCCAACTCTTGTATCTCTCTCCCACTAGATGTTTTAAAAGAAAGGTTTTTAGTTTTAAAACATGCATAATTTAATTACACATTGTCTTACTCTTTTAACATGTGAAAACACTTAGAAAAATTTCTGATTTTCTTTCTTTCGATCGATTGAAAGTGCCCCTCGATCGATCAAAAAAATTAAGAAATTCGAACTTGATCATCTGACTCTTTCGATTGATACTCGATTGCCTCTCGATTGATCGAAAAACAAATTTGATCGATCGACTAGCAATCGAAAATCAATTGATCTAAAAAGTCTGATCACTGTCTCATTCGATCGATCGAAAGTGATTTTCGATCGATCGAAAATCGCGAAATTCAAATTTCCAGAATTTTTTCTAAGGCAGTTTTCTTCGTTTTTCATGAACAAACATTCAACATATGAACATTACAGACAGAGATTGATGTCAAAACTGAAATTCATTGATGCTAATGCCTTAAGATTCAATTTAACATACTTAAATTTAAATTTGAACAACATCATAACATCAATTTCAGTCTTCATCAAAACATAGTTTCAACAACATGCAGAAAATTAAGAAACATAATCTTCTAACAATGTGAAACTATCATCTCTAATTCTAAAACTCACAAAACATGTTATACAATATGAAATTGAAGACCGCTCTGATACCATTTGATGGAAATAAAGATAAATGCAGCGGAAAATAAGTTTTAAATGAATCTACTTCATTCGATATTGATAATACGTACTAAGTAAATTTCAGAATTTGAGAACAAGAGATCGTACCTTGAAGCGGTGAATTTCAAAACAAAGATTGAAGCACTTGGGAATACTTTTAATCTTCACTTCAATTCCACTAACGTCCAAGATGTGTGGTCTCTCAATTGGTAACAAATGGATGACTAGTGAGTGACAAAAACTCACATACACACCATTTCACAATGATGTTTCTTTCACTTAAAATTCTGAACATTTTTCCTTTTGTATCTAACCAATTTATCTAATTGGGCTGGCCTTTTGGGCCTTACCAATTGGGCTTAAGTGTGTGGCTTGGAGTGGGACCAAAAGGGACCAATAAGACACTAGCTCCAATGGGCCTTGGGCTTTTCTGTCAACTCTTGACAAGTCCAAAGTTACCATTAATTATATTTAATACCACTATATAAATATAGTTGCACTCTAGGTCTTATCTATAAATTATATTCCAAGACTTTATTATACATGCAACCCCTTCATAAAATATTTGTAGTAATACAAAGTCATTAATTTAGACTGCCACTTTGTAAATTACTATATCTTGATCCTTGAGTACCCGGTTTAATCCTTTAAGTTATTCATTATATACTTATGAAATCTAATTTCATAAATATATACTTTAGTAACTACTTACTAAAGTGGTTAGGCCTAACTCTCTGAATAACAAACCCATTAAACTTATTTCAAGGGAATATTTTATATCTCCGTTAAGAAACTATGAATTCCATCTTGAGAATATATGTCCCATCAACACTAAATATGGCTGCCCAAAATACTGAGGTTTTGACCGTTACTTTAGATCTCACTCCTGATATATCAAAGCAACCTACACCTTATAATCAGGTCCATTATTCTCTCAGGATTAAGAGTTCATGCAAATGTAAGTCGTGAGATTTATTATTCAATTGATAGTCTTTAGAAGAATAATAAATCTCACAGCGGTCCAGTTCAATATGTCTTAACTCTTAAAACATATTAACACATCAACTAGAAGTCTCCACTTCCATGATCAAGACAAATCATCGTAGTTGATATGTTATAGTCTTCGCAGATGAAATGCCCAATTTCATCACCGACTACGAACTATAATTCTGAGTTTACAAAGAACTTGTGATTTATATCTTCTGTGACTCTTCACATAAATCACATACTATGCATCTCATGGACTACATGATAATGTTCGAATATTCATGTTACCATTATTTCAGATAATAATAAAACAAATTTATTAAACATAATATTAAGTCATACATAATGTCAAACACAATGTCACACTTAATATCATACATAGCATCATACAATAGGATTTAAGGGCACTAATCCTAACACGCCACCCACAGAACCCGATCCCTTTGGGTCGGCTGGCGGGTTTCCTCCCTAAAAACCCAAGCCACCCGACCATGAAATCAACAAAATCCGGCAAGATCCAAAGGTTTTCCAACAAAAAGCTACTTAAAATCCACTGTAATCCACCAGATCCGGCAATATTTTTGATTTTTTGACGAAGAGCTACTTGAAATCCACCAAATCCGGTGAGATCTCGTCAAGATCTAGTCCAGATTTGACGGATTCGGCCAAATATCAGCTAGATCTCAACTGATTCGGCCAAATATTGGCACCGGCAGCAAAACTCGAAATCGATCGACACCAACCCGAAACCCGATAGACCCAAATCGGACTATCCACCCATTAATACGGGTTGGTTTCGGTTTTGATTTTCACCCACCCGAAAAATTCGAGTTGGGCCTGGGTCAGGAACAAACCCAACCTAACCCAGCCCGACTCGCGGACACCCCTAACTGGAATGTCTGCAAAAAGTCAAAATTTAGGATTAGTTTTTAAATGACGAGGGCTTTATTGTCCCACTATTTTTGAGATGTGTGATTTCCATTGGTTCCTTTTTTATTTGAATTATTTTACATTAGCACAAAAACCTTGATGGATTTTTGTGGTTCCTTGAAAAAGATTTTTATTTTTTGAAACTCAAAATTTGAAACTTGGAATTGGGAACTTGAAATTTGGAATTTGAAACTTGGAATTTTGAAAATTGAAAGTTTGAAATTTTGAAGCTTGAAACTTGAGATCTTGAATTTTGACACATGGAATTTGAGATTTGAAAATTTGCAACTTGACATTGTGAAACCTGAGATTTTGAAAACTTGCAACTTGAAATTTTGAACATTGAGATTTTGGAAATTTGCAACTTGAAATTTTGAAACTCGAGATTTTGAACTTAGGAATGAAAATTTTGTATTGAAACTTTGGAATTTTGGATTTTGAAAATTTGGAATTCGAAAGTTTATCTTTTATTCTTAATCCACTCCAAGAATTTTTTTTCTTCTTCTTCTTTTTTTTTTGTAAATTGATATGACCCTTCTCTTTTCATTATTTTTTTTAGAAGAAGAGAAGAAAAGGAAAAGAAGAAAAAGAAAAAGAAAAATTTTTTTTTTAGGAGTTAACTGAGTCAACTCAGCAACTTGCTGAGCTTTAAGTGTGGGGGCCAAATTTTGGCCCCCCACTTTTCTTGTCTCTTTTTTTCTTTTTTGCTTTCTCCTTCCCCACCTTTCTTCCACCATTAACACTATTCATCTTATTCTTCCACTTGACTTTTCTTTTTCACCTCACCATTTCTTAAAAAAAAAAAAAACACTTTTCTAAGCTTCTCAACCTTCCTTCACTCATCTCCCTTAATATTGTTTTAGATCCTTGTGTTCTTGAGCATTTTTGCTACACACCCATTTTTGGTGAAACCCATTTTCAAACCCATCTTTTCTTTGCATCAAAATGTCATCTTCTTCCAATGGACCCTCTTTTCTTACTTCTCATAGCAAGAAATATCATTCGTCATTTGAATGGAATGATGAGGAGGAGCTCCTTCAATACCCCAAGACCCATGCTCCAGATTCTCACATGGACATCAAGGTGAGTTTTTTCTTTAGTTTCTTTGTTTGGCAAAACGTTGTTTCATGTTTCATTGAAAGTTTGATGGTGAGACATTGTCATTTTTTTGTGTGATCTTGTTGGAATTTTGGGAATTGTATGATTGATCAAGTTGTAATCTTGGCTTAGGAACATTTTGGAAGTCTTGTATTTTTGGTCATGGTGTAATTTGGATGAATCTTGGCTTGGATTTTGGGGGCTTGGACATTGTGAAAAATTTGTGTTGTAGGCTTGTATGAATATATTCATGATGCATGTGGGGAATTTTGTTGGAATGTGTACATTTTATTTTATGAACATGGCAAAATTTTGTGGGTATGAGTATGGATAAATTTGTGGGTCCGGAAAATTTTTGTGGATATGGAATAGATTTATGAGCATGAAATTTTGGCCATGGAAAAATTTTTGTTGGGTATGTGATGTTAGATCATGGAAAAATTTTGTGGTTATGATTTTGGACATATTGGGATTTTTTGGTTGTGCACGAACATGTAGGAATTTTTTATGGTCATGGACATGTAGGAAAAAAAAATTTTGCTGTGATTTTGGACACGAAATTTTTTTTTGTTGTTGTTGGTCATGGTAAAATTTTGATGGGACATTGATTTTTTGGTGGGGCAAAATTTTTTAGGCGTATGATTTTTTGGTCATTGAAAATTTTTGTTGGTATGGAATGAGATTTTTTGTTGGCATGAGAATTTGGGCATGGAATGATGAGCTAAATTTTTGTATTGTAGAGCCTCAAGAGTCGAGGTAGTCTACAAATTTTGAAGGGCATTTGGGAAGTGCTATCTCTTAACATCAGGAATATCATCAATGATGCAAGCTTTGGTACTTTCTTTGAAACTTTATTAAATCAATAGACTCATGAATACATGGACCTCCAATTACTCCTTGCCTTGTTAAAACGCTTCTGGGACACCATATGTACTTTCCATTTTCTAGGCATTGGTGAGGTGATGTTGACACCTTACGACTTTTCGGTCATCACAGGCTTGAGGTTGGGTGGTGAAAGAATTTATGTCAATGAGTCCATCACTCCAAAGGAAATCAAGAAACTTCTAGGTGTGCCTTCCAAAATAAGGAGTAAAAATGTCCCTTTGATGTGGCTCTATGAGAACATTGCAAAATGTGATATAGTGGCAATGGGTACCCGCATGTTCATGCGTCTCTTCATTGGGACTTTCTTGTGTCCAGACTTAGGTAGTACAGTGAACCTGCACTATTTATGAAGCTTAAAAAATATTGAGTAGATAAAAAATTATGACTGAGGTGGTATGGCCTTTGCTACCCTTTTACACCTTATGACTCAACTTTCCAGACGTAGTCTCTCAAGCTTGACTGTTGATGATGTGAGTCCTTCTCTTTTTGTGTATGAGGTCTTTGGTGTTTGATTATGGCTTGGTCTTTTACTCATTCTAGGTTCTTTGTTGATTTTTCAGATATTTTTAAATTCTTAGGTTGGATGTGAGGAGTATGATGAGTGTGAGTGGGCTTTGGAGCTGAATAGCCGTCAAGTATTCTTTGAAAGTGGGCATGGGAGGTATTGGTATCTTGGTGATCGGGTGTTGCCTCAAGTTCAACATGTGTAGCCACCTACAACACTTCTGGTTCCTCATTGTCCCTTAATCCGGTTGGCTGACCTTCTGACTAATGAAGAGATTGCTCGGGCTCGTGTTGGCCATGTTGTTTCAGGAGTACCGGGGACTAATTCTGAATTCATTCAAACCCATTTGCAAGGTTGTTTGGCTGGCATTTCTGTGACATCAGTATTTCCATTCCCATCTGAAGTCAAACTTTCATCTTGTATATTCCTTTTTCCATATTTATGCTTGGTGACAATATTTGCATGTTGGACTTTTCAGGCTCTATCTTTTAAAGGAGAGGAAAAGGGAGAGGAAGAGATTCCCTCTTCTCACCATGCTAGTAGCTCTTCTAGTTCTTTTATGGAGACTTATCCCCATTTTTTGGTATGGCAATATAAAGTGATGAATCCTAATGGAACATATAGTTCCATGCCTTTGGATAGGACATAGTACACACCAAACGTCCCTTGGCCCGATCCAGTGTGTTCTTGAATTTTTTATTTCCTTGTCCTTATTTCTTCTTGGCTTGTTGGATGGCTCATGATCTGGTAGATTTTTCTTCAAGTTGATGTTGGTCTTGTGGAGGAAAGTATGCATATGATCGGAGGTTTGCAACTGTTGGCTCGAACTCAGTCTTCCTAATATGTGATCAATGAGGCGAGCTGGGTATGCAATGATGCTTTCTGAGTGTCTTTTGCTTGAACTTCTTATTTATAATGGACATAACACTTGACTTTGATGGCTTTTTAGGTGAGTCGAATGGCAGCGGCTGATTCTACTAGAAGAACTTTGGAGGAAAGGATCAAAAACCTTGAACTTGAGAACCATTAGTATGATCCTCGATTCTATGCAAATCAAGAGGGAAATACTGAAGGTGGTTCCTCTAGCGGTGGGTTGAGGAGGTCTTCTCGCAGGCAAACCCGGAATCCCAATGATGTTTGATTTGTATTTTCAACTTATCCTGCAAAAACGAGAATAAGTGTTTCTTAGACAAATTTGTATTAATTTTAGCCTTTAGCTCTTTGTCTTTTGAATTGCTTTTGATCTTGTTGGAACTTTAAATGTGACAAGCTTAGAATTCACCTGATGAAGTCTTGTAGTACCAATTTAAACTTATCTTGACCAATTCTGATGGAATTTGCACTTACTTGAATGAGGCGGAGCTGAATGCCCCTAGTTTAGAAATGAATGCGTGATTTTTTGAAATCTTTATTTTTTATGAAAAGATGATGATGGTGGTTTCTTTTTTTTTTTTTTTTTTTTGAAAATGAATGAGGTATGGTCTAATGCCCCTAGTTTGAGACATGTATTCATGAGCTTGGAAAAATCTTGATTTGGTCAATTTTTTAAAATAATAATGCAGGTGATAATAGTTTGAAAACAAATGAGTTAGGCATGTTTGAATGCCCCAGCTTAACCAAAAAAAATCCTTTTGAGTGTTTAACGGTCCTAAAAAAACTACCTGAAAATGCAAAATTGCATAAAATTGCATGAATGAACATTGGTGGGGCTGAGTGTCATTCGGCGCTTGAGGAGTGCTGTTCGGCACTTTTAGAGTGCCGTTTAGCACTTTGAAAGTGCCGTTCGGCACTTTTAGAATGACAAATGGCACTTGGTCACACCACCACACTTATGCCATGGTGGGCCGACTCCTCACATTTTTTGGACGCGTGTTTTGCGTTTTCGGGTTTTTTGAAAAATATTTTCTTCGTGTGTGACCATGAAACATTTTCCTTCTTGGCTACAAACTCTTCAAAACCTATTTAAAACCTGATTAGGAACTAATGTAGCTTACATTAGTGGTCTTTCCTGCAACAAATCTCTGCATCAAGGTTAGCAAAACACAATAATTACAAGCAAAAGTCATCTGTGGCAAACAAACAAAATTTTTCTCATTCAACAATTCATGATATCAACAGACGGGTTCATAGCTTTGATTTCAGTACCAAGACCAATTTTACAGCCTATAAACTAGAGGGAATTAAGGCTTTGGGAAACGTCAAAATCAAGTGGGACTTCCTTCGTGCTGCTGTAAAATTCTGGGATCTTGAAGATCACGTGTTCTGGTTTAAAACTACTGAACTCTGTCCCACAATTGAATAATTTTCCACTATTTTGGGCTATGATCCAAGCAAGAAATTCGTAGCAGTTTCCTGTGATCCCAGGCATAAGGAATCTTTGTCTAATGCTCTCAGTCTTCCTATTTCCATCACTAGTAGTATGGTTGAAGGACTTATGGTGAATCTTCATGCAATTGTTTTGAGGCTGATTAACAAACGTACTTATGGAGTGACCGAAAATATGCAGAAAAATTTTGGCTTGGCCCTATGCTTCGTGGGAGAATTTTTGCTTTTTGCGCTGAAGGCACGGTTTTGCGGATGCTCAAGCCATAAGTGTTGTGAGTCAAATTAAGGATGGTGATAGTCCTGTTTCTCTGATCTTGACAGAGACTCTTCTAGGACTAGATGTTGTATTTCATGGTGGAGAGTCTAAAAACTTTCTTGGGAGTCCTTTAACTTTGCAGATATGGTTGATGGAACGACTGGATATGATGACTAGGCCTGCAGCTGGTAATTATACTAGCAGTTTTCTTAGTAAGACTGTCATCAAAACTGAGTGCCAAATTGAGAGCGACTCGGTGAAATTCTTGTGCAAGAAATCCAATGCTTCAATTTGATGGAATTATTATTGGTGGAACTGCCCACCCCCTCTACTGCGGCCTCCAGGATCATATCACATCTTCATAGTTGGATTGTGGAGGGCCACTTCCTATAAGGCGGATAAACTCTTAAGGCAGTTTCAATATGAGCAAGGAATGCCCGATGGAAAAAGAAGAAGTCCTTTCACTCCTGTGGACACAAATCCTACTTCTATAAGGAACATGTTGTTGGGCTTGGAGATGGCTGACCAGTGGATCAGTCTTTTGTCAAGGTTTACTTTCATAGGATGACTACAGAATACTCTAACTGGTTGGTGGACAAGATTGCTGACAAGGAAGCTAACATGGTTGCTATGAGAAAGCAGTTTCTCAAAGATAATCGGGAAAAACGCGATGATGACAACTATGAATTTAAAAGAAGGGACAAAGATAAGTTACCTATCACAGAAAAAATCAATGATCCACCAAAAGAGAAAAGACTGAAGACAAAATGACCTCCTTATTTTTGGCTTTGAACATGTTTATTTTAAAAGTTGATGTGAAACTCTTATGTTTAGGAATTATCTAGGAGTTGCAAATTAAGGGTTCTGTTTAAGGTGTAGGTTTTTGTTGGTTTATTTTATTTTATTTTATTTTATTTTTATGGTTTGGTTTAAGGTTTTGGGTTTTTTTTTTTTTTTTTTTTTGGATTTGTGTAATGACATGGTTTAATCGAATGGTTGAATTTTGGAAAACTTTTTTGCTTTAATGGGCCAATGGAGGGCTTGGGGAAATTGTGACCGGACCAATGCATGGTTGCCTACGTACCCCTTTTGTAGAAGAATCAGGTCATCATGTAGTTCATTGATTTTCTTTATTTGTCTTAACTTTGCCTAGGCCTCCCTTTCGGGTTTTCAACCTAGCAGGCTCTCTCACTCTTTTTTTTTCACTCTCCTTTTGCGTAGGTTGCCCTTTCAGGTTTTCAACCTACCTTTTTTTTTTCTTTTTTCTTTTTTTTTTTTTTTTTTTTTTTTTTTTTTTTTTTTTTTTATCAAGCCTAGGAAGGGAAATGGCATAATTTACAACCACTTCAGACGTGGTTCTTTGAGACTGCCACCTTTAGACGTGGTATTTCTTCAATTGATCCATGTTGGTTGGCTTAGTGAAAGGGTTTGCATCTAAATCCATCAACCTTATTGCTCCCCCAAAGTATATCTGCTTGATAATGTATAGACCTGCCCAATTTTGCTTGAACTTCCCATTTGCATCTTGAACCGGCGCTCGGATCTCTTTCAATATTAAATCCCCCAATTTCAAATCTCTAGTTCGTACTTTCATGTCAAAAGCTTTTCTAAGCCTCCTTTGGTAACCTTGAATGTGATACAAGGTTTTGAGTTTCTTTTCATCCAGCATGCATAACTGGTCATACCTGCTTTGTAACCAATCTGCTTCAGGGATTTCACTTTCCAATACTGTTCTTAGTGAACGGACACCAATTTCAATGGGAAGGACCGCTTCCATCCCAGACACTAATGAATAAGGAGTGGCTCCAGTGGAAGATCAAATTGATGTTCTATACCCCCAGAGTGCATAGGGTAATTCCAGGTGCCAATCCTTGTAATTTTTTGTGCCCTTCTTCAAGATTCGCTCTATATTTTTATTAGCAGTCTCAACTGCTCCATTAGTCTGAGGACGGTAAGGTGAAGATTTATGGTACTGAATGTTGAACTGTCGCAGCAGTTTTTCTATTTCTCCCTTGAAATGTAGCCCGTTGTCAGAGATAATTTCATGTGGTACCCGATATTTGCAAATGATATTTGTCTGAATGAATTGAGCAACTTTCTTTGAATTCAGAACCTTGTCTAAGGGCTTCTACCCATTTAGTGAAGTAATCAATGGCTACGAGTATGAATTCATGGCCATTGGATGCTGTTGGATGAATCTTCCCAATAATGTCTATCCCCCATGTAGAGAATGGCCAAGGTGATGTCATGGTATGTAGCGGCATAGGTGGCATGTGCTTTAGATCTCTATGGACTTGGCGTTGATAGCATTTTTGAATATGAATCACATAGTCGGCTTCCATAGTAGTCCAGTAATAGCCTTGTCTCATTACCTTTCTTAACAATATGTGTACATTCATATATGGCCCATAGCTTGACTTATGAACTGCTTCAATTATTTGTTGTGCTTCCTTAGCGGTTACACAAAGGAGATGAATTCCATCATATGATCTTCTGTAAAACCTTTCACCACAAATAATGTAATTAGTAAACAACCTCCTGATGGTCAGTTAGTCATTCTTATTTGTAGATGGTGGGTATGTCCCATCCTTGAGGTATTGTAAGATGTCTGAATACCATTCACCTTCCCCATTCTTTTCCTCACCCTCTTCTATTGTCATGTAATAGGTGGTTCTTTTTTCAGTTCCGACCTAGCTTCATCTTCCTTAGGTCCGTCCATCATGGATGCCATGATTGCTAAAGTATCTGCAATCTGATTTTGCATCCTTAACACATATTGATATTGGATCTTACTGAATTTCGAGGCCCACCTCTGAAGACATTCATGATAAGGCATCAGCCTTTCTTCTTTGAACTTTCATTTATTCTGAATTTCAGAGATAATCAAGGCTGAGTCTCCATACACCTCTAACTCTTTCACCCTTAGGCATAGGGTTGCTCGTAGTCCCATGATACAAGCTTTATATTCAGTGGCGTTGTTGGTGACAGGAAAGTTGAGCTTATTAGAAAATGGGATGTGTGTCCCTTTTGGAGAAATTAAGAGAACTCCAATTCCACTTCCGTTTTGATTTGTTGCTCCATCAAAGTACAACTTCCATGATTCTACTTCAATCCCTATGATATCTTTATCTGGAAAGTCTCTTTGGATTTCTTCAACCTCTTCTGGTGAACAATGGGCCAAGTGATCAGCAATTGCTCTCCCCTATACAGATTTTTGAGTCAAATACTTAATATCAAATTCTGACAAAAGCAAGACCCATTTGGCTGTCTTCCCATCTTGCACAGGCTTTTCCATTAAATACTTCAAAGGATCCATTCTTGCAATCAACAAGACCTTGTAGGCAAGCATATAATGTCTAAGTTTGCGGGTTGCCCATACAAATGCTATGCACGTCTTCTCTAGTGGTGAATACTTTTCCTTATAAGGCAGCATCTTCTTGCTGATGTAGTAAATTGCATTCTTTTTTCTAGTCTCCTCAAGGTATTGAGCAAGTAAAGCTCCCATTGCTGTATCTGTATTGGTGAAATACAATAACAATGGTTTTTCAGGTATCGGTGGGATGAGTATTAGTGGCTTCATTAGATAATTCTTGATCTTTTCAAAGGCTTCTTAGCATTGTTCATTCTACACTATAGGAACTTCCTTCTTGAGCAGTCGGAAGATTGGTTCACATATCATGGTGAGCTAAGCTATGAATCTGCTGATATATGATAACGCTTTAAAACATATACTTGTTATATATTTATGGAGCATTATCTCCTTATTACTATGCTTAATTTGTATAATTAAGCCATGATTTGCATTAGTCCCTATTATTTATCTTTACATAATTTCTTGAATAAGATGTCATTCATTGTGTGTAATTTTCTACTTTTAGAAAATCATGTGAGAAAGATGAGTTTATAGGAATTTGTGAGAGAATGGAGGCCAAACTAGAATTAAAATGGAGCTAAAGGACCATGCTCAAATGTCTAAGGAGGTGCAGCTAGAGTGCTTGGGTCATCTACCATGTTTGGAAGCTTCAAATAAGGAAAAAAATCAAAGAGGCAGAATCTGAAAAGAAAAAATCAAATTTGAGCACTGATCAGTATTTTGGGCGTATCTCTCTCCTCAAAAATCCAATTGATACAAGGCCAATGGGTTGGAACCAGGACTTAAATATCTACAACTTTCTAGTTTTGAGTACTTCGGAATTCTCAATTTTTCAAGGCCGAAATTAACTCATAATTTTCTGCTGCAAACTTGGATGAAAATTAAAATAGTAAAAGTTTTACTTTCTTTGGACACTTTTGGACGTTAGGGTTTTGAAGAGAGGCTGCGTAGAATGAATTTGGTAGAGAAAAAGTTATATTTTCCTTTCTCTAATGGCAGCCTAAACTCTTTGCTAGAGCTAGGGGCTATGTTTCTTCTATACGGTATGAATATTCAATGCAATTCTTTCTAGGATTTTATCAACAACATATTTGATTGTTCAATTAGATTTTTTTTGATGTATTAGTTCTTCCATGCTTTTAATAAGTTCAATCATGTTTTCCTTATTGTTTAGATGAATTTCTAATAGTTTCAAATAGAAATCAGGTTTTAAAGTGAACGGGTTTTTCTGAAAACTTTTCTAACCACATTATTAATCTTGGTTATCATGCATTCTTGAATTGTCTTAGTTCAACCGAATCATAAGTATTTAATTGTATAAGAACACTCAATTACGAAATATATAATTTCTTAGATCACAAAGAATTTCATATCGATATAAAGAAACACCCTAATGCCCTAGTATTTACATTATTGAATTAAATCCGTTTTTATTATTATTCTTGTTAACAATCACCTAGCAAAAGTACTTTTCTTCTTCACCTAAATTGTTGTTTAATTATATTGTCTTTGAATTTACCCTGCTCCTTGTGGTACGACCTTGGTACTCCGAGAATTATATTGCTACGATCTCTTGCACTTAGGAGTGAGCAAGCAATTATAACGCAGTTGTAGAGGAGCTGTTGTGTGTTCAGAGGCAATTTTTTTTTGGAGTAAAGCATAGCTAGTGGAAATTCTTCTATTGGTAACTTCATTCCATTTTTTTTCCTTATTTTGTTTTTATTTTTCTGTTTGTTTTTATTTTATTTTATTTGATTGTGGATTATTTGCATGAGCATTTGGGTTAGAAACGAGAGAGGCAGATTAGAAATTTTTTAGACTTACTTTGGTAATCTTTTTGACACAACTTTGCCTTCACCTTCTTCATCAATCATGGGTGATGAAACACGTAATAATCATGAGGAGAATAGAAGAATTATGTATGAATTGTTGCATCCCACACAAAATTATGTTCCTTCATGCATCATGTTTCCACCTAATGCATTGCATGTAGAATTGAAACAAGGTTTATTAGCAATACTTCCTAACTTTAGGGGACAAGAAAATGAAAATCCTTATGTTCATGTTAGAGCTTTTGAAGAGGTAATTAGTAGTTTCTATGCACAAAATGTTATTGGGATTGCTAAGTTACGTTTCTTTCCTTTTTCTCTTAAGGATAAGGCAAGAAGTTGGCTTTACACCTTGAAACCTAGGTCTATAGGTAATTGGGAGGAGATGGCCCAAAAGTTTTTGAAGAGACATTTTCCTCCCCACAAAGTCCAGCAAGTAAAAAGAAGGGTAGCTAGTCTTGTCCAAGGAGAAAATGAGACCTTATACCAAGCTCGGGAAAGGTACAAAGATCTTTTCAATTTTTGCCCAACTCATGGATATGAAGATTGGGGGTTGGTTAGCTATTTTTATGAAGGACTTACACCTAAGGATCAACAGTTTGTTCAACTCTCACGTGGAGGGGACTTTTTACAAAAAGAACCCAAAGATGCAATGGATTATCTTGATCAGATTGCTGAAAACTCTAACATATGGACTGGACCTAGCCTTATGGACTTCACTGATAGGACTAGAACTAACACTACCACTTCTAGGGGAAGTGTTTTCAAGTTGAGGGAAGATGATAACATGAGTGCAAAAATCAACATGTTAACTAAAGAAATTGAGGCACTCAAAATGAAAGAAAGTAAGAGTGTTAGTGCTACCTTTAGAAAGGACCCAATGGAGGTGTGTAAAATCTGTCATGAGATAAACTATCCTACAAATGAATGTGCATCACTTTTATCATTCTTAAATGTGCCACAAGAACAAGTACATGCATTTAATTCATACTGGCCAAATAATTCTTCATATTCTAACAATTATAACCCAAATATACGAAACCATGAGTTATAAGAGAGACAATGTGTTGAATCCCCGTGCTCCAAGGAATTTTATTTCACCACATGCATTATCATCATCTAGACCTTCCTTGGTGGATACACTTAGTACTTTTATTCAAAGGCAAAGTAAGCAAAATCAAAAGTTTGAATCCATGCTCACTAGGCTAGATGAAGAGGTAAGAAAGACCAAAAGTCATATAACTAGGCTTACAAATTCATTGAGTGGGATAGAGAGAGGGAAGCTTCCTTCCCAAACTCAACCTAATCCCATCAATCAAAATCTAAAAATTAGCTCTAGGGATAAATATGAGGAACTAAAAGCTGTGACCATTTTGAGGAGTGGTAAAGAAATTAATAAAATTTCTCCTTTAGTAACTAAGAAATCTAAGGAGACCCTAAGTTGAAGAAGGGAAGGATAAAACTGAGTCACTTGGGCTTGATGACATTGAACAATGCCCAATCCCTCCATCATTTCCACAAGCCTTAAAATTACCTAGGAAATTGGACACTGCATCTGAGATATTAGAGCATTTGCATCAAGTCAAGATAAATTTACCATTATTACATGTTATCAAGCAAGTGCCTGCATATGCCAAGGTAATTAAGGACCTGTGCACCATCAAGAGAAAGCATTATGTGAAGAAGACCGCATTCCTAACAAAACAGGTAAATGCAGTTATTCAACATAAGACCCCACCAAAATATAAGGACCCAAGTTGTCCAACAATCTCTTATACTATTGGAGATTACATTATGGAGCATGCATTGCTAGATCTTGGGGCAAGTATCAATTTGATCCCTTTCAGTGTATATCAAAAACTTGGACTTAGTGAGTTAAAACCTACTTCAATAACTTTACAGCTAGTTGACTGCTTTGTAATGGAGTCGAGGGGGATGGTTGAGGATGTGTTGGTAAAAATTGAACACTTTTATTATCCAGTTGATTTTACTATTCTAGATTACCAACCTGTTTTACATCCTAGTGCTTATACCCCTATTATTTTGGGTAGACCTTTCCTTGCCACTGCTAATGCTTTAATTAATTGCAGGAATGGAAGGATAAAACTCACTTTTGGTTCCATGACTTTGGAGCTAAACATATTTCATGTGGCTAAACAACCACATGAGGATGATGACTGTCCTTATGTGAACCTCATTGAGGTGGTGGTTCAAGAAAAGTTTAATAAGAATTGTTTTTCTGATCCTCTTGAAGCACTTCTTAATTATTCTGTTGATTCTTATGATTTAAAAAGTGATATTCATTTATTTGAAATTTGTTCTTTGTTGGATTCCTCACAGGTTTTGAAAGAACAACAGGTGATGACAATTAATGAAGGATGGAGACCTGACTTTGAGGAGCTACCAAAGATTGACAAAAAGCCTGTGCCTTCAAGTGAAGAGGCACCACAGCTAGAACTTAAGCCGCTGCCCAGTGGTCTTAAGTATGCATATTTGGCCTAGGTGAAACTTTTCCTGTAATTGTTTCTTCTGCATTAAATGAGGAACAGGAAGGTAAGTTGTTAAATGTTTTAAGAGACCACAAATTAGCCCTAGGATGGACCATAACTAATATCATGGGCATTAGCCCATTGATTTGCACACATAAAATTTACCTAAAGGAAGATTGTAAGACTTCTAAAGAACCCCGTCGTCGGCTTAACCCAATAATGAAAGATATTGTTAAAAATGAGGTAATTAAATTGTTGGATGCAGGTATCATATTCCCTATTTCTGATAGTAAGTGGGTAAGCCCAACGCAAGTGGTTCCTAAGAAGTCTGGAATGATTGTGGTCAAGAATGAAAACAATGAGATGATCCCAACCCGATTAGTTATAGGTTGGAGAATGTGTGTAGACTATAGGAAGCTTAATGCTGTAACTAGGAAATACCACTTCCCTTTACCTTTCATTGACTAAATATTGGAAAGGGTAGCTGGCCATATGTTCTATTGCTTCCTAGATGGCTATTCAGGCTATTACCAAATAGAGACTGCCTTAGAAGATCAGGGAAAGGCCACTTTCACTTGCCCTTTTGGTCCCTTCGCCTTTCAAAGAATACCATTTGGGCTATGTAATGCACCAGCCAATTTTCAAAGATGCATGGTTAGTATTTTTAGTGATATGGTTGAGAAATTTTTGGAAGTTTTTATGGATGACCTGTCTGTCTTTGGTGACTCTTTTGATGACTGTCTTAATAACTTAAAATTGGTTTTAGCCCATTGTGAAGAAAAATGCTTAGTTCTTAATTGGGAAAATTGTTATTTTATGGTCACTTCAGGAATTGTTCTTGGACACATAGTGTCTTCTAGAGGCATAGAGGTGGACAAAGCTAAAATAGACTTAATTCTTAATCTACCTACCCCTAAGATAGTAAAAGATGTTAGATCCCTTTTAGGGCATGCTGGCTTCTATAGGAGATTTATAAAGAATTTTAGTTCTATATCTAGACCTCTTTGTAATCTCCTACTCAAGGAGTCCAATTTTGAGTGGACGGAAGAGTGTGAAGTAGCCTTCAAAAAGCTAGTCCACATGCTTACGTCTGCCCCTATATTGCAAGCCCCAGATTGGTCTCTACCATTTGAAATCATGTGTGATGCTAGTGATTATGCAATAGGGGCAGTCCTTGGACAAAGGAAAGATAAAAAGCCTTATTTGATATACTATGCTAGTCAAACTCTAAATAGTGCACAAATGAACTACACCACCACAGAAAAAGAGTTACTAGCTGTAGTATTTGCTCTAGATAAATTTCGTTCATATTTGATTAGTGCTCCCATTGTTGTTTTTACAGATCATGCCGCCCTTAAATACCTTCTTTCTAAGAAGGATGCTAAGGCGATTAATACGTTGGATTTTACTCTTACAGAAATTCAACATTGAGATTAAAAGATAAGAAAGGAGTGGAGAATGTAGAGGCAGATCATTTATCCCAACTTACTTTTGATGAGAGACTAAAAGAAATGCCTATTCGGGACTCATTCCAAGGTGAGCAACTTTATGCTGTTACTGAGCTGCCATGGTATGCACATATAGTGAATTACCTAGTCATGAGTGCCATTCCTGAGTACTGGACCGTGCAAAATAGGCGAAAATTCTTTGTTAAGGTAAGAAACTTTTATTGGGATGATCCTTATTTGTTTAAATATTTCCCTGATCAAATCTTGAAAAGATGCATTCCTAATAATGAGACCCATAATGTTATAAAATTTTGCCATTCAGAAGCTTGTGGGGGCCAGTTTTCTGTGAGAAAAACCGCTACAAAAATCTTGCAGTGTGGATTTTATTGGCCTACTATGTTTAAGGACACTTACAACTTCTGTAAAAGGTGTATAAAGTGCCAAAAGTTAAGGCATATCACATGTAGGAACCTAATGCCGATGTCCCCTATTCTTGAGATAGAAGTTTTTGATTGTTAGGGAATTGACTTCATGGGACCTTTTCCCCAATCTTTTGGTAATCTATATATTCTCTTGGCAGTAGATTATGTATCTAATGGGTTGAGGCCATAGCATGCAAGGTCAATGACCATAAAACGGTTTTGAAATTTCTGAGAGAACACATTCTCTCATGATTTGGAATGCCAAAGGCTATAATTAGTGATAATGGTGGCCATTTTTGTAATCGTTATTTTTAAGAATTGTTGAAAAAGTATGGAGTGGTGCATCGGTTGTCCACCCAGTACCACCCTCAAACCTGTGGGCAAGTTGAGCTTGCCAATAGGGAGATTAAGTAAATTTTAGAGAAAACGGTCAATCCAAACCGTAAAGATTGGTCTTTAAGGCTAGTTAATGCATTATAGGCTTACCGGACAGCCTATAAAGGACCCTTAGGAATGTCTCCCTATCGTCCTGTTTATGGGAAACCTTGTTATTTGCCCGTAGAGATGGAGCATAAAGCTTATTAGGCTATTAAAGCCTTTAACTTTGATCTAAAAGGGGCTGAAAATTTGAGGAAATTCCAATTGAATGAGCTAGAAGAGCTTAGGAATGAGGCTTATGTGAGCACTCGCAATTATAAAGAAATGATGAAATTATTTCATGATAAAAGCATTGTGAGGAAAAATTTTGAGAAAAATCAGCAAGTCCTTCTCTATGATTCAAGGCTTCATAAATTTCCAGGTAAACTAAAAACTAGGTGGGATGGCCCTTTCATTGCAAGGGAAGTGTTTAACCATGGAGCTGTAGTAGTTGAGGACCCTAGAGATGGTAGGATTTTGAAAGTAAATGGACAAATGTTAAAACCTACTTAGGGGGAGTTATACCATTGGAGAAGACTATGTCAATGGAGATCCCTGCCTATTGGGATGCTACGTGAACTTTGAAAGAGCCTTATGAAGTTGTACCATATTTGTTTTAATTTTCTTTTCTTTCTGTTTCTTTTTTCTTTTTGCATTTTTTTTTTTGTTTTTGTTTTTTGTTTTGTTATTATTTTTTTTGTGAGCTAACATTTGTAGGTGTGAAAGAAATTTAAAAATATATATATATATATATATATATATATATATATATATATTTAAATGCTTAAGGTAACTTCTTCCCTTTATACTTGAATTTATTTTGGCTTTGATACATTGAGGACAATGCAATATTTTAGTTGGGGGGAGAGGTCTACACATTATGCTACACCTTGCATGATTTTTTTTTTCTTTCTTTTTGGTTGCAACTTTTCAATTCTAAAAATAAAAAATAAAACCTTGAATTTGAATGCAAAAGAGTTATAAGCTTTATTTTTATATCATGTGGTAGAATAAATAATGCTGAGTTGGTTATACTATTTGCTATATTAAGACTCTTTCATGAAAAGCACAATTGGAAACTTTTGAGCACAATAGCCGGGTTAGCGGATGGTTGGATGTTGGATATGCATGGATCATGAACAAACTAGATATAAGCTAAAACTCAACCCATATGGAGAGTTCTTGAGCCTTAATTTTCTTTGTGAGAGTATATCTTTGTTTAAACTCTTAAATTTCTCTCATATGCTTCAATTTTTGTAAAAGATCTCTATATTTTTTGGTTGACTATTGGAAACATTATGGGGAGATATACCATGATCCTACTTATTTTTGTCCTTAGGCATGCTAGTTTATGTGGAATTTTAGGAGATGAGAGCCTAAGACCATCAATCTTTAGCCTACCTTGACATTAACCATTGTCACCATCATTTGAGCCATGAGAAATATTTCCACAATACCAAAAAACATTTTTATTTATAGGTGTTCTCTTGGGGGTTCAAGTTTTGAGCTATTGAAGCATTTAGATACCACCATTGTCTCTCTTTTCTTCCTCAAAAAAAAAAAAAAAAAAAAAACAAAAAAGAAAGAAAGAAAAGACATACATAATCAATCAATAAATCATTGGTGTCCTACACATCTTTCATGTATTTTAGAAGGGTTATATGGTTGAGTAAAGATTATTTTGATTCAAGTTGGTTGTTATTGCTATGAGTTGAGTTTGGCTTGAATTTTCTGCATTTGATTCATATACCTCATATTTCAAAGAGAGCAGTTTGCCTTTACCTAGCCATAAGATTGTACTTCCACTGAGCTTAAAGTCCTACTTGATCCTAAAGGTGCATGGCTGGTATGTGTTTGGGATAAAAACTAGGGATGAGAATGGTATTAACCTCATGTTTCCAGGAATTCAACATCATTTCTAAGAGATTTTTTTCCCATTGTTTTAGCAGCTATTTTTGTATACACATGTGGTATTCTTAAAACTTCTTCTTTCCTTTTTGTTCACATGTGATTTGAAGAGAGAAAAAAAAAAAAAAAAAAAAGCCATTACTTCTATGTGTGTTCTTTCAAAGTGTTGATAACTTAAGAGAGGTTTTGGAGTAGAGGCTCTAATCTAGATTATTCTTGGTCTATGCATGTTTGGAAAAGCTAGTTTGATTGGATGGGCTATGCACACACACACCCTAAAAGTGAAGCTAGTGAAAATTCTTTAATATGATGAATGGTATCCCAACTCAAAAATTGAAAGTTCATTTGTATGATATAATGATAAAACAGACTAACATTTGCTGCAAGAATTTTCAAGAAACCTTTAACTTTTGTGGGTAGAGTCACTGCAAACCCTCACGAGAGTAAACTCGTCCACTAGGGGCGACTTAGGAGTTTAAAGACTTGCTGCACATGAGAAGTGTAGTCGTGTAGCCTACAAAAGTGGCTTGTATTTTAGTTTTAATTTTTCACTTTCAGTAGACATTTAAGTTGGGGGGTGTGATAACGCCTTAAAACGTATACTTGTTATATATTTATGTGGGCATTATCTCCTTATTACTATGCTTAATTTATATAATTAAGCCATGATTTACATTAGTCCTTATTATTTATCTTTACAGAATTTCTTGAATAAGATGTCATTCATTGTGTGTAATTTTCTACTTTTAGGAAATCATGTGAGAAAGATGAGTTTACAGGAATTTGTGAGAGAATGGAGGCTAAACTAGAATTAAAGTGGAGCTAAAAGACCATGATTAAATGTCTAAGGAGGTGCAGCTGGAGTGCTTGGGTCATCTACCATGTTTGGAAGCTTTAAATAAGGAAAAAAACAGAAAAGGCAGAATCTGAAAAGGAAAAGTCTGATTTGAGCACTGATCAGTATTTTGGGCGTATCTCTCTCCTAAAAAATCCAATTGACACAAGGCCAAATGGGTTGGAACTGGGACTTAAATATCTACAACTTTCTAGTTTTGAGTTTTCCAAAATTCTCAAATTTTGAAAGCCAAAATTAACTCACAATTTATTGCTGTAAAGCTGGACGAAAATTAAAATAGTAAAAGTTTTACTTTCTTTGGACACTTTTGGACGTTAGGGTTTTGAAAGGAGGCTATGTAGAATGAATTCGGCAGAGAAAACCTTGTATTTTCCTTTCTCTAATGGCAACCTAAACTCTTTGCTAGGGCTAGGGGCTATGTTTCTTTTATACGGTATGAATATTCAATGTGATTCTTTCTAGGATTTTATCAACAACGTATTTGATTATTCAATTAGATTTCTTTTGATGTATTTGTTCTTCCATGCTTTCAATAAGTTCAATCTTGTTTTTCTTATTGTTTAGATGAATTTCTAATAGTTTCTAATAAAAATCAGGTTTTAAAGTGAATGGGTTTTTTTTTCTGAAAACTTTTCTAACCACATTATTAATCTAGGTTATAATGCGTTCTTGAATTGTCTTAGTTCAACCGAATCATAAGTATTAAATTGTATAAGAACAATCAATTATGAAATATATAATTTCTTAGATCACAAAAAATTTCATATCGATATAGGGAAACACCCCTATGCCCTAATATTTACATTATTGAATTAAATCTGTTTTTATTATTATTCTTGTTAACAATCGCCTAGCAAAAGTACCTTTCTTCTTCACCCAAGTTGTTGTTTAATTATATTGTCTTTGAATTTACCCTGCTCTTTGTGGTTCGAATTCGGTACTCCGAGATTTATATTACTACAATCTCCTGCACTTGGGAGTGAGCAAGCAATGTACTGTATCCTCCCTAGAAATCCTCGGATCTCCTTTTCAGTTCTTGGAGACTTCATCTCTACAATGGCCTTGATTTTGTCTGGATCGACTGCTATTCCCCTCTAACTTACCATAAACCCCAATAGCTTTCTGGATGTTACTCTAAAAGTGCACTTCTTTCAATTCAACCGCAACTTGTAGAACCAGATCCTCCCTAGAAATCCTCGGATCTCCTTTTCAGTTCTTGGAGACTTCATCTCTACAATGGCCTTGATTTTGTCTGGATCGACTGCTATTCCCCTCTAACTTACCATAAACCCCAATAGCTTTCTGGATGTTACTCTAAAAGTGCACTTCTTTCAATTCAACCGCAACTTGTAGAACCAGATCCTTTCAAAGAACTTCCGTAAAGCTGGCATATGTCCTTCACGATCCTTGGACTTAACTATCATATCATCAACATAAACCTCTACTTCTTTGTGGATCAAATCATGCAACAAAGTGGTGGCTACACGTTGGTAAGTAGCACTAGCATTTTTAAGGCCTAATGGCATGACCTTGTAGCAATATGTCCCCCATGGAGTAATAAATGAGGTTTTCTCCATATCTTCTGGAGTCATCTTAATTTGATTGTACCTTGAAAATCCATCCATAAATGATAGCAAAGCATGACCTGCTATGTTGTTAACCAGGATGTCAATGTGAGGCAAAGGAAAGTCATCTTTTGGGTTGGCCTTATTCAGATCTCAAAAATCTGCACGCATTTTGACCTTCCCATCCTTCTTTGGTACTGGAACCACATTAGCTAACCACTCTGGATAGTTGACTCCCCTCAGGAATCCTGCATTGTACTGTTTGTCAACCTCTTCCTTGATCTTGAAAGTCCCATATGGCTTCATCGTTCTCAATTTTTGCTGACTGGCTTCATGGTTGGATATGTTGGAATGCAATGTTGTACTATATCTGTATCAATCCCAGGCATGTCTTCGTATGACCACGCAAAGACCTCTTTGAACTTTGTCAGTAGTGCCACTAATTCGTCTTTCTCATAAAGGATTAGAGTGTTGCCCACTTGTATCATTTTAGGTTCATCATCAGTCCCCAGGTTAATGGGTTGGGTCTCTTCTTTTATGGGTTCTAGGTGTCTTTGTTTTAATTCCTTATTATTAAGAATTTCTTTACCAATTTCAGAAATAAAAACATTCAAAACCAACAAATAATCAGAACCAGCAATCATATTATAAGGAAAAGAGTTCTTAACAAACTCAACAAACTTAATAGACTTAACTAAATCAGACTCAACTAGAATACTATCATAAATAGACTTAACAGGAATAGAAATACTAGCAGAAATAGACTCAATAGGGACAGAAACAATGTTTTTTGGCGAGGGTGACTGGCTCAACGGTCTTGACGTTTTTGGCAAGAGTAACTGACTTGACGGTTTTGATCTTCTTTACGGAGTCCTCTATGGGGTGGGCGGCTCCCTCCCATGCCCAATTCTTCAACTCAGTTGTGGCTTTAGTAATGGCAGGCGTTTGCCAACAAGTTCCATCTTCCCTCAACATTTGTACTGAGTGGTCTTCATCCATATAGTCCATGCCTTCATCATCAATCTCCATATCTGTGGGCTTGTCAATCACCAAATGTGAGGGTTTGAAATGTCTCCCCCCTTATGATGTAGGCAATTTTTGTTGGGTCATTTAAATTAATGTCTTAAGGTTGGAGTGTCTCCCCCCATGTAAATGTTGGGCCATTTGATTAGTGTTAAAAGTGTCTCGCCCCATGTATATGTCGGTGCTTGGTAATTTGATTGGGGTTTAAAGTGTCTTGTTGGTTGAATATGGGATTGTGATGTTGCAGCAACCGAGTGTCTTCTATGCTTACAGGCTTCAGTACCGTGATGGGAGTGATGTGCTTGGAATTGGAGCTACTGACTTAAGTGTCGGCCTTAGGTTCTCTTTGCAGCCTTCCTTTGGATCTTGACCAAATTCTCCCCTAATGATAGGCTTGGTCGGGTTAATCAAAGCTAGGTCCCCATCCACATCAATCAATCAATCAACCAAACAAACACACACAACATGCAATGCAATGCAATTTTAACATGGACTGGCCTAAGGGTAGGTTCTAAGTCATTACGTTGTAGGATGGGTTTGTTGTTTTATTGTTTTCCATAGTTAGGACGTTACACCTCCTAACTTGTAATGTAATGAACATTGCGTTAGTCTAAACGGCATGGTCTGTCCTTTACAATCAACAAGAAATGATTCAGTGACTTTAGACTATGAGTTGGTGAGTTTACCACTGGGTACCCGAATCTAATGAAGATCGGTGATCCATGGTTACTACCACCACATGTTGTTGAAAGAGGTGCATACATATTTGTTGTTTTGATGGCACACACTATAACAGTTAGGGAAAGCTTTTAACAAACAATACATACAACAAAATATCATACAACATCTCAACAAATATAAATAAACAAACAAACAACAATATCATGCAAGACCATGCAAAACAAGGGTACATATTTGGTCACTTAAGTCTAATACGAAACTTAGCCCTCGACATCCCCAACAGAGTCGCCACTGTGAGAGATCGGGAAAATTAGGTGCTCTCAAAAAAGAGATTTGGGTACTTTTTTAGGGCAACTCTCTTTTTGGGTAAATGGTGGGGAGTCGCCACTTATTTTTTATACAAAAAAAAAAAATTAAATACAACTTTACATGACTAAATTGTTCCATTCTCATTGATTGAGTAAAAAAGTACAAAATCGAATATTACATGGCTTTGGGTCCTAGTTACAATCTACCAAAAATACATGGCTTTTTGTTCTAGTTACAATCTACCCAAAAAAATAAAAATAAAATAAAATAAAGAAAAAGATAAAGTCTAAGTCTACCTATCCAAAGACACTGAATTCGGAGGTTAGGTTACGGAATAAGAAGGTGTTAGGCACCTATTCCGCCCAGACAAAGTCTGGTCTTCTAGACTCTCATGACCGATGTAGCCCTCTTATGCATTACATGAATGATTGCACACACGAAAAACTAAATCACAAAAGTCTATTTATGAATGCATCCTCTTCTTTGTTAAAAAATTCAAATTTGTGTTATGATAAAAAAAAAAAAATTGATTTGGTTTAGAAAAATCAGATCTGTTTTTGTACATGTAAAAAAAATAGTTTTTGGAGAAAAAATTCAGATCTGTGTTTATTAAATAA
This sequence comes from Quercus glauca, assembly GCA_023736055.1. Taxonomy (NCBI): domain Eukaryota; kingdom Viridiplantae; phylum Streptophyta; class Magnoliopsida; order Fagales; family Fagaceae; genus Quercus; species Quercus glauca. The sequence goes on along the minus strand of CM043321.1, from coordinate 20,075,055 downwards.
AACAAAGTCTTTTGGTTTTTTTTAAAAAATATCAAATCTGTTTTTGAAAACTAGAAAAATTGGTTTTTGGATTGTATTAAAAAAAATCAGATCTATTTTATAACAAAAAAAATTTAGATTTGTATATAGGAAAAATCAGATCTGTTTTTATATGCACAAAAAAAAAAAAAAAAACAAGAAAAAGATTTTTTGAGAAGAGGACTTTATTCATGAAATAAACTTATGCTACATGCACTAAACAAACAAACAAAACTACTCATGACTTTTTTTATTTCAAAATCTACTTTGTTAAGAAAAATCAGATCTATATCTAAAGAAGATGTAGATCAGTTTTTTGGATTTAAAAAAAATTCAAATTTGTATCTAAGGAAGATACAAACCTTTTTTTTTTTTTTTTTAAATTCAGATTTGCATCTAATGAAGATGCAAATCAGTTTTTGATTTTGAAAAATTCAGATTTCATCTAATGAAGATGCAAATCATTTTTTTATTTATTTAAAAAATTCAGATCTGCATCTAATGAAAATGCAAACTGGTTTTTTTTTTTTTTTTTTTTTTTTTTTTTTTTTTTTAATTTTGAAAAATTCAGATCTGCATCTAATGAAGATGAAAATCAATTTTTTTGATTAAAAAAAATTCAGATTTGCATCTAATGAAGAAGCAAATTAGTTTTTGATTTGAAAAAAGATATGGTAACAAGCAGATTTTTGAAATAAAAAATTGATCTTAACAATAAAAACATCATAAACACATTCTAATAAAGAAAATATCAACAACACATGATATGAGCATTGCAAAATCAAAACTAAACACATATTTATTCATGCATCACAAAATTAAAAGAGATAGAAAACGAAGAAGAAGTAAAGAAAAGCTACCTCTTGCATGGACGTACTCTTTTCTCGAGAGAATATTTTAGGGTTCAAAGAAATTTATGCAATTGTCATTGAAACCTAAAAATCCTTGCTTACAAAAAAGAAATTCTTAAGACTAAACTCTCCAGAACCTCTTTAACGTAAGAGAGAGAATATCAAAAAAAGGAGTCAAAAAGAGGGGAAATCTGAGAGCGTCAAAAAGTGTGTTGAATTTTGAGATCCAGTCTCTATTTATAGAGGCTAGAAGACTCAGAAAAATAGCTTAGATGATCAAAATACGAATCGGGACGAGTCCTTATCGCTAAAAAATCGAAAAGGATGTTTTTTAACGTCACCCGAATGCCATCGGGCCAAAACCCTAATTGTGCCATTCGACACTCCAAATTTTGGGTGCCAATCCCGCTTTTAAGGTCGAGTGCGTTTTAGACTCTTTTTTTAGGTTTTCTTGAGCCGAGACTTGCACTTAGATGCGCTTTTAATCCGTATTCTAAAAATTAAACTCTTTTCTAGATAATTCAGGTCTTTTCAACAACAATTATCTTGTAGATAAATACTCTAAAATAGATCTTGATAAAGTCTAGATTATCCACAATTTTATCGTTATCCAATTACCCCTTTATTCCCATGCAAGCAATCCTATTTTTGACACTAACTATCAACCACTCACAAAATTATTCAATTAATTGTTATTGTTTAATCAATCAGAATTAATTGAAATTAATCATGCGTGGTCGACTCTACCTAGACACAATGCATGCTAATCGTGCAAACTTGATCATGCGATATCTTTCGATCCGACGATCCGATTTGGAAACCAGGCATACCATCGCGACCATTAGAATCTTAAGATTATTTTTATGATATGCAATGAATGAACTAATACATGTAATGCAATCATGAATTTTGGGTATATGATTGGTCATTCTAGTCATCTTCCTTGATTAAATTATGGGTGCAAAATCGAGTGTCTACAAGGACATTTCCCCCAAAAGAGTTAGAGCGGGAACCTCAGAATAGACTTCCCACTTCTCCCCACCGCCAGACCATACCCTTTCTTACCTTTGACCCATGGCCCACCGCTCCCGTATTGGCTGGGTACAAGTAGGTAGTGCCTGAGCCTTGTGCGTGCTCCACTTCCATGTGAGTCCAGGGCTTGTCTGTCATTCATGCATTTGCCATGGCCTAGGGGCTTATCTAGTCTTTGCTGCTTGTTTTGCCACTCATTTTTAACCTCTTGTGGCGTGGATGAGTTACTAGGTCTTCGTTCTTTGTATCTTGCTTTCTCTCTGGGCTGGGTTTTGCTTGGGCATGGGTATTTCCTTCTTCAATCCAACCCTTGTCTTCTTTGTGGGTCGGCTGACACTTTTGTCACGCCACCTCATTACCTTCACCATGTTGCATTTTGGTTTGTGTTAGCTGGGCCTCCTGCGCACTTTCCCTTTTACTTAGTTCATGTAGCCCAGTAATACTACTGGGCTTGTTCTCATACTATTTTGGGCTTCCTTGGCCTGTTTTATTCATTTGGGCATCTTTGGCCCGCTTCATTTCTTTGGGCATCCTCAGCCCATTCTAATCATTTATTCTCATGGGCTTTTGCTAAATCTTTCGGGCTTCCCCAGCCAATTACCACATCATTTACTTTCGGGGTTTATTGGCCTTTTTACCAACCCCATTTACTAATTCTTTCCTTTGGGTTCCTTTGGCCATTTTTACTTGCTTTCCATTTTTCATAATTCACATGGGTTTACTACTTCTTTCTTCGGGCCCGCTTGCTTCCTTTAGAGCAATTTGAATATCTTACAGGCTCATGGACCATTATTCCTGCCATTCAGGCTTAATGGTTTTTTTCTCACTTTACTAATTCTTCTCCCTTATTGTCTCCCATATCATTGGGCTTTTTCTTGTTATTGGGCCTTCTTGCCAAAGTGGGCATCAACAAAATTCTTCTACAAGGCCTAAGAAGTACTTGGTCTCTCAAAAATGACTTAATTTCCTAGGAATCCAAGTACATATGATCTCATAAATGCTTTGGTGTGTTCTTAATGCGTATTTATTTTTCTTACAGAATAAGCCTCTATTTATGCTTAAGGCCATGACAGTTATGTCCAATTCATTATTTCATGTGTCCCTTCCTAGTTAATCTTCCCTGCCAAATGTCTTGCTACAACAAGGTTTCTTAACCTCTCATAACTGCTTCTAGGCAATTGTCACCCTGCTCTTTATGTCTACTTGGTACGTGTATTTGTGTTTATTATTTTTCGTAACTGCTTGAGGTAATTATGCTAGTTCCTCGAGATAATTGCACGCTATCTCATAAATTTATTTATTTATTTATATGTATACATGTACATAAAATTGTTTCATCTAATTGCTAGTAATATCTGCTAAGATTTTGTTTAGTTAAATATCATTATAATTGTATATAAAAAAAAGAGAGATAATTTCATGTTAGGTTTGCATAACTCTTCATTCCACTTTTCATATTTACTTTAGAAAATATTGGTTGATTGTATTATATATTATCAATATTTTAAATAGAAATTCATTGAACTTTAAATTTATGAAACACAAACGCTATAGATATGTATGACAGAAAAATTTATATGTGATAAAACATTTAAAGCTTTAATTGTGATACTTCATATGGGGTGGATTAGATTGAATTATATAAGTGGATTATAATGGGAAATTTAGACGCCGTTTGATAGAATTAACAAGTTTTAAACCCAAGTTGTTAATTAGATTTATTATAAATAAAACTTGTTAAAACAAGCAAACATCAATATCATGTCAAAATCATGCAGCAGAAAAAATAAATAAGACAAGATATGATGACCCAGGAAAACTAATAAACCAAACTAGTTTCACAGTAAAAAACCTGGGGGAAAACTTTCTTGAAAAGCAATCCACTATAGTAAAGAGAAGTTTCAGATCTAGTACAAAACATTTGTCCCTACACTCTACAATCCCCGTAGATGAACTCACAGCAAAAACCTTCTACCGCTTTAGAATCTATAAACTCTTCAATATATGAACGCTACCCTTTTGTTGCACAGATCCTAGCATGTGACTAACCAAAGATGCACGGCTCCCAGTATATGACTAACACACCAACTAGAAGAGGATTGTTAGCTGCAAAATTCTTCACTTCATCAACAATGAAGATTAAGAAGGACTTGATTACAAAACCCTAAGGTGCAAAAGACGCAGTAGCTTCTTTTAGAGAGAATAAGGCATCGGTCACCTTTTGCTTATATTCTCCTTGTATTCTTTTATGTGAAGGTCTCTAAAATAAGTCTTATATAGGTCTAGGGTTATGAGAAAAGAAACCCAACACATACATGTCAGCAAGGGCCAAAAATCAGATCCGGAAATCTGAATTTTCGTAACCTCGATCGATCGAGAGGTGTCCGTCGAGATTTAAACTTCAACAAATACAGCTATCGAGAAGCTACCAAGGAGCTGTCGAGAAGCTATTGAGATTGCGATAAGAAGAAGTTGAAAATCTCGATAGATAGCCTAGCTATCAAGAGGTGTCAAGCAACTATCGAGCTATTTGTCCGCATGTGTCAAGCTATCTGTCCGGCTTTATTTAATAGCCCTTCTTCACTTGTTTCTTGGTCCAATCTTCATGACTTAATACTAGACTTGAACAACATGTTTCTTGAAGTATTAAACACATCCTAAATCTACCCAATTACAAGTAAAGTATGTTTTGTCAAAAAATTAGCCAACTGCAAAAATATTGACATATGTTCCTAACATGATCCACATATGTCTTAACAATCTCCCCCTTTGGCAATCTATGACAAAACCACAACAAACAAATAAGCATATGAGAAAAGTCATAAATCACTCAACTTATATTCACTTGTTGAATACAATAAAATCTATCCTAATACAAACTCTTGAAAAACTTTGCAAGAAGAGAGTTTATGGCAAGTAGGTTTTGACAACCTGTACTTCTAAAACACTTTAAACAAAACTCATCAAGGCATCTTAGTATAAAACAGAAATAATAGATTGCATACAAGATATAAGAAACATGTGTATAAAGAAAGAAAAGAAACAACACATGTAGAGGTAGGTGAAGAAGACATACATTATCATAAATATATTAAAGATAAGCACAATTTATGTAAACATGGTCACAAGACCCAAGGTACAAGAAGAAGGAGGTAAGCACTCCCCCTAACAAGATGAAACACAACTCCCCCTTACAAATGCATGTATTTCTCCCCCTAACATGTAGAATCTTAAAAAGAAACCACATATTCTCCACAATTTCTCCCTCTTTTTGTCATGATTAACAAAGGGTATAAGAAGCTATAAAACTTCACCCAAGAAACATAAAAATGATCAAGGATGATCAAGAGGGCACAAGAAATCCATATAAATGCATGAATGTAATGAAACAAGATGCTATGGATGACAAGATAATAAAAAGATGCAAAACATGTGAAAAACAAATCTCTCAACAAGAAAAATGTTAAGCAAATAGATCCCCAAACACACACACACACTAAACAAGTCTAACTAATTTTATATTTCAAAAACAAGTCAAGATAGTTTAGTAAGCATACATTAACACATGTAAAACTTTGTGATGACCAAATCACATTGTACTTGCACATGTATCAAGAGTAGCAAAGAATATTGCATGTTATGTGTAAAAAATATTGCAAGATTGCATAAGTGTATACATGTTATGACGATTTGAGATATGAGAAAATCACTTTAACTCACACATAATTATAACTGTTTGATAGGGACTATTACCTTTGAGGTACATCCTATAACTCCCATATCTCCTAGAATACATGCTTACAATCATATTTAAAACATTTTTGGTCTTTTTGATTTTTATTTTCTTTGCATAATTTTCTTTTTAAGCATATCATGCACAAGCATATAAGAGATAGAAAAGAAATACCCAATGATATTTGACATTCCAATTTTGCTATGCCGAAGCACACAAATGTCATTGACATTGCACTTTTGCTATGCCGAAGCATACAGATGTCATTTCATGATTGGCGGGCAACAGTGGTGAGATAGTTATTTATGTCTTTCTCTTAGGATTTTCTTGTCCTTTTCGTCAAAAAAGAGTGATATGAGTGTTAAGTATAAGAGATCACTTAACCTTACTCATCACAAACAAGAGCCACAAAGGTCACTTACTTAGTTATGCATAGAGATGCTCATCTAAGTTGCAAATGATACAAAATTTAGAAAACTTTGTTTCAATGGTCATCAAATGTACACAAGTACCAATGTACACAAAACACACACTGTTTTTGTATTTTTCTGATTTTTCCTTTTTATTTTGATTTTGAAAACAAAACAAAATAAAAACTAAAAAAAAAAAAAAAAAAAAAAACAGACAAGCAACATGAAAGCATGAATGAAATATGCATATGCATAAAGGCATGACAGAAAAATGCAGATGCATGAAAGCATAATTCCAAAGCAGATAAGAAATCAAGAAAAAAAGAGTCCTACTTTAGATAGAAAGAATTAAAGCAGAAGACAAACAGACAAGACAATTAAGTCTTAGGCTCCATTCTCACCCACACAGTATGAGTCTTTGGTCGTGAAGATGAAAGGCACGTGTCCTAGTATGTCTACTAAAGGACATAGAAGAATTATAATTCTCCTAAAATTGAGTTAAAAAACTCAAAACTTTTTATAACTCTCCAAACAAAGGTGTAGGTCATTGAGAGGAAACCTGGGACCGTTTGGACAATTTCTTATAAGGATACAACTTAAAGCAATTATGACGAATATGTCCTGAAACACCACAATTATGACAAACATGAGGTCTAATAAAGGATTTAGAATTAGTCAAAATCAGTTTTGGACTTCATACCTTTATTACCTTTCTCAGATTGTGGCACAAAGGCAGTCTTTGATTCAGAAGCCGTGGAAGAGGAAGGGTCTGAGGAAACAGCATATCCTAAGCTAGTCTTATCAGAACTAGGCTTTTGAGCACTCAATACCTCATCAAGCTTTGCATTAGACATCCTCTCTATTTGAGTTTTAGCTTGACTAAGCTCAACCACAAGATTGTTGACCTTCTCTTCTAATGAGGTGTTCTCCAGAATAAGAGTCTCAACTAACCTTGTAGTCTCATCTAGTTTGACTAATAGATCAGCTTTTTCAATTTTTACCTCATTAAGCTCTTTTCGACAAAGATAAGAAGTCTTTTCAAATTTTATGAATTCAATGCATAGCTTATCATAGGCTTCCTGAAGGGTCATCTTTTTGGGTACTTCATCATCAGAAGAATCCTCACTGTCACTAGCACTCTCCATAATCACCTTATCAGTTGTGGCAGCAAAGGTTATAACATGACTGCACTCATCCACATATTCATCAGAAGATTCATTCTCAGTATCATTCCAAGTAGCAACCAACCCTTTATCTTTTGACTCCTTGGTCTTTTCCTTCATGAGATAGTTTGGGTACTCTATCCTCATATGACCAAAATCTTTGCACTCATGGCATTGGATGAGAGGTTTCTAATTCTTGCCCTTCCTAGAGGATTTAGATTTCCTATGAGGTTTGCCCTTATTCTTTTTCCTAAACTGAAGAAAGCTTGATAATCTCATCAGTTATGAAATTTAGATCCTCATCCTCATCATCATCTTTATCATCATCTTCACTTTCATCTTCAACTTCAGAGTCCTTACTCTCTTCCTCTATACCCTTAAGAGCCTAGTTTTTACTCTTTCCACATTTTCCCATTGAACCTAATCCCATCTCATAGGTTTGAAGGTTTCCTACAAGCTCAGTCAAAAGAATTTGATCAATGTCCTTTGCTTCTTCAATGACAGTGATCTTGGCATGGAATCTTTCAGGTAAGGACCTAAGGATTTTCCTAACAATCTTGGATTCTGCAATACATTCTCCGAGATTGAAAGCAAAATTCACAATATCCTTGAGTTTAGCATAGAACTCATCAAAGGTCTCATCCTCCTCCATCCTTATTTCTTCAAAGCTACTAGTGAGTCTTTGAAGCTTCACAGTCTTTACTGCCTTAGTACCTTCATAGGTGGTCTCAAGAATGGTCCATGCTTCCTTGGCAACTTCCGTGGATGATATTTTCTTGAATTCCTCATTGGTCACCCCACAAAACAAAGCATTCAAGGCCCTGCTATTTAAATTTGCCGCTATGATTGTTGCATCATCCCAATCCACTGGCGCTTCTTTTGGCTTAATCCAGCCAACTTCAACAGCTTGCCATACTTGTTCACCTAGAGTCTGCAAAAAAACTTTCATATGAACTTTCTAGTACGCATAATTAGTTCCATCAAATAAATGAGGAATCAAAAGAGATTGTCCACGATCCATGACAACGGGGGTCAAGGATCACACTCAGGAAATTAATCCAATCAGAGTGTACTGGCTCTGATACCCACTTGTTGAGAAATTTAGACTCCGATTGATAGAATTAATAAGTTTTAAACCCAAGTTGTTAATTAGATTTATTATGAATAAAACTTGTTAAAACAAATAAACATCAACATCATGTCAAAATCATGCAACAGAAAAAATAAATAAGACAAGATATGACGACCCAAGAAAACCAATGAAACAAACTAGTTTCACAGTAAAAAACCTGAAGGAAAACTTTTCCGAAAAGCAATCCACTATAGTAAAGAGAAGTTTCAGATCTAGTATAAAACCTTTGTCCCTAGACTCTACAATCCCCGTAGATGAACTCACAGCAAAAACCTTCTACCATTTCAGAACCTCTAAACTCTTCAATATATGAACGCCACCCTTTTTGTTGCACGGATCCCAGTATGTAACTAACCAAAGATGCACCGCTCCCAGTACGTGACTAACACACCAACTAGAAGAGGATTGTTAGCTGCAAAATTCTTCACTTCATCAACAATGAAGATCAAGAAGCACTTAGTTACAAAACCCTAAGGCACAAAGACGCAGTAGCTTCTTTTAGAGAGAATAAGGCATCGGTCACCTTTTGCATATGTTCTCCTTGTATTCTCTTATGTGACGGCCTCTAAAATAAGCATTATATAGGTCTAGGGTTGTGAGAAAAGCAACCCTACACATACATGTCAGCATGGGCCGAAAGTCAGATCTGAAAATTTGAATTTCCTTAACCTCAATCGATCAAGAGGTATCGAGGAGGTGTCGAGATTAAAACTTCTACAAATACAGCTATCAAGAAGCTATTGAGGAGCTGTCGAAGAGACAGGAGCTTTCTCGATCGATCCACCAGCTGTTGAGAAGCTATCGAGATTGTGATAAGAAGCAGTTGAAAATCTCGATAGATAGCCTAGCTGTAGAGAGGTGTCGAGCAGCTATCGAGTTATCTGTTCGCAGGTGTCGAGCTATCTGTCCAGCTTTATTGAATAACCCTTTTTCACTTGTTTCTTGGTCCAATCTTCATGGGTTTAATACTAGACTTGAACAACATGTTTCTTGAAGTATTAAACACTTCCCAGATCTACCAAATTACAAGAAAAGTGCATTTTGTCAAAGGATTAACCAACTGCATAAATATTGACATATGTTCCTAACATGATCCACATATATCCTAACAAATTATATAAGTTTGTTGTACTAAGTTTAATATCAAGTTCATTCCAAATAATTAAAAAAAAAATTAATATCAAGTGTTTATTAGATTAATTTGAGTTATATAAACGATTACGAAGTACCTTAATTATTACTTAATCAGTCATTTCAAGTGTAATGTAGATGTAGCTTACACTTATTTTGAGTCTTAACAATTGATGAACCAGAAATTTATGGCCATCATTATAAGAAGGTCGTCATTCACCCAGAGAAGACGTTACGCATTTATTATGATCATTGATGAGAAAACGTAACTAACGGACCAACAGTCATAGAATGAGCTATGGTCTCCAGATAGAGATTCTGTAATGCACTAGTCGTTGAGCATAAATGCAACACATCATTGCCCATTAACGAGGCATACCCAAGGTACGCCCAATTACACACAAATACTCTACGAAATCACTCATTACTCCTTTTTTCTAGAATCTTTCTCCCTTACTGACTTAAGCGTCAGAGGCAGTTTGGCTAACGCCACACCAGTGTGTTATCCTTCCACTAATTTCATTTTGCTGGTTTCTCATCTACAGAGACGACCTCTTTTACAGCATCGTCCATTCGCTACATTAAGGAGCTCAACTGTTTATTTTTTGCATCATCAGTTTGGCGTCGTCTGTGGGAATGCTAATCATTCAAGCCATCTCTCCCCGTGACAAAAGAGTTCCTCAAAGTGCGAGATGGAAGCAGAAGCCGGACCTCAGCTAGATGCTGTGCAACAACAACAAATCTAAGCTCTCTTGGTAAGTGTGGAAGAGCTGATTCACCAAAATGAAGAACTACGAAAGATTATGGAGTCTCAAAATGCAGAACGTCGGCAAACAGGCGAAAACCAAAATGAAGAAGAATCCAATTCTCAAGCCAATAGGCGAGACAGAACTTCAGGAGAAGATTCCACTAGGGTGGAGAATGAGCTCCGTAACATGAGGAAGGAAGTGGACAAACTAAAAAGTGCTATGAAGGACAAAGGCGGAGAGAATCTGGATGGGATGATTTGAACGACGGACTTACCCTTCACTACCGAAGTGCTAAACCGTCCCCTCCCACCAAAATTCCGCTTCCCACAGTTGGAGTCATATGACTGTTCCAAAGATCCCTTGGATCACATTGAGTCATTCAAGACGCTGATGCTATTACAGATGACCCCAGACGAAGTGATGTGGAAGGCATTCCTAACAACGCTGAAGGGAGCAACCAGAGTATGGTTCGGCAAAATACCCCTAGGTACCATTGCAGACTTTGAACAACTTGACAAGGGTTTTGTTCGTCATTTAATTGGTGGGTAGAGGCACAAAAAGCCAACTGGCCATCTTCTCAACATTCAGTAAGTAGAAGGAGAATCACTAAGGCAATACATCACTCGGTTCAACAAGGAACTACTACAGGTAGACGAAGCTAAAGATCAAGCCATCCTAACAACCTTTAAAGTAGGATTGTTACCAAGAGATTTCTTCTTCTTAATTACTAAAAGTCCACCAAAAATAGTCGCAGAGTTGCTCCATAAGGCACAGAAGTACATGAATGTAGAAGATGCGGTGCTTGCAAAGGAAATAAAGGGAAAGAGGAAGAGAAACGAAGGAACAAGCAGCACTCGCGATAAGAAGAAGGAATTACAAAGTGTTGGGCAGACCACAAGGAAAAAGAAAGAGCTTCTAGACAGGAAACCCAAGTTCACCAACTTCACTCCTCTAATAATGCCAATTGAGCAGATCTTTATGTAGATAAGAGATGATCCCACCCTACAATGGTCGAAGCCAATTAGCATTCCAGTAGAAAGGAGTGACAAGAATAAATACTATAGGTTCCACCAAGATCATGGGCATCACACGTATAAGTGTAGGCATCTAAAAGACCATGGGGAGACCTTGATTTGACAAGGGAAGTTACAGAAGTACATCAGAAAGACAAAGCCCCACAGGTACCAACAGAAGGACGACCAGGACAGGACTCCAGAGGTCAAGGATAGCAAACCCCCTGTAGGAGAAATAAGACAATCTTGGGAGGATTAACGGCAGGTGGAACGTTGAAGTCCCTGAAAAAAGCACAAGGGAGAGAAATAAATAACATCCATTCGTGGCTCCCCCCAATGAAGTGCTAAAGAATGACGAGCCTGATATTGTCTTCTCTGAGAGAGACAGTCGCGGCATCAGACAATCCCATGAGGATCCACTAGTAATCATGCTCAGAGTAGAAGAATTCAACATTCACTAGGTGCTCATTGACAACGGAAGCTCAACAAATATTGTCTACTTGCTCGCGTTTCAACAGATGAAGCTGGACAAGAAAATAATCAGGCCTATCACCTCACCTCTAGTAAGCTTCACAAGGGATAGAATCGTCCCAAGAGGCATCGTCACTCTAACTGTGATCACAGGAACTTATCCAGCACAAGTCACCAAGGAAATCGATTTCCTCATAATTGATGTCCTTTCTATGTACAACATCATATTGGGAAGATCTGCACTCTACAGACCAAAAGCAATAATGTCGACATATCACTTGAAGGTGAAGTTTCCAACAGCCCATGGAGTAGGAGAAATCAGAAGAGACCAAGTTCTGGCAAGAGAGTGCTATCAAGTTGCCCTAGCATCGGGAGAGAACCATACATGGGTGATCAATGAACCAGAACCCATTCTTGAACCGTCAAAAACACCACAAAAAGTTGAGATCATCCTAGGAGATTTGACGAAAGTATTGAAGATCGGAACAACACTCCCAACTTCAGAGAAAGAAAAAATGATCTCCTTCTTAATAGCAAACCAAGATGTCTTCGCTTGGAAACACGAGAATATACCAGGGATTATAGGAAGATCATACAACATCGTCTCAACGTCAACCTAGAATGCAAACCTGTATAGCAGAAAGGGAGAATATTTGCACCAAAACGCAACAAAACTGTAACTGAAGAAGTAGAGAAGCTACTGGAAGCTAATTTCATCAGGGAAGTCTTCTATCCAAATTGGCTAGCAAACGTGGTCATGGTAAAGAAGAGCAACGGTAAGTGGAGAATGTGCGTTGATTTCACAGACCTGAATAAGGCTTGCCCAAAAGACAGCTTCCCTTTGCTAAGGATTGACCAGCTAGTAGACTCAACTGCTGGACACAAGCTATTGAGTTTCATGGATGCATTATCTGGATACAACCAGATTCTTATGGACGAAGACGATTAAGAGAAGACCTCGTTTGTCACTAGCCAAGGGTTATACTGTTACAAGGTTATGCCTTTTGGACTGAGGAACACAGGAGCCACCTATCAGAGATTGGTGAACCGTATGTTCTCTCACCAAATTGGAAGGAATGTGGAAGTATACGTGGATGATATGCTGGTGAAAAGTAAGGACGAAGCCAACCATTTGGATGATCTTAAAGAAACCTTCAACACACTACGTAAGTACAATATGAAATTAAATCCTGCAAAGTGTGTTTTTACTGTTGCTTCAAGGAAATTCTTGAGATTCATTGTCTCGTAACGAGGTATAGAGGCAAACCCAAACAAAGTGAAAGCAATAATTGAGATTAAGTCACCAAAAACAGTAAAAGAGGTGTAGAGCTTAACAGGAAAGGTTGCAGCCCTGAACAGGTTCGTCTCTAGGGCAATGGACAAGTGCATGCCATTCTTCAAAGTATTGAAGAAAGCCTTCCAATGGACTGACGAATGCGAGGAAGCTCTTACCAAATTGAAAGAGTACTTGGCGAGGCCACCATTGTTAAGTCCCTCAATGATGGGAGAGAAGTTGTATCTCTACCTAGCAGTACCCAACACTGCAATAAGTTCGGCACTGATTAGAGAAGAAGAGAACGTCCAGAAGCCAGTTTATTATACCAGTCAAGCATTCCAAGGAGCAGAAGCAAGTTACCCAAAGATGGAGAGCTTTTGCATTATTGGTCGCCTCTAGAAAGCTCCGTCCTTATTGCTAAGCACACCCCATCGTCGTCATGACAAACTAGCCCATAAGAAAGACGATGAACAAGATAGATGTAGCAAGACGGCTCATTCAATGGGCAATTGAATTAGGCCAGTTTGACATCAAATATCGGCCTCGAGCAGCAATCAAAGCCCAAGTATTAGCAGATTTTATTGCAAGTTCACTTACCCCCATAAGGAAGAAGACCCTCCTATGGAAACATGGATAGTCCAAAAAAAATGGGTCAGCCATGAAGAAAGTGGGAGGAGTAGGAGTAGTTCTTATACCTCCAGAAGGAGAAACACTGAAGTATGTAGTTAGATTACAGTTCACAGCAACAAATAATGAGGCAGAGTATGAAGCATTGCTAACAGGACTGAGCCTAGCAAAGGCTTTAAGAGCAAGGAACCTTATCATCCAAGCTGATTCACAGCTAATAATTGGACAAGTGAAGGGAGATTACGAAACCAAAGAAGAAAGGATGCAAAAGTACTTAAAGATCGTCCAACGACTTTCACGGCACTTTGACAATTTGAACTTTGTGCAAATCCCTTGAGCCAAAAATTCAGAAGCTAACTTTCTAGCAAGATTAGCCTAATCGGACGATTACAATGCAACCTTTAAACTATATGTAGAAATAAGGGGACAGCTGAGCACAGAAGGTGAGCAAGTTATGAAGATAAAAGTGCAAGACGAATGGATGATTCCCATCGTTCGTTACTTGAAAAAAGGATGGCTCCTCGAAGATAAGACGGAGGCAAAGAAGATACAAATCACGGTAGCTCGCTTCATCATTATTGACGACGTGCTGTACAGAAGAGGGTATTCACTCCCATATCTTAGATGCGCCAATTCAGAAGAAGCAGATTACATACTCCATAAGATACACGAGGGAATCTGTGGAAACTATGCTGGGGCAAGGTCCTTAGCAAGAAAGACGCTAAGAGCAAGATATTACTGGCCAACCTTACATAAAGACGCGTAAAATATCGTTAGAGCATGCGACAAGTGTAACACTTCGTAAATGTCCAGATGAGACCAGGAGAGGCGATGACACCCATATCCTCACCATGGCCCTTCGCCCGATGGGGAGTTGATATTATGGATCCATTCTCTTTAGGGAAGAAGCAACTCAAATTTCTGATTGTGGCAATTGATTACTTCACAAAATGGGTAGAAGCAGAACTAGTGACGACGATAACAGAAACTTAGGAGTTAAGAATCACTATTCTTCTCTAAGACACCCTTAGACTAACAGCCAAATAGAAGTGACGAATAGAAGCTTGCTCAAAATTATCAAAACTAGGCTTGAGGGGGCAAAGAGGGCATGGCCTGAAGAACTACAAAATTTCCTTTGGGCATATAAGACGACAACAAGGGTTCCAACAGGAGAAACACCATTCAGACTAACATTTGGCACTGAGGCCGTCATACCGATGGAAGTAGGACTGATGAGCTACCGAGTCAAAACATATGAAGACCAGAAAAATCAGTAGGAGCTTAACAGCAATCTGGACCTAATTGATGAAGTCAGAGAAGAAGCTATGAAGCGAATGGCCAAGCACAAGGAAGCAATGGCCAGATACTATAACAGAAAGGTCAAGGAGAGAAGATTCAACGCAGGAGACCTCGTCCTCAGGAAGGTGTCACAAGCAACAAAAGACCCATCTCAGGGAAAACTTAAACCAGCCTGGGAAGGCCCCTACGAGGTAATCCGTCATTCCAGAGAAGGCTCCTACTACCTGAAGTCTTTAGACGGCCAAGAATTGCCTTGACCATGAAATATAGAACACTTGAAGAAATACTACTAGTAAGGAACACTTTACATTTCCAAGTTGCTTAATCTTCATATCAGTATGTAGGATAACCATTACTTTCATCATTCATAAGATCAATAATACATGAAAGCATTATCCATGCGTATTCATCAATGACTTGTCAATGCATATTTAACAACGATTATTCATGCCCTATCACTATCAAAACATGTGCAACGCTTAGGAGTTGTCCTTGGGAGATGTCTCAAGGATCTCCATCATTAATATTTCAAATTAAGAGCGATTCACGCACAACTAATGGCGTCATAAGCCATCAAAGTTATTGATAAACAACTACCAAAGTCGACTAAACTAGAGTTGTTAAAATACAGCCAATATAATTGTCATTCAAAACGAAACAAAAACAATTAACCTAAAAGACGCTCTAATACCACAACTCTAAGTCACGAGTAGAGCGCAACATCGCCATTTAAACATGACTTAATAAAAAGCTATTCAAACACAGCTGAAAAATACTAAGTTGTTTAAACACAACTAACAACGTCATTTAAACATAACTCAATAAAAAGCTGTTCAAACACAACTAAAAAATACTAAGTTGTTCAAATACAACTAACATCGTCATTCAAACATGACTCAATAAAAAATTGTTCAAACACAGCTGAAAAATACTAAGTTGTTCAAACACAACTAACATCGTCATTCAAACATGACTCAATAAAAAGTTGTTCAAACACAGCTGAAAAATACTATGTTTTTCAAACACAACTAACATCATCATTCAAACATGACTCAATAAAAAACGGTTTAAACACAGCTAAAAAATACTAAGTTATTCAAATACAACTAACGTCGTTATTCAAACATGACTCAATAAAAAAGCTGTTCAAACACAGCTGAAAAATACTAAGTTGTTCAAACACAACTAAGTTAGTCATTCAAACATGACTCAATAAAAAGCTATCTAAACACAGCCCAAAAAAAAAAAAAATACTAAGTTGTTCAAACACAACTAAGGCCGTCATTCAAATATGACTCAATAAAAAGCTGTTCATATACAAGCTAAGTACGGAAAAGCTGCTCAAGTGCAAGCTAAACATAAAGGTAGTCTCAACTAACATCATCACAAAAGATTGTGCAAGCATAAAGGAGTTGTCTACCACAGCTAATTGTAGGAAGTCCATAAACCTATCTACCATCGTCAAAGGAATTATTTAGTTGCCCAAAACAACGAGCCCAAAAAGAAATATTGTTCTTGCCTTGCAAGGAAATAAAAAGAAAAAGAAAGTAGAAAAAAAAATAAAAGGTTACTGATCTTCAAGGACAGGGTCTGCAGGGGTTACAATAATAGGCTCCTTCACTCCTTCTGCAACGTCTGTAGCTTCCTCCGTCACATTCTCTGCCATGGCCTCAGAAGGATGATCAAACATAAGCTCTTTTTCAACGTCCTCAACAGTCAAGCCAGAGAGGTCCAAGGGGTGATGCTTTGCCATCCACTTCACAAGAAGATTAAAGCCATCCACGTAGTGCTTGCATAAATCATCAGAGTACTCGTCATAGTCCTTAAAATCTTGTACCACCGTGGCCCCAACATTCTGTAGCTTCAGCTCCAGGTCGTTGATCTGCTTGTTCTTCAGCTTGCAAAAGTCCTTCTCCACTTGTAGGCTTTTCTCTAGGGTCGCCACATGCTCCTTGTCATTCTTACCTTCAACAGTAAGGATGGCAACCTTGTTCTTGAACGCCTCGTTCTCAGCAGATAAAGACTTGATTAGAAGCTCGGATGTAGCCACCTTCTTTTTCGAGTCCAAAAACTTTCCAGAGACGAATAGAGATTCACCCAAAGCCTGCAAAGAACCTCCCTTAGTAGAAATATAGCAAAGGAAAAGAAGAAGTAAAGACAGCCTATAACGCTTACTTGTACAAGCTTTTGAATGTGAGACATCACTTCACTAGATGACTTCACCATCAAGGGACTCAGATCATCCATAGAGAGTGCCTCATGAGCCTTCAAAGCTACTGCATCAACATCATCCTAGAAAGTAGGAAGGAAAGATTTACCACCTGACTTCTTCTTCTTTCTAACCTCCTCTCCACCAAAGACAATCATCTGCAGTGACGAAGTGGGAGAGGTAGAATGCTTGGCGTTTTCGAAGGTTCTTGCTTAACCACCTCACCAGTTTTCTTCTTGGATAGGAGGCCACTAACGATTCCTCCTTTGGCCTTCTTTTCTTGAACCTCGGCTAACTTTTGCTTACTAAACCTAGTCATCATTCCTGAAAGGACGAAGAAAAGGTTAAAAAAAAAAAAAAAAAAAACTGAAAGGAAAAGGAGCACTTACTCTTTTTCACAACTTCCAAGCCTCTCTGAACCTTAGTAGACAGTTCTAGACCCAAAAAGTGAATAAATAAAGACTGAGGAGAGACAAGCTCGTCAAAATCCTTGACAGTCTCTAAATATTCCTTTACTTTTTCTATACGCAATTGATATCTCTTCTTCAGACAAGGACGTTGGGCAACTGCAAAACAAGGATACAAGTAAGTCACCTATCACCATCACTCCCAAAAAAAGAGAAAACAACTGAAAAGACGAAGAAGATGCACCAGTTGCGGGAACTCCCCAACTACGAAAAAACTTGGGGGCTTCATCCAAGACCTCACTAGGGACGAACTCCCAACCACTTCCAGAAACGAAAAAGAAATTGGGTTTCCAATTGCGAAGAGACGATGGGTAATCGAGTATCAACCTAGAAGCCCTATCCCACGGCTTAAACTCATAATATCTGGGGTCCTTAGACTTCCTCAAATGATAAAAATGGAGGAATTCATCCCTCCTAATGACATCACCCTCATTGGCAGACATCCATACCACTATACAAGAAACAAGGATTCGCCATGAGTTAGGCACCAACTGTGCCAGAGCAAGATGCAAATAGGAAAAAAGATGCCTAACGAAGGGATGAACAGGGAAGCGAAGGCTACTGGTAAAATCGGCCTCGTAGAAACAAATCTCATCAACATATGAGTGACAAGCTCTTTCCTCGTCACTAGGGATCCTAATTTTTACAGAATCAAGGAACTGAAATCTGTCCCTAATCCATTTCTCGTCCTTCTCAGAGAGAGAACACGAGATGTTCCAAGCTTTATAGGGGGTAGAAACAGAAGTGGCCCCCAAGACCACATGATCATTAGACGAGGATGGCCCCGTCTCCAGGTCACTTGACCTTACCTCTAACATCCTCAACAATCTAGCTACCTCAGTAGAATGGGAAACTAAAGGAAACAAGGAAGAAAGAACAGAAGTATACGGACAGTCCTTTCCTACGAAAGAACTAATCCTTTCAAGACACTCCCTCTCTAGAAACTCAAGCAAACTACCCAAATGAGCAAAAAAGAAGGCTATAGAAGGACAATCCGCTCTAACAGTAGAATATTCTACCATGGAAGAATCAGAAAAGAAGAAGAAGCGCGAAGGACTTACCAAAAAATGCAGAACAGAGAAAGGAAGCTCGTAGAAACAAATCCTAGAACAAAGAATTGAATAAGGAAAAATACAAAAGGATGGAAAGTGGAGGGAAAAACAAGTTCCCAAAACTCACGCGGGAGAACCAAGACATGTTCACACGTTGAACACATC
The DNA here is from genome assembly GCA_023736055.1 of Quercus glauca. Lineage (NCBI taxonomy): Eukaryota > Viridiplantae > Streptophyta > Magnoliopsida > Fagales > Fagaceae > Quercus > Quercus glauca. Next base: position 20,056,257 of record CM043321.1, on the reverse strand, counting down.
CTGGCCGTACATGTGGCGCTCAACCACCCAAACATCAAATCGTCATAAATGCGCAGCACACGGAATACGAAGCGTTAAACGAATTTGTTCTTATCTCGTCTAAAAGACAAGATAACGAACAAGGGGGCAACTGATGAACCAGAAATTTATGGTCATCATTATAAGAAGGTTGTCATTCACCCAGAGAAGATAGTACGTATTTATTACGATCATTGATGACAAAACGTAACTGACGGACCAACGGTCACAGAATGAGCAGTGGCCTCTAAACAGAGATTTTATAACGCACTAGCCGTTGAGCATAAATGCAACACATCATTGCCCATTAATGAGGCATACCACTATAAAAGAGAAGATAACAGAAACCCAAGGTATGCCCAATTACACACAAATACTCTACGAAATCACTCTGTACTCATTTTCTCTCTAGAATCTTTCTCCCTTACTGACTTAAGCGTCGAAGGCGGTTTGGCTGATGCCACACTGGCGTGTTACTCTTCCACTCAGTTCATTTTGCAGGTTTCTCATCTACAGAGACAACCCCCTTCACAGCATCATCCATCCACTACGACGAGGAGCTCAACTGTTGATTTTTTGCATCATCAACAATTTTCCTCATTTTTCATAAAATTGAGAATGTTTTGAATGATTGAAAATAAAAATAATTTACAACAATACTAGGTGGTAGAAAAGATCCAAAAAAGAAAAAAGAAATATAACATTTTTCCTTTACATTTTTTAAGGATACGAATATACAACAAAAGTTGAATCATTTTGTTAACATGTTCATGGAATTCCGATTATTGTTTGAAAAGTCAATCTATACCAATTGATTATCAGATTATGGATAACTTTTGTATGACTTTTGATCAAAACTTATTTTAAAAAGTCTTTTTTTTTCCTACAACAAGTTGAGGAAGGGAAATTTGAACTCTTATTTTTCTAGGAGCAAGACATTATTACTAAAACAAAAACTCTTCACATACAAAAAGATTAAAAAGTGCAAAAAAAAAAAGTTAGTCTTTTGAAGTTAAATAATAGATTTGAAGTTTGAAATTTGAACCTTGCCTACACAAAACACTAATTGATATCTTTGATTGATCATTAATAACAATCATCATGAAGCGGAAATCATAAATTGAAATGCAATCGTATTTATAAAAAAGAAATTGAATAATTCACTTTGATAGTTTTTTTTTTTTTTTTTGTCAATCTGTAGAATATAAGATTTTTTTTTTGAGAAATAAACACACATACACGCACACAAGAGAAAGAGAAAGGGGTTCTAACACAAAGGCACACCACAACTCCACTCAAAAGTCATGGTAATTTTTAAGGGAGGGTGGGGCAAGTTATACTACACACAACATACTCTCTTAAGCAATGTGGAACAATTATCCATTCTTTTTTTTTAGAAACAAACACATACACACGCACACAAAGGAAAAGAAAAGAGGTTCTAACACAAAAAAAAAACACCACAACTCCACTCAAAAGCCATAAGTTTGGGTTTGGTACGTGTCTTTGTATAACGCTTTATCATTGTTAAAAAGGAAAGTTGGACATATCTCGTAGCCGATGAGCGTGCAATATTCAATCATCCTTAATTATGGTTTGACTAACAAATTAGTGTTAACTTTTTTTTCCACACCAAGCTTTTTTTTTTTTCCTTTTGGTTTCATATCATCCTAAGTCCAAGAAAAAATCATAGTAAAAACAAATATATCTAGCAAGTATATGTCAGTAAAAAAAAAAAAAAAAAAAGAAGCTGCAATGCTATTTATTTTTTTTATTATGAAGAAAGGCACCAAGACTATGTACCGTTGACTATCCTTAACTTATATTATAGAAAAAAAGGCCAAAAGGGTAGGCCAAATCTAATAAAAAGAGGTTGGCCAAAATGGGAATTTTTTTTTTCTTTTTACCATGAATAAAAAAGTTGCAAATTTGAGTAGGTGAAAAATATATGGCAAAGACAAATACCCCAAAATTTATATAGTAGTTGAAAAAAAAAAGAAAAAGAAAGAAAGAAAGAAAGAAAGAAAGAAAGAGAAATAGAGATATCCCTTTGGTTATTACAAGGCCACATTTGCAATTACATGCCTCATGTTTTCCGCATAATATAAAATAAATATAAATATAAATATATAGTATAAGAGAGGAGATAAAATAGAGAGAGAGAGATAGAAAAAAGACACGCACAGATACAACAACAACGCAACACAAAGAAGACTAGCACCACCAACACCCACACCACCATTGCCCCATAATCACAAACAATAATAAATATAAATATAAATAAATAAATAAATACCTATTTATATGTATTGTATTTTATGTTTTTTCTCACAAACAATAACACATTATCACTTTCTCTCTTTCTCACATAAAAATCCTCACCTAATAATATCTATATTTTCTCGCTTCTCATAAGAACATGTTTGTGTGCTTTTCACTGAGGCAGCAGCAGCAGCAGAAGACGAAGATGAAGATCCGAACGCGATTGATCGCTTTTTTTTGAATCGATTCGCTTCCGATCCTTCTGATTTTCCTCTTTCCGGAGATCGATCTGTGAGTGCTTTTTTTTTTTTTTTTTTTGCTTTCGCTGTTGTGCTTTGATATTATATGATAGTGATCGGTTTGAAATTGTTTTCAAAATGTTTAATTTTTTGTTGAGATCAATGATCGGTTTGAAGATTTTAAGCCTGCGCACTGTAATTCATGTCACTGATCAAAATTTATCTATTTATTTTTGTTGTGGTTGAATTTGGTTTAATAAGCTAATGTGTACGTCAATTTTTGTATATATTTGTTTATATATGCATTTAAGTGCATTGGCTTTGTTATTGAGGGAAACAAATTAAGATTTTGGGGGGTGAATTTTTGTTTTACCAAAAATAGTATCTTTCTTTATTATCTATTGCTTTTTCAGTACGCAACTTTTCTTTCTGTTAATCTCTGATCCTCTGCATGACACAGCAACTGAGACAACTTTTTTTTCCTGCTATTTTTTTTGCCTCTTTTAGTAGGTTTTTTTTTTTTTTTTTAATTAAAAAAAAAATCTATGTATTCACTGTAATTGTTGTAGTAGAAAAACTATTACATCATTATGGGGAAAAAAATTGATGTAATGTGATTTTCTTGCAAAGGTTATGTTAAAGTTTCAACATTTAAAATTATTTAACTTCATAACCAAAAAAAAAAAAATTGTATCTATGTTGGTTTATATGGAAAAGGGTGTATTAAAAGTTTATTTTTATTTTTTGTTGTTTAAACAGCTTTCCTTGTATACATTTTTTTAATTTTGGTAGTATAAGGTGATCTTTTGGCTGCAGATGATCTAAGTAAGGGGATTTTTCCTTTTAGGTGAACTGAGTGGAATGTGATTTGCATGGGGTGAGGATGCCGGAGTTGAGAAGCGGAGCCCGAAGATCAAAACGAGTTGATGATCTTTACCCTGCCCCACAGCCAATCGATCAAGGAGATAATTGGTTACTGCCTGCTCAAAACAGGACCAGGAGGAGAGCTGCTGGAAGAGGAAGAGGTGGTGGCAATGCCGCTTTAGCAAAAGGGCCTTCACCGGCAGTACCAACTAGGCCAACTGCAGCAGCTAGAGGCCGAGGCATTAGGTTGATAGATTTAGACCCAGAACCCTGTGAGGTTCTTCCTGGAGCTGTTGCTCTAGGGGCTGCAGAACCCCTTTATAATCAAGTTGAGGTAGTGGCAGATATAGATATTGGAATGGAGGGTGGAAGCGCTGACAAAGTAATGGGGGTTGAGGAAGAAGCAAGCACAACTCCTGTACCTGAGAGGGTATGTCTGGTTTACTTGGTTTAATCAGTATCTTTTGAAGTGTCTTGAACATAGCAGTAATACGGTTTTCTATTATGACTTATTTTTTTCTGGTTATACTCTCTTTAGATGACTATTACTGTCTGATAATGCTTGTGTCTCTCTATCCATCATTACTCCACTCATCATGCTGACTTGCAATGGGCTAGTTAAAATTAATGAGATGGTGTTGATTTTTTTTAAAAAAAATTAAACCGACGATTGTTGTGCCATGTCACTCTGCGGATAATTCTGTTAGCTTATATATCAATACCATTATTAAGATAGTTTCCAATCAATGTATTTCTCATTTTCTAGTTGTTCATTCAAAGGTGTGTCGCTTTTAAGATGGTGGTTCTGTTCGGTGCAGGTGAAAGTAGGTAATTCTCCTGTATATAAGATAGAAAGGAAGCTGGGTAAGGGTGGTTTTGGCCAGGTCTATGTTGGCAGAAGGGTAAGTGGTGGCACTGATGCTGACATGACTGAGGTATGACTTGAGACTTCAATCTCATTTTTATTTTGAGTAATTATAGTCACACGCTCCTTATTACACATTCACCGTACATACTTTGCCACATGGACTGAAATTGTGTTTTTAAAACAGGATTTCACAGTTTTGACTGAAATCGTGTTTTAAAAATACGATTTCAACAGGCCGTGTGTATGGAGTGTGCAATAGGGAGTGTAATAAGATTTTATGTTTTATTTATAGGATTTTAACAAGTGAATCACATGAGACGTGATGGCTTAAAGGTACTTTTCACAGGTTGCATTGAAGTTTGAGCACCGAAATAGTAAAGGCTGCAATTATGGCCCTCCTTATGAGTGGCAAGTTTATAAGTAAGTTGTGTGTCTTTATCATTTGGGTATGCTTATCAAGGCTATATTTGTTAAGCTTTAAATGTTTTGAATTAATTATCTGATTCTTGCCTATTTTCTTTTTGCTTTTTTTTTTCTTTGGGATATTAAAAAGTACTCTAAATGGATGTTATGGAATTCCTTGGGTTCATTACAAGGGTCGCCAAGGAGATTTTTACATTCTGGTGAGATTTGATCTGGAGCTCCTTATCATCAGGAATTCTGAACTTGTTGTATCTGATGGACGTTAATAAATTTCAGGTCATGGACATACTTGGGCCTAGTCTCTGGGATGTTTGGAATTCTTTTGGTCAATCGTAAGATATAAACGCTCTCTCTTACCTACCAATGAACACGTGTGTTTGCTTGGATGTCTTATTTAGCTTACAAATACATGAACTGGATAAAAGTAGAACTGTAATTAGAAAAAAGATGCACTTAGTCAAATAAGCTGGAAAATAATAAGTGGAACTAAACAAGAATATATTTCGTTTATTCTATATATATATATTGTTAACTTTTACAAAAATTTTACTTTTAATTTGTTACTATCTGCAACAGGATGTCACCAAATATGGCTGCCTGCATTGCAGTGGAGGCTATATCAATTCTTGAGAAGCTTCACTTGAAGGGGTAAGTCCTGTTGAGAATTCTCATGCTTTCACTTTTTCTTATGTTCACTATATTTTCCCCTGTATCTGTCAAAGTCACAACTAATTTGCGATTATAATGATTTGCCCTGTCCTTGAACTAGGTTTGTGCATGGAGATGTGAAGCCAGAGAACTTTTTACTTGGTCAACCTGGAACACCTGATGAGAAGAAACTATATCTTATAGATCTTGGTTTGGGTATGTTGTCCTTGTAGATGTCTTTCATCCCTCCTATTGTGTGTTTACCCCAAATGTCAACCTTGGGTGAATTCCTTGATCCTGTGAGTTTTTGTCAAGGGGAAGAAAAAAGAAAAGAAAGTGAGGAAAATACATCAACATTCTCCCTGTGCCTCCTCCCCCACCCCCCCCCCCCCCCCTCCTTCCACCAAAACAAAATTCTCCAGGAGGAGGAAAGGAAAAAAAATATGATCAGTGGAGAAGAAAGGAAACAAGAAATGATTTTATATATATTTTTAGTATGATTAAAAGAAAAGAAGGAAGGGGGAAAGAAAATGAGTTTACTTATCTGGGTTTGGGTTGAAAAAAGGAAAGTTAGGCATAAATAAATATTAATTTGACAGTTGTATACCCAATAACAAAATTATGACATTTGGTAGCATTTAGGGAGGGTAACAATGTAAATTAACCAAGTAAGTTTGTTTCTCTTATCTTCATTTCTGTCCAAATTTGGTGGAATTCAAAAGGTGAAAAAATTGTGGGTCCTAGGGAAATGTTACCCCCAATGAATTTCCTTTCTTTCCTTACTTTTCCTTCAACCAAATGAATATTTACTTTCCTTTCCTCCCATTGTTTTCCATTCTATCCATTTTCCTCTCAACCAAACATAATGTGATAGAAAGTTAGGTAAGAAAGGAAATCATTAAAAGTTCGTTTTATTCTCTTTATTTTCTCTGCAGTTTCTTGCAATGACTAAACAAGGAAAAGTAATTTCCGTTCTTTTCCTTTCTTCATTTTATCTTCTCTAATGGAGTATTCATTTCTGGGGCCATTAACACACTTCTGTTTCAGCATCCAGATGGAAAGATGCATCATCAGGTCAGCATGTTGAATATGATCAGAGGCCTGACATATTCAGGTTTGTAGGTTTCATAATATTTACTCAGATGTGCTCAACATTATATATTGAATGCATACCTCTTTTGGCAGGGGAACAATAAGGTATGCAAGTGTACATGCACATTTAGGTCGGACAGGAAGTCGAAGAGATGATCTCGAATCATTAGCTTACACGTTGATATTTCTCATTAGAGGAAGGTTACCTTGGCAGGGATATCAGGTAAATTTGGTGGTGTTGCTTGGACAAGTTCATCTTTAGGTTTTGCTTAATCTGATATCCTTTTTACCCCTTTTTGTTTGTTTTGAAATTTACAGGGAGATAACAAGAGTTTTCTTGTTTGTAAGAAAAAGATGGCTACTTCTCCAGAGCTGATGTGCTGCTTTTGTCCACCTCCTTTCAAGCAGTTCCTTGAAGCTGTTACGAATATGAAATTCGATGAGGAGCCAAATTATTCCAAGCTGATATCTTTTTTTGAAAGCCTGATTGAGCCATGCACACCGTTAAGACCAATTAGAATTGATGGAGCTCTTAAGGTTATTGCCATCCTTACAGCACACACACACATGCATGCACCCATAAATTCATACATATATTATTTAGTTAGATTGCACATTTTGTTTCTTACCTATTTCCTAATGTCTTTTATATAAATAGGTTGGGCAAAAGCGGGCTAGATTGCTTATAAATTTGGAAGAAGATGAGCAACCAAAGAAGAAAGTAAGATTAGGTAGTCCTGCTACCCAGTGGATTTCAGTGTATAATGCACGTCGTCCCATGAAGCAAAGGTAAATTTTACATGCCTATTATCCTTATCCCTTTTCTGTTTTTGATAAGTCAATTTTGTTTTTCTTTTCTGTAATTGAATGTTTCTGTTTTCTTTACTTTCAACATGTTCTGGACTGAAATTCCTGCATTGTGGTAATATATGTTATTACTTTGATATTTTAATTACCTCTTTGTCCTTCCACTTTCCACTATATTTCATTAGTATTGTACCTTTTTCTGTCACTATATTTTCTTTTCAAGTTGGTTTTTCTTGTTGGAACTTTCCCGAATTTTACTTCATTTAATGCACCTAATTAATAGACTGTTGTATAATAACTGTATAAGCTCTTGTTTCCAGTGTTTGTTGCTTGCAATTTGAAGGGTTTTGATTCTCCATGACATGTAATGGCAAAATGTTCTAGAATAATTATATGATGTCAAACCATCTGAATTTGTTCTCGGTAACAGTGGACATTTTTTGCAATAGAGAGGGGTAAAGCTACTCATCTTATTTAATATATTAAAGCTGAATCTTAGAGAAATTTCAACTCTAGAAACCCTAGCATTGTCAAAATTATGCCATTTGGTTGTGTTAGGCTTAGACTTCCGCCGCGTCTTTTTTCCTTTATATATATATATATATATATTTTTTAATTTATTATAGAAAAACTCAATTAATATTATAATTAAATGCATTAAAAATTATTGTTATTAACTTCTCGTTAGATATCTCATTAAAGTTATATCTCCTCATTATCAATGATTCCGCTTGGTTCTTTCAATGAAAAAATGATCTTTTTGATCATTATTAGATATAATAGTCAAAGCTTAAAATAAGTTCAATCCTGAGCCTAGAGTAGCATAATATTATGCCAAGTGGCTAAGTCAACATTGCACAAATGTCTTGTCTTTAAAGCCCTCATGTTGTCCCACATACAAATTAATGCTTAACACTAAATATTCTATTCAATTTAAATTAATATTGAATAGTTTTGCTTAGGAGAATTCTGTAACTGGTTGTTGGATGATTGAGTTGTAATACTATGCTTATTATGCCCTCTAATATCTATTTCTTACTTTCTGGGTGTACCTTACATATGATATATCTTACAAGACTTCATAGGTTGTGCCTTCTGAATTAATTTTTAGACCTACTAACTTTAAACAGGTAAGAATGTCTACAAACAGATATGCCATCATTAAATACTGATCAATGCTTCCCATCCCCATGCAAGTTCCTAATGCTTGAAGTAAGCAATTAAGTTTATATACTAATTTTCCCAAAAAAAAAAAAAAAAAGAGAGTTTGAAAAGTGCTGTAAGGTTCTGGATAGCAAAGAAAATGACAAAAAAGGGTCACCTCCTATCTTGCAGGAGGTTTTACACAAGCTTTCTTACAAGCTTACATTTAAAAGGAAAAGCAAAAATCACAAGTAACTTAACCAAGATTTGTATATTACTATATTTACACTTTAGAGGTAATGCTTTAATTTCTGTATTCATAATATGACCATGTGATCTTTTTAACTCACAATCCAAACCTATACACTTAATCAAGTAGTCATAAGTACTGAAACTAATATATATAGTTAGAACAAAGGTTAAATTTTTAAATTCACCCTCTACTAAAAGCCTAAGCTTTTAGGACAAGTGGTAGGTTATAATGGTAATAGACAAGGCAGTTTTACGTTTGAATCTTGTTTTTGCTCTACCTCCCATTTAAAAATTTAAAATTTTCATGTGTTAGAATAATGGTTAAATGATTAAATTCACCCTCTAATAACATCTAAAGCTTTTGGGAAAAGTGCTACTTTGTCATGTTTATAAAAACGAGGTCAACAATGTAAAAATTATAAATTCAAAATATTAGTGAAAAATTTCAAATCATACACGCGCATGGTGCAGGTTGTAGGGTAGTGATAATGATTATAGAGAATATTAGTAGTTCTCTTGCCTTTTGCTTAGGAGTTACTTTTCGTAACTAAAGATTTCTTATGAAAGATTGTTGGTTATCTAGTTATTCAACTTTTAAGCAAATTATGTGATGAATTTAATGCATATTGTATTTTTAGGAAGACCTCTGTGTTGTTTCTCCTTTTCCCTGGCATTTGTTTATTGTCAAATATGTTTGTTCATGCATGCATGTAGTAGATCCATGTGATCTGATATGTGCATAGAAACATGCTTGTTTAGGCACGAGCAATTTTGTCTTGGAAAATGGTGGACTTTGTATATGCGAATGCTTGTTGGGGTTTGAATGCATTAGCTGGTTCAGTGATTCTTTTACGTGGCATTAAATAAAAAAATTTCTTCAATTGCAGATATCATTACAATGTAGCGGATACAAGGTTGCGTCAGCATGTAGACAAGGGGAATGAAGATGGATTATATATCAGCTGTGTGGCCTCAGCAACAAATCTCTGGGCCCTAATAATGGATGCTGGAACGGGTTTCTCTTCCCAGGTTTATGAACTGTCAGCAGTCTTCCTGCATAAGGTTGTTATTTTAAAACGTTGATCTATCATCTTTTCTGAGTGCTTCTACAATAATAGATTTATGGATCTTTATTATTCTCTTCGGATTCTCATCAGGACTGGATTATGGAACAATGGGAAAAGAATTTCTATATCAGTTCAATCGCTGGTGCAGCTAATGGGAGCTCCTTGGTTGTTATGTCCAAAGGTTAGTAACTATCTACGCTATCATAGAAGATAGAACTGTATATTATTTGTATGTATGGAACTATGGGTATAGCTGAATTTAAAGATTGTGTGCGCTCCTGTGCACGCAGTCTTCCTTCTTAATTTCCATTTATTGTCTGTCAATTATTGTCTATGTGAGTTTTATGCTACTGATTTATTTAGCTGTCAACCTAAACTGTATCACCAGTGAATGGTGTAATCACCGTCTTTGTTGCACATGGCCGAGCCATATCAAGTGGTTTCTTTTGTGTGCGCGCGACACACATGCATGCTCTTCCTCAATTTTCATTTCTTATCAATGTCAGTTTTATGCTACTTATTGACTTATCAATAGTCAGTGGAGCAATTACTGTCTTTGTTTCACATGCCCAAGGCATATCAAGTGGTTTCTTGTTTATTGTCTTCAGTTTCATGTCTTGTCTTGTTCGGTGTATCTTTAAGCATCATTCTCATTTTATTACGCTTATTTTATCTTGTTTCATGATAGCCTAAAACGCTATACCTTTAGGTGTGCTTAGTCTTATCATCTTATAGAATGTCACCTTGTCTAAATTCATGTTTTGATGGGTGTATGTCAGCAAATATTTAATTTATACTTTGCAGAAATTTTGACTTGGTGCTTGTGCTAGGGTTTTTGCTACTGAGTAGCTAGCAATATAAATTCTGCGAGTCTTGCTTCTCAGCTTGTTTTGGGGCTTATGATTATTCTGAGGCATGGCCCTTTGTGGTTTCACAGAATTTGTAACTTGCTATTCTCTCTCTTCTGATTCAGAATCGTGGTGTAACATGTATCCCCCTGTCTGGTCGCATCATACATCCTCTTAAGGAGAAGTTTGGCGTCAAAGCCCAATTTTGATTCGGTTTGGCCTCAACTATTCCCCAAGCCTGCCGATTAGTTAAACATAGTCATATTTTAGTTAATGGTCGTATAGTAGAGATGCCAAGTTTGTTTCCACCAAGCCATTGTTTGTAGGAGTCAAGTCTGCTACAGCTCTAATTTTTATAATCAGCTCCATATATTTATTTATTAATCCCAACAAGAAATATTGAAATTATCTATTACTTCCAGGGTTTGAATCTCAAGCATTTTTTGATTGCCAATTTCCATCCCATGTTTCCACCTAAAGGACTGCACTACAACACTTTCATTTCTTAACTTTGTTGTCACTGAAATTGATGCAGCAACTTGATATTGTGAATTAGTTTTTACGATGACTACTGTATAACAAGCTTCTAAATATCTATTATGATGTTTGTTTATGCTTCTAGAAGATGTTAGTTTGGATGCAAGGCATGCTGGGTTCTGTCAGTTGCCAAACCCAAAGTTGATCATGGAAACTCATTTCTTGTTTGCAGTGTTATTCTTTTCCTTAAATGACTGATTTAGTAGGCATACCTTTCGTTATCTCATGGGTTTCCTATATTTTGCAGGAACTCCTTACACTCAGCAATCTTACAAAGTGAGTGAATCTTTTCCTTTCAAGTGGATAAATAAGAAGTGGAAAGAAGGTTTCCATGTCACATCCATGACAACCGCTGGCAGTCGCTGGGGTGTTGTAATGTCCAGGAATGCGGGATATTCTGATCAGGTATGACTAAGTTACTATCATCGAAGTTTTAAATTTTGATCTGGTGACCATTTAGAGCTGTCCATATCATATCTTATGATTCTAAAAGTCCACAAAACTTGTTATTTTAAACAAGGCCCCTAAAACTTATTTAGGCTCACAAATTCAAAATAAAAACAAAATCCAAAGAGACCTCAACTCTTTTTCCCCACTTTTACTTTATTTAAAAAAAAAAAAAAATCTTGGCTCTCTCCCTTCTCTCCCCTCATCCTCTCTCTAATATAGTGACCCAATTTTTTTTCCCTCTTTCTCTCTGACCATAATATCTTTTCTCTCCAACTGATCGTTTTCTTTTAAATTCTTTTTCACTATTTTCCTTATTCTCTCTACAAAAATCTCCTTTTCTTATCTCTTCCACTCTTTTTTTTTTTTTTGACCAGTCTATCCTCTTCCTTATTTCCATTCTTTTATCACTATGCACTGCTCTCTCTCTCTCTCTCTCTCTCCTCTGTTAGCAGCCTCCCCATGGATGGGTTTGTGTGCGCAATGGCATCACATCCTGGTGCCCATCCTACTTCACCTTCCAATCATATCTTCCTTACAATTCTGTGGTGTCCATCGGCTCTTGGACTCCCAGCCTCCCTCATCTCTGATGCCAAAATCTCCAACAAAATCGGAAACTGAAGTTTCAAAAAAAGAAAAAGAAAAAAGAAGGTTTTATTAAAATAAAAAAATGGCCTGAACTACACAAACTGGCCAGTATTGTCGGGTACTGAGTGGGATTTGAACTGATATGAAACTAAGGGTTTCCTGTACTGGTTTTGGTATCGCTATGTTAAATACTGTGTCAACTGGAATGATATGGAATTTGAAATTTTGCTGTCAATTGAAATCAATATTACCCGTATGTCTTTTCGAGCCTCGATGAATGTATGAACACCAAGCTTTTGTGTTTCTTTTGAACATAGCTGATCCATCTCTTCCCCGTCTGTTGATTTATTGGTGCAAGGTTGTGGAGCTTGATTTTTTGTATCCAAGTGAAGGAATTCATCGGCGGTGGGAAAGTGGTTACAGGATAACATCCATGGCTGCCACTGCTGATCAAGCTGCTTTTATACTAAGCATACCAAAACGTAAAACGATGGATGAAACTCAAGAAACTCTGCGTACCTCTGCCTTCCCAAGCACCCATGTAAAGGTAGGTGCATGCCCTTATTGTCCCCACATAAAAGTAGTTCAATGGGTTGGGTGCTTGAGCATGCTCCCTTGTCAAGGGAGGTTTGTATGCTTTAATTAGACTCCAACATGTTTGTTGCTCATTCATTTAATGACTCTGCTTGTTAAAACTGATGGTTGAGATAATTTGCTCAGCAGTCTCTGCAATATTGAGTAGCTTCCATGTCGTAGCTTCTGCTTAAGGGAAAAGGAAAATGGAAATTAGAAAATTAAAACGGAAATAGAAACAAACAAGGGTGCTTCCATGCCTAAGATATTTCATAAATGAGTAATTGATTTAATGTGGTTTTATTGTATATTTTCTCATATTTTTCTGCTTTATTTATGTTTGTTTTTCTCCTGTTGTGCAATAATGACTGCTCACTTATATATATATATATATATATCCTTTTTGCAGGAGAAATGGTCCAAAAATCTGTACATCGCTTCAATATGTTATGGAAGGACTGTGTGTTAAGTTGTGGAGGTGTATAATTGGTGTCACCCCAAAGAAGAATTTTGAAGGCTGAGAGGGTTTATGCAGGCTTGATATGGGAATGGGCGGGTTAGATTTCTCATACAGGTTAAAGAAAATCGAGGCTCCTTATATAAAATCTTCTTCATAGATGAATGTAAAAATGAAAGGAAAAAGAAAATAGAATTGAGAGTTGGAAAGCAAAGTACCCTTAACCAATCTGGTCTACTGGGGTAACAACGGTTTGCCAAAAACATATATATGGCAACTGCTGCCAAAGTTGTGTTTCATAACGGCCAATGTGCTTTTAAATTATTTTAAAATGGGAAACAAATCCCATTTGCATCACTGCATTTTCTGATTGACAGAAAGATCAACCAATATTATTAAGGCTTTGGTAAATCAGCTACAACAACATTATTTATATTTATGTCTGGAGGACAGATTCCATTAAACTGAAAGCACCAAAAAAAAAAAAAACTTGCTCTCTTAATTAAGGCATGAGCAACAACAACATTACCTTGTCTAACTGTATCACGGAAGCAAAAACTCTAAAGAGAGCTAGAAAAAGACGAAGTGTCTTGAATTAAATTATCAAAAAAAAAAAAAAAAAAAAAAGAGAATATGTCAGAGTGTATAATAAATCTCAAGAGTCCCCTTCAAAAGAGAATGATTGAAATCCAACTCAGGAACAAACTGAACTGCTCTTCTAGTTGCTAAGGTCTCCAAAAAAAAATTTGGGGGGGGGGGGGGGGGTGTTGGTTGGTTGGATTTTTTCAAATAGGGCTGCCCTGAAAAGTTTGGGTGTGGTTTAAAGTTTGGCTGCCCTTGTGTCTCTCAAGCAGCCAAAAAAAACAGGAAAGTTTAGAAATCCCACATATTGACATCTAGGCATACGTGAAATTAATGTGATTTTTTTCTTCCTCTGGGTAAGTGTATAAGAAAAAAAAATTTAGATACAATAGCGCATGATATAGACCAAAAATACAAACAAAGAAGCCAATAAAAATCTAATGAAATTTTCAAATTTTCCTCTTTATTCCCTTAAAATCTCAAATTTTCATTTCCCCTAAAATTAGGAGAAATAAGAGGGAATGAAATTAGATTTAATGATTTTTTTTACTAAAACTCCCAAAATACCCCAAATATTCAATTCTTTATTTTAAAATAGGGGTCTAATAGTAATATTGTCATAAAATGATTTCATTCCATTCACTCCATGTTACTCCCAAACAAGATTGCTTATATTCCATTCATTTTCATTCATTTCCATTCTTTTATTTTAAAACATCCTATCAAGGTTATTTAATTACATTTTGTTCCATTCATTTCCATTCCCTTATGATCATTTCATTCAATTCCATTTTATTCCCTTATAAACTCCCAAACGGAGAGAGGGAATAGAATAGATAGGAGGGAATACTCATTCCTCTCTATTCCCTAAAAATCTTAAATTTTCATTCCCCCCGGAAATTAAGAGGAATAGGAGATAATTAAATTAGATTTAATAAATTTTTTACTAAAACTCCCAAAATACCCCTATATATTTAACTATTTATTTTAAAATAGAGGTCTAATAGTAATATTGTCATAAAATGATTCCATTCCATTCCCTCCATATTACTCCCAAACAAGATTACTTACATTCCATTCATTTTCATTCATTTCTATTCTTTTATTTTAAAACATCCAATCAAGATTACTTAATTCCATTCCATTCCATTCTTTTCTATTCATTACATTCCATTCCCTAGGGGTGTTCACCAACCCGCATAAACCGCACAAACCACACCAAAACTGCCCGCAAAATGACATAACCGCACCGCACTACAAGTAAAAGTGCACTGCACCGCACCGCACTGCACCCTCTCTATATATTAATATTTTTAATTATTTTTAATATTAAATATATTATTAGTAGTTTAATAACCCTAGTTTTTTTTTTTTTAAGTTTGATAACTCTAGCAAATGTTGATTAGGAGAGCCAGCCCAAAATAAAGAAAAATTAGCTTAATAGTTTAAAACTTAGACCAAAACAAAGGGAAAAATTAGTGTTGGGCTGGGTAGAAAAAGCCTAAAATTTGAAAAATATATCAACTTCAAATCATTCAAACCGCATCGCATATATAACCGCAAAAATGAGGTGTGGTGCGGTTATGATTTTGGCTAAACTTTAAACCGCACCGCACAAGTAACCGCAAAAATAAGGTGTGGTGCAATTATGATTTTAGCTAAACCGTACCGCAAAGTGCGGTGCTAAAAATGACCCAAAACCGCACCGCACCGTACCACGAACACCCCTACCATTTCCTTATGATCATTCCATTCTCTTATGAACTTCCAAACAAAGTTTTAATAAAATATTAGTTTTTAAGTTTACATCTTGTGAACAGTGAAGTTAGGAATGGCAACGGGTCGAGTTCGAGCCGGGTTTTTCTATACCCGGACCCAACCTGCAGGCCAAGACCCGTGGCCCAGACCAGGCCCGTTTACAAAGCGGGTTTTTTCCCCGGGGTCAGGACCCGCTCAGCCGGGCCCCACGAGCCCTGTTAAGGGATTGGGCCTAATTTGTGGCCTAACCAAAAAAAAAAAAAAAAATTGAAGCCCAAATTTATCGAACAGTCTCAACGGAGAAGTGAGAATCATCCAATTCTAACCATTTCTTGAATAGATCCTTACACAACTCTCTGCAAAAACCAAAACAAATTTAAATAAAATACTTTCAATTTCATGCTACATCATAAATTAAGCTTCGTTGCATTAGCTCAAAACAACATCCAATCCTTTTGCAAACAAGATATAATAACTCAGATGTTGGAAAAAGAGAACTCAAACCCAGATTAACCAAAATTTCCATAAACAATCACCAACCCAAAACAAACACGACACCAATTGTACAAAAATTAATCCAAACCAAACAAATCAACCTACTACCCATTAATATCAAGCATGTTTGCTAAAAACACAATAAGAATAAAATTAGTTTTATATACTGCCTATTCTAATTACTCTCACGAATCTAGTGCAAATCCATCAAAAATAAATAAATAAACCAAAACCACAACAACCTAGATAAATTTTTCTAATGATGGTTACATTTTAAAGGCGAGGTGCACCTGAGGTCCTGAGGAAGAGCGAGGTTGTGAGAGTGAGAAGGCGAGGTGTGGCGTGACTGAGAGTGAATGAGGGCTGTGAGAGTGTGAGGCCGTGTCGGACTGAGGCCCTGAGGGTGTGTCGGAGTGACTGAGTTGAGGGAGAGGGAGTTTCGGACTAAGGGAAAGGGAGTTTCAGTGGGAGTTTTGGATTGACCTGAGAGAGGCGTGAGTGCTGAAGAGGGAAGAAATGAGGGATTAGAATTTAGGGTTAGATTATAGGTATATATATATATATATATATATAGAGGGTATTTTTGTAATTTCATGATACCGAGTTTTTATCCGGGTCGGGTCTCGGATTTTTTTAATAAAACCCAGACCCGACCCTATTCCTAATCGGACTGGGTAAAACCTGACCCATTAGGGTCGGGTTGGACCGGGTACCCACAGGTCGGGCAAAAATTGTTATCCCTAAGTGAAGTTGCATATATGCAACCTTAGAGCATTAGCATTGAGGGGTGTTTACAACTCAAGACACCCAAAACCCACTCCATCCAGGTTTGTAAACATAAAAAAATTTGCAAACTATGAATAGTAAGGTTGCATATATACAACCTATTACTGTTCATAGATTGTAAAGAAAAAAATATTATTTTAATCTTGTGGTTTTGTGTGAAGAGAAAAAGATGGTAGGAGGAAAGAAAGAGAGAAGAATACTTTTTATTATTTTATTAGGTAATTTATATTATTTTATTGAATTGTATGCAAAAATAAAAACTGAGATGTAGGGTGAGTTTTAAAATGAATTGGTAAAATAGATAAGATAGTGTTTAATGATACAAAATACGAATTTTTTTTATTTGGCATCCCCGGATGCTAATGATATTGTTGCTAGGATGGAAAAAATTTTGGATTTAGAAACTCGGATGGAACATAATTTTAAGGATTAAAGAGGTGAAATGAGGAGTAATTGTTAGTGATGGGTTTCATGAGCGGGGGTAGTTGAGTCATTTCAAATATTGTAACAGTTAGGCATACATTTAAAACCCTAAACCCCTCTCTCCCATGACTCCATAAGTCCCCATTCTGCGAGACTGCGCCTCTCCCTCTCTATCGTATATAACTCAGGAGCCACACTCACTACTCACTCTCTCTGCTTAATCACTGAACCATGAGACCACCGAGAGGCGGGGGCCGTGGGCGCGGTGGCGGTGGTTTTAGAGGTGGCCGAGACGGAGGTCGCGGCGGCGGTTTTAGAGGTGGCCGTTTTGGTGGTCGTGGTGGAGGCGGTGGCTTTCGTGACGAGGGCCCACCTTCCGAAGTCGTAGGTCTGTTTGCTTTCATGGTTATGGTTTGTGTTTTGTTGAAATAATGAAGCTTTAGGAGTAAATAACGTAATGGTTTTTTGTTTTTTGTGCGTGTGCAGAGGTCTCGTCATTTGTTCATGCATGTGAGGGTGATGCAGTGACAAAGCTCACAAATGAGAAGATACCCTTTTTCAATGCTCCAATATATCTGCACAACAAGACCCAGATTGGCAAAGTTGATGAAATCTTTGGCCCCATCAATGAATCTGTCAGTTCTGTTCTTCTTCTCTTCATTTGGGGAAGTTGCTTTTTTTGTGTTTGTTTTTGACGTGTGGTATGGTTTTGACAGTTATTTTCAATTAAGATGATGGAAGGCATTGTGGCAACTTCATATGCTGCCGGGGATAAATTCTACATTGACCCTGCTAAGCTTTTGCCTCTTTCAAGATTTCTCACACAGCCTAAGTATGTTCTTATACTTGCCCACTTTCTTTTATGAAAATTGCATATATTGGTTGTGAGACTGACAGCGGATGACTATGGTATTTTTCATAGCTTGGATTTGTTGGTTATTAAAAAAAAAAACTTTTGTGTAAGAAATGTACTACTTTTTTTCTTAGAAATATGAATTAAGTCTTACATAAGAATGTCCACAAGCCTATTGTCCAACTCAGAATATCATTGATAGTTTGTGTGTGTGTGTGTGTGTGTGTGTGTGTGTGTACTGAAGAAACTTAGTATATGATCCCACTAGAAGTGCAAAAATGAAAGATAGACCTCACATTAAAAAGTATAAGCACTCAAAGTGAGCCTTTTTTGTTTTATGTTTTTTAAAATCTTGTTATTTTAGGGGGTGGGGGTTGGGTGGCCATGAAGGCATTGCAATTTGAAACCAGGCTTTGCACTGAGCATATGTAAGAAAGGGATAAGTCTATTTTGATTTTTTACATATGGCACCTTAGAAGGAAGATGCTAGGGCCTGGGCTTTAATGTAAGCTTGTAGGAAGACACTAGCCAATGTTCAGAGGGTTATGTCTGGTCAGTTGATTTGATGAAATGCTATATTAGATTTTCCCATTAAAGCAAAACTAGCCTAAGTGCTACAGTTTCATTAAATGAGTCTATCATTTATACACTTTATATATATATATATATATGTATATATATAGTATCATTTTTTACACTTCTTGAGTTTCAAGCAATAGATATGCCTCTTGAGTTGCTCTTTTAAAAGCTTGACTACTACTTCTTGTTTTGCCAGTGATGGTGGTTTGTTTGGCATGTAAATGCTTACACAATGAGCTTGTTATATCTTGGGATTTGCCTACAAAGGGACTCATTTTTGCACCTGATTTTGAAAGATTAAATAAGTGATAGGATTTTTCTGGTTATTATGTATGCTTTATATAATTGTTTGTTCCATGACACCTTCAAGACATCCTACTATCCGTACCATGGGCTTCACACCTTCATAACATTTACTTTTTAGATATATGCTATTGTACTGGATGCTTGTTATACACTTGTTGAAACTGGATTCCATGAAAGTTATTGATGGTAAGTAACATGTCATAAAGAGGAACTTCCAATGATTTTAAAATAATATTGGGCTTGGAAGCTGCCAATGAGCTCTAGCTAAAATGTCACCTCCTTCCCTTGTAAGATTAGGCTGGAGAGTGAAGTCATGGGTTCAACGTGTAACTTACCAATAAACAAACAACATTTGGCTTGGAAGTTGGGATAGACATGATTGACAATATTAAATCGTTTCTTAGATAGTTAACCTACAGCTTCTCGTGATTTTAGCATGTATTAATGACATTATTTTGTTTATCCTCCACCTCAACCTCAATCTCCTCTCTCTCTTCATTTAGCTTAGCATAGCAAATGAGGGTTTAGTGTTAAATGCTTTACTATCCTATTTTTTAACCTGTGAAATATACATCAATTGTAGCAATACTCTTTACACTAATAATATTCAGGAAGAAAAAATATACAGATCTTTGCTGGGCCACTGGGGTGTTGATAATGCATTAGTGTGTATTTCAATTGTTGTCTGATGTGTCACTAGTGTTGGAACTGTACCTTTGTCCAATTGGGGATATGTGTATGGCACAGGCATTTTGTATGCTTTTGCTGGTTAGGATACACTATTTCCAGTTATACACTTTCACCCACAATGAGCCCTTGGCTGCTATTCATGCAATTTTCACTTCAAACTATATTTTCACTCATTTTTCTCCAATTGTTACTGTTGAAGATTTTGATTGCTTGCAGCTGTTGATTATAGCACAGTTATTCAGATTTTGATTGCTTGCAGCTGTTGATTATAGCACAGTTACTCATTCTTGATTTGCTGCAACAAGTGCTTGTATTCAGTCCTGCAACTTGATTCTTAATATTATCTTTATTAAGATGTCAGTTGATTATCACATCATATATGAATTGCTCACCACTTTGAATGCCTCCCCAACTACTGGATGAATGGAGAGTTATATTAAATCGCTTGAATGTACACTCATGCTTTTGAACACAATTGGTGATATCTGTTTTGAGTTGTTGCATGGTTCACGTGAGATTTTGTTAATTTTGTGCATGTTGTTGAGATCTGACAATAGTGGCTTGATGTTTTAGGGGACAGGCACAAGCTGGTGGTAGAGGAGGTGGTGGTCGTGGAGGCAGAGGTGGTGGTAGAGGAGGTGGTGGTCGTGGAGGAGGAGGTTTCCGTGGAAGGGGTGGTCCAAGGGGTGGCAGAGGTCCTCCTAGAGGCGGTAGCCGTGCTGGTGGCTTCAGGGGCAGAGGAAGATTTTAGAACACCAATGTGTAATATTGTTAGTGCTCTTCTCGTCTGCGTTGTCATTTTAAGAAGCATTGGGCAAAAAAGAATCAAAATTTGAAATGCTGATTTTAGCATTGGCTTTTGGATGTTATTGGAATATTTGTAATCCTTTTTCTAATTGCAATTGGTACCTAGAAGCAATTTAGTTCAAGAATATTATAATTGTGATTTAGTCAATGTTCCTTAGATTTGATTAGTGGTCCAGTTTTGGCATGCATTTGTTGCATTCCATTATGTTCAGAATATCTTCACTGTGTGGCATAAGATTAAACTCTCTTATATATCCGTGCTCCTTGGTAATTATAATATGCATTCATTTAGTGATGAACCACCCTTTTTTTTTGGAGAGAAACCTATGTTTATTTTGAGTGCCTCTTAATAGGACTTAATGGTTTTCTTTGGACTTTCTCTCTACCAATACTCTTGTTTTTTTCCTCCAAAAAAAAAAAAAAAAAACCTTTTGGTACACTACATTCTTTTTTATTGTTCTAGTATTAACGGAGAAGCTGTTTAGAATTATTGGGAATAGCCATTAGAAAAATTCTAAGTCATTGTGCCTGGTATTGCCTCAAATTAAGGATTTATTGCTATAAAATGAGAGAGTTGCTGTTACTCTGATCAGTTTGTCAGCCTTAAGCTGACATTAAAATGAAGAACGAAAAACTTATACAACTAGTTATAAAAAAAAAAAAAAAAAACTCTGAACTCTGTAGTGTTATTGAATGCATGTAAACAACAGAGCCCTTTGTAAAATCACACGCTCAAGAGGAATACCGAAAGGCTCTCAACAGGAATATGGTTGAGAATCATTGGAGCCTTTATTTGAAAATTTAAACAATTAACTCAGGCTCCCCAACCCCTAAGAACAGTAGCCCTTGCAACCCGATTAACTCCAAGGGTAAAGGCTCCCATACGAAGATCACAATTGTGGGTCTTGCACATCTCCTTCACATCTCTGAAACCTCTTGTCATGTAAGTTTTCAGCTCATTGTTCACTTTCTCCTCGTCCCACATGAATCCTTGGATGTTCTGCAATTAATAAATCCACCCAGTAAATATAACTACATTAACCAACCCAAAATCTTTGTCAATGGCAGTTTTATGTTTGACTAAAATAAGGAGAAAAATGTGTTTTTGTTAATTCATGGTTGTAAACTCCACAAATTGCTGCATCTGTATGCTCTTTTCTTTAAGAATGAACATGCAAATAATGAAAAAAATTCTGTATACTAAATAATAGTAGGTGACAACCAGTAAGGAAACTGCCCAGGACTAATAAAGTGTAAAACAGGAAAATAAAAATACTACCTGAACCCACTCAAAGTAACTAACAGTAACACCTCCTGAGTTTGCATATATGTCTGGAAGGATAACAACGCCTTTCTTTGACAATATCTGCAAGGTATTGCTATGAATTACAAGGTTTTCCTTTTCATTGTTGTTCTTGTAGTTTTTTAAATTTCATATACTGCACTGACCTCATCAGCCTCTGGGTCAGTTGGATGGTTAGCTGCTTCAATAATAAATTTGGCTTTAATTTCATTTGCATTTCCCCTTCAATCATTTACCAAAAGTTAGGCAATGATCATCATTAATATCCAACCAAAAAAGCTAATAGCAATTATGAAAGGCAAAGTAATGAGTGAAGGTTGAACTTTCTGCGTCCTGGATGAAAAGTCATTAAGACGAGTAGATATGGAAATTATAAGGATGCTGAAAATTTTGGGTAGATATATGTTGAGGGAAATCTTTTTCTCTTCTCCAATTTAAACAATGTTACACTTTAGTTCAAAATCAATTAGAAACAAGATCTTCTGTGAAACATAGATATGGGTAGGAAAATAACCTGTTGATAACACCTCCAAGAGCAGCTGGAATGAGAATGTCAGAGTCTTCAATCAATATTGTATTGGGATCAATTGGATCAGCACCCTTGAAACCTTTGACTCCTCGGTTTTCTTTGGCATGGTTGAGTAGGCTTGGGATATCAAGTCCTTTGCTGTTCTTTATGGCTCCAGTGATGTCACTTACAGCAACAATTTTTCCACCATTCTCACTAATCAGTTGGGCAGCCCAAGATCCCACATTTCCAAAACCCTAAGAGGAAATATATGATGATGGCTTAGATGATAACAAAAAATTGTGAAAGAATTGATAAATTTTTTTTTTTATCACATCAAGCTTCCATCCCTTTACCATATGCCCCACCTTCCACGGTTTATTTTATTTATGATACATTCTCTTGTAATATGAACAACCTAGATGGTACTTGGTATTTATTTTTATCTTTTATTCTTAAGCTATACACACGACCTCACCTTCCACCTAGAACTTACAAGGAGGAGGAGGTGCTAGTTGAGTTAGAGCTCATTTGCAGCACTTTGTTATTTATTACATATTACTATAAAAGGTTATTAAAACTTGATTATTGTTGTTGTTGTGATCCTTGTTCATGAATTGCTAGAATTCACAACAGAAGTTCAATTTTAAATGTGAGCATCACTCCATAGCATAAATGATAAAGGATAGTAGTATGGTATGGAAGCTGCACCTGTATGACAAACCGTTGTCCAGAGATGCTCTTCCCATGCTCATTGAGAAGTGCCTCTGTTGCGAAGAGCACCCCTCGTCCAGTAGCTGCATCTCTGCCTAGAGATCCACCAAGGTCCTAATTTAGACCAAAAGGGTAATATAAAAAAAAAAGGCCTTAGGACATTTAAATCATGTACTGAACCTAAAGTCTATAGAAACAGAATAAATCACAGTGATTTCACATAATTATCCTTGCACTTGGGAGCTATTATGGTACATAAAATTATTTTTGTAGTGCATGTGTTATATAAAACCTCAGAAGGTAATATTTAAGAATGGATTGAAAAAACGTAACCAGAAAAACTCCAAAATCTCCCCTTGAACAGGCAAGTTAGGAGTCTATAAGAATATAGCCACAATTGGATGCAGAGTTGGATTTCTCTCTCTCTCTCTCTCTCTCTCTCTCTCTATATATATATATATACTTACAGTAGGTTTTCCTGTCACTACTGCTGGTGAGTAGCCATGAAATTTTGAGTACTCATCTAGTATCCATGCCATAGTCTGTTTAAACCCAAAACAGATGGAAGTGCCAAAATCAGTCAAAATTCATTACAATGTCAAGCCTAACGCACAATTATTCCACTTGTTAAAAATAAAAAGAACAGATTTAATGAATTTTTGCATGACCTGTGGACCTGTTCCCATATCAGGTGCTGGAACATCCGTGTGAATTCCAATAAGATCATGTATCTTTTGGGTGAAAACTCTAGTAAGTCTTTCTAGCTCAGAGATGCTTAATTCCCCTGGATCACATCCTATTCCCCCTTTTGCCCCGCCATATGGGATGTTAGCTACTGCTGTCTTCCAAGTCATCAATTGTGCTAAAGCATTTACTTCATCAGGGTCAACCTGTATCATCCATAGAATTATTCAAATTGAAATCCAAAATAGGAAAATAAGTAGCAAGAAGTATCGTCAACTCCCGGTCAGAAGTGGACTGAAATTTGACTTTAACAATTGATTTAAGTCCTCTGTGGATTTTTTTGTCATTTCTACTTAATGCTGCATATTGGAAAAACTTACAGTATATTGAAAAACTTAAAATAAGGAAAAGAAACGAGAAGTTGTTGTCACCTTATTGAATATTTATATTTTGATTCCTTAATTACTAATCATGATAAGAATACATAAAAACTGCTTTTTGTTTAATCAAAATAATGACATTCCTATGAAAAGAAACTCCTTACAACTCTAGTTTCAAAAGATTTCAAACATCAGAATGTAAATAACCTCTGGGTGGTATCTGATGCCTCCCTTCATGGGGCCTCTAGCATTATCATGCTGAACCCTGAACCCAACAAAAGATGCCAGAGTGCCATCGTCTTTGGGTATGGTACACTCAACCTGCAATTTTTGCTCAAAAGCAGTGAAAAGAATCAGAGTCAAACAAACTAAATCAAATGTTATACATGTGGGAAAACTGAGCAAGTGATTAACATTTAATCTAATCAAATCAGCCTCATGGTCATCCAAACATGACAAGAGGATATAATAAACCCCCACCAGTCAAAGAGGAATCTAAATAAATGATTTATCAAATTATGAACACTTTCCCTGCATGATTAGTGTAGCAGTACTTAAAGATAAGAACAGTATGTATGCGGACTTGATTAGTTTATTTATGATTGTATGGTCTATCCGTTGGCTTCCTGAACTAAGAAACAACAATTAAATAAAAAGGTTATAGAGTCCTGGAAATTTAAGCATTTAATGCTCCTAGGTTCTAAAATCAGCATGAAGGATGCAGCTGAAATAACTAACCGAACGTTTTTAAATCCTATCCCCACTTGACATATGTACTTAATTGAGAAAAAAAAAAAAACAGAAAGTTTGAATTCTAAGTGAAAGAAAAGAAGTGAATACTGGAGTTAATCTTGACATCTAATTAAAAAAAGATATGAAGTGGTTGAATGAGCAAACCATCCGGGTTGTTGACACTAAAATTACACTATAAATGAAAATGAAAATTTTCTTGAATACAAATATGTAACATCAGAGGAAAACTGTATTGGAAGAATATATAGAGAGCTTCAATCACCTTGATTTCTCTAAAAGGAATTAGTAAGCTTTTTTCAAGCTTGGAGTCCAAACCCAAAAGCCGAGCTGCCAGCTTAAAGTTTCTGTTGGTTGCAACTAATGCATTCATGGTTGTCTGAAAACTGTCTGTAGAGCCAAACACAGAAGACAGGTCTCTGTCTTGTAAATGCAAATAAGGAAGATAGATCAATTTATATATCACTTACTCCAAGTCAATATAAGACAATAATTAATTAATAATATCTTAATAATATATCACTTATCATTAATGTGGAACATGCTGCAGAATAAAATAAGAGAAACAATGAAAACATAATTCTCTAAGGAAACGTATGAGACGTGCTGTTGCCTCCTACAGTGTCTAAGCTAAAGTAACTAGACAACATTGGCAATAGTTTGCATTTACAAGATACAATTTTGGTGAGCAGAACATTTTTAGTGGCAACGTCAAACTATATTGTTTCCATAAGAATTATAAAAGACTACTGTTTGACGAAGATATTTTGTTTGTTTGCTTGTTTTTTTCTTGGTTTGTTTGAAGTTCACTTTTCATTTCTCTGAACAGATACCAAAGACATTTTATCAAAGTATCCTACAATCCTAGTGGAAAAGAAGCAAAGCTAAAAAGCCTCAAATGTCTTGTCATCCAAAATTGATATAATTGTAAAACTATTGTAGCCATATATTTAATCTGAAAGTAATATTCAGGTTCTGTATATTTCCTTAACGACATCATAGGTTCTGTATCTTTCCTTAAGGACAATCATATATATAGTGACAGACATTCTAATCAATTATCTACTAAAAGAATTACATTTTAAAACCGTTAGAATATTAAACAGATAAGGGAATTCCAATGAAGGGAGAGAGAACAAAAAGATGTAATGTCAAAAGGAAGATCTAAGAAGACACTGTTTGAAGAGGACTAGGAAATTGCCCATAGGATTTCACATAGATCAATTTGTTCCCTGCGGGCAAGTACCACATGCAATGTTTCTAGAATCTTAATAACAATATTAAATGCATGTAGCGGATAATATGGAACTATAGTATATATTTTAATCAATCTAACCCAATGTTAGTGATTAAGTTTATGAAGTTATGCGAAAGATCACAAAGCAGAAGAATTACTTGTATTATTCAATACATTTGTGCTAAATAAAAAACGTTTTGCTGACTCGATTTCTATCTTGCAAATGGATATATACATATGTGGCACAAGGGAAACGTGAGAATTTCGATTTTCAAGTCTTCATCTCAAGGAATGTGATCTTACTTCCAGGTCAGGTATGATTAATATGTATGTAATTGCAGTCTTTTTTCTGGATTTCCAACTAGTGGCGTAATATAATTTGATATACTGGAAACCTGATCTGTACTTTTTTTTTCTTTTTTCTTTCTTTCTTTCTTCCTTTTTTGCTATCTAAAGCAATTGAAAGAAAATAAAATGGACTTTTCTAACCACTATACTTAGAATAGATTGGATGAAAATAATACATATTACTAACTTTAATTAATATATTAAGGATCTATAGCTAATCCCAAAACTCTTGATCTCAAAACTTTGTTGTTGTTGTTGTAACTTGACTATTATAGGTTATAAAAATAAAGGGACATTCAAACTTAAGCTATACATATATATATATATATATATACATACATACACACATACACACACCATATTACGTTCGTTAATTTCCCAAAGGGGGTGATTTCCCTTTTACAATGGAATCAAAGAAAAAGAAACATAATAAAGAAGACAAGGATGACCAAAGTTTTTTTTTTTTTTTTTTTTGAGACACAAGGATGACCAAAGATTAAGTAGTCATTTATTCCAATAATTTTTTAAATCATGAGTTGGTAATTTGCTTTTTGCAAAAGGATCAGTCTCACTTAAAAATATATAAATATTTATTATTTACCATAATTAAATTAAAAGGTATACTTTACCTGGGAAAGGAGGTGGCATGTATGAAACGTATATGTACAGGCTAGCAGATTCAAATTTTAAAAATTTAACAAAAAAAAAAAAAGAAGGGGAAAAGGGAACGTATTAAGAAGATTTTACAATTAGTAGGCATGCAATAAAATACTAGCAATAAAAATCTGATTTGTACATTCTAGCCATAAAATATACTAAAATTCAGAACAATAATTAAGAATTAGTTGTTAAAAGGTAATATTTTGCCCCAAGATTTTTATTTATTTTTTATCTCAACTGTTACTTCTTACTATTTTCAATAAAAATCTTCAAAGTTCAAAACTCGCTCTCTCCTATTATAACAATTAAATTATAATAATTGTAAAAAATAATTTTTAAAAAAAAAAGAAAAAAGAAGAAGAAGAAGTAATCTTTCGTAAAACAAATTGGGGGAATACGTAATGAATTTACTAGAACTAAAATTCTAATAAATTATTTAGTAAAAGGCTATCTAGAACTGGAATTCCTAGGTTAACCAAGCAAAACCTTTGAACCACGTTAGTTTTGGGCTTTGACTCTAACAAGAGTGACTTGGATTTCAAGGTTTTATGCGCCGAGATTTCAGGGAAGTTTACTCCAAGCCTAAATTCTCCGGACTTGGGCCAAATAGGGTTCACAAAGTGCTCAAGTTGGCCCAGCCCAGCTCTTTTTTTTTCACTCTAATTTTTTTTTTATTTGTTTATCTCTAAAAAATGTATTGCGCTTGAAGTGATTTTAACCTTTCTTTGATATTTATACTCTTCTTTCATTTGAGCATAGAAGAAAAGAACAATATATCTATACCCTTAAGCTTTAGGCATTTGAGTTACAATCTTTTTCTGATAAAAAAAAAATGTGGAAAAAAATTTTTTAAAAAGGGGAGTTCAACATACATTTGAAATATTTATAGATAATGCTAGTCTGACCCAAATCCTAATCCATAAACATACCTAGTTAGAATTAGGGTAGATATTGCGCTTAAAATCATATGAAAGAAATTAAATAATAACGATATTAAATTACTCATCACCTTTCTCTCAAAAAAAAAAAAAAAAAAAACTCAGTACCTAAACTAAATATCATGTAGTATTCGTGAGCAGTAATTCTAATTTTTCATCCTTTAAAAAAGAATTTAGAGGTGGAACAAGTCTACTGGAAATGTCAGAGTGCAACAGAGAAAATGGGGGGGCCACAATGTTGTTGCTAATTTCAAACCCAAAAGCTTGAATCCAAAAAAACTAAATTATTACATGTTCCTTTAGATGTAAAGTCAAGGATCGATGAAACAAAAGTGTCCCCGAAAGGTCACAAATCTTTGGGACTCTGGCCCTTGGTAATTGAGAAGGGCCAAGCAGAAGTCTCCCCACAAAGGTCACCAAAGGGCACCACTCTGGAAAAGCTTCAAAAAGTGTTTATGAAGCTCAAAGACATGAAAATTTTAAATAAAAATGGACCTATATACATTAACAAAAACAAACACAAAGAGACAACATGATCACCAAGACTCGATTGTAAAAAAAAAAATCATATAGAATAAGACATGAGAGAGGATTGTTACAAAAGTTTCGTACCTAGATAGAACTTCAATCTAAATTTGGCAGCAAATGATGAATGTGATGGGGGGCTTGAAGCAAGCAAGCACAAGATACAAGTTAATATAGCACCGAATCTAGGAATATATATATATATATATATATATATATATAAGTAGAGAAGTAAACGAGGAATCAGAATCGAATTCCTGAGGAATCCAAGAGAGCTCCAAAACCCTGTTAAATGAAAATTCAGAATCTTGCAGACATTATAAAGAGCAACAGTGGATGATGGAATACCTCAACGTCACACTCCAACATGTCGTGTTTCTCAAAAGAATATGATACCCTTTACCACACAGCATCAAACTCATCTTCCATTAATTAGCATTGTCATTTGTCACATTCTTGGGTGCGATGTTAAGTGTCTTTTACCAAAAATAATAACTGGCTGGTTTGAATTAAAAAATCAAAATAAATTGAAAATAAGATTGACTGCTATGACGTCTCTCTGAGCCCAAAAAAAAGTGAGAGTTTTGTGAATTTATCGATACGACTTGTGGCACACTTGCATACTCTCAATCGGTCAAGGGAGAGAAAAGTGAGAATAATCAGACGTGGAAATGCAAACCAGAAACCACTAGCAACACAAATGGGTATACAACTACGTGCAATCCAACGCGATTCCCATACAAAACTATACCATCATTTGGAAAAGACGATGAAAGGCCAATGTGTTAATTATTATAAGTACTTGCC
This sequence comes from Quercus glauca, assembly GCA_023736055.1. Taxonomy (NCBI): domain Eukaryota; kingdom Viridiplantae; phylum Streptophyta; class Magnoliopsida; order Fagales; family Fagaceae; genus Quercus; species Quercus glauca. Next base: position 20,026,991 of record CM043321.1, on the reverse strand, counting down.
ATAAAATCTTATCTTTTAGTCGTTGATTTGATTCTCAAAAATAAAATAAGTCGTTGCTTTCAAATTTGAATCTTATTATTAATATTATGGTGGGTATTTCATATTTGTAGGGCTTCAATTTGAATGCCTACTTGCGTGTTTGTGCCTGCTCACCTCGTTTCTGTGTATGTTTGTTGGAACAAAAGAGAGATATGTTTCATTTATAACAAAAATTTTGTAGTATCAAGATTTAAGTAGTACAATTATGAGGTGTTACACAAGTTTCACAATCAGATTTAAAGGGATGTCAATCGTTATTTTTTTGATGTTTTACTTTTAAATGAAAATATTTAGAGTTTAAACTTTAAATTTTGACACTTATAAAAAAAATTAATAAAAAAACCTTTTTCTTTATTTGTGATTAGTTTATAAATTTTGTGTCATAAAATTGTAATATTATTAAATACCATTGATAGTATTATTTTTAACAGACCAATTTTATTGGAGAAATTAAATGTACAGCACCTAAAAATCTAATAAATCTAGTTTTGTCCTTTAGTTATCATTTGAGTTATTCTTTCTCAAAAAAAAAAAAAAAAAAAAAAAATTCATTGGGTTATTCAAATCTTTGCTTTTTTGCTTTTTCTAAGGTTTTGTCAGCCAAAAAGATTACGGTAAAGATGAAAGCTCTTCAAGCAACTTTTTAAAAATTAGATCATACTCTCCTTTGCTGACCTGACCACAATTATTGAACAATTTCTGGCTGAAATCGTTTAAGCATTTGCCTTTACTCACAGGTAGGCCATGTGCTTAGCCTAATGGTCACACTTATTATAAGTTATAACCACCGGTGGATGTCATCAAGCTTGTTTATTATTAGTTATTTTATAATACTCATATGTATTATATTGTTTAAAAAATTAATTTCAATTATGTATTATATGTCACTAAGATAATGAAAAAAATTGTAATACAATATATCTATATATAAGTACCAATAATTAGTTAGACACTAAAAATGCTACTACATGTCTATTGATATTATATATATATATATATATATATATATTTGGTTCTTACATTTGACGTTTTCAATATAAAAATTCTTATTATTTCTTTTTCTTTTTTTAGGAGTATTTTTTTTAAGAAAACACATGAACTTTTGAAAGTTGAACATTTAAGATTTAAGGTTTATAATTTTTAATTTGCAAAACCAAATATACATATCAAGAGATTAAAAATATAACAACAATTGAATAGAGAAATATAAAATTATATTATTTAATATCTTAAGTTTAATTTTATATACATGTGAGTTCCTATGCCCTTTTGGATATATACCACTATAAGTTTTTCTTAAAAATCTTCTCTCCTCTCCTCGTGTGTGTGTGTTAAAAATACTTATTTTATATATATATATATATATATATATATATATATATATATATACACGTGTGAGTACCTCAATCACTTAGAAAGATTAAGCACTTTCCAAATATATAAATAAACACAAATAACACATACTAAAATTTTGTCTTCTTTAAATATAACTTTTAGAAACCCCAAATGTCATTGAAGCATTGTATCAAGCTTTGACAGTATTATTGAGAGGTTTAGATCATATGCACCTAAAACTAAAGCTAATTTCATACTTTTCTTGATGTATAAAACAACATGCATTATAACATGAAAAACTAATGAAATTAAAAACTAAATGAAATGTTACTTTTATATATATATATATATATATATATAGTTTGAATATCTTTATTTTACACAATACTAGATAGTAGATAGTAATGTTTATGGATGTCACTAGAGAAAAGATCGAAGGCCTTTCTATTAAAGGGCTTGTTTTTTTTCTTCTTTTTTTACCATCACACATGTGATTTGCTTCATACTAAAAATGTCAAAAATATATCAACGCTCCAGTCTCATACTCTGATTAGAAACAAAGTAAATCTCAACATTTACCTTACTAGAAGAAAATGAAAGATTGAAAAGAAAATGACAGTTCTCACTTCTCATTAAAGCAAAAATAATATGAACTTCTTAAAAAAGGTATTAGATCAGAAAATAATGCAAGGCCAAAGAATCACGTTTCAATTTTAACATGTGGACATATATAATATATCGATCGGGGAAAGGAAAACAAATGGATAGACTACTAATAATAATATCAAAATAGCATGGCATAGGATTTAACAAATGAAGCATCCATTAAAGTAAAAGTTAGAATATTCGCAGAGTTAGAGCTTGCATTTGCATGCCTACCAATTCTATAATCTTCTATTTTAAAATAGTAAATACAGTGTATCAAAAAAAAAAAAAAGGGTAAATGCAGCTCCACCGGTCACAAATATTATTCGAATCTATGCAGCAAAGTACATAGAAGAAGGGGCTTAGCTTAAAAAATAAAAAGAAAGAAAAGATGCATTGAGAAGGGAAGCACGTACTAATTAGGCAGCCTTTGGTAAAGGTTACTGGTTTTAGATTTTAAATTATGGCATAATGAAATTTAGCCGAATGAATTTTGGTGGAATGTATTATTTTAAAGAAAATGCTAGGACAACAACTTTTGCCATAACTTGCTCACATGGCAAGTTGTGAGTAGTGGAGTTGTGGACTCACCACTTTTATTACACCCTTCATAATTTGCCACATGAGCAAATTGTGACAAAAATTATGACAAAATTTGTGATCCTAACATTACTCTTATTTTAAAATTCTTATACAATACTTGGATGGAAAGAAAAAGAAGGGAAGAGAAAGATGAGGAGGGAAATGCTTGTATTTAGGAGTGTGCATAGATCCGATCAGGTCAAGTTAGAGGATTTTTTGGGTTGAGAAATCCCCAACTCATCACATGCATACAAACCAACTCAACCTAGTCCACATGGGTTGGGTTGGGTCGAAGGATTGTTTTACGTTTTGTAAAAAATTGGACTTTTATTAATTATTTAAACACTTTTTTTTTCAATAAATTATTACAATTCACATAAGATGTCAAAATTATAGTCCAAAATTTTAAATTCATCAAAACTAGTTCTCAAAATACCAAAATAAATCAAATTAAAATTTTGAAATAAGAGTAATAAACTAAATTTATTATGATGGGCCAGGTTGAGTTAGATGAGATGAAAAAAATATTAATCCGAACCTAACCCAACCAAAGGGTCAAAATAAAATTCCAATCTAATCCTCAACTCACAAAAAACAAACTTGAGGGATTGGATTGGGTAAGGTGGGGTCAGTTTTGTTCTGTTGATGGGTTGAATCAATGCATACCCCTAATGATGTGGAAGGATGCATTATCTGTGGGGCACGCATTTTTGTTTTCAATCCCAATTCGGCTAAACAAAGGGGAAAGGGAGAGAGACTTTGAGGTGATTTTAACCTTTATATTATAAAATCACTATAATTTACCCTTAATATGTTATCACAAGTAACAAAAGTATTTAATTTCTCGAATTATATAGGAAAATTATTTGATATTCTTGGAGGACAATGATACGATGTTACATTCTTTCACATTTACAGTGGGTTCTATCATGAATTTAATTAATAAGATCTACCATGAATATAAGAGAAGAGAGCATGGTATGAGTACGCATTGACTTACTTGCTCGTACCTCCCTCTATGTCGTCACAAACCCACTACCAAACTTGAGGAGCTTGGATAGAAGCCCCACCTCCGATATCCTATATCCAAATGTTTTGCATTGTAGTGGTTATTGCCTTTACACTCAAATCTTCACCATGCTTTTGTTGTGGGGGCAAGAAGAAGTGGTATACAACATGACGGCATAGTCATGAGTCATGACCCATGACAAATAACAGTCACATTCATATGCTTGTTGGATCACAGTTAATGTTTAAATAAGGAACACTGATTATTTTCACGCAGAAAGATACAACGGACTTGGGAGTATTGATCATTAACTGGGGTCCATATTGTGACTTCACTACAAAATATTTTGAATAAGTGCTAATTATTTAGCATGACTCATGAGAAACATGCTGGAATCTCTCACCTCCACCGAAACTAGCAACAATTTTTGAATCTCAGGAATTCGATCTTAATTCTATAATCATGTATGATCAATCATACAACAGATACCCTATAGTGGTCATTGAAATAATATTTCCTAAAACATTTGAGACTGGGTGCTTTTTCTTGGGAAGAAAGGTGGTGATGAAGCCAATGGGAATTGTGGGTCAAAAAGATTGGATTCCACTACATCCTTGTCCCTTCAAAGTTGCTTAAGAGATACAAGAGCAAGATAAAAAGAAACCCATATATTGATAGCATTGATGCCTAAGCAAAAAATTTCACATAATTTTGTGCAATAATTTGATTGAAAAAATTTTACTAGTTTTTATTTGAACTTACTACTAACATTATTTTTTTACCTACCACTAAATTTATCACGTAAGCAGCTGTGAAAAAATTGATTTTTTTTTTGGTCTATAGACTTTCTCTTTCATCAATATCACCCCCAATTCATATAGAGAAGCTTCTTGCTTGCAACATGCTGTGAAAATTGTTGCTCACTTTATGTACAGCTTAAAAGTTTCCTTTGGTATGATACTAATATACTGATTTTTTAGACAATTGTTGCACCGAATGTCAGGCAATGAAAGGGTGATTGTACTGAATTGAACCGAATATTATGTATCAGAATGGTGGAAGAACATTAATATTCATGAGGCATAAACTTAAAACAAGGTGCGTAGAAGCTAGGTCTAATTAGCATAGCAGTAAAAGCTAGGCTCAAGACTTTTTAAAAATTTGGCAATCCTAATTTTTTATTTTTTCGGAACAGACTTCTTGGAGTCTTAATTTGGACTCTTTTATTTTTTTTTTTATTTTTTATTTTTTTTTTTTGCACTAATTATTTGCCTTATCTCCGAATAAGTGAGCATATGTAATTCATAGCCACTACAAAAAATACGCCAAGAAAAAAAAAAAAATTGATAGATATTTTACACTTTTTAATTCTCATTATTTGGAGTTAGAAAGAGATAATTTTTTATCCCCTATTTCATTCTTCATACGTCAGAACTCAGAACCTGGCCACTTAAACAAGTTGCTCGAATAAAGTGACTTGAAGTTATCCAAAAAAATATTGTTTTTTTTTCTTTTCTTTTCTTTTTTTTTTTTCACTTGCTCCTCCTTTTTAGGATTAATAAAAAATTTGTTTCGATTTCTTTTTCTCTCTCTTTTTTTTTTTTTTTCCTTTTATTGTTTTTTTCCTTTCACAATAACTAATATTAATATCCAAATAGAATTCTCTCTCAAAAAAAAAAAAAAAAAATCCAAATAGAATAATATATTGGATGGACAACTTTTTTTTTTTTTTTTGATACAATTGGATGGACAACTTTAAAACTTCACTACAAGGAGAAATTTAATCCCAGTAGCATTTAATATAAATAATGTGGGGGCCAAAGTGTGGTGAGAAACTTTAGTAATGTAACGGCACTATAGAGTAAAGAGAATGGTTGATGGAATTCCATCTCAGAATCTACAACAACTCTTCCATTACGGGCATAGGATAGATTCCCTTATATTTGGAGAAGCACTTCGAATTTATTTTATTATAGAAGCACTTGCAACTTTTTTCTCTTCGGGCTAAACTACACAGAAATTAAACCATGATTTCATCCTTTCTTAACTCTTTATCTTTTTTTTTTTAGTGGGTATGGTATTGTTACTAGTAATAGGATTATACTTACACTTACACTTACATATAGTAGTAATTTTATCACATCTATACATGTCATATTAAGCCGTAACTTTGGGAGAAAATCAAATAAAATAGCGTTTACGTCAAGTTTTTATAGTGGATTCCATCACCTTACATGTTTTTCTTTTTTGGGGGCCAAATAGTAACAAGATCGCCCTCAATAAACTTATCACATTTTTTTTTTAAGAAACAACTTATCACATTTGTTAGTCATCATATTGAACATTAACTTAATGTTAGGTATCGTAGACGTAGTCCTGAAAAACATAGATATCATAGAAGGCCCGATGTGTGAATTTTTGTATGTAGGCCCTTTCTGTCCTTTTGGGAATCAACCCGCTGTTAAGAATTCGACTTAAGATAAAGTCGCTGACTAGTTTCAAAGCCCAGGTGAGTTTCAAATTCATTGTGCACTGTGATAAGCCCAAAGGATGAAACACTAGGCCTTGTAATAATGGGGCCCAGCGCATTCAAAAAAGGCCATCTGACTCGGCCTTCTAGTTCTAGAATCTCAAGTCAAACAATCTTTGCCAACCATGAATAAAGTCAACAATCATCCTGGCAAGTGCAAGAGGTATGACCCACATCCTTTTATTATTATTATTATTATTATTATTATTATTATTTTTCTAATTCTAGAAACACTAGAATATACCAATTAGTTGAGTTACCAATGCTCTTAACAAATCCACAAGAAATTAACCACACAACACAGTCCATGCACAAAATTTTCAAATTTAACAAATTTATATATTTAAAAAATCAGAAATATTTCTCAAATTAATAGTGAGATTTTAATTTTTTTTTCCAATTAAAATTCTAATGTTGTTAAAAATACTATAAAATGAGAACCCACATATCTCTATTACATTATACAATGGATAAGAATCACAAAAGACTCCAATGGACATTTGGAGTCTACAAAATTTATAATATATTTTTTGAGAATCACGAAAATTTTAACATTAAGTTAATTGTGATTGGTTAAACAAATGTCATTGGGGTTGACTGTTTTTTCACTTCAAGTTTGGAGTGGAGTAACATTTCTCCGAACCTTAAGAAGGGAAGTGCAGTTACCCAAAAAAAAAAAAAAACTACTTTTGGTAGAACCTAAAAAATTTGGGCCAAACATTAATCGTAGAAACTTAACTTTTCCAATGTCGCTCCTCGCTGGTAGTTGAGAGTGCCATCACCATCACTAGGGTTGTCCGTGAGTCGAGTTCATGCCCAACCCGCAACCGACCCAATCAGAGCGGGTGGAGAGTTTCCAGACCTACAACCAACCTATAAGGGTGTCGGGTTTTTGTCGAGTGGTGATTGGTTTCGAGTGAAGCCAAAAACCAACGAGATCTCTTCAGATCCAGGGAGATTTTTGACAAATCGTGCGGAGAACTCACTAGATTTGAAGAATTTCTTCCGGATCTAGTGTATCTCGACCAAATCTAGTTGGTTGGTTGTAGAAATCCATCAAATCAAGCTGAAAAAGTAGTCAGAAAGCTTGAGAAATCGTCGGAAATGACGTATTTAGGTCGGGTCAACTTTCACGGGTTTTGAAGAAGGAGACTCGAACCAACTTGCTAGGAACAGATTTTTTGAGGTCAAGACCTGCATTCAATCGCCAAAGCTGTCGGATCGGGTGGCAGTAAGTTAGGTATGGCCAAGTTTGGTAGGTTAGACACCCCTAGCCGTCACAATTACATTTTCTCTTTGCTCTCTCTCTCTCTCTCTCTCGCTCTCCAATACACAAATTGCATTAAGGAGGTTCTCGGCGACAAACCTCAAGTACCATAACTATTTCTTCCATTTTAGTTCTCTTGTAAATGTAGTTTGATGGATAAAGTAACAGTTAGATGGACATTTTGACGACAAATGCTTGCTTTCTTTTTACATCCAAATGGTTGGTTTTATTGTAATTGGTTATGTATGCAATATCCTACCTTTTGCTACTAACAGAAGGATGTTTGGGTATGTAAGAATAGAGATGAAATGATATCACTAACTCATTTTTAGTTTCTTCCAATATTTTAGTAATTTTCTTTGTATAAAATTATAATCAAAGTGTTCTCTTTTGTAGACAAAATAGAGGGTTTGTGAAACTTTTGGCTGTGACAACGACATTGAAGTGAAGCTTGGCAAATCTACAACGTTGGTTTTGTGGTTGGTTTGAGAAGCTTGGTTGTGAAACCAAGGTTGATGTTGTGGGTGTTTGTGTTGGATTTGTGAGATGTTTGTTGACTACCAAGGAGATCTATGAAACAATTGAAGGAGGTGGCTTTGATGCCATGTTAAAGATGCTCAAATACCATGTTAAATAAATTGTAGGAGATTGAAATAGATGCAGAGATATAAAAGAATAACACAAGAGCACACAAGAAGAATTAAATGATTCGGACTAATGACCTACGTCCACAGAGGAAAATCATTGAGTGTTGCATCTTTAGTATAAGCTCAATTCATGTGTTACAATGAACTTAGTATGGGTATTATAATTGGTTTAACCCAATGATGGAGTTGTGACCTTTTAGGTTGTTAAATCAAAGATTCGACCAAAGTAAATGAAAATAGTTTCAGGATGCCACTCAATAGGAGGTAGCGGATTTCAATCAACGCGATCAAGCGACATGCTTGATTGTTAGGAGGAATCACTCAACTCTAAAGTAAGAACACTTGCAAATAATTTTGTGAGTCAAACACTCTTTACCTTACTTCTGATTTATGATTGATACATACATACATACATACATACATATATATATATATATATATATATATATAGAGAGAGAGAGAGAGAGAGAGAGAGAGAGAGAGAGAGAGAGAGAGAGAGAGATTGCATTGTATTAGATATACTTGCATACAAATAAATGCTAGACAACTTCCTAGATAAAAGTACTAGATGGGACTACTACCAACAAAACTCCATAATTAACTTTGACTGAATAATAAATATACATAAAACACAACTGGGCTCATAAATAAATGACACATGTTGTCTATGTGGCTACCACATAAGTCGCCACTATGCTCTTACATTACCCTACATTAACTACAATTAAAAGACTTCTAGCACAAGTATATGTCTAGACTTGCACACCAAGCATTAATGGGCATAGGCCTTGATTACTTGGACTAATATATCTCTATTCTCTAACACTTAGTATTTACTACTCCTCTCACTTTATCTGCTTTAAAAAAAAATACAATGGTGAGATGTTGTATCTCCTCATTTACTAGAAAAAGTATCATTAGATTATAAAATTACTAAATATATATCTTAATTTTTAATGTATGAGAATTCTTGTACTTATTTACATTTTGTGCATCAATTTGATCACTCGTTACATCGATTGCCTTTGTTAAGCCTTTAATTTCATGATTTGACATTGTTATAAAAAGGTATATATATGTCCATAATATTGTCTCCACAAAGAGGACTTTTCTCTTATCAAGAGTAATTAAGTCAACTATGCTACATCGATTATGGGGATAAGTACTGTAAGGACCTAAAGAACATACAATGGATTGGGCCTTAACTAGACTCTAACTGGGCCCAACTATAGGTATGAGTGATTTGTATAAGCTCATCCAAGCCAAGAAAGAAAAATCGTCCAACAAAATCGTAAGTACAAAGAAAGAGCTAGGAAGCGGACGAGCCGAAGAAGCCACAAAGCTCACAGGCAAAGTTAAATATGCCCAATTGAGGAGGTCAATAGTAGTTGACCTGGATAAGTCTCAAAGGAAACTTCCTGGTGAAGACACCTCCTCCTCCACATTAAATGTTCTGTACTAGCTAGGCATGCTACATTAACAACTGAATGACACTTGAATAGTACCCGCATAGCCTGTTTTCTACTCAGCATAACCTCAAAGGGAGGGGATAAGGGAAATGTGACAAATATCCAAAAGAAGAATCACTTGCCATCCAAGTGGAGGGCTAGGATTGAAACAATGAGACTATAAGTAGGTTCTTATACTAAAATAAATATAAATTTTTGCACGAGTTGATATAAATGCTCAATGTATATAGAAAGAGAGATCATTAAGAAAATTTAGAATAGAATCATAAATGATTTTAGTACTATAACACGAAAATGAAGTTTTCAAAGCATAATTTCATCTTTTTAAGTAATGAGCTTAGTTTGTTTGGTTTTTTTTTTTTTTTTTTTTTTTTTTTTTTTTTTTTTTTGACATTAGGATTTAATTGGGTTTCAGATTATTTTGAATAAAATTATATGGGAAAATTCTACGAAATTCACATTTTCTTTTGTGTGTGGGTATGGTCCTATTAGGCTATTACTAGTAATATGATCACATAGTAATTATGTCACGTCTATTACTAATTCACGTTACATTAAATAGTAATTTTGTGAGAAAGCCAAGTAATATAGGTTTACATCAAATTTAATAATAGGTTTCGCTATGTTACACGATAACACATGTTTCTTTTATTATTTTTTTATTTTATTATTATTTGGACAAACACTTACAAAATCACACATGGAAATATAGTTCACATTCATTACCCATATTATATTTGATGATGCCGAAAATCATCAGTAAGTCACACGGTCCTCACATGCTCAAGACAATACCTGCACAACACAGAACAAGAAGACCTTAAGAGAGTATCGGTGTGGTACCGGCCAAAGACCCTCCGAAAGTTAAGTCAGAAAGCTTCTCACAACTCTAGAGTGCCAGAGCTGTGATGAATTATGCGTACCTTGGTTTGTGAGGGTCTTAGGGTTTTTATAGTAGCATGGGGCTGATATTCGTTCCTTGGCTTAGAAGATCTTTCCTTATGGGAAAGATCTTCTTTAATTCCCGTATCTTACGAGATCCTTTCCTTATAGGACTCTCCTTGATTAGGGTTAATCGTGGGGTGCAAAATATTTCCTTATATACTTGTGTGTGAAGGCTAAGTAAGGCCATGTCAGACTTGTCAAAGGTTTGCTTATTCCCTACAACTTCCTTCCGTCAACTTCTTATCCCGTCTATGTACTCTAGTCGTCTCGTTCAAATGCTTGTCGGCCTCAAGGCGCACCCGTCAGCTTCGTTGTGGAATCGTTATCTTTGTACTTGGTTGTTTATGAGGGCGAGGCCGACGAGTTCATCAGGGCCGTCTCCTTTGCCTAATATGGACAAGTTCATCAATATTATAAATTTACCCTTATTAGCTGCCCCCTACTCCATAACCTCGTCGGCTTTAGCCAACGGGTTATGGAGTTATCGTAGCTTTTTATTATTATTTTTTGTTTATTTAAAAAGAAAGGGCATTTATGGGTGATTCCTTGAGCAGCCTTTTATTAAATGCTTGAACACGTGGCTCAAGTGGGTTGGCCCTGCATCTGGATGAGGGTGTCGCTTTGTCTTCCGTGCATTTTTCACCCTTTATATATCTCACTTCCTTCCTCATTTTCTCCTATTTCATCATTGTTGATCTTTAGAGAGAGAGAGAGAGAGCTCGTCACTTCGCGAACTTTGATCACGTCATCTTGCCTTGCTGCCTTTGTTGTCATTCTTTCGCTGAGACCGTCACCTCTCAAAGAGCCGTCTACTAACTTGGTGAGTCACTTTTTCCTTTTATTTCATCCCGTTTTTTATCTTTGTTTTTCTAGTTGATCGTTTAACTCTTTTAAAGAGGCCGTCAACTTAGGTTCTTAGAATACTTCCGTTGCTTGTAGGTAAATAGATGTTTAGAGAAGCGACGAGTAAGCAGTAGTCAGTCCATGAGAGAGCGGGCTATGATGAGGTCTTCCAGACAGGTCATGAGCCCGATGAGGGCCTTTTCTGGTCTTCAAAAAGGGAAACGTCAGCTCATTCTCCTAACAAGGAAGTGGAAAGTTGTGTGGGAGAGGGAAGTAAGGAGGAGGAGATAGATGAAAGTGAGGATGAAGGTGATGAGGGAGAAGAGGGTGACGGGGACGAGGGTGATGCAAACGAGAGAACCCTTGAAGTTGGAAGTTCTAGAAGCCCTGGGGATGGGCATACCTGTCGATTTATCCTTCCAAAAATGTGGACCGTCAATGACTTCTTGCCAACAATGACGGCCAACATTTTTAAGAATCTGAGGGATCATTACCAAATTCCTGACCATATCCCAATCCGTCTCCCTGGGAAATTCGAGAAGTGCTACTCTGGGAAGACTGCGGATGTCAGCGTGTACGACGCTATGTTCGCAGTGGGACTAAGGTTGCCACTAACGGCATTGCACCATCAGTTGGCTAATTTTCTTGGATTATCCATCAGCCAGATTGCTCCAAATGCTTGGAGGATCTTTATAGGAGCTGAGATTTTGTGGAGTCGTTTGGGTGGTGGGAACTGTCAGCTTTCGTTGGACGAGTTCTCTTATTGCTATAGACCTTAGCACATCGTCTTGTCCCAAGGAATATACCATTTTGCTGCACGGAAGAAAGGTTTAAGGCTCGTGTCAGACATGCCTAACTCTAACAGGAACTGGAAGGGTAGATACTTCTTCGTTCAGGGGACAAATTGGGTATGCCTTCCAAAAGAGTGGGGTACAATGCCCCATGGTTTTGACAATACTTGGGGTATTGTCAAAGATTTAGGTTTAGCACCGTTAGTTTTTGTTTTAACTTTTTCCATTTACTTGTTAAGTGTTTTAATGTCATTGTTTTCCTTTTTCAGCCAGTGTTCGTCCGAACATCACTAACGAGCAAGAGGACTTCATTCGCCAGGTCCTTGAAATTCCGTTTGAGCAACGGAAGTGTAGGCATTTGATCACCCTCGATACGCTGCACGCATACTGTGGTGGCCCGAAGCCGACGCCTGCAACTCGCAGGTTAAATACTTATTCTCGTTGGCATAAGTAACACTTAACCTCTCCCGTCGTCTTTTTTTTTTTTTTGTTGTCGTCTCTTGGTTTAACGCTCGTCACTTGTTCTTTGTAGAAATGGAGTTAGCCAGGAAAAGGGCACAGGAGAGGTCAGCTGCTGCGCGTAAGAAAGAAGAAGAAAAGAAAGCGAAGGGGAAGGAGAGGAAGGGGCATCCTCGTCAACCCCTAAGGTTGTCAGGAAGGAGGCGCCTAAGAGGAAGGCTGACGAGAAGGACTACCGTCCACCCAAGAGAGTGTCCGTTACCCCCAGGGAGAAGCTCCCCAAGAAGCCGTCGCCTCCCAAACCTAGCCACAGGGCAGGCAAGGGATTAATGACAACGTCAAGGCCCGTCACTCGAGAGCCTAATCGTCGTCTTCTTACTCACAAGGACTATGCCGTTGAGGTGATTGAGTCAATCATCAAGGATAAGGACGCGGACCTTATGCTGAGCAAATGAAGGAGGAGCTGAGGGCGTCAGGCCTTTTTGACCTTGCCCGTGTACGTCTCTTCCTTTTTTCTTTCTTTTTCATTTATTCACTGCTCAACAGCTAACGATTGTTCTGTTTGTAGGCGTTGGTCCGCATGAAGGCGCTGCAAGATAGGAGCGTCACCCAACGAGACCTTGACCGACGATTGTTCTGATTGCCTGTCTGCGCAAGCGCAATGAGACCTTGACCGACCAGCAAGGGCAATACAAAGAGGCTCTTCTACTCTTAATAAGGAGGTGAAGAAGCTAAGGGAGAAGCTGCAGGAGGAGGGTCTTCAGAAAAAGAAGGAGCAAGAAGCTAAAGCAACGGTAGAAAAAGAGCTGACGGCCCTTCTTGGGCAAATGGAGACGGCTAGAGCTGATGCCATAAAGGAATTCAAGACTTCATTGCCATTTATAGATTCCTACGTCATCTACTATGGTGACAGGTTTGAGGATTGCCTTAAATAGGTCAAGCCCATCTACCTTCACTTGAATTTATCCAAGGTCACCATGGACGATCCCCTGCCGTTAACTCCTACCGACGACACTGTCCTTGATGAAACCGACGACTCTTCAAAATCGGAGCCTGATCCAAAAAATGATAGTGTCGTCCTTGCTAGGGCTGTACACGATGCGGTGCGGCCGGTTTTTGTGGCCGTTTCTACACCGCACCGGAACATTCGGTTTCCTAAAAATTTGAGCCGCTGCCGCGCCTGAGGAACGGTTCTTCGCCAATATCGGTGGCGGTTCTAGTCAGTGCGGAGGTCGGTGTCCACCTATCTATCACACACAGAGAAAAAGAGAGATCTAAAACCAAAACAAAACCCAGAAAACTGAGTTCTGACTTCTGAAGTTGAGAGGTGAGAGTGTGAAACGTGAGAGACGAGCAAAATTTTAGAGAGTGAAGAGGATAAATGAGTGTAAAGAGGAGAAATCTGCGTTGGAAACAACTGAAAAGAAAAGGCATCTGTGGCTGAGATCAAAAGAAAAAAAAATATATCTTGCACAGTAACTCTGTGATTGACTCAAACAGTGATAGGAACGACTTTTTTTATTTTTTTATTATTTTTTTAAAAAGAAACACAAGTGGCAAGAGAATGACTAACCATGCGGCATTTTTTTTTCTCAAAAAACGAAGTGGCATGATGTAACTCGGCCATACCGCATTTTTTTAATATTTTTTTTCTCAAAAAATGCAAGTGGAAGATAGTGACAAGACCACTCAAGTCTCAGACTTCCACCTGACACACGTCACCTTTCTTTTTTTTAATTCAAAATTTCTTTTTGACAAGGACGTTAGGCCTGTTGGATAAGAATTCAAAATTTTTTTTTATAAGAACAACCCTGTCCCTGTCCATGGATGAACGTTAGGCCTGTTCTTCCTCTTTTTTTTTTTTTTTTTTTTTTTTTTTTCCTGCTGAAGCCTCTTCTTCTTCTTCTTCTTCTTAATACTTATACATATTTACATATATATAAACCATGCTCGAGTCGGTTCGGTCTTCGTCGGTGTGCACATCTCAGCACCGATGGCCGCACCGATCCGACATCGGCACTGAAGATCTACCGCCGACCACCGTGCCAGTAACCTTCAGCAAATCCCTGAGTGGGGCGGGGCGGTGCGGTCAGACCGGTTTTGTCGGTGCCGGTATTTCGTTGAACAGGCCTAGTCCTTGCTCAACCAGCTGTGAATCCTCCTGTCACCCCTTTGGTCTCATCCATTGAGCCCTTGAATGTTGAAAACCCCCCTTCTCATGACGTTCAAGAAAAAAATGACAAGAACCCTCAAGACGCCCCGACCTCTTTGACTTAGCATTTTATTTTTTGAATGATAATCTTATTGTGTATTTAGTTTAACTTTCAGACAATGTTAAATGCCCCTTTGTTTTTGGGCCCTTTTTGTAAAGACCTTATTTTATGTAGGGTACACTTTTTACTTCCGTCGCTTTTTAGTATGTGTTGATCTTTATGTATTGATCTATGTTTGCTCATTCTTTGTGCCTATATGTAAGAGGGCTTAGGATGAATCCGTCAGCCATGACAAAGACCTCATCCTGTTTGAGAACAAAATAAGAAACTCGTCTTCTTGGTCTTTAATAAATTGGGGCATCAAACTTAATAGTCTTAACAATGAATTCGTCTGCTAGTGGGTTCTTGTAATAAACCCGTCCACTTGGAGGCTCAATAATTTTAACAAACCCCAAAGGGATGAACTCGTCCATTTTTTAGATTTTATAATGAATGTCTTTTTTTTGTGGACGTTAGTTTTAAGGCATCCTGAACTCATCCACTTGTGGGCTTAATCACGAATTCGTCCACTTATGAACTCGTCCACTTGTGGACTTGATAATTTTAAGGCATCTCCTTAGGATGAGCTCGCCCACTTGTGGACTTTAACCATGTACTCGTCCACTTTGCTTGATAGTCTTAAGGCTTTCTCTTAGGGTGAACTCGTCCACTTGTGGACAATAATTTTAAGGCATCCGCTTAAGATGAACCCGTCCACTTGTGGACTTAATAATGAACTCTTCTACTTGTGGACTTGAAAATTTTAAGGCATCCTCTTAGGATGAACTCATCCACTTATGGACTTAAACCATGAATTCGTCCACTTTGTGAACTTGATAATGAAAGTAGTTTGTAGAGAGAGATAAATACATAGGTTATACCTGAAAAACTCCTCTTATTGTGATAAATGCGTGCGTAACTTTAAAAAAAATTATTCTTTTCAAAAAAGATAAAAACTTGCCCTTTGGGTTTAGAAAGTACTGTAGGCAAAAAATTAACTAAGGAAATAAACTGAAAAATGAGGAGTGTCACTCTTTATGCTGCCATCTACTGGTAGTATCTCCTGAGATGCTCTGTGTTCCATGGATGGTACAACTTCTATCCGTCTAACGTCTCCAGGTGATAGGTGCATTTCCCCTACCATGATGTGATTCTGTAAGGTCCCTCCCAGTTAAGGCCGAGCTTTCCTTGGGTGGGGTCTCTAGCGGCGCCCATTACCTTCCTCAAGACGAGGTCCCTAACCTTGAAGTCTTTGTGCCTGACTTGGGAGTTGTAGTGCTTGGCCATGAGGTCTTGGTAACGTGCGAGTCTTTATTCAATTGTTGCCCTGACTTCATTTAGTAGATTGAGCTATTGGTGTATAGCCTCATCGTTCATTCTTTCATCATGATTACCCACCCTGTAACTCGTGAGTTCGACCTCTGCTAGGATGACTGCCTCGCTTCTATATGCTAGTCGAAACTTTGTCTCTCCTGTAGGTGTTTTGGCTCTTATTCTATACGCCCATAGTTCGTTTGGCATCTCTTCTAGCTATACACCTTTTGCCTCCTCGAGCCGAGTCTTGACGATTTTAAGCAAGGATCAATTCGTGACCTCAACCTGCCCGTTGGCTTGAGGGTGGGCGGGGGAGGAGTAGTGGTTCTTGATTCCCAACTGTGAGCAAAAATCCCTGAATGAGTCATTGTCGAACTGTTTCCCGTTATCTGAGACCAAGACTCTGGAGATTCCATACCTACAAACGATGTTTTTCCAGATGAAGCTTTTCACATTCTTCTCCACAATGGTAGCCAAGGCTTCTGCTTCCACCCATTTAGTAAAATAGTCTATGCCGACTATGGGGAACTTCAGCTGTCGCATTGCTATTGGGAATGGACCCATGATGTCGAGTCCCCATTGCGCGAATGGCCATGTGGCTATCATCGGGGTCAGTTCTTCCGTCGACTGTCTGATGATGTTGCTGAACCTTTGACATTTATCGCAGGTTTTGACGTAAGTCTAGGCATCCTTCTGCATAGTAGGACAGTAATATCCAACTCGAATCAGTTTATGTACCAATGACCGTGACCCTGAGTGGTTCTCACAGATGCCTTCGTGTACTTCTCTCATTACATAATCCGCTTCTTCGAGGCTTAAACACCTTAGGTACGGGCGAGAGAAGCCTCTCTTGCACAAAATGTCCCTTATCAAAATGAATCGTGCCGCTTAGACCTTTAGCTTCCTTGCGGCTTCCTTACCGTCTAGTAATGCGCCGTTTTTCAAGTAGGAGACTAATGGCATGGTCCAGTTACTTTCAGAGTCAATCATACATCGACGGGATCTATTAATGGTGAAAACTGAACAAAAGAAAGTACCTTGTCGGGGATGATCATGTGTTCTGCTGATGCAGCCTTGGCAAGATAGTCGGCTCGCTCATTCTCCCTTCTAGGGATTTGAACAATCTTGGCCTATAAGTCGTCTACCCTTCTCTTTTCTTGCTCCAGGTACTTCTTCATCCTTTCACCCTTACATTCGTAATACCCGTTTACTTAGTTGGTGACAACTTGGGAGTCACAATGAATAACCACACTCGCGGCCCCTGCCACTTTAGCGAGATCTAGTCCTACCACCAGAGTTTCATACTCTACTTCATTGTTAGTAGTAAGGAAGTCGAGATGAACCATGCATTTAATCTTGTCCCTTTCCAGAGAACGAAGCACAATACCCGCTCCCCCAGCCTGTTGATTGGATGATCCGTCAGTATGTACGCTCCACCGAAGATACGCTTCTGTCTCTTGGCTCTCTCTGTTAATGAACTCCGCAATGAAGTCAGTGACTACCTGCCCCTTAATGGCATTACGTGGTCGATACTGTATGTCAAACTCACTCAACTCTATTACACATAGTGCCATTCTTCCAGCGGCTTTAGGATTGCTCATTACTCATCATAAGGGCTTGTTAATGAGGACGATTACTGTGTGGGCCTAGAAGTACGGTTTGAGCTTGCAGGCGGTTGTAACCAAAGCAAAGGCGAGCTTCTCCATCGGTAGGTACCTTTCCTCTGCACCACGAAGTGCCCGGGTTTTTGCACCTTGTCGTCTTCTCTGATCAAGGCCGTGCTGATGGCGGCCGGGGATACAACCAAGTAGAGAAACAATTCTTCCCCTGGTTTTGAGGTACTTAGCAATGGCGGGGAAGAGAGGTAGGCCTTCAGATCCTCAAACATTTGCTGACACTCGGCCGTCCACTCAAAAGATTTCTCCAACATTTGGAAGAAAGGTAGGCACTTATCCGTTGCTCTGGACATGAACCTGTTCAGTGCGGCTACCTTGCCGTTGAAGCTTGGTACTTCTTTCATGTTCTTTGGGGGTGCCATTTCTATTATGGCCTGGATCTTATCTGGGTTGACCTCAATACCTCTCTGCGACACCATGAATTCTGGGAATTTTCCTGTCGTTACCCCGAATGCACATTTGCCTGGATTGAGCTTTATGTTATAAGAGCGAAGGGTGTCGAAGGTTTCATTGAGATCCTCCAAATGATCATCCTTTCTTCGGCTTTTTACCAGCATGTTGTCGACGTAGACTTGGACATTTCTCCTAATTTGCTGTGCGAAATCTTGTTCATGAGCCTCTAATATGTTGCGCTCGCGTTTTTGAAGCCCAATGGCATTACTTTATAGCAAAAGAGGCCCTGACTGGTAACAAACGAAGTCTTATCTTGATATGCTTTATCCATTTTGATATGGTTATAACCTGAAAAAGCGTCCATGAAGCTCAGTAACTGGTGTTAAGCCTTATAGTTAACTAGGACGTCGACCCATGAAAAGGGGTAGCTATCTTTGGGGCAGGCTTTGTTCAGATCTGTGAAGTCCACGCACATCCTCCATTTCTCCTTGGCTTTTTTGATCATCATGACGTTTGCTAACCAGTCGAGGTAGTAAACTTCGCTGATGAAGCCCGCCTCTTGTAACTTGCGAACTTCTTCTGCTATAGCTCGGTCTCGTTCTGAAGCAGACACCCGTTTCTTCTGACGGATGAGTGGAAAGGAGGGTGACACATTTAACTTGTGCATTATGACTGATGGGTCGATTCCTGGCACGTCTTCATGGCTCCAAGCAAATACATCCTGGTTATCTCTGAGAAAAGTTGTGAGTGCTTGGCAAACCATCGGGTTGGCGAGGGTGCCAATCCTGGTTGTTTGATCTAGCTTGGATTCGTCGAGAAGTATCTCTTCAAGCCTTTCAACGGGTTCTGCCACTGTCCACTGTTCTTCTATATCCATCATTTGTAGGTGATCGTCCATCTCCAACGTCGCTATGTAACACTCGCGTGTAGCCACCTGATCTCCACATATTTCTCCTACTCCGTATTCAATGGGGAATTTGATCATCAGGTGGTATGTCAAAGTCACGACCTTCCACAAGTTGAGGATAGGTCGTCCGAGGATGGCATTATAGGCGAACGAGCAGTCGACAACAAGGAATGTAACATCTTTAGTGAGTTGCTGAGGATAATCACCAACCGTAATGGGCAGTGTGACCACACCGAGGGGGTATACTTTAGTCCCTCCGAACCCCACGAGTAGGGCATTGGTTGGGACCAACCGTTATCTGTCAATCCTCATTTGCTGAAACACCAAATAGTAGAGGATATCAACAGAGCTTTCATTTTCGACCAAGACCCGGCATGTGTTGTAGTCTTCTATCCGTATGCTGACGATGAGTGCATCGTCATGCGGGGTGGTGGAGATGTCGAGCATCTTCTTCTGATAACTCGATGATGGGGTTGTCAATCTGCGCCATCTTTGGGACGAAGCCCGTTAGCTGGACGTTCTGAACCATCCTAAGGTAAGTCTTCTGAGCCTTTTTGGACGAACCAGAGGCCGCTGTGCCTCCCACAATCATTCTTATATATCCTATGGGAGGCCTTGGACGCTCGTTCTCCCGTCGGGCCACTTGCTTTTGAGGTGGGTCTGCTTTCTCCTTGTTGACGAACCTTAGCAACTTTCCTTGCCTGATGAGAGCTTCAATTTGTTGCTTCAAGTTGTAGCCATCGGCTGTGTCATGACCGTAGTCTCAGTGGAAGCGGCAGTACTTATCTCTAGACCTCTTATTAGGATCTCCCTTCAACTTGCCAGGAAATGTCAAGGCTCCTAAATCCTTGATTTGCATCAAGATCTGGTCGATCGGGGCAGTTAGCGGGGTGAAACTCGTGAACTTTCCCATGGGAGGCTTGGAGCGCCTGTCCTCCTGCCGTTCTCCAGTCTTACCCATCTTCCGCCAGTCTTACCCATCTTCCGCCCTCTATCCTGCTGTACGTCTTCCTTTCCCTCTTCTTGGGCTTCTCTTCCTGGGCTAGCAGTGCGTCTTCCGTGTTCATGTACTTTGTCGCCTTATAAAGCACATTTGACATGGTATTCAGGTCGTTCTTATATGGAGAAAATAGGAACTTACCCTTCCGTAGCCCATTCGTGAATGCAGCCACAAGTATCTTGTAGTCAGCTTCATCGATTGAAAGTGTCTCTTTGTTAAAGCGGGCTATGTAAGACCTTAAGCATGCAATAACTTCTTATTTCTTTGCCCTCCGATAAAATGTGAGACAAACTAGGCGTTTAACTTCTTAAAGGTACCAATGGAGTTGAGCGTCAATCTGCTGAACCAAATCCTTGCGGGACCCTTCAGCGTAATAAAGAAGGCCCTGCACATGATCTCGTCTGCCACTCCTTGAAGGTGGTCCTAGGATCTGTCGTAACTTTCCATCTACAGCATATGAAACTTCGGTGGGAGGGGGAATGAAGTGACGGATGCAGTGAATGGTGAATCAATTCGATGGACCAAGTCATCGAGGTCGCTGGACACCCGGCCTCTGAGGGCGTTCATCATAAAATCCATCCGTTCCTTCATCATCTACGTCTCTGCGACTATGTGAGATGGAGCCGTATCTGTGACGGATGGACAGCTTGTATCTAGTTGCTCTTATCTGCTTGAGGCATTGTTGCCTTCCGGCCCCTCTTCATTTCTTCTCTCAGTGTTAGTTCCTTCCTGGTCTTCCTCTTGAGTGTTTAGTGTCGCGTTCCTTTGGCGTAAATGTTCCTCTAGGTCACGATTTTGCTTGGTGAGGCGTTTTACTGCCGCTACGAGAGTCTGGACTTGCCTCTCGAGGGCAGTGGTACGCGGTTCATCTCCTTGAGCATTGTTGGTGGTTGCCATTGAGTAAGTTAGTACCATGCAACTCTTTGTCCAGGAAGCGATAGTATGGCTTGCAAACTAAGTTCCCCACAGACGGCGCCAACTAATGATGCCGAAAATCGTCAATAAGTCACACAGTTCTTACGTGCTCAAGACAATACCTGCACAACACAGAACAAGAAGACCTTAAGAGAGTACCGGTGTGGTACCAGTCAAAGTCCCTCCAAAAGTTAAGTCAGAAAGTTTCTCAAAACTCTAGAGTGCCAGAGCTAGGATGAATTATGTGTACCTTGGTTTGTGAGGGTCTTGGGGTTTTTATAGTAGCATAGGGCTAATATTTGTTCCTTGGCTTAGAAGATCTTTCCTTGTGGGAGATATCTTTTTTAATTCCCATATCTTACGGGATCCTTTCCTTATAGGACTCTCCTTGATTAGGGTTAATCGTGGGGTGCAAGATATTTTCTTATATACTTGTGCGTGGAGGCCAAGTAAGGTCATGTTAGACTCGTCAAAGGTTTGCTTATTCCTTACAGCTTCCTTCCGTCAACTTCTTATCCCGTCTATGTGCTCTAGTCGTCTTGTTCAAATGCTTGTCGGCCTCAAGGCGCACCCGTTAGTTTCGAGGTGGAACCGTCGTCTTTATACTTGGTTGTTTATGAAGGCGAGGCCGACGAGTTCATCAGGGCCGTCTCCTTTGCCTAATATGGACGAGTTCATCAGTATTATAAATTTACCCTTATCAATATTGAACCCTAACTTAACGTTAGGGAGTGTACTCCTAAAAACATTGATCGTACCATGGAATGTGTGAATTTTTGTATATGGTCCCTTCTGCCTTTTGGGCATCAACCTGTTAAGAATTCGACTTAAGAGTTAACAGAAGTCACTGACTAGTGACTAGTCCAAAGCCCAAGTGAATTTCAAATTCATTGTGCACTGTGACGAGCCCAAAGGATGAAAAATCTAGGCCTTGTAATAATGGGGCCCAACTCATTCATAAAAGCCCGTGCAAAAAGTCAACCATCATCCTGGCACATGCAAAAAGTAGGACCCACAACCAATTGACCACCACAACACATCCATGCACAAGATTTCTAAATTTAACAAAAAAAAAATTTATAAAAAAAACTCAGAATTATACTTCTATTTTAAATTAATAGTGAGATTTTAATTTTATTAAATTAAAATTATATTGTTGCTAAAATACTATAACGTGAGAAGTGCATTTATCTCTATTATAAAATGGAGGAAAATGATTCTGAAAAAAAAAAATAATGGAGGAAAAATGGGTTTGGTAAAATGATCAATTTCTCAATAGCTTTTTTTAACTCGTCTGTGTCTCTTTCTCCTCCTCTAGATAAACCAATAGACTAAATTGTACATTACTTAATGGGAGATTCTAGCCTTTTGCCCTTATTGGGCAAAATATTTGGCAATATGCCCCTATTTCCAAATTATATAGGGGCGTGCCCCTATTTCAATACTCGATTACCTTAAAATCAAGTTACTTACGGTACTCGATTATTACAAAGCCGAGTTCTAGGCAAGTTCTTGCCACGTTGGATCGCCACCTTGGCTTTTCCGCATTAAAATATTCCCGCATTACTGCTTATAACTCGGCAATGGAGAAACCGAGTTATGTGCATAATAAAAAGGAATTTTGAATGTAACATCTCTAAAACAGTTTGTCTCCCTTCCTCAACAGTTTCTTTCCCTTCCTCAGTCTAATTAGTAGCCACCCTCAGTCCGTTCAGTAGACCCTTTCCAAGTTCAACGCATCTTCAAGTTCACTTATTTCTACCCGTACCTAAACCAAACAGTTCAGTAGACCCTTTCTGAAGCTCAACCCAAACCCAAACCCAAACCCACTCCTTTTCACTCTCACCATAACCGAAGCTCAACACAATCCATCTTCAGAGTTGAAGGATTAGAAACGTATTATCGTAATTTCTAAATGCTAAGTTCAATTTTTTTTTTCCCCTTTGCAATTAATCGAAGTTAAGTGTTGCTTGTGCATATACTCTGATTTGAGTGTGGCTTGTTTTTCTCTGTTAGATTTTTCTCTATTCATTATTATTGTTGTTGTTTTAGCTTTGTTGTGTTTGGTTTTGAACTGGGTTTTGATGCACATCTAGGGCACAAATTCATGTAAAATATAGTTGGCATGACAATGGTGTTCATTGTTAGGGAAAATTGCTTTTTAATTCATATAGTTTGAAAGTGTATCAAATCAAACTCTATAATTTCAACAAATTATGTCATAAGTTATGTCATGATTTTGAATTAGGGAAAACTGCTTTTTAATTCAATGCTGAATGATCTTGAATTGAGAAGCTATTGGTTTATTTCAATAGAGCCAATTAATACTTTTATATATTTATGTATTCTTATTTTCATAAATAGAATACATAAATAAAATGATTTTATTTGACAAAGGCAATAAGGAAAATTACATACGACATTGTAGATCTTACAATTTCAAATTCAGGCTATCTACAAAATCTAAAACCAAAAACCAAATGTGAGGGAATATTTTTTAGCATAATCATGTAATTATAAAAGCACTGTAACAATGATTGTTTGATCATAATGATTGGCTGTTCAAATCTATCAAAAGTTTGCAGGTTTTGCTATCCCCAAACTATTCATAAGATGCACAATGGAATCGCATCCTAAGCTTTAGAATTTTCGACTCTGAAAACTCCCTCTCCAAAAAATTAGCATTTGCACCACTGTCTTCTACATGACCCAAGACTTCCAAATTACACCCACAGAAATGACCAAATATCTCTAGCTACGTTCTATTTGTAAAAGGTGTTCCACGATATCCGTCAATCTTACACATGCAATACCAATTGACAATCATCATGTCACGCTTCCACAAATTATTCGCTATTAAAATTTTGTCTAGTGGTGCCGTCCATGCAAAGAAAGCAACATCTGTAGGAACCTTGAGTTGGCAGATGCTTTTCTATGGAGAACTTGCCTCTACCCATCAAAGCTTCATAATAAGAATGAACTTCAAACTTACTAGCTTTTACAAGCTTCCACTCCGTTAAGTTATTATTATAATAGATATAATGTGTGTAATGGATATGCAAGCATATATCTACACACAGACCATAAAATGCACTGTAACAATGATTGTTTGATCATAATAATTGGCTGTTCAAATCTATCAAAAGTTCACAGGTTTTGCTATCCCCAAACTATCCATAAGATGCACAATGGAATCGTATCCCAAGCTTTAGAATTTTCGACTCTGAAAACTCCCTCTCCAAAAAATTAGCATTTGCACCACTGTCTTTTGCATGACCCAAGACAGTCCAAATAACACCCAAAGAAATGACCAAATATCTCTAGCTACGTTCTATTTGTAAAAGGGGTTCCATGATATCCGTCAAACTTACACATGCAATACCAATTGACAATCATCATGTCACGCTTCCACAAATTATTCACTATTAAAATTTTGTCTAGTGGTGCCATCCATGCAAAGAAAGCAACATCTGTAGGAACCTTGAGTTGGCAGATGCTTTTCTATGGAGAACTTGCCCCTACCCATCAAAGCTTCATAATAAGAATGAACTTCAAACTTACTGGCTTTTACAAGCTTCCACTCTGTTAAGTTATTATTATAATAGATATAATGTGTGTGTAATGGATATGCACGCATATATCTACACACAGACCATAAAATGCACATCATGGACATCCACTATCATTGAACTAAATTGAACTTATAAATGCCTTGTATATCTACTATTTTGGGTTCCTAAAACCTTTGCTGCCATTTACTCTGCTTAGGGCTCTAACTGTGCCATATTGTTTTTATTCAACATCTTAGGTTTTTTTTTTTTTTTTTTTGGTTTCATGTCATTATCCTTGTAATATCATATGGGAACATATAAACTTACCACATCAGTTGAAAGTTTGTTACATTTTGTGTACAAATGCATAATTGATTGCCTTAAGAGACTCTGGTAATTATCTCAGGAAAGAACTTTTGACAAACTGTTATTTTAAAGCAAGATTTCTGTTAAGTAATAGTTTAGGTAAGGCATTGTAAATATTAGTATTGAGCTGTTATATTATTAATATTGAACTGTAGTTTGCATAATGTTTAATATTAATATTGAACTGTACTTTGATTAATGTTGTTCAGGCTTCCCACTGATGAGTAACCTGCTTTATACAAATTTAGGAGCATCACATTTCAACCTTTTGGTATTGTTTTAGTTCTATTAACTTATGCCATGATTTTTTGTTTTCTAACTATTTTGAAGAATAAGAGAAATAGAAAGGATTCATTATCCATAATCTCAAAATTGTTAACTCTTGGACTGTATTCATAAAAAGAAATTAAAAAAAAAAAAAAAAAAAAAAAACCCAAAAGACTTGTAGGGTCTGTGGGACTTGACTTTAAAGACTTACAAATTATGACAGAAAGCTGGCTGTGATGCTCAAGCATTAATTTGGGATGTTTTGGATGATGGAGAACTCTCTGGGGGACCTTGCTTAGTCAGCCTAAAGTTGAATTAAGTCTTATGTTATTGTTTGTTTTTGTTTATTTGCTGCTAGATCAGTTTTAATTAAGTTTTACTAGAATGAGGGCAATTTGGTAATTCTCAAATTCCTCGAATGGTCTGTCCTTGGTTGTACCGAAGCCCATCAATCTTATTTTGTGTTTTGAATCCTTTTTGTATTTGGTTTAGAAGTTCTTAAAGTACTTTTTTTCTTTGTTATTAGAATTCCTAGTCTTTCTAAGAAAGGATTTAGAAATTAGCCTATATAATGGCTTTATTGTAGTCAATAATATTGATAGATTTTAATAACATTCCACTTTTTTCAAGCGCGATTGCTATCTCCTACCTAAGTGTGACTGCTTAGGAAAGCCTAGGTGTGATTGCCCAGTATTTTATCTTTCTTTATATTTGATGTTCTTTTCATTGTTTTAATACCAAACAGCCATCAACACATTCAATATCTCATCAAGAATCTAGTTTAGTGCTGAAATTCCTAAAAGTCCTACATCAAATTTGGTATTAAAGCTCGTTCAAGCTTCTGTCTTGTGTCAGATTAGCAGTCATTTGTGGGTTATGTTTGTTCACTAAGTACATCAAATTATTATTATTATCATCTATTACATTTGGGGTTGAAAAGGGAACTTAATTAGTGGCCTTTTAGGGTCACCCAATCCTTTCCTAATAGGTTGGGTTAGGTTAGGGAGCATTAAGATTTGTGCTGGCTTTGCAATGGAAATAGTAAATCCTCTGAAAAGCCAACTGGTTTCAGGTGTAGGTACTTCTAGGGTGCTTCTGACGGATCTAAGGCTTTTTTTTTTTTTTGGCCTCCTATACTTATTTCCCAAGGGTATTGTTGGAGATATTGATTTCTCTGTGTCAGAATTAATTTTTGTGGGTATAAAGGTTTAGGCTTTTGAATGGTAATTGATACATAATTTAATTAATGGAAAAGAATGGAATATGAATTGCTGTTCTTATTCTGTGTGAATGATGTAGAACGAGCTTTGATACTAAAATTTGATGCAGATGGGAAATTGCAATAAAGAAACAAAGACGAAAAATGATAAAAAAAATTAAAAACCTAGGAGTCAGTGATGGGAACGTAATTGGCAGTTTCCTTTAAGGAGTTTTTTAATTTGGGATGTTTCAAGTGATGAAGAGTTCTATTGGGACCTTCCTTAGTTTATTGCAGTTTCCTTTAAAGACTTTTTAATTTGGGATGTTTCAGATGATGAAGAGTTTTCTTGGGACCTTCCTTGGTCAATCTAAAGTTGAATTGACTCTTATTTCATTGTTTGTTTTTGTTTTTCCCTGTTAGATTGTTTTTAATTAAGGTCTCCCAGAATAAAGACAATTTCATTCCAGGTCTTCTAGAATGGGTTGACCTTGGCTGCACCAAAGGCCTTGTCGCCTCACACCTCAAGGCCTTGGGCGATATAAGGCCTTGGCACCTTAAGGTTGCCTTTCACCTTTAACTACCTTGACCCTATTTCTAGTTGACTTAGGAAAGCCAACTATTGATTTACAAAAATGTGCTTGATTTGAAGAAAATAAATGAATTACTAATAACCTAATTTACAACCAAGACTTGGCCAATAAAAAACTGATTGACTTCTAATATTAACAAAATATTTAATTTGTAGGTTTCATAAATTTTATGTACATAATTGACTTTGCAATTCTTGAATTCTGTATAGGGTAAAAGAAAATTTGATTTCTTTTTGTAAGGCTTGTGGCTTTTATAAAAAAATGCTAGATAATCTTTTTTTTCTTCTTCTTGCAAAAATTTAAGAATTCTTTTTCCATTTTTGTCTCGTTTGTATCCATAATCTCAAAATTGTTAACTCTTGGACTGTGGGGTTCATAAAAACAAATAAATAAATAAATAAAACCCAAAAGAAAAGAAAGCAAAGCTCTTGGACTGTTATGGTCACCAATTCAACATTCATTTGACACATAACTATGCACACACCATCATTTGATGGTATAGGTCTCACAATTGTTTAATCCATTTAATTAAGCTCAATATTAATTTGATTAGTATTAGTTGCCTCCAAAGCTGTGCTTGTGAGTGAGATTTCCATTGCACTAGAGTCTCTAATGGCACCTTTACCTACTTCCATGTTTGTCTCCCCCTTTTTTGTTGAAAACACACCTCACTAGCCACTAAGTTACAGTGAACCCTTTTCACTTCTTGCTTTATGAAATAAAATTTCTTTTAGAATGTGATGTCGAGTACGGAAAAACTTAAAGATTAGGGGAACAAGTAAAAGGAAAGAACTTTACACTTTGTTTAAAGAAGGGACATTCTACTACTGATGGGTGGCTAGGCTTGTTTAAGGGTAATTTGGTTAATGTCATTCAAGGCCATAGAGGTACTGATCCTAATTGGGCACCTTTTAATTTTAGAGCTATGTTTTAGTGTTTTACAATGGTGTTTTTTTGTGGTGCTTAATTGATTCTTTGGTTTGCATTTTTCTGTGCTCATTTGTTGGTTTACTTTGTTTGATTTAGACATTGATTCTCACGTTGGTTGGTTGGTTAGGTTGCTTATACATTCTGCAACTATGTGTCCTTTTTGTTTATGCCTTGCAGCCATGAACATTAGGATCAAGTTAGGCATATATGCTCAGGCTAGCAGTTTTATATTTTAGTGTTTTACTTTAACTCTTCCTTGATATGATTAAATGGATTGAAAATCAATGTATATATAGATGCATGATGTATAATTCAGTTGAGCAATTATATGTTTTCAATTTTTTGTCAAATCTCTCTCTCACTCTGTTTCTCTTTCACTCACTCTCTTTCTCTCTCTATTTGTTTCTATGAGTTTGTTCTAGAACATTCAATTCCTTGCTTGTGTTTACTTGCAAAAGCCAAGCTTTTCTCTACTATTAAACATAGACCTACATGTCTAACATGATTACATGCATGTCAGATATGCAGCAACTGCAAAATGTGGATCCTGGACCCACGGTTGGTACAAAGTTGACGCAGCAGCCGGGTTATCGATCCACGGCACCGTGGGAGACGCTTGCCGTTCAGGTATGTAGTTGTACTGAACTTCGAACATGTCGAAATCGTTTCTTTTTATTTCTGTAGGGTTCTTTGATTATTTGTAAATAGATGTTGGACATGGTAGCATTTCTCTTTTGGTTTAGGCAGAATTTTATTTAATCCAAAGAGAAAATGGTATGAAGCAGAAATAATCGTGAATTTAAAAACACTCTTTCATTAATAGCATCAAGAAAATGGTATGGAGCAAAAATATTCAAAGTCAGTAGATCTCATTTAAAAGCTATAGTAATCACCAGCCCGATGAATTCGCTGCCATTATTTTTCCAAATGTGCACACACAATTAGGCATGGCTACACATAAGACAATTAACTTTGATTCCTAATTCCCTACTCCATTTGACATAGTGAGGCACTTTGTTCATTCATTTCAAAACATAATGCCCATTACCTTAGTGCTAATTTTAAACAATGTCATTGATCTTGAATTGATCCTATCTAAGTGAATAACCAGTTAACATCGTAACTAACATATTGCAAAATGTTCGTAATTAAGTAGTTAGCCTACTGTTTCTTGCATATTATTATTATGTAGCATTCTTATAATTATTTCATGTGCATTATCCTAAGACAATGCTCTTTCATGTGCAAATAGTGTCAGGCGTGCTAAAGTGCAGACGCCAATCTTGCAATTTACCCTGGCATGGGCTAGACCCACGAATTGCCCGCTACATAACTGAGGTGGGTTTTGAAGGGTTATTCAAGGTTCCAAACTTGGAAGTGGATCACGCGTTGATCACGGCACTAGTCGAGCGTTGGCGTCCGGAGACGCATACATTCCACCTACCGCATGAAGAGATGGACATCACCTTACAAGATATTGAGGTAATGCTAGGGGTTCCTGTTGATGGGTTGCCAGTGACTAGGAGTGTCAAGCTAGATTGGCCTAGGTTGTGTCTTGAGTTACTAGGTCATCGTCCTCTAGACCCGATACCGCATCCCCATGAAAACAAGTCTATCCTTGTTGGGGCGAGGATAAGAGTCAGTTGGCTGAAGGCACAATTTAGAGGTCCCCTAGTTGCGGATGCTACTGATGAGGTAGTGCAGCAACATGCTCACTATTACATACTCGTCCATTCTGTTTATGGACAAGTTGGCAAACCAGGTGTCGGTGATGCCTCTACAGTTCCTGAACCCAATCAGCAATGTGAAGAGGTACAGTTGGGGTAGTGGAGCATTAGCCTGGCTGTACAAGCACTTATGCAAGGCATCAGAGACGAAGGCACGCAGATTGGAGGAGCACTGATGTTGGTGCAGCTGTGGGCGTATTTGAGGTTCTCACTAATATGCCATGTTACGAGGTCGCCACAACCGCCAATGGAGGCAAGTCCCCATGCCAGTCGGTATGTTATTTGATCAGTTTGATACGATTGTCATGCCATTTTTCATTCACCGTGCATGTGTCTATAGTTGGTCATAATCCCTGCATGTATGCCACTTGTAACACATTCACTAAGGACACTGCTGTAGCATTGCAAAATCCTGTTTCAAACCAAAAGTCTAATTGACATTAATTTAATAGATTACTTAACAAGATAGTATGCTAATATACACTGTTATGAGTGCAGAAGAAAATTACAAATACAAAATACTTTTTTAGCATATATAATGCTAATACAGAACACTTAGATGCATCTATTAGTGCAATGCCAATCACAGTCACACATGTCATTCAGTACTTAATATGTACTCGGCCACAATTTATAAAAATAGGTTGTACAAAATATTTGTAAATAGTATATAAACTGATCATATTTAAGTTTAATATTGAAGATGTTTGTTTTTGAATTTTGGCGAACTCATGAAAAAGTCTCTGTAATAATTTCATTTGGTAGAGTATGTAAATTGGTCATTTTTGTTCAACAAGGAAAAAACGGGTTGTTTGTTAACCAATTTATATACTTTGTTCTGAATTTATATCTAAATGTTTATTATTATGAAACAATGAATTTGTTTGTGTTTATTATATTTTCCAAAGAGTTTACTAAAATCTAACCATAATAAAAATCTATTGAAATGCACAACTATATTTTGGGACATGATATTGTCAAAATTTCTTTTATTGATATTTGTTCTTAAGTTTCGGGATTCAAGGATTTTTTTTTTCTTGGTTCAGAGTAGCACGTCTCGTACTCCTTATTAATTCCATACACTTGTTCTATGGTTCTAACATGGTAATCTATCTTGAATACTTTACTCAAGGACCATGAAGACTTATAGATTTTGTGGGTGGGAACCTTAGGGATATTCCAATCTCCTAGCTTTAGATCTAGATCTGATAACTCAAAAGACTCTGAATTGAGAAGTCACAGGACCCATACGATGGTTACAATTTGGATGAAGATTAAGTGTTCCGGATAGCACCAGTCACTATTCAGAACAATCTTTAGAACTGGTTACTATTCATCTACAGTCCAGAACATTGTACATGCACAGTACTCGCACCCATCAGATTCCAGACAGCCTACTTTTCATCCACAGCGAAAGTCACTTTTTGATGAACAGTACACCAGAAAAGCATGGGACAGAACACTATTCATGAACAGTAACAGTTACTGTTCATAAACAGTGCCCGACACAATAATCTTGAAGTTACTATTGCTTTCGGTGGAAAAGAAATTCACCCTGAGTAAAAACAATTTATCTTCCGAAATTTCAACAATCTTCAGCAGCATCCAAGGCTCCCTTCAGTCTAAATAAGGCAGCTCAAGATCAATTCTGAAGCAAGTTTTAGTTTTAGTCAGTATTGCCTAAACTACTTCACAAGCCCTCTCTTGTAATCAGATGGCTTTCTTCTTCCCCCTCCCAGTTTACACTTGTAACAGCCTAGTGGTCTTCACAATTGTAACCTGTAATTTTCTATTTCCGCACTTAATGACCTCAATCGGCCTTGTCTGTAACTTACCCCCCTTAGGGCTTGCAATCCTTTAAAGAATGTTTAATAGCATTTGCATCAAATGGGTAATCATCTTGGGGGATTGCCAATACATTTATGCTCATGATAAATATCATACTGATTGCAGAGTCCACAATAGAGGAGTGGTTCAAAACCTAAAATTCTTTCTGGGGTAATAAACCTTCCTAGATCGTTGTGGTTAATCCTTTGTAGTTGAATCATGACATCTTCATATGGTCTGGGAACAAAGACCAAGATTCTGTCTGTGTTACCAAAGAGATGGTAACATCGCCATAGATCTTGGAAGACATTAAGGATTTGTTTGTTGAAGTATCTCCTCCAACATTCTGCAAGTGCATAGGGATGTTGGTAAGAAAGGCGTGTATTGCCTTCAAACCATGGTCCTTGATAGGTGTACCCACTGATGAGTACAAGATGATTTGCTGGTTGGACCTTCATCCAATTATCTTTCTCCCATTTTGGTAGAGTACTCCAGCATCTGATTGTAACAGAAGGGCTATTGATTTTTGCAACAGCTCTCTGTATGACCTGTGGTAATTGGCTAACATGGGCATGATCAGTCAGCTTGATAAGTCTGATAAAACCATACTCAAACATTTGGGATAGCCAATTGGGATCTCTGTCCTCATTATCTGAACCATCTTTTATTTCCGCACTTAATGGCCTCAGTCGGCCTTTGTCTGTAACGTACCCCCCTTTTGGTATCAAAACCAAGTTTGGCCGATAGTAGGTTTGTAAGTTACTTTCATTTTTGAAATCAAGTTGGTCAGCACTGCCGCCATAGTTATCAAAATACTTTTGCATTAAGATTATTTGGATTATTTTCAGTATTTTATCTCCTAAACATTTCATTATGTTTTACATCTATTTTTTGATAACTCTTCCATTACCATATATCACATTCTACATTTATTACATCTTCACCATTTGTTGCTACTGGTATCCTGATTTTTTCTGGTATAATTGGTAGGCTGAGCCTCCTTCTGAATCTATTTGTTTATTGTTCTGTGATTATCTGTTTGTGTTAACCAGTTATATCCCAGTTACTTGCTTCTTCTTGTTTTTGTTTTTATCCCCACAATTTGTTGCAGATGTGTACTGTTGAGACACGTAAGTCCAGACTTATGCTATTCCGGCAACCCAGTAAGTCCTATAGGTCCCAAGTTGTGTGTGGATCCATACCAAACAATAAGTCCCGACGGTAGGGCGTGAGCGAAAGGATTGTTATTAGTATAGGATTGAGGCAGCAAGAGGTTGTAGTTGGCACAAGTAAAGGCAATAGTCTTGTTGAACACCCTGTTTCAGATCTAAGGGTAAATCCAGAAGTTTGAAGTTAAAAGTAATTAGGTTCTGATTGTTAACCCAGATTTTAGTTAGAATGATGAATAGGTTGTTCAGAAGTAACTCTACCACCAGTCAGAGATCATCTCTTCTAGGAATTCCTCAAGAATGTGGAGTTCTCAATTCAGAGTCTTTTGAGTTATCAGATCTAGATCTAAAGCTAGGAGATTGGAATATCCCTAAGGTTCCCACCCACAAAATCTATAAGTCTTCATGGTCCTTGAGTAAAGTATTTAAGACAGATTACCATGTTAGAACCATAGAACAAGTGTATGGAATTAACAAGGAGTACGAGACGTGCTACTTGTTCTCACTTTCAACCTTGAAAGCACACATAAAGGAAGGACACAATTACCTACACATAGGTTTAGTCCAAGTTAGAGTAGATAAAGTCAGTAGAAAAGATTTCTCCTGCCTCTTCTGAAGCTTTTGTCAACTGTTGTACCTTTGATCCCTTCCAAGACTCATAGGACCCATACGATGGTTACAATTTGGATGAAGATTAAGTGTTCCGGATAGCACCAGTCACTATTCAGAACAATCTTTAGAACTGGTTACTATTCATCTATAGTCCAAAACACTGTACATGCACAGTACCCGCACCCAGCAAATTCCAGACAGCCTACTTTTCATCCACAGCGAAAGTCAAGCCTAGACTCCGTCCAGATCGCCGAGAAACCTAGCAA
Source organism: Quercus glauca (assembly GCA_023736055.1). Classification (NCBI taxonomy): domain Eukaryota; kingdom Viridiplantae; phylum Streptophyta; class Magnoliopsida; order Fagales; family Fagaceae; genus Quercus; species Quercus glauca. Next base: position 19,993,467 of record CM043321.1, on the reverse strand, counting down.
AGAACTAAAAGATCTTGCCAAGCAATTGCAGATCCAAGTAGAAAAGATAGAGTCAGTAGAAAAGATTTCTCCTGCCTTTTCAAAAGCTTCTGTCAACCGTTGTACCTTTGATCCCTTTCAAGACTCACACGACCCATACAATGGTTACAACAAATTATTTTTCTTGGTACACCAGACTAGATAGCTCCAATATCAGTATCGTGTTTATGACATCATCCTAATTCACTTTTTCCCCCTATCATATGGAAATTAATCTCTTTTCAGTTCTAAAGGCATAAAATTAGGAGAGAATTGACAAGAATGAACTAGAAATTATTTGTTTGCAACACCTCATCAATATCCTCTACAGATCCATCCAAATTTTAAGCCTTGCAAAGGTTTTAGGTATTTCCTTACTTATTTCTAATAAGTATTTTCCACCGAAAATACAAAAGCTAATTAATCGCTTCATTTTTGCTACACATTTATTTTCATGGCAGCATAGTTGTTTGATATTAACTAATGAGCATTGTCTAAAATTGTATGTTTACTAGATGGAAGGGGCTGAAGAGCAAGACAGAGCATGCCACACATGTGTTAGTTGCGTATCGTGCGTCACTGTCGAGAATACAGGCACAACAGGTATTCTATTGCTCCATGTCACGAGGATATAATTCTCCATATTTTTGTTTTTCACTTGGTAGGGTTGTCAACTACTGCATGTGTATAGTTAATAATGTAACTTTGGTCGATTAGGCCATAGATATACAAGGAATTAGTTACGAACATTTCAAAAAGGTTGGCAGTCAATATAAAGTACCTTCATTAGTAATTTTACATTGATGTTTTTCGTTTTGATTCCACACATATTTAGCTGTGTACCCTTAAAATTTCTCCCTCGGTTTTAGTTAGTGCAACCAGTAGTATCCGGGTGCATATTACCATGTCAAATCCAATAAGAGGGGGAAATAGGTCAAGAATGTCTTAGGATTTTTTGTGAGGTGGTTCTCAATGGTCTTCTACATACTTGCTCACATTGAGGATTGACACAAATAAGTGCGTATTTGATTTGTTTTTTTGTTAACCATTTATCCAGGTTGTCTGGGAGCCGTCTAGGGATGTCCTAGACTTGCTGCCGCCATATTGCACTGCCGGCCAACATATATGGAGGGCCATGGTGCCATTGATCTATTTTTGGATAGTAGAGGATCATCATCCCGAACATGTCTTTTCTCAGTTCAGGATGAAGCAAGTGCCACCGGATCTTGTGGATACGTTGGTTGATCTCCACAGAATCTCCCTCCAAGGTAAACTAGAGAGGGATTAGGTGCGAGAACATGCTGTCTACATTGACCGATGGGCCCACGGAGGGGAACTTATTGCCGACGCACCAACATTGGATGGGGACACGACATACCTTGCTGCTTACATGGAGTTGTGTCGAAGGACGAATAGCTGGTACATTACGCGCGAGTCGGCGTATTGGGAAATCCTGGTAAGGCAACAATTCGATGCTTCTTTTATGGATTGACAATATATGTGTGTTGCTGCATGCATTCTAAAAATTAAGTTTTATGGAGCCATTGAATCAACATTTTGACATTCAGTCTAGAGAACATTTCATTTCTTGCCACTAGATATGCATTTGTCACAACCAATATGTACTAGTGTGCCATTTCAATGTTCATATGTATATGAATAAGCTCATCATGCATAATCTATTTCCAAATCGGTCATGAATTACCTGCCAAGAGATATAGTAAAAAATCATATGATTTGCCCTTAAAGGCATAGCGTTGCACAACACAAAAGTAACCAGAAAACATACAACACGTGACTCCTTTATTTCACAGGTTGAGTCCAGTGTGGAATTACTAAAGCAATGCGAACCAAACTCCCAAGTGTACAACCACCTAAAGAGTACACTGGATCTTGTCGGAGAGTTGAGCCGAGTAGAATTGGAGAACGCACGTGCCATGGCGACTGAGGCGAGCACACAGGCCACAGGCCATGGTGAGCAAGGTTGTGGGTCTGCAGGGCGTGGATGCGATGGGTCTGCAGGGCATGGACGCAGTGGAGGTCATGGAGGTGGTAATGAGGATGAGGATGACTCAGGTAACTTCCAACTCTAACACCTCCAATTCTTACTGACTTCCACTTCTAGTACTTTCAATTGTAATTATTATCACGTATTATAGTAGCGAAGTATATATTGTTTGGTAAGTAGTTTTTAGGGTTAATTTGCCTTCTCTTAATTATGGTCTAATTAGTTACAATGTTCTCCCAAACTTTAAATATTATAACTAAGCACTTTAAATATTAACTAGTGGGAATAAGCACTTTGTCCCAAACTATTAAATATATTTTTTTGTCAAATTTAAGAGAAATCTTAACTCAGAAGAGACAAAGTACTTGATTAAGGATGGACATCCTAAAGGGTATACTCTATACTCTTTCTTAGCATATGGTATCTATTTTTTCTTTTCACAAAGTAAAGGGGAACAAATCTTTCAAATAATACTGTCACATTGTATGCAGTAGAGATGAGAGGAAGCTGTGTCCAAGAAGAGAGAATGAGAGCTGTTTGTTGTTTTACCCTATACAGGATGTGTATTCTGGAATCGCACTTCATATCTAAAAGTTTTGTGTATTGTATTAGTTGTAGTACTTTCAATTTTAAATTTACATAATTTCTAAAAGATATTTATAAGGTAAAAAAAAAAAAACAAAAAAACTTCAAAGTTGTTTATGAGATAATGTTTTTCTTTTTGTGTTGAAAATCAATATGTGTGTACTGTCACTTTATGTTTTAAGGTAACAACTAATGACATCTTAGTGTTCTTTAAAATATAGAGAATCTTAATCCCTAAGGGCTTATTTGTATTCACTCTCTTTTTATAAATCTTATTGACTCTTCTTCTTCTTTATTTTTTTTTTCTTCCAAGCAAAATATATATGTATTGAAATGTAAGACATGCAAACCTGTTTCATTCATTCGTTATAAACTACAATCACAACACTATTATTAAATTTAAAACCAATGAGACATTAACTGATACTGCAAGTAATCTTTCTCCACTCTCGGTCAGAAAATTTTCTCCATCCTAAAGTCTAAAATTTTATCACTCACCTTCAAGACTTTTCTTACATTTTTTTGTTAAAGTTGAAATAATTATTCAATAAAAAAAAAAAAGACAGCAAATAGTAGACGACTTTTTTGGGGGCAAAATATGATACTTTCATTGCAAATGGAAAAATATTTAATCATAATAAAAAGTAAGAACACCAGAAGAGAAAGTAACCATGAGGCTACAATTGGGACGACATTTTGTGCGTGTGAGTGTGTAAATGAGAGGTTTCATTCCCCAAATTAAAGGGTCAAATGCCATTGAATCATATCTAGGCTGCAAATAGTAAGACATTTTCTAACTCAATCCCTTGTTGTCATCTTAATAAATAAAACTGTTTTGGTATAGATGAAGAGGCGTTCGACGGTGATTAGGACATGTACATGGATGGCGCCGGGTCATCGCGATGCACGTCTAACGTTGCTGCCCAGCCATCCCACCCCACTGGCCATGACAATAGTGCAGAACACACATCCCATGCTCAAGTCGGCCCTCGATCCCCACTACCCACTTGGTTGTCTCCCTCATTGGTCAACGGCTCTGCCCACGAGGGTGCCTATATATTTATACCCACACCTGGCCGACCGACCCCACCTGTAGTTCAGCCTGAGCCCACCCAGGAACCTTTACTTCCTAACCCCGACGAACCGGCTGCACAGATTGAACAGATAGGGAGTGAAAATATTGAGCAGGTACGTGGGTTGTGAAGATCACTCCGCACTGACATACATCCCCCTGGTTGCGGGACTGGTGACGGTAAATACCATGCATTCCCTGCGAACTTCTTCCAAAATTATTTAATTAAACAATAAGCTGAGAACCATGCATGCGTGGATTTATGTGATCACAAAAACAACCTAATGTACATGTATATATAGTGCAATTGTTGAGATTCTCTTCATTTAGGCTTCCATCCAGTTAAATGTTGCATTAATGTCAACCTAATAGTTCATTTAGATATGCCAATGGACTAAATGCATCTAATATTATCAATAACTGCGAATTAATTGTGAATGACTACGGTTGTGTATATGGTAATTTTTTCAAAAACACATGGTGTACAAACACTACTTTTATTCCGAATAATAATAACAGCAAATGATATTAATAGTAATAATAATACACATACACGTACACGTACACGTACACAGTACAAACCATGGGCTGTCCCTCTCTTTAAACTCTACTTTGGCTATTAGGGAATGTGCGCATTCAAATAATGTGCTCTGCTTTCAATTTCAGGTAAGACAAGACCGGCCAAGGCAGCTGTGAGGAAACGAAAAGATCGTTGAGATGTTGATGATGTGGAGCATGTGGGGGTAAAACCTTACCCAATATCTGGATTTATTATTTTCTTTTAGTTGTTGAGGTTCATTTTTTGATAATTAACATTCACAAAGAGAGAGAGAGAGAGAGAGAGAGAGAGAGAGAGAGAGAGAGAGAGAGAGAGAGAGAAGTTGAAAACAATATTAGAAAGTTGGGATTTTTCTTGGCTACAAAAGGAAGTTGTCACTTTTAAGAAACCGAATTCAAACCATTTTCAAAGTGTTTTTGGTTTAGGCTTCTGGGGTTTTGGGTTTGCTTTGGCCGTGTTGGTATGCTTGTGGGCTCTATAGGGTAGCCACGTGTCTTGCATTCACGTTTTCTCCCCTATTTGAGTTTTACCTCCCCTGTTTTCTTGGTCATTAGCTGAAAAGGAACAAACTTTTGGAACATCTATTTCTATCTTTTATCTCAAAAAAAAAAAAAAAAAAAAAAGGGTCATCCAGATGAGTCTGCAATAGGCCACCTGATAGATGGGTTGAAATTGATGTTTTAGAGGTTTAGAAGAATGAAGAAATGGCATGTGGTCCGGGGAGGGAACAGTATCAGACTTGTTAGATATTGAACCTTAAGAATTGTCAATTATCTACCATTTCCCCACCCTACTCCCTACAATTGTTATTTTGAATGATAGAATGTGTTTTGCTGAGATACAGAATCCTTAGGAAAATGCTACTACTAATTGTACTTCAAAATTGTAGAAACTGATATGATAATGAATGTGATTAAAGTTACATCAACTAGATAAATTCTTTTAAAAAATTGATTTAAAAAACTGATATGAAAATTGATTTAACTTTCTAATGTCTCTGTACAAGTGATACAGTAAGAAGAATTGATTGCTAATGCTAACTGGGTTATAGTTTTAGAATTTAAGACCTACAACTACAAGTGATACTGCCAAAGACGCAAAAATCACTTTTTTATTTTTGTTTAGTACTTAAGAAACAAAATATCATCAACCAAAAGTAATTGTTGGAAGAAGAACATTCTCATTCTCACTATTTTCCATTCTAGAGTGGCATATTTATTCCCTCTTCACGGAGTGAAGAATCCAAATAAAAAACAGTGTATATGCCTGCTCACTATTGGATTTAGACACTTAATTTTTATCTCACACCTTTAAATTATGCTTTTGTTTTTACTCATAAAAAAAAAAAGCTTTTGTTTTACTTTATAATCATATGAGCTGGAGAACTGATGCATTGCTTGGGTTCAGTGCAATGCTCTGCCTTTTACAAATGGAATCCACTTCAAAAAGAAAAAAAAATATATGCTACAGGAAATTGCAACCCCCATACATGTCTATTTTAGATTTCTATCTGGTTCAATGGACTACATAGGAGACCTTGGTCATTTAATATTGGAGATTTTCCCAGGATAGGTGTCCAGGTGAAGTTAATGGAATCCATTGTGGTTGGGGGAAAATGGACACTGAATGAAAGAAAAGTTAATTACAGATTTTTCTCAAGGGGGTTAGATTTGGCCAGGTGAAATAATATAGGTATTTCAGTTGAAGGCAACTTAGAACTATTAGTTGAGGTATAGGAAAGCTGAGAGTTCGACATGTAGTGAAAACTACTAGCTCAAGGTCAAGCAGCATTCTCCATTTTGTCATGTATCACTTCTATGTGGACAATTGGTTACAAATTCAAACAATTTTCCTAGTAAGGAGACAACTGGCAGGTTCTTGATGTTTGGCTTAGACACGTATTTGCAATCTTAGACTTTAGAATGGTTTTGTTTTTCATGCACCTGTAGGAGCCACCTCCTCCTGGTCTTTTATTGCCTGCTTGTAAACGGGGTCTGTGAACAAAAGCAAGCAGATTAAATCGCAAATGGTCTTTTCTTTCTCATGTTCTGGGAGGTTAGTCACCTCTAATCTGACTAACTTAATTCAATAAACACCCTGCATAACTAACAAAGAAATTAGAAATCCTTTATCCTTTACATATCGTCAACTTCTGCGAAACCATGTTTTTGTTTTCTTCTTTGCCTAATTCTGTATTATTAACGTTTTGAGACATCAAAAAATGGACTTAAAAGTAGTGATTATTCCATTAACGAAAAAGAATAATGAAACTGAACATTTAGAGCAAGCCAAGTCAGTGTTTGATACAATACTGGAAGAAACTAGACAAATCAGTGTTTGATCACTTTGGTTGCTGGTGGCTGATGTGCACTCGGGGTTGAGATTGAAAGGATCTAAACCTGAGGACAGGGACGGACCCAGGATTTCAAGCCAGGGGGGGCCGAAGATAAGCGAAACTTTTTTTTTCAAATATGCATTCATATAAGATTAATAAACTATTAACCAAGACAAATACTCAAAAATCATTGTTTCTTAATATATTAAAATACAATCATCTACCAACAAAAACAAAAGACACGAAATACTATTGTTTCTTAATAACTCGACGCTCTTTCAAATCTTTAAAATCATCTATAATTAAATCTAAACTAAATGTTGAAGCTATATCATTTTCAATGTGGGCTGGCCTTTTTCTATGATTACATTTTTTAACTTACCATATTTCCTTTTTTTTTTTTTTTAACATGTGGGCTGACCTGTGAGTTTTGGACTATTAAGTTTTACATGTGGCCAGCGGGCTGGCCAACTGAGTTTTACAAATTTGAAGGGGGCCAAGTCTTTTTATTTTTATTTTTTTGAGATAGAAATGGTTGAGGGGGGGCTGGGCTAAAAATCAAGGGGGGCCGGGCTAAAAATCAAGGGGGGCCAAGCCCCTTACTTTCTTGTTTTTTAAAAAATTTAACATTCTAAAAGAAAAAAAATTTGGGCCCAGGGGGGGCCCGGGCCCCCTTGGCCCCCCCTCTGGGTCCGTCCCTGCCTGAGGATATGGTTGCTGCCTTGCTGGGAACCTGGGGTGGCTTTTTTGGGTTTTGGACAAGAGTTAACTCTGGTTACAAATGAGCTGGAATGTTATAGGCCTTTGATTGTTTTTAGGCAGATCCTAACCCTTAACTGGACACTCTCCATTTCAAATAGAAATGGACAGGGTCTGGATCCCTTAAAAACATTAATCTTGTTCTCTACTTCTCTAAAGATGTACATTTCCCAGGAATTCTACCAAAATTTTTTGTCAGTTTTATTATTATTTTGGCAAACCCATTGAAACAGAAGGTATGGCTACTGGTTAGATGACCAATATCTTTGAATGTCTGATGCTCGAGTACAGTATCAAGTTAGCCTAAAACAAGATTTTTTAACTCGCCTGTTTGTGGTCTCTTTAACGAAATTGCAACTTTGAAAAAATGGCTTTATGATATTACAGTGCATCTAATTGGGACTGATAGCCACCTTAGATATCCCCTAGATTGGAAACAAATTCAATTGGTAGATCATCATGCAAAATACCCAATTCATTAGAAGCAGCCGAAGAAGAATAATTTCAAGCAACAATCATCTAGTTGTAATCATATCTATCCAATCCATTCTCTTCTCAGTGTGTTCATTTATATGATTATAGCTTATCATTTGCAACTGAAAAACATGAAACATATGTTCTTATGAATCACTATATCATACACCCAAATAAATAAAGATACATGATATAGTAGAGGGTGTTTGTCATGTAGGGCCACATTTGCAAATAAACATTGTAGGTCTATATCTTACCTGAATCTTAGGACAGTTGTAACCTGTGCCTCTGCTTGAGCAGTAGTCATTTGGAAGTTTGAGCTTTAATGGGTTGATTTTTTTATGCAAGTTCTTGTTTTTGTTAATGTTTTTTTTTTTTTTTTTTTTCTTTATGAGGTAACTAAGATGCAAGTAATTGTTAACCTTAATTTTTAATCATGTTCTGAAGGTTTGAAGCAGGAATTAAAAGACAGGGACAAAGCTCATGATTTATATTTACAAGTCAAGTCTGAGGTTGGTAGGTGCCTTGCTTATTTGAAGGAAAAAAAGAGAAAACGATCCTTACCGAAATTTATTGTCTTGGTTAATTTACCAGGCCACGCAAGGCTTTACATCTGAAATTCCTACCTTTAAACTTTGGATTTTTTGCTCATTGGAGATGTATACACCATTTTCTTTTTCCAAAGATGCCCGTGAGCTTTACTCTACTTAGGGAAGAGCTTAGGATTTTTGGTTTTTGATTATATATTGTAGGGGGCTTACAGACACGTTGTAGCAAAGTAGCGGTATATTAAACTATCTATAAAAGAAACTAGAAACTGGAAAGAGAGAAAAGAACTGAAACCTTTTGATTAATTGAAAAAAATGAAATTGGGAATAAAGATTGCAATGGTGCTCTGTTTATATACACGCACTAACAGAGCAAGAGAGGGAAAACCAATCTAACTAACTTCTAACTGATTTATAACAAACTAACCAATGCTGATTTAACAGCTGTACAGCACTATTCACTCTCACGTGTCTACTTCCTCACGTGCCAGTAACTTATGTGAAACTCAGTCGTTTTTCTTCAATTTCCCTTTCTTCTTTTGTTTATACGTTCTGTCGTTTTTATCACTATTACATCTGAGTTGTTCTTCTTTCTTTGCTTCAGTATTTCTTTGCTTCATTTCCTCTGTCTCAGTCATATCTTCAACACTCCCCCTCAAGTCTTGATTCACAAAATCATTGACTTGGTTTGAAGTTTTCAAATTTGGGGAGAAAATATCAATCAGTCCCAAACAATTTACCAATTTGCTAAAGGCTGGAAGTCCTAAAGCTTTGGTAAAAATGTCTGCTGTTTGAAACTGACTTGAAACATGAAAAGTTCTAATTACACCTTCTTTTATCTTGTCCCTGACCAAATGGCAATCAACTTCTATGTGTTTCATCCGCTCGTGGAAGACAGGATTGGCTGCTATGTGTAAAGCAGCTTGATTATCACAAAAAAGCTGAGCACTACATGGATGATCAACCCTTAAATCTTTTAGAAATTGAAGAACCCATACAATTTCACAAGTTGTTGTAGCCATTGATCTATACTCTGCCTCTGCTGATGATCTAGACACTGTGCTTTGCTTTTTAGACCTCCATGAGATTAATGAATCTCCTAAGAACACACTGTAACCTGTGATTGATCTTCTGGTATCAGGGCAACCTGCCCAATCAGCATCACAGAAAGCTTTTACTTGCATTGTGGAGTTGCTGGAAAAAAATAATCCCCTTCCTGGAGTTCCCTTCAGATATTGTAGCACTCTATTCACTGCTAGCATGTGAGGTTCTCTTGGTTCAGCTAGAAACTGACTCAGCCTATGCACTGCATAAGTGATGTCAGGTCTAGTTAAAGTGAGATAAAGTAATCTTCCTATTAACTTTCTGTATTGACTTGCATCCGGAAGCAGCTTTCCCACATCCTTTGAAAGGTGCAAGTTTTGTTCCATTGGAGTTCTAAGTGGTTTAGAACCCAAGAAGCCTGTGTCTTGCAAAATTTCCAAGCAATACTTCCTTTGATTCAAACTTATTCCTCTATCACTTCTAGCAACTTCCAATCCCAGAAAATACTTCAATAAACCTAAGTCTTTTAGGCCAAATTTAGTATCAAGCAATTGCTTTAAGGCAGCAATGCAGCTGGGATCATTGCCAGTTAACAGAATATCATCTACATACACTAGCAAGGCAGTGAAAGAATTACCTTTAGTGTATGTGAAGAGAGAGTAATCTGCCTTGGATTGGACAAAACCAAAGTTCAATAAGGTGGAAGAGAATTTTGCAAACCACTGCCTTGAGGCTTGTTTCAAGCCATAGAGGCTCTTGTTGAGTTTGCAAACCAAAGGACCATAATGTGAAGAATTTGAAGTAGGAATACTCTCCCCCTTGCTGTGAAAACCAGGTGGAAGGCTCATGTAGACCTCTTCATCCAAATCACCATGGAGGAAGGCATTGTTCACATCCATTTGGTGAAGAGCCCAACCTTTCACAGCAGCTAAGGACATAACCATTCTGACTGAGACAGATTTAGCCACAGGTGAGAAAGTGTCAGTGTAATCAAGTCCTTCCCTTTGGGTATACCCCTTTGCAACCAAGCGAGCCTTATGCCTTTCAATGGAGCCATCAGACTTGTACTTTGTTCTAAAAACCCATTTGCAGCCAATGGGAATCTTACCAGGAGGAAGAAGGGTTAAAGACCAGGTATTAGTAAGTTCAAGGGCTGCAATTTCTTTATCCATAGCAGCTCTCCAATCAGGGGATTGAACAGCTTCATGATAAGAAGTAGGTTCAGGACAGGTGGAATCAACAGCATTGACAAACTGTTTGTAGTGTTTAGTAAGGTTTGAATAAGTGAGATAAGCAAATATGTCATAAGGGAGGCCATTTGAAGGTGTTGAAGGGTTGGAGCTGACAGATTTGCATGAGTAGTCTTTCAGGTATGTTGGAGGATTATGTGATCTGGTAGATTTACGAAGGGGTAAGGGAGAATGAGGTCTAGGAACAAACATAGGAACAAGAGCATTTTCAGAATCAACAATAGTAGGAGTAGGATTTGGAAAAGATGAAGGTGATTGAGGAATAGGAAGAAGGTTAGGAGCCTGTTCTGCAGAAATGGTGTTTGCAGAATCAGGGAGTACAAGTCCATCCTTAGAGAGAAAATCAGAAGCTGAAATGGGAGAATCAGGAACAGAAAGAGGCAAAACAAAAAAGTTGGAATCAAAATTGGAAGAATCATTGTGGTGATCAGATGAAGAAGAAAAACCAGAAGCAAAAGGGAACAAATTTTCATAGAAAACCACATCTCTAGAGATAAAAGTGGAGTTTGTTGCCAAATCCATGACTTTGTATCCTTTAACACCACTGGGATATCCTAAAAAAACACATTTCTTAGCTCTTGGATCAAATTTGTGCCTGTTTTGACAAATAGTAGATGTAAAACATAGGCAGCCAAATGTTCTAATGTGATCATATGAAGGAGATTTTTGAAAAAGCATTTCAAAAGGAGTTTTGTTTTGTAAATGTTTTGAAGGTAATCTATTTATGAGATATACAGCAGTAAGAATGCAATCCCCCCACATTTTCAAAGGTAAGGAAGAATGAAATCTCAAAGCTCTTGCAACATTCAAAATATGTTGATGTTTTCTCTCAACAATTGCATTTTGTTGAGGGGTTTCAACACAAGTTAATTGATGTAAAATACCTTTTGACTTAAAAAAATCCTTCATGAAAAACTCTGTGCCATTATCACTTCTAATGCATTTGATTTTTGTATCAAATTGAGTTTCAACCATGTTAGAAAATTGTTCAACAAGAGCATGTGTTTCTGACTTAGATTTAAGTAAATAAACCCAAGTGCATCTAGAATAATCATCCACAATGGTGAGAAAAAATTTGTAACCTTCAATAGTTGGAATAGAAAAGGGCCCCCAAAGATCACAGTGTATAAGATCAAAAATACAATGGGAAACATGAGTGCTAGTAGGAAAAGGTAACCTCTTTTGTTTAGCAAGATGACAAATGTCACAACAAGCCATTTTATTTGATTTCAAACTAGATACAGATTTATTAAGTAAAGACAACTTTGCATATGAAGGATGCCCTAAACGGAAATGCCACAAATCAGCATTATTGACAGAATTGATAACAGAAGGAATTGAAACAGATTTCTGTGAAGAAGCAGCAACACTAGATGATGAAGGAATTGAAACAGGTTCTTTAGGACTTTCTTGCAGAAGATAAAGGCCTCTTGATGCTTTACCCAGCCCAATCATGTTCCAATTGGCCAGGTCCTGGATAAAGCACAAAGAACCAAAGAATATAAGGCAGCAGAAACAAGTTTTAGTGAGTTGAGTGACAGATATGAGATTAAAAGTGAAAGAGGGAACACAAAGAACTCCATAGAGAGTGAGTTGATCTGAGATATGGACAGTCCCTATGTGAGTAACTAAAGCCTTTTCTCCATTTGGTAAGTAAACAAAAGTGTTAATGGTGGAAGTGATAGATGACAAACATGACACTGAATGGACCATGTGATCCGAAGCACCAGTGTCAATGATCCATTCATTTGTTTTATGAGCATGCCTATCAACTATATGGGCAGAAAAAATTGAATGAGTAAAATTTGGAGGCAACCAGAATGGATTACCTGAAAAGTTTGCAAGGTAAGGTGTAGAAGAACTAGTCTCTGCAGTAGCATTAGCACCATTTAATGGAGACAGAACTGAAGCAGCTTGGTGAGGGTTTTGAGGGTAAGTATTTGACTTGGAGGCAAGAAAAGAAAGCAGCTGTTCACATTGACTCTGAGTGATGGGACACTGAGGTACATTGAATTGAGGCTGTGACATGGTAGGCTGTGACATGGTCAATTGAGGAGCATGATGCATCTGATCATGTTGGTTAGCAAAGCTTTGCATAGGTTGAGAACCAACATTCCCAAAACCATTATTGTTGAAAAAAAAACTTCCATATGAGCCATTTGCATTGCTAGAAACTTGATTAGCAGATGCCTTTCCTTTGTGTTTGTATCCTGGGGGGTACCCATGCAATTTGTAACACTTGTCTGCTATATGACCAACAATTCCACAGTAAATGCATACAGGCCTCTCCTTCCTTGAATTGCCATTCTTTCCAGTTTGATTACCATGAGTTACACCTTGATTCCAGCCATGATTAACCTGATTCCATCCTTGATGACCTTGAAATCCCTTTGAATTGGAATTGTTAACATATAAGGCTGTTGGTTCGATGACCAAATCAGCTTGACCAACTTGTCTGCGTTTTTCTTCTTGCAATATTAAAGAATATGCCTTGTTCAAAGCAGGTAAAGGCTCAGTGATCAAAATCTGACTAGTAACAGTGGAATAACTGTCATTGAGTCCCATCAAGAAACGAAAAACTTGATCCTTTTGCTGAGCACATAGTTGATTTCTTTGAGAACCACAATTGCACACACAAGTACAAGTAGAAAAAGATTGATAATGCACAAGTTCATCCCATAAAATCTTAAATTTTGTGAAATACGAACTTACTGAAAGAGATCCTTGTGAAAGCTTCGAAATTTCTTTCTGAATTTCAAAGAATCTAGGAATGTTTGGTTGAGAGAACCTATCACGCATGTCAATCCACAATTCCTTTGCAGTATGAATGTACATAACACTTGTAGCTAGATCCTTGCTCAAGGAATTCACCATCCATGAGAGAATGGTGGTGTTTGCCCTGTGCCATGCATTATACAGAGGATGAGAAAGATCAGGTGTGGAGATTGAACCATTAAGAAAACCAAACTTATTTCTACCACTGAGAGATAGAAATACAGCCCTTGACCAACTGAGATAATTCTCTGGACCAATCAACGGTTGAGAAACCAGAACAACATCAGATGGTGGAATATAAAAAGGGCTTGAAGGATTGGTATTAGCATCCTCCATTGAAGGAGCTTGATTAGATGATCTGCGATTCACATTATCAGAAGTGTTTGGGAGATTTTCAGAATCGGAAGCATTGTTAGAGACGGAAGCCATTGATGAGCTATTGAAGCTCTGATACCATATAAAAGAAACTAGAAACTGGAAAGAGAGAAAAGAACTGAAACCTTTTGATTAATTGAAAAAAATGAAATTGGGAATAAAGATTACAATGGTGCTCTGTTTATATACACGCACTAACAGAGCAAGAGAGGGAAAACCAATCTAACTAACTTCTAACTGATTTATAACAAACTAACCAATGCTGATTTAACAGCTGTACAGCACTATTCACTCTCACGTGTCTACTTCCTCACGTGCCAGTAACTTATGTGAAACTCAGTCGTTTTTCTTCAATTTCCCTTTCTTCTTTTGTTTATACGTTCTGTCGTTTTTATCACTATTACATCTGAGTTGTTCTTCTTTCTTTGCTTCAGTATTTCTTTGCTTCATTTCCTCTGTCTCAGTCATATCTTCAACACTATCACATGGTCACTGGGCTGGGCTTTGTTACAGGGTTATTTCACAGTTTTGGATTTTCACTTAGTGAACAAATCTCTCATCTATCTTTGTGTACTAGTATATTTGTTCTTCACTGCATTATATATATATATGGGTCTATTATAGTGTTTTTTCATTACCAACATTTATTATATTTAACTATGTATTTAGGATTTTAGTTTGGTTTGGCTGAATTTTATAAATTCATTGTTGCATATAATCTTTTTAAGTATTGACAAAATAAGATTGTTGTCATACTGTGAAAGTTTTTTCTTTTCATTTGTTCTATCAACACTTAATTTGGTACGCAAAATTGGTGTGAATAAATTATTAGAAATTACTTCATTTGCCTATTTAAATTTTTATTTTTGAACCTTGATACTTATGTTGGTTGAATTCCGAATTATAAAATTTCCGTTTTCATCAATTTTGATGAACAAATATTATCATTCTTTTTTATATACATTAAAGTGCAGCGGGTTTGTATAGTGTTTTTCGAGTAAAAGCAAGAATTTTTTTTTGGGGTTTGTGTCTTTGTTTTCAGGGTAGACTATTTCCAAGGGATAAATTTGAAACAAACGAGGATGATTGGGGAGTAAATTGAAACTGGAACTAGGCAGGTAATATGCTATTTACGTCTTTATCTTGTTGAGTGAAAAAGGATGAGAGGGATGATTGCATTTGTGTGTGGCAGAGATTTTTTACTGTATTCATTTTAAAAAAAAATAGTGTTATAACATTTTGATGATGTTGTAAAATGTAACCTCCAAAAACGTCCATATGGTTCATCTTTAACTTAAAGAAAAGAAAGAGAATGGAGGAAAGACTCAAGAGAATCCGTCCGTCCCCATCGAGCCTCGTCCGTCCTTAAATTAAGGACGGATGAGGTCTCGTCCGTCCTTAAATTAAGGACGGACGAGGTAAACGTTCTAAACTCACCAAGGCTCGTCCGTCCTCAATTAAGGACGGACGAGGCAAATACTTGGCAATATCTATGAACCCAGGCCTCCATTAATTGTGACGAAGCACTGGTTCAGATAAAGTAACTTCCATGGAAGTTATGGAAGTTACCTCTGACTTCGATGAATTCCTCGACAATAGGAACGGTTATCAGAGCAAGTAACCGTTCTACGCACACTATGTAAACTTTTCTCTATGAAGAGGTAAGATATTCAGACATTTTTTCTTAAAAATAAAGAAAGTCTTAAGAGTATCTTTCTCCATTCCAAGTCACTAACTTTATCATCGGAGGATCATAGGCCGGCCTCCACTGGTCTTTTCTTTGATTAAGTTTGGTTTTTCAGGATTTAGCCTTCAAGACCGCCGAAGTCCGGAGATTTTCAATCCACTGATTTTCAAGGAATATCAGTTGGCGTCGTCTGTGGGAAAAAAATATTTGTCGCTCTTGAACTAGTTGAATTCTGCATTTTCTTTCTCTCATAAAGGGTTGAAATGGTTCGGACAAGGTCGAGGGCAACTAGCCCAAGCCCCCAACAGAGTAGAGACGCATCAAGTAACCCTCATCGCGATCGTCAATCTGCACCGGTTATGCAGGCATCTTCCGTCCAACATATGCACTCTATGGCGGCTGCGATGGCGGAGTTAACTCGCCAAAATCAAGAACTACGGAGAGAGATCAATCTAAGGCAGACACGTGCAGAGCATGAAGAAGGGCAAACTCGGAGTCTAGAGGGTAGAGAGAATTTTCAACATGGGAGTCAATCAAGGGGAACCACCCTGCAAAGGGTACCCCATTTGAAACAAGAGTTGGATCAGATGAAGAAAGCCATGGACGAACTGAAGGAGAATATAAGGAGGGCAAATCCGGTAGAGGATTTGGTTCATAGAACTGACTCTCCCTTTACGGCTTCCATCAATGGCCACCCCTTGCCACCAAAGTTTAAAATGCCTTCTTTAGATTCATATGATGGGAATCGAGATCCTTTTGACCACATTGCCACTTTCAAGACCACTATGCATCTTCAAGGAGTTCCAGATAAAATAATGTGTAGAGCCTTTCCTACCACTCTTAAGGGTCCAGCCAAAGTGTGGTTCAGCAAATTACCCCCAAATTCAGTAAGTTCTTTTGAAGAATCAAGCAAGTTGTTTGTTAATAACTTCATAGGGGGTCAGCGACACAAACGTTCTACTTCCAGTCTGTTAACGATAGAACAGGGGGAAAACGAGAGTTTGCGGTCATTTATCACTCGATTCAATAGGGAAGCCTTGACAGTGGACGAGATGGACGACAAATTGCTGTTAGCAGCTTTCCACAACGGAGTTCATTCGGATTTGTTCATCCACAAACTCTATGAGCAAGAGCCACTGACCATGGCGGAGCTCGTCCATTCAGCTCAAAACTTCATGAATGCGGAAGATGCTATTATAGCTAAGAAAAGAAAGAGGACAGAGAAAATGGAGACAAATCGCCACCCGGAACAAGCCCCTCGTCCAAAGAAGGGACAGACGGATGACAGAAGAGACCGGGACAAGAAGACAGGTTCGTCAGCACGTAACCAGCAATACACTCTATTGAACATGCCACTTGAACAGGTCCTTATGCAAATCAAGGACGAGCCTTCCCTAAAGTGGCCAGAGAAATTGAAGGGAGATCCCAACAAGCGAAATAGGAACAAGTATTGTCACTTTCATAGAGACCATGGCCATGACACAGATGAGTGTTTTGATTTGAAGCAGCAAATTGAGAATCTCATAAGGCAAGGGAAGTTGAGAAATTTCCTTGGATGAGATCACAAGGATGAGAAGTTGAAAGGGAAAGTAAAAGAATCATCACGACCACCACTAGGCCAGATAAAAGTTATCATTGGGGGAAGTTTGACAGGACGGTCATCCAAGACGAAGAAAGCATACTTGAAGGAAGTGTAAAGCGTCCAACTTTCAGGACGACCGCCAAGGGCGAAGTCCACGGACGAACAGCCGATAACTTTCACGGACAAGGAAGCTGAGAGAATCCACCATCCTCATGATGACGCTATTGTCATCACCTTACTTATTGCTGATTACACAACTAGAAGAGTGCTAATAGACAACGGAAGTTCAGCGGACATTCTGTACTACCCAGCCTTTCAGCAGATGAGGATCGGACGAGACCAGCTCTGCCCAGTGCACTCGCCTTTAGTAGGTTTTGGAGGAATGAAGGTACAGCTTGTAGGTACTGTTACATTACCAGTGGTGGTAGAAGCATATCCACGACAGTTGACTACTAATGTGAATTTCTTAGTAGTAGATTGCTCGTTGTCTTACAATGCGATAATTGAAAGGCCAACCTTAAACAGGTGGAAGACAGTTACATCTACCTATCACCTGTCAGTCAAGTTCCCGACGGAACATTGGATAGGCCAAGTACAGGGAGACCAATTGGCCGCAAGGGAATGTTATCTAGCCATGCTGGCTACGAACGAGCAAATTCAAGCAATGAATATTGAAGAAAAGAAAGTTGTGGCAGAACCCATAGAAGCGTTGGAAGATATTCCCTTATATGAAAATAACCCTGAGAGGTGTACCAGGGTTAGAGCAGATCTGGAAGCGAAGATTAAGAAAGACCTCATTTGTTTTCTAAAAAGAAACAGAGATGTGTTTGCTTGGAGTCACGAAGACATGCCGGGTATAGACCCTAATGTCATTACCCACCATCTGAGTGTATGTCCTTCTTCCAAGCCAGTTCGACAAAAGAAGAGGGTGTTCGCCCCTGAGAGAGATAATGCTGTAAAGGAGGAAGTTCAGAAGTTAATTATGGCGAAGTTCATCCGAGAAGTATATTATCCTGACTGGTTAGCCAATGTGGTCATGGTCAAGAAGGCGAACAGTAAATGGAGAATGTGCGTTGACTTCACTGACTTAAACAAGGCTTGTCCCAAGGATAGTTACCCATTGCCGCGCATTGATCAGTTGGTAGATTCTACTGCAGGCCACAAATTGCTCAGTTTCCTGGATGCTTTCTCTGGTTATAATCAGATTAGGATGGATGAAGCAGACCAAGAGAAGATGTCCTTTATCACCAGTCAAGGACTCTTTTGCTATGAAGTGATGCCTTTCGGTTTGAAAAATGCTGGAGCAACATACCAACGACTGGTCAATCACATGTTTCGTCCACAGATCGAGCGGAATATGGAAGTCTACATAGACGATATGTTGGTAAAAACTCAGGACGAGGAGAAGCATTTGGACGACTTACAGGAAACATTCGACACATTGCGGCAGTTTCATATAAAGTTGAACCCTAACAAATGTGCTTTTGGAGTATCATCAGGAAAATTCCTAGGATTTATGGTCTCCTATAGAGGAATCGAAGCGAACCCTGATAAAATTCAAGCAATATTGGATATGATAAAATTCAAGCAATATTGGATATGAAGCCTTCGAGCAATGTTAAAGAAGTCTAGTCCCTCACCGGACGAGTTGCCGCCCTCAACAGGTTTGTTTCTAAAGCTACTGACAAATATTTGCCATTTTTTAAGGTTCTTAAAAAAACATTCGAATGGACCGACGAGTGTCAGAAAGCTTTTGAAGATTTGAAGATGTATCTCACCAAAGCCCCATTGTTGAGCCTGTCCGTGCAAGGAGAAGAGTTGTACTTGTATTTAGCAGTCACCCCACACGCAGTGAGTTCAGCACTAGTGAGGGAAGAGGGCAAGGTACAGAGACCTGTATACTATACCAGCAAAGCATTGAGGGGAGCCGAAGGACGATACCCGTTAATGGAGAAATTGGTTTTTGCATTAATAACAGCCTCCAGGAAACTAAGGCATTATTTTCAAGCTCATGTCATTAACGTTATGACAGATCACCCACTCAAGAAGGCAATGAACAAATTAGAGGCTGCAGGACGTTTGATCCAATGGGCTGTCGAGCTCAGTGAGTTTGACATAAAGTACCAACCAAGGCATGCCATAAAAGTTCAAGCTCTGGCAGATTTCATTGCTGAGTTTACCTTAAGTTGTGATGATGAAGGTGAAGTGAACAAGAAGTGGGTCGTCCATGTTGACAGCTCGTCTACACAGTACGCAGGAGGAATAGGTGTGGTTTTGCAATCTCCAGAGAGGGATAAGCTAAAACACAAAGTTCACCTACATTACCAAGCAACTAATAATGAAGTCGAGTATGAAACTCTTCTCAAAGGGCTGCAATTGGCCAAATTGGTAGAAGCTAAATCTGTCCTCGTCTTGGGAGATTCTCAACTAATCATGGACCAAATGAATAGAATGTATGAGGCTAAAGAAGAACGAATGAGGAAGTATCTTAACAGGATGATGCGTGTTATAAAAAAGTTTGAAGAAGTTAGTTTCGTTCAAATCCCAAGGGAGGAGAACATGGAAGCTGATACCTTAACAAAAGAAGCCTCAACAAATGAAGCCGTGGACAAGCTTGATGAGATTCAATACATACCAAGCATAGACATCCCCGAAATACAACAAGTGGAAAGCAGAGAAAATTGGATGGCTCCAATTGTGTCATACCTAAGGGATGGACGACTTCCAAAAGAAAAAGATGAGGCTAAAAAGTTGAAAGTCAAAGCAGCCAGGTACATTCTCATGGACGAGATTCTCTACAAAAGAGACTTTTCCCAGCCTTATCTCAGATGTTTGGCCCTAGACGAAGCGAACTACATTTTAAGAGAAATTCATGAGGGAGCATGTAGCAATCACTCAGGAGCCAGGTCACTCGTCCACAAAGCCGTCCGTACAGGATACTATTGGCCAAATATGCAAGCTGATGCTAAGGCCTACGTCAAAGTCTGTGATCAATGCCAAAGGTTTAGCAACGTCCCCAGGCAACCATCAGAGTATTTGACTCCAATGACGGCCCCGTGGCCTTTTGCACAATGGGGGCTAGACATTCTAGGTCCATTTCCGCTGGGGGTAAGGCAAATGAAATTCCTTGTGGTTGGTATTGATTATTTTACCAAGTGGGTAGAAGCAGAATCTTTGGCCAACATCACACAACAAAATGTCAAGAACTTCGTGTAGAAGAACATTGTTTGCAGATTTGGAGCACCCAGGGTGCTAGTATCAAACAACGGACGATAATTTGACAATGCAGTTTTCAAGGATTTTTGCATACACTTTGAAATTCAAAATCACTACTCATCACCAACCCACCCACAAGCTAACGGCCAAGTAGAAGTTACAAACCGATCCTTATTAAAAATAATAAAGACTCGGCTTGAGGGGGCTAAGGGAGTATGGCTAGATGAGCTACCAGGTGTTCTGTGGGCATATAAAACGACAGTGAGAACTCCTACAGGAGAAACTCCTTTTAAGCTAGCATATGGAATTGAAGCAGTTATACCCGCAGAAGTGCACATGGCCAATCATAGGGTGACAACCTACCAGGACGAAGCTAATGACGAACAACTCCGTTTGAACCTCGATTTAATAGACGAGGTAAGGACGGATGCTGAGCAAAGGATGGCAAAGTATAAAAACCTTATGACTAGGCGGTATGATGCAATGGTAAGGCCAAGGTGATTCAACATAGGGGACCTCGTCCTAAAAAGAGTTTCCTTAGCAACAAAGAACCCAGCCCATGGGAAGCTGGGACCAAATTGGGAAGGCCCCTATAGAGTTGTCAACTGCAAAAGACAAGGATCCTATTACCTAGAAACCCTTGATGGGAGGAAGTTGGAGCATCCTTGAAATGTGGAGCAATTGAGGAAGTATTACCAGTGAAATACCAGCTTAGGGGAGCATACCTCTGGATGAGCTCAGGAGTTAAAAAACTTTATATTTTGTGGTTTTATTATTATTATGTTAAATTTATGGACAACGTCATAGTTTGTGTTGTTTAAATAAAGGCATTAGCCTCTAAGGTACATGCCTCATCTATGAACAATACTTATGTTTTGAATAATATTTGTGGAATGTGCATAATGTTGTGTAATTCACGAATTCCCATGCTACGTTTGTTCAAATTTACCCCTGAAAAGGTTGAAAAGCATAAGATGAGATAATTCTCTGGACGCAGAGATATAACATCGAAATTTCCTAAGGGAAAAACATCAAGGCATGCTCGTCCAAATCAGAGGACGAAGCAAAGCCAATGCTTAAAGCCAAATGCGATAAAACCCAAAGCATACTCGTCCATACGATGGACGAGATAAAGCATAATACGTATCTGGCTCGTGAACGAGAAAATGCATGGACGAGTGTATATTAATCCATGGACGAAGAAGTCTATGGGTGTTTCCATCTTGTTACGGCATTTGTTAAAACAATCCAATCCATGGACGAGTAAAATGCAATGCCTTAACTTCATTAGATATAAAAATTAGCCAAGTCCATGGACGAGCAATGCTAATTTTTATCATTTCTCAACAGGTCCAAAGACGAGAAATATTGATTATTGCCATTTTTTACAAAGACGAATTACATTAGAAATTCCAATGAAAATGGTAGATGAATATATGTAAGATATAAAAAGAAAAAAGAGAGAGAACTCGTCCATACATATGCAAAAGGAAAATGACATTCATTAAGTCAAGGGTGGATATCCTACATCCAAAAAACCCTTGTTAAACTAAAATGATTGTTTAAAACCTCGTCCTAAAACCTTGGACGAGGTAAATGTATTGAAATTACATGAAAAGGTCACAAAACGGACCAAATAAAAATAAGACATTTAAAAATTTTCTTAGGACGGGGGAGCATCAGCTTTGGAGGCGTCTTGAGGAGGTAAGGTAGTAGTATCGCCCTCAACGTTAACGTCCTCAGAGCCAGTCTGAAGGAGAGAGCTAGTGGCAGCAGCGTTAAGATTAAGTACTATGGAGCTAAAGTCTACACTAGGAAACTTCTCCATAGCCTCCATCCTGAAATCTTCAAACCCAGCTGCATAATTGGTGTCCAAAACATCAGTATATTGTTTGGACACCTTAAACTCAACCACTGCGTCTTCCTTCGCTTTGGAGAGGAGAATGCCATACTCATCGTTCTTTTTCTTCAGGACCTCAAGATGAGCGTCCTTCTCCGCAGCATTGGTTTTCAACCCCTCAACCAAAGTCTTCAACTCCTTCGCCTCTTCCGTAGTTTTGGAAGCCACTTCAGCCCATTGTTTAGCCTCGTCCTTCAACTCCTAGATCCTTGTCTCTAATAAGATCCTCGTCCTGTCCAACCCCATGGCCTGTCTAGACGCCGCTATAAACTTAGACATGCCTTACAAAAGAAACACAACAACAAATTAAAAAAAAAAAAAAAAAAAGACAAAAAAGGAAAATAAAAATCCTTGGTCAAGACGATGAGAAAGTGTTACCTTGAAAAGGTCATGAACACCAGAGTGTTCAAAATCCTTAAGGGACATGTCATAACAGACGTTTATATCTTCGTCAGTCACAGCCTTCTTGAAACACTCCCAAGCTAGGTCCTCATTTTCAATAATATTTGAAAGGACCATTCGAGAAGGCTGAGACGGGGTTGACACAATCTTGGACGGAGTGGTCTTGGACGGAGTGCTCTCAGCAGGAATAGACGAATCTACATCAACTATATGCATAGGCTGCTGGGACGAGGGAAGGGTAGGCTTGACCACCTGGGATGAGCTAGACTTGGCCTTTTTGCCTCTCCGACTAGGGAGATTTCCCAAATCCAAGTTCTTTGACAGCGTCTTCCTCTTCTCCCCAGTCGTAGGACGAGCTTGAGACTCAATCTCAGGACGATCCCCTTTAGCAGCTACTTCCTTTTCCTTGTTTCCTTTCATTGTTGCCATTCCTAAAAAAAAAAAAAAAAAAGAGAAAAAGAAAAGTGCTTTTAGAATTAAAACAAAGTGAACAATGTGAAGGACATTTAGAACCAAAGACTTACTTCTTCTCACTGTAACCTCGTGTGCAATCGCTTCGTCAGATGGGTTAGGACCCAGTCCCCACTTAGCTAATTGTCTAAGCGTGATTAAGGAATGGAAGTCCCTATCCACGTGCAGACGAGCCCTATGGACGTGGTCACGATGAAGTTTACTTAAAGGTCGTTTAGCAACTGAAATGAAACAAGTCACAAATTAGTCATGAATATAAAAAAAAGAGAAGAAAGAAAAAAGAAAGGGGAGCAACTTACCCTCAGGACGAAGGTTCCCTAGGTCCCCAGAGTAACGACCAAATGTATCCCGGCCAACGTCTACAGGGTTCCCAGCCCAGAAGCCGGAGACGAAGAAAAATTCCGTCTTCCATTTTCTGTCAGACGAGGCCAGGGACTTAATCAATCTACAGTCTCTACTCCTGGCTGTGAATTGATGGAAGCCAGGGGACTGATGTATCTATGAAGGTTTGTAGCAGTAAAGAAACTCGTCCACAGTAAGAGGACGGTCCTTTCCAAAAACTTCCCCCCACAAACCTTGCATAGAGATGATTAATCTCCATGCATTTGGATTGAACTGACATACTCCTAAACCTAACCTAATCAACAACTCTCTAGTAATGGCATTTAAAGGAAACCTCAAACCCCCCAAAAGGTAAGCTTCATAGACGCCTATCCCAAAGTGAGGGTTGCAACACCATTCTCCTCGAACGGGCACCCTAGGGTTAACCTCGTTCGGGATTTGGTACCACTCCTTAAGATTCTTTAATCTTTGCTCGTCTATCCTAGAAGGGATATCTACTGCACAAAGGTAAACAGTGACCACCTCCTCGTCCAACGGACCAAAAGGAGGGACAGTGGACAAGGTACCAGCTTGAGACCCAGAGGCCTTTCTAAGCTGTTCCTGTACAACCTCTAAAGGAAGTCCAGGGACGCCAGAGACATACTCCTCGTCCGTGGTGTTCCCCCCACTACCATTGCTAGTACTACTAGAACTATAGTAACTACTCTCATCATTATACTCGTCTATAGCCTTATCTACACTATCGCTAGACAAGGAAAGTACAACCTCAGCCATCTTAAAAGAAAAACTAAGGACGAGAAAAAGAAAAATACCTAGATCTAGGACGAAGGAAAGCTATAGACGCAGGAAACTTCTAGACGAAGATCTAGGACGAGGAAGGATGGAGAAGGAAATTTCAGAAATGAAGAGGGTAACGAAGGTATTCAACTATTTATAGGGAATAAACCCCAGCATCTGAAACGACGTAGCCAATCAACAAGAGACACATGGCATGCTCCTCGGTTAAATCAATCGACGAGATTTTTCCACTAATGAATTCATGACACGTGGCACGCCAATCTACGGCCAACACGCGTCCTACCTCTCTTTGGACGACCCATGGACGAGGGGGGCAACTGATGATGTTGTAAAATGTAACCTCCAAAAACATCCATATGGTTCGTCCTTAACTTAAAGACTCAAGAGAATCCGTCCGTCCCCACCGAGCCTCGTTCGTCCTTAAATTAAGGACGGACGAGGCCTCGTCCGTCTTTAATTAATGACGGACGAGGTAAACGTTCTAAACTCACCAAGGCTCGTCCGTCCTCAATTAAGGACGGACGAGGCAAATACTTGGCAATATCTATGAACCCAGGCCTCCGTTAATTGTGACGAAGCACTGGTTCAGATAAAGTAACTTCCATGGAAGTTATGGAAGTTACCTCTGACTTCGATGAATTCCTCGACAATAGGAACGGTTATCAGAGCAAGTAATCGTTCTACGCACACTATATAAACTTTTCTCTATGAAGAGGTAAGATATTCAGACATTTTTTCTTAAAAATAAAGAAAGTCTTAAGAGTATCTTTCTCCATTCCAAGTCACTAACTTTATCATCGGAGGATCATAGGCCGGCCTCCACCGGTCTTTTCTCTGATTAAGTTTGGTTTTTCAGAATTTAGCCTTCAAGACCGCTGAAGTTCGGAGATTTTCAATCCACTGATTTTCAAGGAATATCACATTTCATTATGTATTAATAATAAAATGATTTTTTAAGGTTCATAGTATCATATTAATTAACAATACATAATAATAATGTGTTTACCAATTTTGAAATGAGTATACATGAATTTGATGGTGAAATGGTTAAATTCATATAGAATTTTGTATTGCAATTGGTCCTTAATGAACTTAATTGTTGATATCCGTGAATATTAACAATTTACAATTCAATGAATCAACCAACACGAAAATTGATGTCCAACCCTGTTTTCTATCCAGTACTATGAAACTCGACACTAGTGTAGTCGAGTATTGATGACAAATTTCCCTCCCTTAGATCAATCGAACTGGGATTCAACCCATCGAAAAAATGCATGAGTCCAGCCAAACTTCTCTGTAAAAACCGATTGGTGTTCGATTGGTATTGGATCGGTTAGCTGTTATTAAACTCGGCTTTAGAGATAGTGAGTATTATTGTACTCTGTTATGTGACCATCAAGTACTGTGTAATCGTCTCTCCCTTATTGATTACCACGACCAGACTGTACTCGGCTTTATAGGCAGCGAGTAATAATTATAAAACTCAACAGTAAAATAGTCGAGTATTGATAACGAATTTGGATCAATCAAACTGGGCTTCGACCCATAGAAAAAATGCATGAGTCCAACCAAACTTCTCTGTAAAAATAGATTGCTACTCGATTGGTGTGTAATCGGTCATATTTTATTAAACTTGAATTTAGAGGTAGCGAGTACTATAGTACTCGGTTATGCTAATATTGAGTTATGTGGATTATCCATATTTGCACTAGTCAGTGTTATTTCTGGTGTTGGATTGTTGCACTCGACTCCCCATAAAAGCAGCAGTTCGATTGCTCTCGATTCCTCAGGCTCGAAAGCGACTTCCCGAGCTCCAAACATCGATCCTCAACTGTAGTAAGACTCTTTTACCCTTGCTTCCCATTCAAATTAACTGAAAATCCTGCATTAATCTCCCTTTAAAAGCTGAAATTTTGAACTATGCAAGTTTGGGGATTTTCATGATAGATTGGTGTTGTGGTCTAAAATGATTCATGGGTTTTTACGTATGCATTTTGTTCATACGATTTGTACCCTTGAATTACATAAACATAGCTGATTTGTAAAAGCCCATTGAATTTAGGGTTCATGTGTTCATATGGAATTTGGGGATTTTCATGGGTATGGGTGTTTTGTCGTGAAATATGTAATGGGTTTTTTTGTATGGATGTTGTACACATGTTTTCTACCCTTTAATTGCAAAGAACTCATGATTTGTGAAAAATGGGAAATTAGGGTTCATGTCTTCATATTGGGAATTTGGGGATTTTGATGAATAGGAGTAGTTTTGATCTGAACTGGTTCATGGGTTATTGTGTATGCATGTTGGTGACACGTTCTCTATCGTTTATAATCAAATTTTTCACATCTGGGTATGCATGTTGGTTCATTCGCCAATCTTGTTCTTCATGGAATTTGGGGTTTTGTTGAATTGGGTATAATTGCTTGAAATTGACCACCGTCTAAAGTTTGGTGGATTGGTAGTCACTGGTTTTACACCCGCTGCATAATGTGCAGTGTGGGTTCACATGTTTTTCAAATAACTTGACTGCATGGGTCAATGTTCATATATTTCCAGAAAATTAATCATTTCAATGCATTCATTCATGCCCCAATTGTATCCATGCATCATGTAGTTTATTCCTCATGCATATGTAAAGTGTGTTTATGTGTCTCTAACGCAGTTCTAAATATTGGTTTTCTGTTGTGCTTTCGTTCCATCTCTGTAGATGCTAGTTATGGCTTCTAAGAAGTCTAAAACCATTAAAACCAAAGCCAAATGAGTGTCTACCTCCTCATCTAAGCCTACAATTGCGTTTAATCAAATAAGGTTTCAAACAGTTACAAACGAGCAAAGGTTTGAAAACGTAATTCAGTATTGGAATATTTGGCCAAAACAACAAATCAATCTAGATGAATTACCTCTTTCTGTCCATAGGAATCTACAGTGTAGGAACTGGTTGTCTTTGTGTAAAGATTTACAACCCCTTCCAGCTACCCTGATTAGAGAGTTCTATTCCAATCTACATATTCGTTCTGATGATGATCTAGGTACTTGGATTCGAGGTCAAAGTTTTGTCATAACTAAGGATGATGTATTCGAGGCTCTTGATGTACCTCGTGTTTGAGACCTACTTATACTCGTAGCGTCCTCTTATATCTTATGTCATTACTCTTCTTTGCGGAAGATCAGTGACATGGGGATCTGACCCAAGAATTAATTTGAGTGAGTTAATCAAGCTTAATTATATCTTCTTTAGAATAGCTTGTCACAACATCTTCCCTATCTCCCATGTCCATACTATTCTTATAGAGAGAGATGTTTCTTTTTGTACGCCCTCGTCACTGATGCCTCTATTTGTTTTCCTTCCGTTTTCATTCAAACGCTTGCTGAGGCGCATAGGAGCAAGTGTATAAAGCATGGTCTGTTCGTTCCAGTTTTCATCTATAAGGTTCTATACTATTTACACTTAGAAAACTTTCCTTCCCTAGAGTTGATCCACATCAACTCTTATAGGAGCCACCTTTCTCAAATAGCGGAGTGCACAAAAGAAGAATGTTGGACTGAGTGTTGGTTCATCAAAAAGACCACGAGTACAGTCCACCGCTGCAAATGTTCATGCTAAGGAGAGTCTTGTTAATCCTACAGCTGTTGTTGCTAACGATGGTGATGATGAGGTACATGTTGACAGCGCAGCTGCGGAGCCCACCGTTCCTCCTCCTCTCTCTCTTCGTGCTATGATGGAGACCTTTATGACAACTCAAGCAACTCATGGACAGCTTTTAGATGGGCTTATTGCTAAGGTTGCTGCTTTGAGAGCGAATTTTTCAGAGTATAGGAGTGCTTTTCCAGCTCCTCCACCCTTTGACTCTTGATGATTGCATTTGGCAATACATAACAGACAGGGGAAGTAGGGATTGTAGCATAGGGGGGAGAGTAGTTTTTGTAGCTTCCGTAAATTATATGAAAGTTATTTAATGTGATTTTCAAGTATTTGTATATTATTTTATGTACTCTTCAAGGTCCACAAACATGGTTTTAATTTTATGATAATATGACCATATTCATAATGTGTGATGACTTTTATATTGAATGATCCTTTTCTTTGTTTTTTTTTCCTTCAACTGGAATATGGATAAGGTAACCTCACTGATAACATATGCATATTTGAAGAAAACCTACAGTAATTGAAATAATAACAGAAAGGAACCTACCCCATCATTGCATTATCGATTAGTTCTGCAATGGCAATGCCAAAAAAATAAAAAGAGATCATAAAAGTAGATTAAATAGATACTAGCCTCTGAGCACGCGCGTGCTCAAAGGCTAGTTTGTAGTTAAAATTAGATTAAATTTGCCGTACTCATACACGTTTATACTTTTGGATTAACGTTATATAGATTTATTTAATAATTAATACCTATGTTTCCTGTTTCCTATCACTGATTATCCAAACGTATATATGTTTCCACTTCTCCATCCATATCCTTATATTTAGGCACTAACATATCTAATTGTCCAAGAAAATAAAAGGCTAAATTTTAGGGAAATTTAAAAGATTAAGGTGGGGAATTGATGTGACCATATCCTTATTTAAAAGTTTATAAAAAAAAAAAAAAAAAAAAAAAAAAAAAAAAAAAAAAAAAAACTACACGTTTTAAAAAATCCCACTTACTACACATCCATAACAAAAGTTAAAAAGAGATTAAATTTCAAAGATATCAATTACCCTTAAAACTGAGAAAATGTATGTAACATTGTTTATGGAGCAATAAAGTAATAAGTATAAAAAAAAAAAAAAATGTAAATTGAATTTCACATAGAATTATACAAATGATAAATATAATTTATGTTACAAAAGAAATCTGTTTACAACAATTTCTTAGATAACAACCACTTCATGTGAGGGTTAAATTGGGTAACATTATCCAGTAGCTCAAAAATATAATAAAATAATACCCTCTAAAAAAAAGTGGCATAAATTACATTTATAAAATTACCATAAATTACATAGAAAAACTTGTTTACATAATACCCTCAAAAAAAGAGTAGCGTAAATTACATTAGGAAAAAAGTTGCATAAATTACCACTTCGGGCAGCCTAATTCCCTTAAAACCCAACACCAAATTGGCCAATCATGCACACATTCGCTCCAGCCTGCAATGCCTCCATAAATTCCTTGGTCCTATTTGAAGCAATTACACCCAAATTGTTCACCAAATCTATAACCCAAAAACCAGAAAAAGTGTTAGCAATCTAAAATTACATTAAATATTAGGTTATTGGACCAAAATAGAGAAGAAGAATATATAAGTACCTGCACGCATAAATAGGGGGAGTCTTGTTGAAACGAATCTTATCCAATACCGACACACATAAATGCAAAACCAATCAGTCTTAATTCTCATCCAACTAGCTTAATTCCCTTAATAAAACTAGTATGTAACGCATGCTACTGCACGAGAATGGATATAATTAAATAAAACAATAAAAAAAATATTGCATTTTATTATTTAAGTGATACTATTGGTTTTTCTTATTTATTTATTAATCATGAGTTTATTCACCTTTAAAAGGCTCAATTAAGTCTAAATTCATATTATTAACCAGAAAATTTCATTAACAAAAATTAGCATTATGTAATTTTTTTACAATTTCAATCGAGCAGACCAGCAAACCTTATATGATATGGCTTATCAACTGGGGATTTACTTGTAATTGCTTATAAATAATTGGCATAAGAGTGGTTTGTGTGCATAGGTAAATTGTACGTTGGGCGTATAAGAAATGTTGTTTGGATTGTCTATCTGCTAGCTTAGATGACTATAGTTTGAATGAATTTGTATAATTGATTTCTGGGAGCTATGTGATGTGTGACCTGTGGGGTTTACTTTTATTTTATTAATGTGTGCTTCCAAATGAGTCAGATGTATTGTCATCACAGTGACATAAAATATGCTTTGGACAAGAAAGATTGTGTTTTATTATTTAGTAGGTATTGTTTGGTAGATTAGATGTATAAATACGGAGATTTTTAGTTAGAAATGATGGTTCTAATTTATAATTTAGCAAACTTTATTAGAAAATGCAGATGATTCAAATTTTATGGGATGAAAATGAGAATTTAGATGAAATCTTAAAAAGGAATTTAGTTTGGTTTTTATATTCAATGAGACGTAAGTACAAATTTTTGATAATCACAAGGATAACAATTCATTACACTTTGAATTTTCTACAATCGATAATCATTCATTTTGGCAAACCATTAAGGAAATCATAATTGTAAAACTTTTGCAAAGCTTAACAAACAATTAATAAAAAACAGAAGATTTCATCTTATTATTTAAGTGATGCTACAATGAGGGAAAAAAAATAAAATAAAATAGAATTAAAGAAGCCTATTCACCAACTTAAACACTTCAAGGTTGATTAAGCATTTTTTGCATGTAACCACAAATTCTACATAACTGTAAGGATAAGGTTCATCTCAGTTCCAATGTCCCATTCCAATTTTGTGGCATGCTTGAAAGTTTGGAATTTGATACAGGGCGGTTCCCACAGGTATGTGTCGAAGCATATTTCGGCAATTTCGAAGCCAATGCTTCCCATGTTCATCATTTAAAATTTTCAAAAGGTTATCAATGCCTCCACGATTTGACTCACAAAGTAGCATGATTCCATGTATATAAGCTGCAATAAAATTGCCACATGGAAGAGCTTTTTCAATTAATTTTTTTTCCTTCAACAACTTCTTCATTCAAAAAGTATTCCCAGCTTCCCACTATCAATAGCGCATCAGGATTTTCTGCTTCATACCACTGAAAAATTAGGGTTTTTTCTTTGTCCTGTAGTAGAGCCGGGTGATTGAAAAATGGGGCCAGTTGAATTTGTTGGAGGACTAGTTTGCTTTTTGTTAACTTGTTGAAGTGTTTGCAACTAATTAAGAAAAAGGAAAAAAATTAAATTAATAGACTGAATAATTTATATAGAGGGAAATAAATAAGTAGATACAAATTGAGAAAATAGTTTTTTATACCTTAACTTAATGTTTCCCAGGAGTGTTGCCGAATCTTTGCCTACTTTCGAAAAGATTTCAACCAATATGTCAGTATGAAGATTTTCTAAAGTATTCATTTTTTTTTTTTTTTGAAATAGTGTTATAACATTTCAGTCACTATTTATAATAAAATGATTTGTTAAGGTTCATAGTATCATATTAAATAACAATACATAATAATAATGTGTTTACGACTTTTGAAATGATTATACACAAATTTGATGGTGAAATGGTTAAATTCATATAGAATTTTGTATTGCCATGGGGTTCTTAATGAATTTGATTGTTTTCATCCGTTAACATTAACACTTTACAGTTAACATGCCCATTAATTAGGTCCATTGAACTCCTTTTTCAGTCCCCTAACAATTCATAGTATTAGAAAGTGGGCAACCATTTGCATCCCAAGAATGTAAGACAAACCAGTTCAATGAATCAACCAAAATGAAAATAAATGTAAAACATTGAATCTTAATTGAGCCTAATGTTGATCTGTTCAATAACTTTACTTTCTAACTATTGACACAAACTTTTTAGGTTTACTTGATCGACTATATAACAGCTTTTGATCTCTGATTCCAGGGCATTGGAGAACATATCAAACACTATTATTGCAGTTAATATAGTTAATGGTAGTACAAATGTCATAACATTAAAATTCATTTTGGGTTACAAACCCATCAACCCAATTCATCATGTCAAAGAAGTCATAAGCCTAGAGCCAACTGCTGTGGTTAATTATAATCAAATGGGTACATGTATTATTATAATTTTGGCTCTGGTTCTTGCTGCCTCAGAGTGGAGCTAATTTTCTGAACTATTGCTTTAACAATTTTTGGCCCATAGGCAACATGTGTACTTATAAAAGATAAAATAAAAGAAAAAAAGACAATGTGCGTTTTACCAAATAACTCCAAAAATGAGCTGCTGATAAACCATATCCTAAAGCTCATTTTGTGTAGCCAAAAAATAAAAGACAATATTTGCTGTGCAAATAATAAAAGAGCCCAGTAGCAGTAACAGATTCATAGATTCATAAAGTTACATTAACCATTTAACCATGAAAATAGATGTTATGTTTACAACTGAAAGGATTAATATGTGCATATTCGATCAATTCAGATAAAGGATTTACCTAATGTAATCAGCAGATGAACGATGAAAAAAATACCAAAAGATACTAAAATTATTGGAAAAAAATTATCTATCTCCCAACCTAACCTTTAGATCCGGTCATAGAGTGTTTTCTTTTCTTTTTTTTATAAATTAAATCAAGTTTTCAAATAAATTATCTATAATGAAAAATTTTCTAAAAACTCTTTTACGGTAAAGGTTTTAGAATATATACTAATATTAACTCTTCTTCAGCAATTTGGTATAAAAATAGACAGAGTTAAACTAAAAAATTTTTGAACCATAGAAAGACGAATATCAAAATCTTTTTCTTTCATGGGACAAATAATTGTTTTTGCAAATAATTGGAGAATAACAAAATAGAAAGAAGTTTCCCCACAAGCAGTTTTGAAAATTCTGTCACTTTGAAAGGGTTTTTTGGTCTTACTTGTGAGGTGATATTTCCCCCACCAACAACAATTGCAACCTGAAATATTTGCCTACAATGATTTAGACATCATGTGTTTAAAACCTATATGAGAGACTCGAGAAAACAATAATTCAGAAAACAGTGAGCACAACTAAATCTATCAATCAAGAGATGTGGCATGAGAAGGAGGCCAGTTAAAAGAAAAGAGTACAGAACCAACAATGAGCAAAACTAAACTAACTACCAACTAATGAGAGGAAGTAATTTTTAAAAAGAGCATAAATAATTTCTTTAGCAAGCTTTATTTAAATTTAAAGAATGTAGAACAAAATCAAGTTTTAGTTAGAATGTCAAATATATAATTGGTAGCTATTGGAACCAACTTGTTTAGCTCTACAATCAAATAGATAAATCTGAACAATTGGTAATTCAAAACAGACTGGATTCCAACTGTTTTTTCAAACATTCATATGGATGTATTTTAATTTGGGTGTCCATACATATAGTGAGAGAAAGCAATTTTTAAAAAGAGCATAAATATTTTCTTACACAGGTGTTATTTAAATATAAAGAGTCCAGAACAAAATGAAGAGGGGAGCTGTATGTTAAGATGATCCCAATTAAATTTAGACAGATGAAAGAAAATTAGACACCAATTTCATATTTAAATTGGTGTGGTCCCCACATGAATTTAGACAAATGACATTGGGAACATTTAAAATCCTGTTCATATAGTGTTTTTCTAGCCTGTATTGACATGACTAGCCCTAATAACTGAAATTGTAATGCTTAAACCATGAAATGAGGTTATAAATGCACCACAACAATGATCTTCTTTCTACCCCACTAACTTCGTAGATTGATTAAGCTATGAGTTGCAACGCCTCAACGTCAAATCGTAAAATACGAAACAAGTTTGGATCTACGTCAACATGTGGATCATCACAAGTTCCAACAGATCAACAACTACAGATATACACAAACCACTATAGAGGGAAATGGGTTGGAAAGAAGAGAGATTTTGTTAATATGCCAATATACACGTACGAGAGTCTTGGAAGCGTTGGGCACATCATGGTCGGCAAACCTACAAAATTAAGTACAGATACCACTGCAACAGAGTTCACCGTAGCAGAACCACCATGGTCAACCCTATATGAGAAGAGGTGTGAGTTGGAGGTGTATTTTCGATGGCACGGGTTACGAGTTCCTAAGGCACACTCAACCTTGTTACCTAGAGATGAACCTGCCAACATATTTGCTTGTCTTGAACAAGAGAACAATCAAATGTAAAGGCAACTAGACCGTTTTCACGCAATCCAAAAAGCTAGGAAGGATCTAAAGGGGCAGGCGTAAGAACGAGCCATGAAGTCTATTAATAAAATTACTGTGTTAGATGATGAAAGAGATATTTCAAACTTCTCAGATTCAAGTAATGATGATTTCCAAAAATTTCTACCTATGAACATTAGACGTTGTTGTTAATGTCTACACATTCTGTGCAATACAAAATGTTGTTATTAATGTCTGACAAATGATGATTATGTATGTTCAACTTTTGCAAATCTAAAGATTAACTATTCATTAGTTTTGGCCAAGTTTATATGAAATCAGTTTCTCATTTTTTTCCATGTTGTTCTTTGTTGCTACATATGAAAATTTCATAGATTCAATACATATAGACTCATCCAAACCACACAGACCAACCACTCTTTCACAGAAAAACCATATGGCTCCTAAAGCAAGGACTCGCCAGAGTAGAGTGGGGCCCAACTGGGACCATCACCGTCGAGTGTAGACACTCACATTTGTTCAAAATAATACTCCCTTCCACCATGCATGACATGAAACTGGTAATGTATTACATTGCTATGTTAGTATGTTGCAATGTTTTCAATGGATTGGCTAAGTGTATATGAAATCACTTGCTCATTTTTTCCCTGCTGTTCTTTGTTGCTACATATGATTCTTGTGCTTTGGTTGGACAATGTTCTCTACTTTGTAATGTAGGAAAAACCTTAGATATGTTGATGTTTCCAATATTCTGTCTGTGTAATTTGAAATGTTACCCACATAACACTCATCACCCAAATTAGATTTATTGCACATTACTTGTAGGAAAATTTAATAGATTCAATACATATAAACTCATCCAAACCACACAAACCAACCACACATATGATTCAATAATACGAATAATTCATATATATGACACCGTGAGTCGCTGTATCATATACCCGTATCCGTGTATCTTAGTTCTGCTAGTGTACTACTTTATACATATACATTACATACAGACTTATCCAAACCAGACTAACCACTCATTCTCTTTTCGTCTTTATGTACAAGAAAATTTTTTCGTAACAAACTTTTCTCCAACTTCATGTTTTGTGGGCAAATCATCTAAGGGATATGTTTGTATCATCTTTATCTAAGCCTATTATTTCTACCTAATGATGTTCCAATTTACAGTTCTTGCTGGGTGGATATTGATTCTCAATAGCAGTCTTATCAAATATAAGAACATGGAAGCTTGAATTTCCTTCATATGTTTGAATCTCAGTGGCAGTGTTATCATCTTTCTTCAATCCCACTTGCCAAATACCACCATAGGGAGCGGTGAGTGTAGCTACGGTGGATAGCTCAGCACTCATTCTCTCTTCATCTTTATGTACAAGAAAATTTTTTCGTAACAAACTTTTCTCCGACTTCATGCTTTGTGGGCAAATCATCTGAGGGATATGTTTGTATCATCTTCATCTAAGTCTATTATTTCTACCTAATGATGTTCCAATTTACAGTTCTTGCTGGGTGGATATTGAATCTCAATAGCAGTCTTATCAAATATAAGAACATGGAAGCTTGAATTTCCTTCATATGTTTGAATCTCAGTGGCAGTGTTATCATCTTTCTTCAATCCTACTTGCCAAATACCACCATAGGGAGCGGTGAGTGTAGCTACGATGGATAGCTCAGCACTGTTGAACCTTGACCACAAGTACCCATCCACACTGACGTGAAAACACAGAGCATCCCTGAAAAGTTTATGCTTTAATTTTGGGGGTGAGCTGTCCACCATTGCTACACTAATGTTCGTAGTGTTGCATGTGCTACTCAACAGCTTCGCACTGTTGAACCATGTCCAGTCAAATCACCTACACACATGTCAATACACAGATATGCATCCTTTTGCAATGCACCATTTTCAAGGATGCAGAGCATCCCTAAAAAGTTTATGCATCAATTTGGGGGGTGAGTTGTCCACCATTGCTACACTGATGTTCGCAGTGCTGCATGTGTTGCTCAATAGTTTCGCACTGTTGAACCATGTCCAGTCATATCACCTACACGCACTTCAATACACAGATATGCATCCTTTTGCAATGCACCGTTTTCAAAGATGCAGAGCATCCCTGAAAAGTTTATGATACATTTAACACAGCTCGGCACTATCTCGTCAAGTCATGTCAAAAGAAGCACAGGAATGCTGAATAGTCTTCACGTGAATAAATACGCAATCTCCTTTGCAGTACACATCACCAGCCCTTTGCTATAGCACAAGCTATAGCCATATCAAACAGCTACCTCAGCGAGCCACATGCGCCAACAGACGCCACTGTATAGCCAAGTCATGTTCACAGTTTTGCATGTGCTCCTTAACACCTCACTGAACAATACACTGTCAAGTCATATCATCTTTATTCACGTGAATACTTATCCTTACATATAGTCACATCCACATGAATACTTGCCCTTGCAAAACTCCTATATAAAGTCCCATTTACATCTACCGTTGCAAAACATCTACACATACCGAAGTCCCATTTACATCTACCCTTGCAAAACATCTACACATACCGATCTGAAGTCACATTTTCCAATATCAATGCGCAACTAGATGCTACCTCGTTTTCCAGATAACTATAGGAGGGAGAGAGATTTTGACGAGAGGGAATACTATGCCAGACTGCGGCGGGAATGGGACTTTCGTGTGAACGAGTCCAACACTCTGCACGATGATCTCGTGCGACTCAGAGCGCCTCTTATCGACCGTATCTCGCTCACATTGCCACAGTAAAACATGAACCAATATTAGTTTGCAGTGACTAAAAAAAAAAAAAAAAAAAGAGAACAATCTTATGATACTCCGTAGGTCCAGGTATTACATGCTACAACTGGCGGAAGAGCTGGCCGCCGCAACGAACAGGCAACTCACTTTGGCGGAATGTAACAATGTCCTCAACTACAAGGACTACCTATCAGAATGAATGCATATGTGGTGTGTGTCTTATGTCTACGGGTTAAGTTAATAATGTTAGTAGCGTTAGTGTTCGATATGCAATGCATGCATATTGGTGGCATCGTGTAAGAATATTTAAGTTTTTTGTGTTATGCCGTTGGTGCAGCCGCCGCAGCTAACAGGCAACTCACTCTAACGGGACGTAACAATGTCCTTAACTACGAGGATTACCTGTCTGAGTGAATGCCTATGTGGTGTGTGTGTGTTATGTCTACGGTTAAGTTAATATTGTTAGTAGCGTTAGTGTTCAATATGCAATGCATACCTATTGGTGGCATTGTGTAAGTTATTTTAAGTTTTCTTACTTATGTTGTAGGTGCTTATTGAAAAACATCATGTGTGGGAATATTTAACTTTTATGCGTTATGTATGAATAATCTAGATTACGAATAACGTGCATGCTCCTCACAATCAATAATAAGGTTTACATAGTACAAATGCAACAACAGTGACACACATACATATAAAACATAGTTAAGCAAAATAATTCTCCAACAATGTCTAATTACACCACGACACGATTACTCTTCATCTGACTGATAAATGGGATCAGCAAGAAGTGATTGCATGAATATTGTGTGCTCGTACCACCCTCCCTCCACTGACTCTCGAATCTCAATTTGGGTCTGATATCGATTAAGACGTATCTTCATTCAATTATTTTCTTCTCTTATACGATTCAATGCTTTACGAAGTTTGTCGACCGTGTCTCTAGGCATTTGCATTGCGAGTCGCCAAGGCACTGGCAAATTATAACCAACCAACTCAGCATAAAACATTTATTGTTCACGAAATAACCAAGCCCACTCCTGTCTCATGGTATTGTGAATGTAAGCACTATTTCGCAGATTCTGATTGATTGGATAGCTAAACTCATCTTCCAATACCCAGCAACGACCCATCGCAGTGAACACATCGTGAGGCCTATACAGTTGTGGGTTGCCAGAACCAGACATTGACGCTGAATACAATAACATCAAATGATCAAGTTAACAGTGTGCATCAACTGTTGGTAAATAATGTAATGCTGCATAAGATGGTACACGACAAAGACATTCATAAATTTGTGTACTATTACATGCTAAAAATAAAATACTAACACTCACATTTGACCATAAACATTAAACGTTGTTGTTAATGTCTACACGTTGTGTGTAATACAAAATGTTGTTGTTAATGTCTGACCAATGATAAGTATGTACATTCAACTTTTGCAAATCTAAAGATTAACTGTTCATTAGTTTTAGCAAATCTAAAGATTTTCATTTTTTGTCAATGAAATTTACACCAGTAAAGACCCAATATAACCCTAATGTACTCACATGACACTCATTCAAGAAAATACCAAAGCTCAAATAATACAACCTATTAAATGAAAATTCTTCTCTAACAAAAACATACATTATGGTTGATAAACTTTTATAATATCTACAACTACTTTTACCTACACAATAAAATTCTCTATGTATTTCAAAGAAGAAAATGAGTTTCTCACTTGAGATGATAGAGAGATAACACCAACTTCCGGTAGAAAATTCTGAAAATGAGGAGAAGCTAATCTGAAAATGATGAGAAGAATCTAATGTAATGTTGCATGAGAAGCTAATCTATGTAGGTGAGATGTAAATAGCAGAACAACTTGATTATACCAGAGCTGAGTAACGTTAATAACTCGATTTGCCATTCATCGAGTTGAGCTTCATGTGCAAACAGGTGATTTGAAATCCCGTCAGTAACTCAGTTTCCCTATTGCCGAGTTATGAATAGTACCCTGTAATATTTTATTACCCAAAAGCCACGCTGGAGTGCCAGTGTGGCAAGAACCTGCACAAAACTCAGCTTCGCAATAGTCGAGTTATTAAAGCAACTCGATTTTATAAACATCGAGTATCGAAACAAGAGCACACCCCTATATAATTTGAAAACATGGGCATAATGCCAAATATTTTGCCCAATAGGGGCAAAAGGCTAGAATCCCCTTACTTAATGTGCTGCCATTGTATCAGTACCTTTTTCTTTTTAGGTCAACTCCTCAACAAAAATTAGTAGACTAAATTCACTCATTTTAAAAATACATACACACACACACACACACACACACATATATATAGAGGATTAACTTGAAACGAAATTAAAATCTGGATAATTTGTTAAACACCAAATATATACTTTAGCTATTTTCTTAGTATTGACTACTCCTCTCACTTTTTCTTATTTTTATTTTTTAACACAATCGGTGAGATGTTTTTTTTTTTTGAAGCCGGAACCAAATGAATATCATTAATGAAGAATACCAGAATCCAAATACAGAGTATCAACTGCTGGCGGAGGATCCTCCTCTAACCATACAATTTCATTATCAAATAATCTAGCAAATCTAGCCAACGCGTGAGCAACACCATTGGCACCGATGTTGGATCTCCTCCTTTACAGAAAAAGTACCATTAGATTATAAAATTATTACCTATATATCTTAATTTAAAATTTTGAGAATTTGTTTGTATTAATTTAGATTTTATTCGTGGATTTGATCAAAGTGTGATAATTGCCTTTGTTAAGTCTTTAATTTTATGATTTGACATTATTTTCAAAAAGTTATGGGTCTATAATAGTTCCACCACAAAGTGGATTTTTCCTTTATCGAGAGTAATTAATATTCGTTGAGTAAGGAGATTAGTACTAAGTAAAAATTAAGTCGATGAAGATGATATATATTTTAAAAGGGTTACGATACAAAAAAGAAAAACATATGACATTTATCACTTAAATAGTGTATAGACAAATATATACCTCCACGGGTAAATTAGTAAAACCCTTTTAAAAACCTTGTCTCTTCTAAAAGTAAAAGCTAGTACAAAGCAGGCATTGCTAGCTACAAAGCTAGTACAGAGCGTTCAACATGGTATTGCTAGCAAAGCAGGCATGGCGGTCGATACATCACACTTACTCTCTCTTCTATCGGGTCTACAAAGCAAGATATTTCCCAGAGTACTCGATTTTGGAGGCTGAGTTGGGACACAATCCATCCTATGTTTGGCGTAGCCTACTGGCAGCAAGAGACATTATAAAGACCGGGTCACAATCACTACAAGAAACTTGGTTATTTTCAACGGTTGAAACCGTTGAAAAAAGTATTAAAAACTGTTGAAAAAAATATTTTCAACGGTTGGAATGACCGTAGAGAACCGTTATTAAAAACTGTGTCGAGAACATTTTTCTACGGCCTATGCAACCATTGAAAAAAGCATTACACATTTATCAATAGTTAATAACCGTCGAAATATATTCACATAAATGTAGATTAAAGTATGCTTATTACTTTTATCCACATGCACCCAACCGTTGAAATAAATATTTTCTTGTTAAAAAAAATAAATAAATTTGGATGCACTCTTTCACATTAATCAAAATTTAACAACTTGAAACAGACTGTAAAAATCAATACAACTTAACTACTCTACCTACTGCCCTTTACACTCTTAAATTTACATTGTTCATCTACCTTTCAAAATAGAAGATTCTTATAACCTTTAACCTTCAAGACCAATTCATTGGAAATTTTAAAAACATAGAGACTCATATCTGCCATCCAGACATCTATAGCTAGGTCCTCTTCAATGCGCATGAAATCCCATTAATCACTAAGTTTTTTTGATGCCTGCAAAAAGTGCCGTCCATTAGTCATTGTTATAAGTGCCAAACCTGAATAAAAAGCCAAATAAGGGCAATTCATTTTAGGAAGAAAATGCAACTACCTAAAAAAATAAATAAATAAACCAGCACAAAAAAAGTCACATATTAGCCATTTACAAATGTATAGATGCAAACTTGGTAAGCGAAAGTGAATGATTGGATTGAACTATCAACATTTTAAAGGAGGTAATTTATTCTATTACCTCCTTTAAAACGTACCTTATTTCATAACTGATTTGGAACCTGAATAAAAAGCCAAGGGCTGAGCTTTGATTGGTTGATGTTACTAACTAAAACTAAAAGAAATGCAATAAACAAAAACAAAATAGAAACTTATTCACATGAACCATGCTCTCTCCTTATCCTGACTGTGGTTCTAATTTATTGTCTTTTCTAGATAGCATGTTTTTCTGTTGACTTGTTTTCACTTTTTTCTCTGTTTGAGTGCTCCATAGTATACTACTTATGTACTACAACCTCTCTTTTTTATTTCAGTTTAATGAAATTTTTACTTCTTTACTGATAAAGGAAAAAAGGTTCCATCAGAATTTAAATAATTATTTAATTCATAAGAATGAATAGTAGGATAATAAATATTAAAAAAAAAAAGAAGAAGAAGAAGAAGAAGCATGAATTCAAAAATTGCAGTAAACTTTTTGCATTAATAGTTTATACCCAAAACTCCAAAACTGATATAATATGATTTAGTAAAGACGAGATGGGATAAACCCATCAAGGTTTAAGTTCTAACCTGCCCATAATTCAAGACTCCAGCTGAAGGGTTCATTTCAATGTTCCCAAAACGCTGTGATTCGCCTTTAGAGAAGTCCCCCCCTCGACCACATTTCATGATATACATATAATCAGTAGGGAGAAACGCAAATCCAAGTTTGTCCCAGTCCATGTCAACTAATTCAGCCGTTTCACTATAGTTGTTCAACAAAAAAATATCAATATACAAAAAA
Organism: Quercus glauca; assembly: GCA_023736055.1. Lineage (NCBI taxonomy): Eukaryota > Viridiplantae > Streptophyta > Magnoliopsida > Fagales > Fagaceae > Quercus > Quercus glauca. The sequence continues at coordinate 19,951,725 of CM043321.1, read as the reverse complement.
AAAAAAAAAAATCAACTCAGAGAGCAGCATACGCGTATTCTTTAAACTTCAATCATTACATAATTGTTACATGTTAGATTGATTCACAAGGGTGCCTTTAATTCTTGAATAACATTGGGATACACCCCAAAACTAAAGTCAGCAACTTTTGTAAATATCTAAAAATTAAATAGTTTTAATTTATGTCATTTTGAAAACAAGAGGGTCATTCTGACAATGTATATGTTTGCACCACAAATCATTTTAAAGTCCATAAATTTAGAGAGAGACAGCAAAGATAATAGAAAAAGCTCCACTCAATTATTTTGTTTTAAGTTTCTGAGTATCCCAGCTTATGCCTATTGTTGCTGATAAGTTGAGAAACTAAAAGAGCTTGCTCTATGTCTACACCTTCCTTAGAGTTTGGCTTAAAAGATGGGAAATCTGGCACCCAGGGATCCTCGCATGTTCTGATATCATTCCCATTGCCAACTCACAAACAGACATCTTTTGATATGAGGTTTTTAATTCCCTCTATACTTTTCCAAACAGGGGAAGAGTTTCTAGCAAAAGAGTGACATAGCCAGTTGCCTCTCACTTTGTATTTTGCTCCAAGGAGCTTAACGCACACTAGTTAAAATCCACAAGGACAATTTGGATAGGAGCGCTTGATTGAAGTCCCAAAAGATTCTAAAACCCAACCCACCATACTTTTGGGGCTAGCAAACTGAAGACCAAGCTAAAGGAGAAAAGAAATGACTACCTTCTGCCTTAGGCCTCCACCAATACCGTGTGACAGCAACATCCATTTTATCACACAAGCTTTTAGGGCATTGAATAGTGAACATAGCATATGTGGGAATAGCCTGTATTACTGATTTTATAAGTGTTGCCCTCCCTGCCCAAGAGAGATTTTTGCTCTTCCAGCCAAAAAGTCTATTTTCCATTCTCTCTATTATGTGGGCCAAATCTTTACTTCTGTTGTTAGAGAGGAACAGGGGCACCCTGGGTATTTAGTATTTTGGGAAAGCTTCTTAAGACCCCAACTACTTCTGACTCGGTTCAAAAATTGCCAAGAGACACCCTTTGATGGAAACACCCCAGACTTCTCCAAGCTTATCTCCTGGCCAGGCCATTTGCAGTATCTTTCTATACATCTTTTAATGGTAGCAAGCTCATATATTCTTGCATTGCAAAGCAACAAGACATCATCTACGTAGCAGAGTTTAAGGAGGAGCAGTGCTTGAAATTTTAATACCTTTTAAATTTCCATCACTGATTTCTTTATTAATGAGCCTCATCATGACTTCACTCCCAAAAATAAATAAGGGGATAAAGGGATGCCTTGTCTAAGCCCTTTAGTTGGATTGAAGTCTTCTGTTTTACCTCCATTGAGAAGGATGGTAAATTGAACCTTGCTGATGCATTGATTAATAATGTCTATAAACCTTCTGTTGAAGCCAAAAGCTTTGAGAACTACCATCAAATAGCTCCACTCCCTTAAATAGAGTGTGATCTGTGTTCCACGACGTAGGAACTTTTCAGGGTCAGTTTCTTCCTCAATCATATACAAGCTACTGTTAGCAACAGATTCCCAAACATATTGCTTATCTGATCTAGGGCTCTTTGTAGATATGACAACCTAAGTAATGGTGTATGATGTACATAAATTAAGCACAATTAGTGGCCACCCAGGAAAAGCATTCACATTAAAAGCTTCAAAAGGAATTTAAAATTGCAACAAGACTTGAGTTTAATTATAAAAGTTACCTTCTCAGCAACAAGAAAGGCAGAATAGAACCCCACACCAAATTGACCAATCAGGCCATTGTCTGCTCCAAGATCCTTATTTTCCTAACAAATTTTAAGGCTGGAAATGTAAGCTTCAAAACAGCATAGAACTTGAAAATAGCCACACAGGAAGAAATAAAATAATGCACCCTATGGATAAAAGAGTTTAAAAGTACCTTTAGAGCCTTTAAGAACTTTGAAGTACCACTCTGAGCAATAGTTCCAGGACAGTCAATGAACTCTTCTTTTGTCATTCGAATACCAGTATCTCTGCAAATTCATAAGATCCCATCTCAAAAACACCACTCAATTATCCAGGAAAAGAATGAGCTAAAATTTAGCATCACCATACATTATAGTGATAGTCCCATTGTCTTGATCAGGCTTGATACGTATCTCTAGATCACCAGCATCTCCAAGCGGCGAGGGTTCAGTCACGCTTAAGAATCTTAACTTGTCTAAAGCATCACTTGCATTACTACAAAAGAAGAACAGAATTAAGTGAACATATAGATCAAAACACAATCTCAGAATTAATCATGCACACGCAATCATACATTTTATGAAGATGAGAAACACAAAAATGGAGCTTTTTTATTGCAAGACGTCACTCATACAAACCCCAAGTATAAGTTCTACAAAAGAAAGATATTAGAGTGTATATTGTACAAGCACAAGCAGGCATTTGCTCACCTCACAAGCTCTCGAAGGAACACCTCTTTGTGGCTGTAAAGACTATGAACTATCAAATCTAGGAGGTGACTAACCTGCAATTTGTTATAATGTATCAACTTTCAACTAAAAACTCATAACAAATTGGACCCTCTAAAGCCCATGAAAACAAAACTTTCAACCATTTAAAAGTTCAAAGGAGATCTCATCAAAGTTTTCTGTAAATTTATCAAACATATATAACTAATCAAGACAAAATCTGATTGGTTCTGAAGAACTAAAAGCCTATCATAAATCTCTCACAGTTTGAACCATCATCCAACTCAAGATACAAGTTTACATTCCACAACCATCATTGCCATTGGAAACATGAATCCATGATTCAGCCAACAAAAAACAGAGTATCTAATAAAAAAAAAATGCAAGTCAGTTTCATTCTCAATGCTCAGTACCATATATTGCACTTATGTTGATAATTAAATTGTAAGAAAATCCTTCTACATATTCAATCTCAAGAATTATTTCATGAAAATTAACAAAATTCATTATTAAAGCACATTTGATGGGAACAAAAACAAGCCGTAAAGCACACCCCAATATCAACCAATCACTATAAATTAACAAAAAAAAACTACTATGATCACTAATTTGGCAGAAAATAATTGAACGCTATAGAATTCCAATTAATAATAATAAGAATAATTGAAACTTAGGATTAGTTATGGAACAAAGAACAAAAATTAGAAGAAACTTACTTTATTAGCTTGACCATCCTTCGTAGTAGACTCTGAAACAAAACACAAAGCCATCTAAGAAAGATACAAAAACCTATATATAGGCATATACACAGGAAGAGGTAGAGAGGGAGAGAGAGGGAACCTTGGGGGTTTGGGGAGAGAGAGGAAATGAGGGAGAATTTAAATATTCAACCTAAAATTTTCCCAGGAACCAAACATTACAATTTATAAACAAAACATGAAAACGCACCGAATTTTCCTCCATTGAAGAATCGAGACAAATCAGGCAAAATGATCTTCGTTTCGCAGTGGCGATTGAGCTTGAAACCCTAGAAAATTGGGGTAGATTAGATGAGGTTGGCGAAGAGTAGAGGAGTTGACAGAAGACTTCGACTTCGATTTTGTGAGTGACGATGAGACAGAGCCACTGCATTGAGAGACCAATAGCTATGCAATTTCCATGACCTAGAGCTTCGAAATTTCCATGATTGAGAGCTATGAAATTGGGTTTGAAATTTCTAAGTTTTGTGTGAGAGAGATTTGAGCTACTAAAGAGAAAATGAGAAACTCTGAGAGCTATCAATGAGAAACTCTGAGAGCTATCTGTAAAACTTTGATTTGTTCTGTAGCTTTATATAAGTTCCGTGTTTCAAATTTTCAACACTGACAACCGTAGATAAAAGACGTAGTTTATCTTCTACATTCGTCAAGCCTGTGGATAAAACTTCTATTTAATTTTTTTTGACACTTGTTTCAACAGTTGTGCCAACTGTGGAAATAAGTAGGTTAATTTCCTTATTTTGATCAACAGTTGAGTACAACTGTAGAAATTTAGGGGTTTTATTAACACTTTTTAGTAACCGTAGATAAAAAAATGTTGAAAAAACTTAAGTTTGTTGCAGTGAATGGAAGGAGGGGGACGGTAAAAAAATTAGGGTGGAAGTGGATAATTGGCTGACACACAGACCGGTATTCATTGGAGAAGTCCAAACCAATATGCTAGTCAGTGACCTTATTGAGGAGGTCACGGGCCAGTGGAACAGACAGAAGGTGCATGAGTTATTTGCACCCATTACCCGGGGTGAGATATTGGCTATACCCTTGACTGCCTTATACAGAAGGGACGAGTTAGAGTGGAAGGAATACAAGGCACGAAGGTTCTCAGTTAAGGCTGCGTACCAAGTGGCTCTCCGCCTCTTGCATCATGATGGGGCTGAACACTCAAATGCTCAGATAGATGGCAAGGTGTGGAAGACAATTTGGGCTCTCGAAGTACCACCGAAAGTCAGGAATTTTATGTGGAGAGCGTGTTCAAATATTCTCCCCACAAAGGATAATCTACACCGCCGAAGGGTAATGGTGGATTCGCGATGCGACATCTACTGTCAACAACCTGAAACAACCTCGCACTTGCTATGGGAATGTCCAATGGCACGAAATGTGTGGGCAATATCGAAAGGAAGGGTGCAGAAATGTAGCAACCAGGTACAGGACTTCTTCCAATTATTTCGGATGATGAAGAGTAAACTAACGAAGACAGAGCTGGAGAGGTGGGCCACGACGTCATGGGCAATCTGGAATGCTCGGAACAAATACTACTTTGAGAAGGTGCAGTTGCGGCCAAGGGCTATTATGGATCACGCTACTGGAATTCTGGAGGACTATCAGCGTCTTGCAGCATCTCAAATACTATAACAGTAGTACCATAAGACCCTGGGGCTGTCTCCCTCTAAAAGAGTAGTTTTCTGCATGGCATGAGAGACCACTACGTGGTATAGGGAAATATGTAATAGTTGTGGGGTTGAGTGTAGGTGGGTACACGAGTCAAAGATAAAAGCTCCCTGTAATACTGTTCTTTGCTTTTTTCAGTCAATAATATACACTTCTATCGTTATCTCAACCAAAAAAAAAAAAAAGCTAGTACAAAGTAATTTTTGAAATTTAACATTAAATTTTCAAGGTATAAGTAAATTATGGCAAAATCATATGACATTAATATATTTTAGAAAAAACATGTATAAATCCAAAAGTTATTGTAAAATCATCTACCTGCAAATGTTAAAATTTTAGTTAAAAAGATTCAAATATTTGAAACTACTAAAAAAAAAATTAACTTCCTTCTAAGAGCATTCATAGCAGTGGTGTTAAATAGTTATATTATTATTTTTTAGCACAACTGCACACAAAAGAAGCGCACAGCAGTGGAGCTATAAGCAAAATTTTTTACTTCTCCGCTACAGTGCACATCTAAAGATAGATGTGCACTGTAGCTCAAAGGTAAAAAAAAAAAATATTATTTTAATCAACCGGTGATTAAAATAATACCTGCCTTTCTCTCTCTCTTTCTCTCTCTCATTCACTCTCATCTCTTCTCTGAACATCTCTCTCAAGCTCACTCTCTCACTCTGGTCTCTCATTCTCTCAACTCCAGTCTCCCAAGCCGCCAATCAGCCTCACTCCGATCTCTCACTCTCTCAATGCGGTCTCTGACTCTCTCACTGCGGTCTCTCACTCTCTCAACTCCGGTCTCCCAAGCCGCCGATCGGAGTGCTTGCTCGTGGATTGCCGACCTAGCTCGTCGACGCGATTGGAGTGCTTGCTCGTGGTGGGTTTTTTTTTTTTTTTTTTCTTACTGTGGACTACGAGTGGTGGTGGTGGTGGTTGTAGCTGTGGTTATGGCTGTGGCTGAGGAAAAAAGATTGGAGATTTGGGTTTTTTTTTTTTTCCTGCTGTGGACTGGTGGTGGTGGTGGTTGTGGCTGAGGAAAAAGATTGGAGATTTGGGTTTTTTTTTTTCCTGCTGTGGACTGCTGGTGGTGGTGTTGGTGGTGGTTGTGGCTGTGGCTGTGGCTGATGGTAGAGGTGGTTGTGTTTGGTGTTGTGGATGTTTTTTTTGGGTAGCGTGATATATTATTTTATTTTTGTGAAAATATTATTTTATTGTAGTGTTTATATTATTTTATTGGGTTAAAAGCTAAAATAGATTCACTGCTGTAGCATGTGTGTAGGTAAAATAGATAAAATTACTTTTTGTGTAGCTAAATAGCTAAAATTTTATATTCACTGCTGTGAATGCTCTAACAATAGTTGATTTGAGACCACATTTTTTAGCTGTTAAGATTGTCAAACAAAAGATCATCATAAAAATTGAGTTTTTGAGTGATTATCTAACAATGTATATAACATATAGAAAGAGAGATAATTAGGAAATTTAGCATAGAATTATAAAGGGTAAAATACTATTTTGGTCCCTAAACTTTGCTAAAAGTTTCTTTTTCATTCCTAAACTTTAAAAAGTTCATTTTTCGTCCTTAAACTATTAAAAAGTTCATATTTCATCCATAAAATATTAACAATATTTTATTTATGTCCTTAAATTTTACTAAAATTTTGTTTTTCATCTCTAAACTATTGCAAAAAGTTCTTTTTTCATTCCTATTGTTGTCTCTAAACTTTTGAAAAAACTCTTTACAAAGTTTAGAGATGAAAAAAGCAAGGTTTTGAAACCCGGACCGAACCATACGGTCCAATCGGGAAAATCTCGAATCGCTCATTTTTGCGGTTCTTTTAGCCTCAAGAACCGCACAATGGGAAAAAAGCAGGGAACCATTCGAACCGTGGTCGGACCGCACGGTTTTGAGAACCGTGATCAGATCGCTTCTCACGGTTCCCTTTGAATCTGAACCTAAAAAAAATAAATAAATAAAATAAATATATAAAAAAACACAAAAAAACAAAAGAAAAAGAAACATAACTGCTGGGAGTACATCATGTCTTCAGAAACTCTGCCACTATCATCTCCAGAGAAACACAGCATGTCTTTATGTTTCTTCTTCTTCTCTCTTCAAAGCACATCACATAGCTCCCTTTCTTCAGAAACTCTTCTTTTGGGCAAAGCAAGCTTTAAATTTTGGCTTTGTTCTCTGCTAGTAATGTGTGTGTGACAAGGTGAGAGTATGAGAGAAAGAGAATGAGAAAGAGAGAGCTAGAGATAAAGAAAGAAAAATAAAAGCAAAGAGGAGGACACACTGTGTGGAGGAAGAGTCTAGAAAAATAAAAACAAGATGAGAGGAGAGGGGATGGGGATACATGTGTGGAGGAGAAAAAATAAGAGAAAAAAAGAAAAGGAAAAGGAAAAGAAACGTATGGATGCAAGGAAAGAAAGGAAAAATAATAAAGAGAATAAAAAATCACAATTAAATATTTACTACAATATTTTTACAATGTTTCACAATAAATTTTAAGTAACAGATTGTTATTAGTTAATATTGGTGAGTAAAAAAATAATTTCAATAATGAGTTCAAATTAGAACTAGTAACAACTTTTCACATAAATTTTGTTGTGAAAGTATTGCTAAAAATGTTATAGACTTCTTCACTGCTTCTGGAGACTTCTTCTTTGCTGCTGCGTGCTTTACACTGTGTTTGGTTGGAGTGAATTTAGGGAGGATGGAAAATAGTATTTTCTACTGTTTCGGAAAGGGAGGAAAATATTGAGGATGGAAAACCCAGGGAAAAATTTTCTCTTCCGGGCCCACAAATTTCATCCTCCCAAATCGGGAGGAAAAGCCTGGAGAGAAAATGCTCTCACAGCACTTTTACCATAATACCCTGTTCTGGAATCAAGTAAAAATAAAAAATAAAAATAAAAAACAGAGAGAGAGCGAAAAAGAGAGAATGAAAAAAAAAAAAAAAACAAAGAGAAAGCGCTAGAGAAAGAAAAAAGAGAATGAGAGCTGTGCTGAATGAGGAAGAAGATAAAAGAAGGAGGATAGGGATAAGGACAACGTGTGTGGAGGAGAAAAAGAAGAAAAAAAAAAACGTATGGATGAAATGAAGGCTGGGAAAGGGGAAATAGCATAATGAATAAAAAATCCTAATTGAGAAATGTTACCACAATATTTTCACAATAACTTTTAAGTAACAGATTGTTATTAGTTAATATTGGTGAGTAAAAAAATAATTTCAGTGGTGGGTTCAAATTAGAACTAGTAACAACTTTCCATATAAATTTTGTTGTGAAAGTATTGCGAAAAATGTTGTGGACGTAACACTTCTCATTGAAAAATATAATTATTGGTAAATTATATATTATTTAATGAGTACAAATAAATCTATTTCTTACCTATTATGTAACAAAGGTATAATAGTTAATTTATATAAACTACATTTTCTATCCTCTCACTTTTTTTTTCAACCAAATAAAAGAGTTTTTCACCCTCCTACTTTTCTACCCCTCCAACCAAATACGCACGAGGGAAAACTAAATATTTTCTATCCTCCCACTTTTCCATCCTCCTTCTAATTTTCCATCCTCCTACTTTTCCACTCCTCCAACCAAACAGACCCTTAGCGTCAACTACTAACATATAATGCTTGCTTGTTGTCAAGCACTTCCTTATTGGGTTTTGTTATTTGTTTAACTTTAACAATTTTTAAATGCATGGACATCTTCAAATCTAGCTTTTGATTTTTTTTTTTTTTTAATTCATAATAAATGGTGAACAGTGACTATTCAAATGGGCTTGGGAAAAAAAATGATTGGCAATCAAATGGGCTTGGCCATGAGCAAATAAATTCATTTGTCTCTTAACTATTTTATTGGGTTTCATAAAATAAAAATTATTGGGTACTAAAGTGTGCTTTGTCATGACTTAGAAACTCAATAGCTATTGTTTTTTTAGAATTTAATAATTTTTATTTGTATAATGAAAGTTATGTTATAAAAAATACTATCTATATTTGTTTTGGACTATTTTAGTTAATTTTTCTATTTTTTTTATAAATTTCATGTTTTTATATATATTTAAAATAATTATTAAATTAATTATGACATCATCACGGTTCGACTTCGGTTCGACTTCAAAAACCTTGAACCTCTCTATTTTACGGTTCAATGAACAGTCCGGGTCTGAAAACCTTGGAAAAAAGAACTTTTTAAAGTTTATGGATGAAAAATAAATTTTTGTTAAAGTTTAGAGACCAAAATAGTATTTTACTCAATCATAAATGATTTTAGCACTATAACAAAATATAGACTATAATTATTTTAAGTAAAAACTAATTTCTGAAAACATTTTATATTTGTTTAGAGTAAATGTCTGTTTAGATACCGCTTATTTTGCTAAAAACTGAAAATTTATTGCTGAAAACACTGTTGCAAAATATTTTTTAAATGGCAAAACACTGTTCACATTGTGCCATGGGTCTGCGTTTTTCTTCATTTGTTTGAAACAGTTCCGTGGGTCCTAAGCTTAAAACGTGTGAGCAGTGCCTAAAGCTGCAAAACGCGTTACCCAAACGCACGCTAAAAAAGAGAGATTATTTTGATATAAATCTTATTATATATGAAACAATTAAAGAAACTAATTATTTGTGATTTTAGACATATGACTTATTTAATGAATCATATAATTGTTTTAAAAAAATTATGATTCCTTGTCACGGTCTGAATCCGATCATTACTAGCTGACATTAGCTTAGGACCGTTGCAGTATATGGAAAGTGGCCTCCACGTTCTGCCTAAGGGCTGGTTTATTTGAATAGTTCCTACCTAACATAACATAAAGCTGGTATGCATAAGGAATTGACAAAGCAAAGTTTTGTAGTAGTTGGTGAAAATAACGTTGACATTGTAAACAAACTATTGGCATACCGAGTACCTAGTCATAACAAATAAACCTTTCAGAAACTTCCATCACCACTCAGTCTCACCCACAACGCGTTTTCTATATCCATCCCTCTCATATGCTTTACTATTTTTAAAAACCACAGCCTTTTCATTCTTTTCATTGTCTTTGTTTTGCAAGCCTCCTTGGTGAGAAAGCCATTGGAAAGTTTTTGTTAGAGAAGCTTCAACCCCTTCATTCATCTCTCTCTTCTTCCTCTCTGTGATTCCCCAAAAACCAACCTAAGAATATGTGTCCTATGAGGTTCATCTTGGTGTTTTTCTCTGCAATACTAGCAGGATATTTTGCATGGCGGACGGTTCGTTCTTCGCCAGAGACTGAAAACATTTTTGAGGACTCTACGGTTGAAAATATATCAATGAAAGATAAACAAGAATTCAATCTGAGAAAGGTATGGTATCAACTTTCACGATTCCCCCCCCCCCCCCCCCCCCCCCCCTTTTTTTTTCTGTTTCCTTTGTTTTGTTTCTTTCTCCTAACTTGGATGTTGTACCATTTCAGACAATTCATAATGGGTTCTGGGTATTCGTTGATATGGCCAGCGGGAGGTACTTATGGAGGAATCTGAGGGACATGAGGAACAATGGGAAAGTCAAGAGCTGCTAATATTTGATAATGGAAGTAATTACAAGTTCTGTAATCAATCTCTTTTTCTTTTCTTTTTTATTCTTTTTGAAGGGATCTGGATCTAGGTTGGGTTAGAGTGGATATAAAAGTGTAGACTTCATACAATTCTGCAAATAGTAAGTGTCAAATTTTATTTTCAAATGCACCTCTCTCTTTAGCTTTCGAAGAAAAAGGATAAAGAGCCAACAAATTGGTGAGGACAGACTAAATTTCAACAACAAAAAAGTCAGTAATACAATCAAAACAGGTATATATTGCTCCAAAATTAAAAGATCTGACGAATCCAAATTCTTGGTCCAACACGAATTTCAATGTCTAATCTGCAAATTTTACAATTCTATTCATCAAAGCTGCAGACACTAGAGTTTTATATCCAACAGGTGAGTATATGTATTATGTACAACAAGAAGAACATCATATGTCAGCATATGCACAACTTCATTCTAAAGAACAAAGACCTGTAATTTATTACAGAAGATAAGATAGGAGTGGCAAGAATTACTTTAAATCGACCTGCAGCTTAATAGACATGTACAGAAGAGTAAGCAGTGCGCCCTGTGGAAGTGGTGCATACCTTGCAAGAGTGGAGCCTACCCACATGGCTACCACCACTACAGCAACTATACTGCTACTGGTTTTTCCACAAACCCAACTTGCAAATGAGAGGCACAATGTTAGCAAAACGCCACCCCTCCCACCCAATATCCATGCAATTACATAACCAATCTTATACCCAGCATCCAACTTCCTATCGAACAAAGCCATGAGGCTACTAAAGGTGAGAGACAATCTGGATCCAAATGTCTGCAGTAAAAATAAAGATAGAAAGGCAGATCTAAGCACTTCAGTGAAGGGACCTCTCTCTTCATCTGTATTCCCTTCTTCAACCACCTCATCTACTTCATTATCAGAGGAATTATCTTCCCTGACATTATTTGGTTCCCAATGTCTCTCATGTTGCATTTTCCACCTCAGTTCAGCCCACCTATAAATCCTTACCCTGCCTTCATATTCAGGGCTTTGGTCCCATTTTCCTCTATATGGCCTGTCAGTATCTTCATGAAATTTGAGTTCTTGGTCATACTGAGTCCTTGTTGCTTCATTAGACAGTACCTTTAAGAGGATACATAAAGCAGAAACATTGTCATAAGCTTTTAGAAGTATGAGCCGACAAAGGAGTTTCAGGAAAAGGAAAATGCACTATTTGAATGTGGAAGCAAATGTTTGACATTTCTATTACGACCAAGTTCATTAAAATATGGAGTCAGTATTTTACCAATATTGAATGTGGAAGCAATTGGTTATGACATTTCCAGTACAACTAAGAATTATCTCAGTCAATGTTTTCAATATTCCAGAAACTATTTCGACTGATAAACAGCATTCAGGTTTTCAATATTCGAACTTTTCTAAAACTGTTCACAACATATCTTTTCTTATGGTCACAAATAAAATAGAATTGTTTATATCTTTTTCAATAGAATCACAAATCAACAACTTCCAGACACCCCATGAAAAATTACCAACTTCAGAGCAAGTCACAAATATCTCCTAACCTTGAGTAGTAAAATAAGAAGTTCATGTGAACAGATAAAAAGAAGTTTCTAATTTTTCATTCATATATAAAGCAGTTGCTGTAAATCACAGATGATTAAGAATTGCTCACTTCATATGCATGACGGATACTCTTGAATACCTCACCAGCTTTTGAATCCTTGCTAACATCAGGATGATACTGTAATCAAAACAGACAAATACATGTAAACAAATTTTTCGTGCCTTTTGTAATAGAGAATTAACAAAAAAAAACTCATAAAATTTAGACTAAATTACACCCTCTAAGTTTGTGAACTTTTTGATTTTACCCCCTTATATTTCAAATGTTGGATTTTTGTCCTTGAAATTATTTAGTGTTCCAAATTTCGTCATTCCTGAAAGATTTTGAAGCTTGAAGCATGGTCAACAATGGCGAATGAGCAAGATAACAGAGATGGAAGAAGAGAGAGAGAGAGTAAAACAGGAAAGAGAAATAAGAGAAATTGATTTCTATTTCATCAAGCTTAACCCAAAATACATAGCACCTACCCTATTTATAGATTAAGTATATTACAGATTGAGCATTCCAGAGAGCACAACTGCTCTTAACTAACTTAGAACTAATTCCAAATTATACTCCATAATTTCAGGAGTGACAGCCTGGCTTGAGTGACAGTTAGAGTTGGAACCATAACTGTATAACTTCAACACAGAGAGAGAACTCCTCACATCAGATAGCCTTTAGGAGAGATGACTCCAAAACGGTACCATTGAACACTTATAACAGGTAGATATAAAATGGCACCGTTCCAATAAGTTGAACGACACTGTTTCTTCTTAACTCAGTTACATTCTTTAACTAAGACACAAAACGGCAACGTTTAGTCTAAGAGCCGTTAGACATAAAACTAGCCGTTATGAGTCTTCTTCTTCTATTTTCAATTTCTGAGTTTCAGTGCTTCCTTTAGACACCATGATTTTGGAACGAAGAAAGGCAAATCTGGAAGTAGGGAGGCTCTTAGTAAACACATCAGCCAGTTGATCACCCATGGCAATATACTTGACTTGAAGGTCCTTTCGCAAGACCTTCTCTCTAACAAAATGGTAGTCGACCCCGATATGTTTAGTGTGGGCATGGAAGACAGGATTGGAGGCAATGGCAAGGGCAGACACATTGTCACACCATAGCTTAGGAGGGACAGGAAGAAAAACCCCAAGATCTCGCAACACCTGGCGAAGCCAATAGAGCTCAGCAGCAGTGGTGGCTAATGCGCGATACTCAGACTCAGTGGAAGATCTAGAGACGGTGTCCTGTTTCTTTGCACTCCAAGTTATAGGATTGTAGCCCAGATAGACAATGTAACCAGTAATGGAATGTCTGTCATAGGGATCCCCAGCCCAATCTAAGTCAAAGAAGGCAGATAAAGAGAGAGGGCCAGGTTGCAGAAAGACACCATGATGCAAGGTACCATGCACATATCTCAAAATTCTTTTAGCAGCAATTAAGTGTATATCTGTACGATTGGACATAAACTGACAAACTTGTTGAACTGCAAAACTGAGATCAGGCCTAGTGAATGTTAAATAGTGCAAAGAGCCAACCAAACTCCTAAATTCATGAGGGTTAGATAGCAAAGCACCATCAGTGGGAGACAATCTAGTATTAGGAGCACATGGGGTACAGGCTGGTTTTGAGGTATGCATATTGACTCTGAGAAGCAAATCCTGAGCACACTTAGTCTGAGTCACAAGTAGGCCTTTTTCAGTTCTGGTAATTTGAAGCCCCAAAAAGTAGTTTAGAGGGCCTAAATCCTTAAGCACAAAGACTGCACTGAGTTGAGCAATTAGAGAGTGTAGGAACTGAGGACTATATCATCAACATAGACGAGCAAGATTGCCACCAAGTTACCATGTCTGAGAATGAATAAGGAGGAGTCTAGAGAGAAGCCTAAAACCCCATATGAAGCAATTGGGTTGAAAACCTCTCAAACCAGGCTCTAGGGGCTTGCTTGATCCCATAGAGAGACTTGAGAAGCTTACAAACATAATTAGGGTGAGCTGAGTCAACATAACTAGGGGGCTGAACCATATACACATCCTCTCTCAGAAAACCATGTAAGAATGCATTACTTACATCAAGTTGTCTTAGAGGCCAATTGAACTGGACAGCAAGTGAGAGAATGATTCTCACAGTGGGAGGTTTGATGATTGGGCTGAAAGTCTCCTCAAAGTCAACCCAAAACTGTTGATGAAACCCCTTGGCCACCAATCTGGCCTTGTATCTGCTTATAGAACCATCACTGTTGTGTTTAAGCTTATAAACCCATTTACAGCCAACCAAATTCTAGGAAGGAGAGGGTGGCATCAAAATCCAAGTACCCTGCCTTTGAAGAGCCTTAAACTCATCATCCATGGCAAAGCACCATTGGGATGCTAAGCTGCAATTTTATAGGTAGGAGGTTCTGTAGTGGTGTAATCAAGTTTGGGAGATGAACCTGACTTGGTGGACTTAGAGCTCTGCTTTGAGCTAGGCTGAGAACCCTTAGCAACAGCATGTGGGGCAGTAGATGTAGCATGAAGGGCTTTAGGCTTATAGATGCCAGCCTTGGACCTAGTGGTTATAAGGTGAGCATTAACAGTAGCAGGGACCTGTGAATCAGCTGTGGGAATAGTAACATGAACCTGTGAACCAGTAACAGGAATGGAAGGAGGTATAGGGTGAGGTGGTGAGGCAGATGAGGTAGAGATAGGACTTGATTGGGACAGATCAGGAACATTAGAAAGAGAAGATTGGGAAGAGGAATCAGGTGTAGAAGTAGGAGTAGAGTGAGTAGGGCTAGGCTGTGATAGAATAAAACCAGAATTATGGGGCTGAGTGACAAAAGGGATGACAAGACATTGTGTGGAGGACTGAACAGATGAGGCAGATGGAGGACTAGTGGTTAAAGACTGAGGGTTAAAGAACTCAAGTTCATTGAAATGAACATGCCTGGAGATGTAAATCCGAGATGTGTGAGGGTTTTGACATATATAGCCCTTGGTATGTGTTGGGTAACCAAGGAAGATGCAAGGTGTGGTGTGTGGTTGTAACTTGTGGGAATTGTAAGGCTTTAGGAATGGAAAACAAACACAACCAAAAGATCTGAGGTGTGTGATATCTGGTTTGGATTTAAACAGTAGTTCCCAAGGGGTTAGATTCTTAATAAGTGGAGTAGGAAGCCTATTGATGACATGAACAGCTGTAGAGACAGCATAGGACCAGTAGGAGGGTGGCAATTGAAAATGGGAAAGCATGGTAAGGGCACATTCAACAATATGTCTATACTTCCTCTCAGCCACCCCATTTTGTTGGGGTGTGTGAGGACAAGAAAATTGGTGAATAAGGCCTTGTGTGGAACAAAAGTGTTTGAAAGCATTAGAGGTGTATTCCCCACCATTGTCAGTTCTTAAGACCTTGATTTTAGAGTCAAGTTGAGTCTTAACAGTGGCTTTAAAAATTTTGAAAATATCAAGGACATCAAACTTATGTTTAAAAGCAAAGAAAGCCAACTGAATTTAGAGTACTCATCAACAAAAAGGAGGTAATATTGAAAATCATTAATGGATGTAATAGGTGCTGGACCCCAAACATCAGAATGCACTAACTCAAGAGGTTTTGAAGCATGAAAAGTAGAAATAGGAAATGAAAATTGATGCATTTTTCCACTCAAACAATGCTTACAATGAGTGAGTCCATTATCACTGTGTGATGGACAAGAAATGTTCAAAGAAGATATAGCAACATCAAGAACTTTATTGCTTGGATGGCCCATTCTATGATGCCATAACAACCAATTATTGGCTTTATTTACAGTAAAAGCAGTAGGAAATGAAAATTCAGTAGAAATGGGATTCTGTTTTGAAGATGACTCAGAGTTGATATGTGGAAGAGAGCTGATGAAGTTCTTGGAGTAGATAGGGTAAACCATCTCACTCAAGCCCTTGTAAAGGAGTCTCCCTATAGGAATATCTTGGATTTTAATTTGATTGGCATCAAAATAGCAAGAACAGTTATTATGTAGGCAAAATTTATGAACTGAAAGTAAATTCTTTGCAATTCTTGGCACATGAAAGACATTTTTAAGGATGAAATTTTGGTATTTAGTGTGTAAGGTAGTGTTACCTATATGGTTGATAGGCAAAGATTGACCATTTCCCACAATGATTTGCTCAGGTCCCTTGTACTGAGACTGATTGGAGAGACTATTGAGATTTGCAGTGAGGTGATCAGTAGTTCCAGAATCAGCAAGCCAAGGATCTTGATTGCTAGTGATCACTGCATTAGATGCACTTGTCATGGCAGCAAGCTTGGTAGGGAGATTTTTGCCTTGATAAGCAAAATCCATCCTATGGTAGCAATCCAATGCACCATGGCCAAACTTTCCACAGATCTGACAGCTTAGACATTCATGCTTGAAGCCTTGAGGAGAGTTTTGTGAAGAAAAATTCTGAGGAGTGAAGTGTGGAGATCCTTGTGGACAAAAGTGAGGTGCCTATGGTGATGAGAAGTGTTGCTGTCCACCACTAAAATGTGGCTGTCCTCCTCCAAAGTTATAGTATCTACCACCTCCTCTTCCTCTATTAGACTGATTTCTTCCTCTTCCTTTACCAGAACTATGATTCTGTGACTGATTCTGTGAGCTGCTACCAGCTTTGCCATTAGAAGCAAACATGGCTAGTAAGTGAGAGACTGAATCAAGATGATCAGTCATAGCTTGTTCTTCACTCTGTAGCATAATGGCAAGTTGTTCATATGATATAGGATCACTCCTAGTTCGAATTGCAGAACAGAAATGTGCAAATTCTCTAGGAAGTCCTCTGAGCACAATACAAATTAGCTCTTCATTGTCTACAGCCACTCCCACAGCTAGGAGTTTATCACGTGCAATCTTTATCTTTTGAAGAAAAGAGTTCATTGATTCATTCCATTTCTTGATACCTTGAAGTTCAAGCTTAAGGTTCAAGATATTGGCTCTTGAAGTAGAAGTGAACCTCTGTTCAAGAGTGTTCCAAACTTCTCTTGAGCTAGTTACACCAACAACAAGTGAAAACACTTGTGGAGTAAAAATTGAGTTTATCAAGGAAAGGAGTGCCTTATCCCTGATTCTCCAAGATTAGAAATCTGGATTAACAACCGAAGTTGTGTTTCCTGATAGATCAAGTACAAAAGGTGATGGCTTTGGTGCTGTGCCATCAATATGTTCAACTAAGGAATAAGCTTCAAGTATGCTGAGCAGTTGATGCTTCCATGGAATGTAGTTGTTGTAGTTAAGCTTGATTGACATGAGATTGGACCTGTTTGAGAGTAATAGTAGTGGTGATTGTATAGAGGTTGAAGGAGTAGAGACTGTATGGATAGGAGCTGTGTGTGTGGATTGAGTAGTATCTGTTTGAGATGTTGAAGCCATTGGCTTTGATACCATGAAGGATTTTGAAGCTTGAAGGATGGTCAACAATGGCGAATGAGCAAAATTACAAAGATGGAAGAAGAGAGAAACAGAGTAAAATAGGAAAGAGAAATAAGAGAAATTGATTTCTATTTCATCAAGCTTAACCCAAAATACATAGCACCTACTCTATTTATAGATTAAGTATATTACAGATTAAGCATTCCAGAGAGCACAACTGCTCTTAACCAACTCAAAACTAATTCCAAATTATACTTTGTAATTTCAGGAGTGACAGCCTAGCTTGAGTGACAGTTAGAGTTGGAACCGTAACTGTATAACTTCAACACAGAGAGAGAACTCCTCGCATTAGATAGCCTTTGGGAGAGATGACTCCAAAACGGTACCGTTGAACACTTATAACAGGTAGATATAAAACGGCACCGTTCCAATGAGTTGAACGACACCGTTTCTTCTTAACTCAATTACATTCTTTAACTAAGACACAAAACGGCAATGTTTAGTCTAAGAGCCGTTAGACATAAAACTAGCCGTTATGAGTCTTCTTCTTCTATTTTCAATTTCTGAGTTTCAGTGCTTCCTTTAACAATTCCATCTATGTCCGTTTATGATGCAGCCGTAAATGCCACCTAAGCATGCTGTGTTTGTTAGTTGAACCAATCAAAACATGTCATGTCCATTTATATGGTATCTCAATTAAATAGCGAAAAGAAGCTTTAAAAAATTAAAACAATTCTCTAAAATCCAAAAATTACATCTACTTAAAAAATAAAATAATATATTTTTTCTAGCATTTCCTCAGCATCCAAATGGAGTGCCAATGACCCAATCTCCCAAAAGCACCAATTTGTTGTTCCATTCAAAGCAACTTTGACCATTGCCAGACTCCATCGCTCAACATTGCCATTCAAATAGTGCTCTTTTACAACCATTTTGGGTGAAATCAAGGATTAGTGGAAAGTTGGATGAGATGAGTTGTTCGGCTTTCATGGTGTAGTTTCATGGAGTTTGTGTGTGTTAATTCAGCTAATAGGCTGGCTGTGTGTGGTGGGGTTTGGTCATAGCATACCAGCAAATATTTAGATGAAGGTGACAGCTCGTCCAGGTTGGGATTTGGGGAAAGCTCAGTATCTAGATTTGGGGATCACCTTGGCTTGGACGGTCGTAGATGTGGGAGATAGATTTGGTGAGGGTGGAAATAGGATCACCAAGAAACGAACACCATGGGCTAAAGAAAAAAGAAGGGTAAAGGAAAAGGAAAAGGGGAAATAATAAATTGATTCTGTGAATTAAAAAACTTAAATACTAACAAAGTCAAATAGGGCATTTAATGGCCACATCATTGACAGACACAGAAAGAAGGATGAAATTCAAAATGCTATACAATGTCAATGACGAAAATCCAAAATTTGAAACATATAGAGGGTGAAATTTGACTTGGTGAAACTTCCCAACAACAGAAAATCAATCAGGAAAGAGCATTTCAGTTTAATTCTGCAATTTTGTAAGGTTATCATATTGACTAAAAAGAATAAGAATGCATACAGTGATCTGGGAAGAAATTTTAGAAAAATTGAAAACATGAAGTAAACAAAGTGGAAGGGCATTAGCCCAAAAAATAACATCCATGCAGTGTGCACAGTGCACAAAGGTATCCCTGACATCATTTGGGCCACATGGAAGGCACAAGGCATGAAACTACACACTAACAAACATTTTCAAGTCAATCTATGATGCATTGTGAAAGTTACAATACATTAACCATAGTCCATATACAATGAACACCGAAGGCATGTAGTCCTGATGATATGGTGAGCGTTTGGATTCAGCTGAAAGTGGCGTCCACGTTTTGCGTTTTCAATTTTTTTTTTTTTTTTTTCTCCCTTGCACGTGAACAGTAACATCACATGGGTTCACTGTGCAGGAGACAAAAATTACAGTTCACAGCACTGTTCACGCACTAAAAAATATTAAAAATGGATCCCACGGTACTATTTACACATTTAAAAATTATTTTACTACAATGTTTTCAGTTTTCAGTTTCAGCTTCAGCAACAATAAGCTCAATCCAAATGGATCCATGGATGAACATTCGGCGACAGAAACTCCCTATATTCTGGAAAAGCACAGTGATCCAGCCATAGAAGACTATTTTTTTTTTTTTTTTGATAGGTAATAAGACTTTTATTGAAAAAATTGAACATCATGTTCACGATGGTGAACACTTTGAACAATGAAACAAATACAAGAATATCAAGAGTTAAAAGAAATAGAAACTAAAAAATCAGCTACAGCAGTACAATTCGTACACCCCCAGATAGGAGCCCAAAGAAACAAAGTACGAAAAAGTAAACATTTTAGATGTTCCAAAGTTCTCGCCTTGTCTTCAAAAATGCGGTCATTACGTTCCTGCCAGACTAACCACATTAAACATGCCGAGACCATATTCCAAATGATTGAAAAATGCTTTCTAAACCAGTTTCTCCAAATAAAGAAAAAAGATTTCACTGACCTTAGCATTACCCATTGAATCCCAAACACTGCAAAAATTTCACACCATAAGGCATGAGAGAACTTACAATGAAGAAAAATGTGGTCCACTGATTCCCCATCACAACAATACAAGCAACACCTATTAACCAAAAACTGACATTTCTTAATAAGGTTGTCAATGGTGAGTATCCCATCATTAGCTGCTGTCCATAAAAAGAAAGACACCCGTTTAGGCACCTTAGTACGCCATATATACTCCCAAGGAAAGGCATCAGTGGTAGGACTAGATAATAGTTTATAAAAAGAGCGCACATCAAAAACACCAGATGTAGTCAATCTCCAGACCAACTAATCATCCCCCTCACCCCTCGACATAGAGGAATAAATAAACTCAAAGAATGAGTAGACAGTGGTTGCCTGCCAATCCTGAGGACCATGACAGAACAATAAATTTCAACTCCTACCTCCTTTTGAATTTGATACAACCAAGTCAGAGACCCATGCTTCTTTAAAAACAGAACAATCATACATGGAAGGGAAGAGTTCCTTCAAAGGAGTAGGCCCACACCATGGGTCATGCCAAAATCTAACATGGCTACCCTCCCCTACACTAAACAAAATCTGGCTAAAGAACTTCTCTGTTCCTTCTTTAATACTCCTCCACATCCCACATCCGTGAGCACCTCTTACCCCTCTAGTGCACCAGCCTCCTCTTGCCTCTCCATATTTGTCTGCTATAACCTGACACCATAGTCTATGATTTTTTTTCCCAAACCGCCACAACCACTTCTCAAGCAAAGCCTTGTTAAACAACCCAACTCTCCGGATTCCCAAACCACCACATTCAACTGGCAAGCATACCTTATCCCAAGCAACTAAAGGATATTTAAAAACATCATCTGCGGCCCCCCAAAGGAAATTCCTCTGAATTCTTTCAATTCTTCCAGCCACAACCTGAGGGATAGTAAACAACGATAAAAAGTAGGTTGGAAGACTCGATAGGGTACTTTTTAACAAAGTAAGCCTACCTCCTTTGGACAGATACAGTCTTTTCCATCCAGCCAACCGTTTCTCCATCTTTTCAATAATAGGATTCCAAATTGATGAGTCCTTATAGTGTGTCCCAAGAGGCATGCCCAAATATCTCATAGGCAGAGTGCCCACCTTGCAGCAAAGGATACGAGCCAAACCATTCAAATCCCCAACATCGCCAATAGGAACAATCTCACTCTTGCCTGCATTAACTTTCAGTCCTGTAATAGCTTCAAAGAAGATCAGCACCATCCGCACGTATAATAACTGTTCCCTAGAAGCATCACAAAAGAATATAGTATCATCAGCAAAAAAAAAGGTGAGAAATATGGATACCCCCATGTCTATAGGACACTGCTTTAAATCCACAAAGAAAACCACCATTTTCTGTCCTCTTCAACAGTCTACTCAACACTTCCATAATCATAAGAAAAAAAAGTGGAGACAAAGGATCCCCTTGACGAAGATCATGAGAACTACCAAAAAAACCTGCAGGAGATCCATTAACCAGAATAGAGAATTTAACTGTAGTGATGCACGCCTTAATCCACCTACTCCACCTTGCCCCAAAGCCCATCCTTTCCATAAGGTAAAATAGTGCATTCCAGTTCACATGATCATAAACCTTCTCAATGTCCAGCTTTATTATAACACCAGGAATACCACTCTTCAACCTGCTATCTAAGCATTCATTAGCAATAAGAACTGAATCAAGGATTTGTCTCCCTCCCACAAAAGAATTTTGAGAGTCGAATATCAATTTATCCAAAACTCCTCGAAGCCTATGAGCCAACACCTTAGCCAACAGTTTGTAAAGGCTCCCCACAAGACTAATAGGGCGAAAGTTTTTGATATTTACTGCATTAGTCTTCTTGGGAATCAAACATAGAAACGTGACATTAAGAGATTTCTCAAAAACACACTGACTATGAAAATCTTTGAAAAAAGCCAATATATCCCCTTCTAAAACACTCCAGCATTTCTAAAAGAACGTCATAGTAAACCCATCTGGCCCAGCCATAGAAGACTAACTTCTTGTTGCTTCGAAATTTTATCCACTCAAGATTTTTTTATTGAGTCAATGTGTGAAGTTCAATTGAAGCAAAACTTGTATTTTATTTTAAAGGTCTTAGAAGTGTTCGAGGGTTGAAAGAATTTTATTTATTATTATTTTTTTAAACATGTTATGGTCAGTTTTGTATTTAGGGGCAAAACCGTAACTTCATAAACTCATGCATATAAGTGGTAGTTTGGTAATTTAGTTGAGACTAGAATTATCTAGGAGATTCTAAGTATCTTAGGTTTAGTTTCTTTAAGTCCAAGTTGTCTTTTATTACCTTATAAGGAGGTTAAGATTTACGGTGTATGTAAGCATGTTATTGTACTTGAATAAGATGGAGTTGATTAATAAAAAAATTTTATTTGATAAATAACAGAATTGTATTAATCAAAAATCTAGGTACGCCGGGGGATGTACATGGATAACAATAAATCAAACTCTTAAATTACAATAATCAAGCATTTCTAAAAATTTAGAACAAGGAAAAAGATTAAAGGACGAACTCTACTCCAGCAAGGTGTGGAAAAGGAGAGATTTAAGTTCAGAAATAGACCATTCCTTCCCCTCGAAACATCTTGAGTTTCGTTCTCGCCAAATACACCATAGGACACAATGTGGTATAGCCCTCCATAAATCAATGCTCCGATGTCCACCGAAGGAACCTTGCCAACTCGAAAGTAAATCAATAACACTTTGGGGCATAACCCATAGAAGACCAAATAGAGTCCACACCATAGACCATAACTCATAAGCAATAGGACAATGAAGAAGAAGATGATTCATCAATTCCCCACTCTTTTACACATATAGCACCAATCTACAAATGCGACACCCTTATACCATAAGTTCTCAAGAGTCAAAATCTTTCCGAATGCGGCAGTCCATAAGAAGAAAGCAACCCTAGGAGGGATTTTTGAACGCCACAAATATTTCCAAGGGAAAAGAGTGTTAGGAGTAGAGGAAAGGGAGAAATAGTACTCACTCACTTTAAAACTCTTATTCCTTGCCCGTTTCCAACAAAGTTTGTCCTGGCATTCACCATTAAGAGGCATAGAATTGATAAGATCCAAAAAAGTGTAAAAATGTTCCAATTCCCAATCTTGGGCTTCCCTAGAAAATTGAAGATCCCAGTGGAGCCTATATATGAATAGATTTAGGAAATCTTTCTTTGCTTGCTTGGGGTGAGTTTGGCCTTAGGAGAACTTATCAAAGGGAGGTAGACTAACTATGATAAAGAGTACTCCTTCTAGATTGCCAACATATTTTCTCTCATTATTCCCTATTCCCTTATTTATCGCTGCTCGTATTGTGAAGTTGCAAATGGAATTTTTATGGGGCAGTTTCGGGGATGAATTTAAATTCAACCTCATCAAGTGGAAGCAGGTTTATAATCTGATTCAAGTTGGCGGACAAGGGGTGAGGCATCTAGCTTTGTTTAATAAGTCTTTAGTGGGTAAATGGCTTTGGCAATGAATGGGGCAATTGGTGTATGAAATCTGTCATGGGTACTCAAGGTTTTTTTTTTTTTGATATGTAATAAGTTTATTGATATCAAAAAGGGAACACCCTAGTACACAGGGAGTGTACAAGGGGTCAAACAATCAAGAACAAAATAAGGCTAGGAAAATTTGCTAGTTTTATTAAAAATGAGGGTTGTTCTGGCACCAAGGTTCATTTCTGGTAGGATTGGTGGTGCGGGGAGAGAGCTTTTTAAGATGCTTTTCCTAGATTATATATGCTGGCTCAGAATAAGGATGCTGCTGTAGCAGATTTTCTGAGTAGGAGAAATGGGTCAGATTCAGTGGGATGTGAATTTCTATAGGGTTTTGAATGATTGGGAGTTGGGCATGTTGACAGATTTCTTCCTGATCCACTAAACCAAAATAATAAGGGATCTCATGCCAACAAAAGGTAAGCCTTTTGAAGTTTGCCATAGAAGACAATGATCCGACACCACCCTGGGATCCAGCCATAGAAGACTAACTTTTTGCTTCGAAATTTTATCCACTCAAGATTTTTTTATTGAGTCAATGTGTGAAGTTCAATTGAAGCAAAACTTGTATTTTATTTAAGTGTATTGGTGCCCCTACATTCAGCACTAATACACTTAAATCGTATTACAAAGTGTTGAATGTAGGGGCACCAACTCTGTTTTCATGGGTGCTAATTGTGTATTAGTGCCGTATGTGCAAGCAAGATGGGAGTCTTGTGACCATTTATTGTTACATTGTCAAATGGCTAGAGAGTTATGGTCATTTCCATTGTGTTTGTTTGAAGTGCAGTGGGTTATGCCCAAAAGGGTGGTAGATATGCTGGCGTGTTGGAAAGGGCAGCATGCTAGGAATGTTATTGGATTGCTAGGACATTCAAAGGCTCGGAACACTCTACGGTGGATATGAAGCTTATGTTTTTATGTACTTTGTTTGGTTGGATGACTTCCTTGCATGGTAATTCAGCCTCCAGCTTATTGAACTTCATAGACAGTTGTACTTTTCTTGTTCCTTGATGCACCTACAGTATCTATCGATATACACTGTATTGTTTCTTTTTTTCTTCTAATTAATAAAGTTTTACTTTTTTTTAATAAGTGATAAAACTTCATTGAAAAATAAATAAATCATATAAGGAACCAAAGCACACAGGCAGTGTACTAAGGAACCAACAAAATATCAAAGCTATATTGCATGGAAAGTACAACTATCAAACAAATCAGCTAAAGAATTAAAAGTAAAAACACCCGAAGCATTTGTCCACTCTAGCAAAGTTTATTTAATTTTTACAATTTTTTTATATATAAATAAATAAAATTATTTAATTAATAAAGGTCTACTTATTTATCAAAAAAAAAAAAAAAAAACTGTAATGGCTCAAAATTAAATCGACTAGAGTTTCATAAGATAGACATAGGGAAAGTATACAATTTCTTGAAGCAAGCAAATTACTAGAAGATTATGAACAGTTTTTTGTGAAGGAACTAAAGGGTAATTTGAATATAGGAAATATGGACACTTCATTTGGGATGTTGTACCCGTGTTGTATCCGTGTCGGACACTTGACACGCCTATGAAACTTTTGCACGCATGTCTCAGCCGTGTCCTTTTTATAACAATAAAAAATGCAGGACACGGCCGAGACATAAGAACAAGAGGAATCAAATACCCTTTCAGAAAACAATAGAGCATTAATGCTCTGAATAGTAATAGTGCATTTGAAAATGAATAAATATCCTTTACTCTTGATTTGTATTCTAATTTCTAAACATCCTTTAATAGTCATGGATTTGCTTTATTATCCATTATTATTCTTAATCTGATATATATTTAATGTTATATGAAAAATAAATGCTTAATAATCTATAGAGAGTATAAATAAAAAAATATTTAATAATTATTTAATAGTCGTGTCTTGCCGTACCCGTGTCCTTTTTTTCAAAAATTGCCATGTTGTACCCGTATTCTTGTGTTCGTGCTTCTTCGGATTTGATGAGTTATTTGGTGACTATTTGGTAGAGAAAGCAAATGGGGTTCTAGGATTTTGATAAGTAAGAAGAATAGATTAAACTTATGAGTCAAGGTGACGTAGATGTGAGAAGAAACCAAAATCAAACGTGCCCACAATATAATTTATGACCTGCAACGTGGACAGTAACCAGTGATCTCCAGCTTGACTGGCACCTCCTTCCCTTGCAAGAGATAGGTGGAGGGTGAGGTTGTGGGTCCAAGCAAGACCCACGAGATGTGTATGTAATTTACCAATTAAAAAACAAGGACAGTACATGTAAACAATCACTTGAATGGTAAAAAACAGAGAAGAGAAAAGGAGAAAAAGAAACAAAGAAAGCCAACATGCCTTAATATTCAAAACAATCAATATTTTATTAATCAACTCCATCTTGTTACGATACGATATCACACTTACCTATCCAAAAAAAAAAAAAAAAAAACACATTACAATAACTCACTTATAAAGAAGATTCTTGATGCGGGAGACGCAAGAAGATTTTTATTTAATATTATTTATGTTTGCAAATCAATTGTATTTTTATGTTTTAGGTCCTAGTAGTTTATTAGGCTATTAGTATTTTAATTTGGAAGTAAGGTTATTTTTGTAATAAGGCAATTAGGGTTTTCTAGCCAATTAAAACTAGGGTTTAGCAATTAGCAATCCTTTATAAGCAATCTATTGCAAGGTAGTCAAAGGCGTTAGGCGATCTTGAGGCGCTAAGGCCTTGTATCGCCTAAGGCGACGAGGCGCCAAAAAGGCGCTAGCCCGAGTGAAGCAAGCCGCTAAATATTAAATATAGTTTTTTTACATATATAGAGCTTAAATCATATATACTAATGTACTAAAAATTATAATCAAGCCTCTCTTAATTTGTTCCTAATGCATAGGAATTAGTCCATAAAACCAGTTTTTGTGTTGAATCCAATAAAGCCCAAAAAAGAAGAAGAGAGAGTATAGGAATAAAAATAAAAAGAGAGTTGCTATTAGAGACTAGAGGGGAAAAAAACTGACAGGGGAGCTACGAGGGAAAGAAAAGAACAGAGAGAGCTGCTCTGAGTAAGAAAGGAGTAGAAAAAAAAGAAGAAAAACAAAAACAAAAAAGGAAAGAGAGAAAAGAGGTCCGGAGAATGGGAAGTAATAGTAAAAAAGAGAACTTTTTAAATTAAAATTACATGTAGGAAATAGGAATAAAATAATGTTATAAAATTTAGAAGTAGAGGTAGGGTACTGTTGGGCAACTGTTGTAGTGGCTGGAAGGTTCATGTACTTATATATTATTTTATTATTTATTTGTGGTTTTAAAAAGCTGAACTCTGATCCAGAAGAGAGACACTGATCCAGTAAAAAGCTGAGTCTAATGTGCATTTTTTATTAAACATTAGTGGTTGCCAACTTAAACCCCACTAATGTTACCAAAAGACAAAATTGAGTTATAAATTAAAAAAAAACCAGTCATCTTTTTAATGAAACCAAGTCCTCTGCACCAGAAAGAAAACAAAAGCGAGTCAAGCGACGAAAAGAAAACAACAGCGACGGAGGCTCTCGCCTAACGCCTGGAAAAACTGATCAAGGCGAGCAACTAGTCGACATAGGGGCTCGCCTCACTAAAGGCGCCTCGCCTCAGTGACCTTGAGGCACTTTTACGCCGCCTCGCCTTGCCTGAACGCCTAGGCGCTTGCCTGAAACGCCTTTGACTACACTGATCTATTATATTCCTTAAGGGGATAGTTGATATTTTGATAAATGAAAAAAATGGCCGTTTGGTCTCTTTTGGTCTAGTGCTGACTCCAGGTCTACCCTAGGTGCTGACTCCTAGTACCCAACAACCAACAAACCCCACAACTAGACCTGGTCAGGTTCTTTCAAAAGGTTTCTTCGCACGCCACCACCCATTGGAAAGCCAACGCTGCCATCCCAAAAAACGATTAAAGCGCCAACCTATTCCCAGGCCACTTAGAGTTCCTCTTCTGTCTTAGTGCAACGCCGCTTCATCTTGCTGTCTCAAAGTACCACGTTGCCAACCCACTCCACAAGATCAGTACCGCAAGAATTCATTAATGTCGATCTCACCCTGTTGTCCCAGAGCCGCCGCCAACAGCCATCACAAGACCGCCGCTGTTGCAACAAATAGCCAGTCCATCGACCTCATATTAGAGGTAACCCGATAGTCCCATTTGAGTTCTTTCTTCCTAGCAGCACTAGCGTCCTGTTTCACTCTCAATACACACTTGTTTCAGCCCATAAAAGAAATACCAACCCAACTTGCCATTTAAAAATAATATATAAAAATAATAAAAAAATTTTGAAAGCCCAAGCTTCACCAGCCCAATTGCCAAAAAAAAAAAAAAAAAAAAAAACAGACAGCTTTTAACCAAACCAATTACTTTCAAAAAGACTCAACCCTTTTTTTTAACAAGCCCCCAGCCCACCTTTTACAACATCAAGTTTCTTTTTAAAAAAAAGTACAAGACCCTGCCCACAAAATCCAAACCTGTCAACCAGTCCAGTCACAGCAACTATTTGAGAGTAGTCCTAGAAGCCTATTCCAAGATAATTACAGCAACCCATGCACATCAAGTGTTCTTCAACTTCTCAGAAATTTTCCATATCGGTGTTTTGTGACTCCAAGTCTGAGCTGAAAATGACTGCCTTTGATAGAGAATTTAAGAAGGAGATTAAAGCGGCTAGGAATACACTCCTTAACCCTCCTTCCTCCATTGATGATCTCCTCACTCTTCTTGATAAAGTTGAAAATTTGTTAGCATATGTGGAGCAAGAACCATCCAAATCAATGCGAGATGCTCTTTTACCCTTACTGAAGGCATTAATCACTAATAAACTTTTGCGACATGTTGAAATGGATGTGAAGGTTTCAGTTTTATCCTACATTATTGAGATTACAATAAATAACAACACCAGATGCCCCATATAAGGATGAGCAAATGAAAGAATTTCAATTGATCTTGGCAGCATTTAAACACATGTCTCATGTGTCTACTCGCTCTTATAAGAAGGTGGTTTCAATTCTTGACACCATTGCAAAGGTCAAGTTATGCTTGGTGATGCTGGATCTTGAGTGTGATGCATTGGTTGTTGAGATGTTTCAAAATTTCTTGAAGATAATTAGGTCCAACCATCCACCTGCTGTACTTTCAACCATAGAAACAATTACGCATCTGGTCATAGATGAAAGTGAAGACATTTCCTTCGATCTTCTCAGTTCACTTATTGCTAGTGTAAGAAGGGAAAATCAGAGTGTTTCACCTATTTCGTGGAAATTGGGGGAGCATATAATCACTAGGATTAATGCCCAGCTAGAAAAGATAATAGCACCCACTCAAAAACAATGCAGCAAGCTTGAGGGTGCACATGATATGAAAGTTGAAGTTGTTGAATGTGCTTCCGATCAAACCCTCCATAGCACTTGAAGATCTACATCTCGGTGAAGTCAAAGAGGTTAAAACCACATTGTTTCCTATGGTTCATAAGGTTCAAGACAAGATTATACTAATTCCACACATTGATTTTGTTATTCCAAATGAGTTTGATGTGGTGGAATTCAAGATTTTTCTTTTCCCTGTGCTCTCTAAGGTGGTTCCAGACTTGAAGCAAGTATTACTTGTCAACATCCTAATCTTTCAATGCTTTAAAACTCAAGGTCGAGTTTTCTCCAAATAGAGCAGAATGATGCAGGAGACGCAAGAAGATTTTTATTTAATATTATTTATGTTTGCAAGTCAATTATATTTTTATGTTTTAAGTCCTAGTAATTTATTAAGCTATTAGTATTTTAATTAGAAAGTAAGGTTATTTTTGTAATAAGGCAATTAGGATTTTCTAGCCAATTAAAACTAGGGTTTAGCAATCCTTTATAAGCAATCTATTGTATTCCTTGAGGGGATTGTTGATATTTTGATAAATGAAAAAAATGGCCGTTTGGTTTCCTTTAGTTTGGTGCTGACTCCAGGTTTACCCTAGGTGCTAACTCCTAGTGGTTTTTATGCTTGACTCCAAGCCAGGCTTAGGTGCTGATTCCTAAGTCATATCCCTTTATTTTTATTGTTGTTTCAGTTTTGTTCTGGTTGTCTTGCGTCAATTCTAAGTATAGGGTTTAATTTGAAACTTCTACAAGTGTGGGGTTTAATTTGAAACCACTCTACACTATATGGTTTAAAATGTAATTTACCCAAACTGTTTTAACCCTATAATACTTATAACTACACCTTTAAAACCATATGAGTTATGCTTCAATTGGACCTCACACATTGACCCAATAAAATAAATCTTGAACGGATAGAACTCTGATCTGAAGTAGCAACAAATAGTGTTCTGTAACTGCATTACATAGCTTCATAACTGTTTATGAATTCAATATGTTTAACTTATACATGACTGGGTGGTTGGGTGTGAGGATGTGTGGGTGGGGTATGTGTATGTGGGTACATGAAAAATAAGTAAAAAATAATGAATAAAGAAATTGACGCAAGTGTTGTGACATGCATGAAAAGTAGGTAAATAAGTAATGAACAAAAGACATGAAATACTTGAAAAATATTTTTAAAGTAAAATAAAGGTCAAATCTGTTCCAAGAATCCCACCATCACATGAGATACAAACGTCATGTCTTATGTACTCACATCCCAGATTCAACATTGAGAGTGTTTTATAGAGGTATCAGCTAAATATTTTCCTTAGACATGCCTCAAATATCAATTCAGAGGAAAGTTTTGTTTATACATGCCTCAAATATCAATTAGATGCAAGTTTAAGGGAAACTGCCTGAAGAAATAACCTTGTGCTCACAAATATTACATCACGCCTGTGTTGTGATTGTGGGCCTCACACATCATGGTTCGTCCTGGCTCTAAGAATGCACCACATATACCAACAGTAATAAGTTGCATTCACCAAAAGGAGGGAAGAAAAAACACGAAATAGGGTGATGGGAGTTTAAAAACAAAGACCTTCCAAATGGCAGTGATAAAAAAAAATAAAAAAGGGAAGGAAAAAAAAACACTATTTTTACCTTTGTAATTTAAAGGTCAAACTAATATCTCCTTAACCTTCTAAGCATATATACCATTTTTTTAATCATTGGATTCTGATTCACATTAGACATTATCAAATAATGAGCCACCGACTGGACCCAATTGGAGAACACCGGAGCTCACTAATCATTTGATTTTTTATTAGAAAATATATTCGTAACCAATTATATCAATTGACACCACACAAAAGTGTCATAACCAAAAACATTACATAAGGTATTTCCTGATCGCAAAAGCAAATTCATCAAGCCTAGTGATTTCAAAATCATCCCCAAGATATAGCAATAAAATACCCATTTTGTGTACTAGCAAAAAGAGATTTATACTTTCTTCCATGCATGCCTCTCAAGCAAATTTGATTGAAATTCACCATACACTATGTTGGGGAGTTCATAAATGGATGCAATGGAATAGATAAATTACAAAGGAATTTAATGGAATGGAAAGAAGAAGACTTTTTCTAGTATGTGGGAGTTTATAAAAGAAGTACAGGAAATATAAGTAAATACATGTATACTTTTTATTATTATGCCCATTATATTATATTTTGTTTTTAAAAAATGAGGATTAAAAAAAGAATTTCTCCTCAAATAATAAGGGGAAGACATCAGGCATTCTTTGTTCCTTCTCACAAAACTCTCAAATAGGGGGGAATACATGGAATATCCCTTCAAAATTCATTCCATTCCACTCCTTTCCCCACTCTCAAACAAGCTGATTTGATACTGATATCTTGGCAATTCAAACATCAAACCATATATGGATAGATTATTTTCTCCAACTTTTTTGTTTAAAGTGAAATGTCTCCTATTTTCACAGCTTATGCTTATAAAGAATAGAAATAATGTTTTGAATAGAAAAGATACTTAGCATACTTTATGTGCTTTTTAGAGAATAAGACTTTTAGAAATTATAGATTTGCCAGATACAACAAAACAGACTACGGATTCTAGCCACACACTTTTTGAAATGATATCTTTCAAATTTGAAAATATGTGGTTTACAGTGGATAGGTTCATTGAAATAGTTCAAAACTAGTGGAGTGATTATGAGTTATGACTGTCATGGAATCCCTAATCACAAAGTTTAACTGAAAGCTCTTAAAGAAGATTTGAAGGTTTGGAAGAAGTGCGAGTTTAGGGATCAAAGAAAAGGAGATTGCTTAATGATATATCATGCTTGAATGAGAAAGAAGGCAGAATCGGATTAACTTCTGAAGATAGGGATCAAAGGGAGGATTTGAAATCTGAATTGGAGAGGCTGGCAACCTTGAAAGAAATTTCTTGGAGGCAGGAACCAGAGAGCTGTTTGGCTAAAGGAAGGAGATAGCAATGCCAAATTCTTCCACAGGTTGGCGTATTCCAACAAGCGATCCAATCATATCGGTCAATGAGGTGAATGGAACAGTTTATTAGGAGGATTTTGAGATAAGGAACTAGATAGTTAATCTTTATGAATTCCTTTACAAAAAGACTGAGTTTTGGAGGCCAACAGAAGATGGGTTGGCTTTTTCTTTCATAGCTGAGGCAGATAAATTGGTGCTGGAACAGGGTTTTGAAAAGGATGAGATAGTCAAAGCTCTTAAGGAGATGAGGGGAGATAAAGCCCCTAGAATGAATGGATATTACTATGGCATTTTCCAACATTGCTAGTGGGTGGTAAAAGGGGATGTTATGGCTTTCTTCAAGGAATACCATGATACTCGTAAGTTTGAAAAATATCTTAACGTGTTTTCCCAAAGAGAACTAATACTTTTTTTTTATAAGTAACAAATCTTTATTAAATCAAAAAGTTGCAAGTTATACAAAAAAAGGAAATGAAATCAGCCTCTCAAATTACACCACTCAATCATCTCTAACAAGGAAAAAGAAGGATCTAATTGAAGAACCCTAAGAGGACTAATACTATAAATATAAGAGATTTTTAGGCCCATTAGCTTGGTTGGGAGCATTTATAAGCTGCTGGCGAAGCTGTTGGTATTGATTGAAATTGATGTCGGATAAATTATTATCCAAATCCCAAAATACTTTTGTGGGAGTGAGGCAAATTTCGGATTCTGTAGTCTGTCCTAATTGCAAGTGAATGTTTGGATGGTAAGCTTGATATTTAAACAGCTTATGGTAACAAGTTGAAATGTATGTATCAATCTCTAGACTTTGGTATAACAAAGGGTTTCCCATAATGGAAATAAGTGAAATGTGATTGCATAAAACCTTGAACTACAAATAGCATTATTAAAAAAATAAAAAAAGCAAAACCCAACAGAGGTTCCGATGCATTATCGAAGCCTAAAGTTTCTTAGAGAGAAAAATAAAGGAGAAACCTTTTTAGGGTAGGGCGTTGAGTTGAAATAAGCAAAAGTCTAGTGTTCATGAATAATTAAGAAAATTATCTTACAATGATATCATAATTTTGTAGTTAGAAGAAGAGAAGAAAAAGCCCTAAATAAATATATTAAAAAAAATTAATTAATTTAGACAAATCCTCTAGGCATACATGATACATGAACAAAGAAGAAAT
Source organism: Quercus glauca (assembly GCA_023736055.1). Taxonomy (NCBI): domain Eukaryota; kingdom Viridiplantae; phylum Streptophyta; class Magnoliopsida; order Fagales; family Fagaceae; genus Quercus; species Quercus glauca. The sequence goes on along the minus strand of CM043321.1, from coordinate 19,918,591 downwards.
AGAAATAGTGGAGTAAGGCATCTAAGGAATCGGAGTCAGAGTCGGGGATACCTTACGGGCGAGAAGGCGATAAGCCCGTTTGACGTCAGAGGAGGAGGCATTGGGACTGATGCCAAGCACGGTGTAGAGCTCCTGCTCCGCCGCACGAGATGATGATGATACCACCACTGGACCCCACCTCCGGTACCGCTGGTGCTGACTTCTACTTCTACTTGGAGAAGATGCAATTGAATCAAAGAAGAAGAAGAAACCACTACTACTGCTGCTGCTGCTGCCAGTGCCAGTGTTGATGATGGCCGCCAATTTCATTTTTATTTTATCTACTACTCTATTTTTTTTTTTTTTTTTTTTTGGTTATGTGTTGAACTTGAATCTGATATTATTACTTACTCTTCAATCGGGTAATAACGTGATTAGAGCGAAGCTGCTGGATTTTTTTTTAAAATAACACCTATTTTCAAACTATTTTATTAGTTAGCAAAGTTTTCAAACTATTTAGAAAACTAACATTTTGAGTACGAAATAATCAAATTTACTAAAGCAAATCAAGCATGAGAGGGTCGAGTTCCACAGATGCGATTTGTATGGAAATCGAGTCCTTAAAACTTGAGTTCCCTAAAGCAAATCCAAAACAATAACGCAGCAACTCCAGCAACCTAACAACAAAAAACGCAGCAACACAACCTAGAAAATGTAGCAACGCACTAGAAACGGTTCGGATTCTTTCTCTCTTTCTCCAAACTAGATTTGCAGAAACCCTAGCCTTTGGGTTTTGGGTGTTTTCTAAATTTTGATTTGGGTAGAAAGAAAATCATATTCTCATTCTCTCTCTAAACCAGATTTGCAAAAACAGAGCCTTTAAGTTTTTGGTATTTTCTGAATTTTTTATTTGGGCACTTTCTGAAATTTTGATTTGGGTGTTAAGAAAGGAAAAAGAAGGAAGAACAGAAAAAACTAGAAGGGAAAAGAGTGGCAAGAACCGGAACTCGAGTCCTAAAACTCGAGTTTTTCATACTCGAGATGTTAGTTTCTCAAATAATTTAGAAACGTTGCTAACTAAATAAATTGTTTGAGAAATTATGTTATTTTGAAAAAAAAAATCCAAACCTACTTTGCTTCCTTTGTTGGACGTAGGTTGGGTTGAAGTTCAAGTTAATGGACCTTTTTCTGCTTTTTATTTATCAAAAATAGGCGCAGCCCATTTTCTATTTTACCATTACTACATGACGTACTACAAAATGGATTCTGACCCGAACACGTTTTCCATTATCATGTTTCACTTGCCTAAACAAAATATGCATTTTAGACGTTTTTTTTTTAAAGATAATTCTACTATTCATTTGCCCAAGCCAAATGAATAGTAGAATTAAAAAAATTCAAAAAATTAAAAAAACATCATTCTCGCTTTATTTCTGGCCAAACCGGACCAGGATAGGCCGAAAAAGCGAAAAAAAAGTTTTCGTACCGAGTACGGTTTCTACCTTATTCGTGTTAGAGCATTGTCCAAAAGATTAAAAAAATATTAAAATAATTCAAAAAAACTTAAAAACATCATCCTGCCCTCATTTCATGCCAAACCAGGCCAAGAGTAGAAGAAAAAGAGATAAATAAAAAATAAAATAAAAATTCGTTCTGGGTACAGTTTCTCTCGACCCAAGTTAGAGATTTCCCAAGAAAATAGTAAAAAAATTCAAAAAATTAAAAAACGTCATTCTTGCTTTATTTTTGGCCAAACCGGACCAGGATAGGCCAAAAAAGTGATAAAAAAATTTTCGTACCAAGTACGTTTCTACCTTATCCATGTTAGAGCATTCTCCAAAAAATTAAAAAATATATATTAAAATAATTCAAAAAAAATTAAAAACATCATTCTACCCTCATTTCATGCCAAACCGGGCTGGGACAAGAAGAAAAAGAGATTTTTAAAAAAAAATTGTTCCATGTACCATTTCTCTCAACCCAAATTAAAGCTTTCCCAAAAAAAAATAGTAAAAAAATTCAAAAAATAATAAAACATCATTCTCGCTTTATTTCTGGCCAAACCGGACCAGGATAGGTTGAAAAAACGATAAAATTTTTTTGCACCGAGTGCGATTTCTACCTTATCTGTGATAGAGCATTCTCCAAAAAATTCAAAAAAAAAATATTAAAATAATTCAAAAAAATTAAAAACATCATTCTGCCCTAATTTCATGCAAAACTGGGCTGGGAAAAGAAGAAAAAGAGATTAAAAAAAAAAAAAATTTTGTTCCATGTACCGCTTCTCCTGACCCAAATTAGAGCTTTCCCAAAAAAATAGTAAAAAAATTCAAAAAATTAAAAAACATATTCTCACTTTATTTCTGGCCAAACCAGTCCAGGATAGGCCAAAAAAGAGTTAAAAAAATTTTCATACCGAATACAATTTCTACCTTATCCATGTTAGAGCATAGTCCAAAAAATTTAAAAAAAATATTAAAAAAATTCAAAAAAATTAAAAACATCATTCTACCCTCATTTCATGCCAAACCAGGCCAGGAGAAGAAGAAAAAGAGATAAAAAAAAATTTCGTTCTGGGTACAATATCTCCTGAGCCAAGTTAGAGATTTCCCAAGAAAATAGTAAAAAAATTTTAAAAATTAAAAAACATCATTCTTGCTTTATTTATGGCCAAACAAGACCAGGATAGGCCGAAAAATCGATAAAATTTTTTTCATACCAAGTACAGTTTTTACCTTATCTGTGTTAGAGCATTCTCCAAAAAATTCAAAAAAATTAAAAACTTTGTTCTGCCCTCATTTCATGCAAAACCGAGCCGGGACAAGAAGAAAAAGAGATAAAAGGAAAAAAAAAATTCGTTCCGGGTACCATTTCTCCTGACCCAGGTTAGAGCTTTGCCAAAAAAATAGTAAAAAAATTCAAAAAATTAAAAAACATCATTCTCACTTTATTTCTAGCTAAACCGAACCAAGATAGGCTGAAAAAGCTATAAAAAATTTATCGTACCGAGCACGATTTCTACCTTATCCGTGTTAGAGTATTCTCCCAAAAATTCAAAAAAAAAATATTAAAATAATTCAAAAAAATTAAAAAAATTATTCTGCCCTCACTTAATGCCAAACCGGGCAGGGATAAAAAGAAAAAGAGGTAAAAAATAAATAAATAAATAAGTTTCGGGTACCATTTCTCCCGACCCAAGTTAGAGCGTTCCAAAAAAAAAATAGTAAAAAATTCAAAAAATTAAAAAACATCATTCTTGCGTTATTTTTGGCAAAACCGAAATGGGATAGTATGAAAAAGTGATAAAACAATTTTCGTACAGAGTACGGTTTTGTTAGAATGGGTGATTATGCAGAGGAGTATGTGATTAATGGATGCTGTAGGGTGATGGATAGCTAGGTGTATGTTGTTGCATAAGGAAACATGTGAGGCTACATGGGAAGTGCTAATGAGGTGAGTGTGTTGGGGGCTGATGAGGCAGTGGCTGATCTGGTGGTGCATCAGGGTGTACTCTGTTATTACAATAGGATGTATTTTCTTAGTTGGCATTAGATGCTGAGTTGGCATTACTGATTGTAACCAAATAAGAGTTTGTTAAATACGGTTAGTTGTTAGAATGTTGGTAGCTGGCTGACAGCTGGATTGGTAGTTAGGCAGTTAGAGAGGAAGGTTAGAAGAGAGTATTAAAAGGCTAGGAAGAGAGGAGCTTGTAATCAGAACTTCATTCTTAATTCCAATTCTTCAATTCTATTCTTCTCTCTAATTTTCTCTCTATTTCTATATTCATCTTCTTCTCTGATCTTGGAGGATTGGTTGACCTCGAAATTCAACTATTCAATTACTTTGTTCCTAACATTTGGTATCAGAGCCTTGCTTTCCTCGGCCATGGCAGAAACACGTTCCGTCACTGCTGCAATTCATGAGGCTCTAGCTTCACTGAGAACCTCAAGTGATCATCATGATAAGGAAATTCAAGAAATGCGTAGCCAGCATGAGAAAGAAATTCAAGAGATTCGGATTGTCCAAGGAGTGCATACACGAACAATGAATGAGATGAATCAGCAATTGGCAATTCTGGTGCAGAGAAGTGGTTCTGATCAAGGTGGAATATCTCAATCTTCAACATTTGGTGAACAAAGGAATGCAAATTCATCAACAATGGCTATGACTCGCCCGGTGAGATTAGAATTTCCCAGATTTTTTGGAGAAGATCCTGCAAGTTGGGTTTATAAAGCCAACCAATATTTCAAGTATTATAATACACCAATTGTTGAGAAATTGATGTTAGCTTCGTTCCATATGGATGGTGAAGCTCTAATATGGTTTCAAGATGGAGAAGAGGTAGGACTGTTTGCTGATTGGGAATCACTGATTCAAGCTTTGCACATCAGATTTGGTGCTACAGCTTATGATGATCCTATGGAAATACTTACTAGACTGAGACAAACTGCCTCAGTGTCATTGTATAAGGCTCAATTCGAGGTGTTGTCAAATAGGATTAAGGGCTTATCTGCTGCTCACAAATTAAGTTGTTTCCTAAGTGGATTAAGAGATGAGATAAGGTTGCCAGTGAGGATGCTTAATCCTAAATCCTTGAATGAGGCTTTTGGATTGGCAAAAATCCAGGAAGAGTATAATGGGAGTTGTAGGAAGTTTTCCAAGTTTCAAGGGGATCAAGGAAGACCTTCAATTCTGGGAGCTCCTCCAAAGGTTCCTTCTCTATTAGAGTCTAAACCAAGGCTACCAATTAAGAGGATCTCTCCGGCTCAAATGGAGGAAAGGAAGAAGAAAGGTTTGTGTTACAATTGTGATGAAAAGTGGGCTCCTGGCCACAAGTGTAAGAATGCCATGATATTTTTGTTGGATCATGTAGATTGGGTTCAAGGAAATGTAGATTCTGGAATTCACTTAATAGAAGTGGAGGAAAAGGGATATGCAGAACAGATGGGACAGGGTGGACAAGATCATGAAGATGCAGAGATTACTCTCTATGCATTGAGTGGTACTCCTACTTCAGGAACGATGAGAGTCATGGGGAAGATTAATCAGAGGTCCTTTGTGATCTAGATAGATTCAGGAAGTACCCACAATTTCATTGATGCTGTTCTGGTTCCACAGCTACATGTCCAGGTGGATACTTCTCAAATTCTGGAAGTGAAGGTTGCTAATGGTGATGTAATTAAAACTCAAGGTGTTTGTCAGGCAGTACCCATCTTATTGCAAGGAAATGAATTCTTGGTACACTTACATGTGTTGCCAATGGGGGGATGTGACTTAGTTTTGGGCACTCAGTGGTTGGGAACCTTAGGAGTAATTCAGTGGGACTTTAAGCTGCTCACAATGAATTTTTCTTATAATCAAAGGCATGTTCAATTACAAGGGTTGAAGAGTGCTAATTCTCAACTGCAAGATGGTAACAAATTTTTGAAACAGTCAGTGAAGAAAGGTTTGATCCTTCAAATTTCAATTCAGTTGCAGCCCCAAATGTTGTCTGCAGAAGGACAGGAAAAAATTCCTGAGGCTATTGCTGCCTTGTTAAAGGAGTACCAGGCTGTGTTTGCTACTCCTGAAGGTCTGCCTCCCTTAAGAGATCATGAACATCATATCACATTGAAGGAAGGAGCTCAAGCTGTGTCTCAGAAACCTTACAGGTACCCCTACTATCAAAAAAATGAAATTGAGAAAATTGTTAGGAAGTTGTTGTCTGTGGGGTTCATTAGAAATAGTAGCAGCCCATTTGCTTCACCTGTTCTTCTAGTTAGGAAGGCTGATGAATCATGGAGGATGTGTGTGGATTATAGAGCATTAAATCAAGAAACTATTAAAGACAAGTATCCCATACCTGTCATTGATGAATTGCTAGATGAATTATTTGGTGCCACTGTTTTTTCTAAATTGGACTTAAGATTCGGATATCACCAAATTAGAATGAAAGAAGAAGACATTCCAAAGACTGCCTTTAGGACTCATGAGGGTCACTATGAATTCTTGGTGATGCCATTTGGTTTAACCAATGCACCCTCAACTTTTCAGTCACTTATGAATTCAGTCTTTAAACCTCACTTAAGAAAGTTTGTATTGGTGTTTTTTGATGACATACTAGTGTATAGTAAAGACTTGGTTGCTCATATTAGTCATCTTAAAGTAGTGTTGGAAACCTTGGTGAATCATCAATTGTATGCCAAACAATCAAAATGTGTGTTTGCTTGTAAGGAGGTTGAGTATTTGGGACATATAATTTCTGGTGAAGGGGTGAAAACTGATCCAAGGAAGACTGCTGCTATGCAGTAATGGCCTATTCCTCATGATGTGAAGGCTTTAAGGGGTTTTTTTGGGCTTGACTGGATATTATAGGAAGTTTGTGAAGGGTTATGGCTTAATTGCAGCTCCTTTAACTGCATTGTTAAGGAAAGACTCCTTCATTTGGACTCCTGAAGCTTCCCATGCATTCCAACTGCTAAAAGATGCTATGTGTAGTCCACCTGTGCTAACTTTACCTGACTTCACCAAACCATTTGTTGTGGAATGTGATGCTTCTGGAGTGGGAGTTGGTGCTGTCTTGATGCAGAACCAAAGGCCCATTGCGTTCCACAGTCAGGCCTTGAAGGGAAAAGCCCTTGCTCTTTCCACTTATGAAAAGGAACTGTTGGCTCTAGTAGTGGCTGTGAAGAAGTGGAGACCTTATCTCTTAGGAAGACCTTTTGTAATCAAGACAGACCATCAAAGTTTGAAATATTTGCTGGAACAAAAGATTGGTACCCCGGCTCAACAAAAATGGATTACCAAATTACTTGGTTATACTTTTATAGTTGAATATAAGCATGGTAAAGAAAATTTAGTTGCTGATGCACTTTCAAGAAGAGAAGCTACTAGAATGGATGATGCTGATGGTAGTAAGGTGGGTACTCTGTGCATTATTTCCTTTCCTACTCCTACTTGGCTTGATGATCTTAAAGCAAGCTATTACACTGATCCTGCCATTCAGTCAACACTTCAGGCAATTAAGTCAGGACAGAATGTTCCAGTGGGGTTTACACTTTGTAATGATCTGTTGTTTTACAAAGGAAAGTTATACTTGGGAAGTTTAAACCAGACTTTAAAAACTCTTGTATTGCAGCAAGTGCATTACAGCCCTTTAGGAGGTCATTCTGGATATCTTAAGTCCTTCCATAGACTCAAGAAGGACTTTTATTGGTCTGGTATGGGAAGGGACTTAAAGAATTTGGTCAAGGAATGTGATGTATGTCAGAGGTTGAAGAGTGAGACTTGTTTCCCTGCTGGTTTGCTACAGCCCCTAGTCATTCCAAATAGGCCTTGGCTTGACATTAGCATGGATTTTGTGGAAGGGCTGCCTAAATCTCAACAGAAGTCAGTGGTGTTTGTTGTTGTGGACAGATTCACTAAATATGTTCACTTCATTCCTTTAGCTCACCCTTACACTGTTGCTAAGGTAGCTCAGTTGTTCATGCAATTTGTTTTTAAGTTACATGGACTGCCTTCTACCATTGTCAGTGACAGGGACCCAGTGTTTACCTCTAAGTTCTGGTCTGAACTGATGAAATTGCAAGGTATTAGTTTGGCCATGTCATCTTCTTACCATCCTCAAACTGATGGTCAAACCGAAGTTGTTAACAAAAGCTTGGAGCATTACTTGAGAGCCTTTGCTGCTGACAAACCTCAAGCTTGGGTGGATTGGCTTCCTTTGGCTGAGTTTTGGTTCAACACTAATTTCCATTCCTCTCTTAAGCTGACTCCATTTGAAACTCTTTATGGCTATCCACCTCCTAAACTTATGGATTATGTTCCTGGAACTACAAGGGTGGCAGCCGTTGACTCAATTCTGCAGGATAGACAGCAACTGTTTTCATTGCTCAAGCACAATTTGAAGGCTGCACAAGAGAGAATGAAGTGGTTTGCTGATAAGAAGAGAGTGGATAGGTCCTTTGCTGTGGGAGATTGGGTGTATCTTCGATTGCAACCTTACAAACAATCCTCAATTCAGTCCAAGAAGTTTGGGAAGTTAGCCCCTCGTTTCTATGGACCATACCAGGTTGTGCAAAAGGTTGGAGAGGTTTCCTATAAGCTTGATTTACCTGAAGGTTCTCAAATCCATCCTGTGTTCCATGTCTCCAATCTCAAAGCAAAATTGGGTGTTCAAGTAGTCCCTAGGCCTGTTTTACCTGCTGTGACTGCAGATCAGATTCCTAACCCTGAACCAGTGGCTGTTTTAGCTACCAGGTCAATTCAATTGAGGAATAGACTTATCACTCAGGTGCTGGTCCAATGGCAAGATGAAAGCAATGATGATGCTACTTGGGAGAGTCTTTTTGTGCTGCAGCAAAAGTTCCCTCACCTTGTGGGCAAGGTGTTTTGAAGGGGAGGAAATTGTTAGAATGGGTGATTATGCAGAGGAGTATGTGATTAATGGATGCTGTGGGGTGATGGATAGTTAGGTGTATGTTGTTGCATAAGGAAACGTGTGAGGCTGCATGGGAAGTGCTAGTGAGGTGAGTGTGTTGGGGGCTGATGAGGCAGTGGCTGATCTGGTGGTGCATCAGGGTGTACTCTGTTATTACAATAGGATGTATTTTCTTAGTTGGCATTAGATGCTGAGTTGGCATTACTGATTGTAACCAAATAAGAGTTTGTTAAATACGGTTAGTTGTTAGAATGTTGGTAGTTGGCTGACAGCTGGATTTAGTTAGGCAGTTAGAGAGGAAGGTTAGAAGAGAGTATTAAAAGGCTAGGAAGAGAGGAGCATGTAATCAGAACTTCATTCTTAATACCAATTCTTCAATTCTATTCTTCTCTCTAATTTTCTCTCTATTTCTATATTCATCTTCTTCTCTGATCTTGGAGGATTGGTTGACCTCGAAATTCAACTATTCAATTACTCTGTTCCTAACAGGTTTCTACTTTATCTGTGTTAGAGCATTCTCCAAAAAATTCAAAAAAATATTAAAATAATTCAAAAAAATCGTTCTGCCCTCATTTCATGCCATACCGGGCCGGGACAAGAAGTTTCCCAAAAAAATAGTAAAAAAAAAAATTCATTCTCTCTTTATTTCTGGCCAAACAGGACCAGGATAGGCCGAAAAAGTAATAAAAAAATTTTCGTCCCAAGTACAACTTCTACCTTATCTGTGTTAGACCATTCTTCAAGAAATTCAAAAAAAATATTAAAATAATTCGAAAAAATTAAAAACATCGTTCTGCTCTCATTTCATGCCAAACCGAGCCGGGACAAGAAAAAAAAGAGATTAAAAAAATTTTCATTTTCGATACCTTTTCTCCTGACCCAAGTTAGAGTTCTCCCAAAAAAATAGTAAAAAAATTTAAAAAATTAAAAAACATCATTCTCGCTTTCTTGAAGAAAAAGAGATAAAAAAAAATTTCGTTCCGGGTACCGTTTCTCCCAACCCAAGTTAGAGCTTTCCAAAAAAAAATAGTAAAAAAATTCAAAAATTTAAAAAATATCATTCCCGCTTTATTTCTGGCCAAACCGGACCGAGATAGGCCGAAAAAGCGATAAATTTTTTTTGGTACTGAGTACAGTATCTACCTTATCCGTGTTAGAGCATTCTCCGAAAAAATAAAAAAAATATTAAAATAATTCAAAAAAATTAAAAACATCATTCTACCTTCATTTCATGCCAAACCAGCCCGGAACAAGAAGAAAAAGAGATTAAAAAAAAATTTCGTTCTGAGTAAAAGTTCTCTCGACCCAAGTTGGAGATTTCCCAAGAAAATAGTAAAAAATTTTAAAAAAATTAAAAAACTTCATTCTCGCTTTTACTTCTAGCCAAGTCAGACTAGGATAGGCTGAAAAAGTGATAAAATTTTTTTCATACCGAGTACAATTTCTACCTTATCCGTATTAGAGCAAACTCTAAAAAACTAAAAAAATATATTAAATAATTCAAAAAAAAAAAAAAATAAAAACAGCGCTTTGCCATCATTTCATGCCAAATAGGGCCAGGACAAGAACAAAAAGAGATAAAAAAAAAAATTTGTTCCGGGTACCATTTCACCCGACTGAAGTTAGAGCTTTCCAAAAAAAAATAGGAAAAAAATTATAAAACATGATTCTCTTAATATTTCTAGCCAAACCAGACCAAGATAGGCCGAAAAAGCGATAAAATTTTTTTTCATACTGAGTAAGGTTTCTACCTTATCTGCGTTAGAACATTCTAAAAAAAATTCAAAAAAATATTAAAATAATTTAAAAAAAATTAAAAACATCATTCTGCCCTCATTACATGCCAAACCGAGCCAGGAGTAGAAGAAAAAGAGATATAGAAAAATTTTGTTCTGGGTACAGTTTCCCCCAACCCAAGTTAGAGATTTCCCAAGAAAATAGTAAAAAAATTTTAAAAATAAAAAACAAGATTCTCGCAATATTTCTGGCCAAACCGGAACAGCATAGGCTGAAAAGGTGATAAAAATTTTTTCATTTAGAGTCAGTTTCTACCTTATCCTGGTTGGAGCATTATCCAAAAAATTCAAAAAAAAAATGAAAATAATTCAAAAAATTAAAATCATTGTTTTGCCCCCATTTCATGCCAAACAGTGACGGGAAAAGAAGAAAATGAGATAAAAAAAATTTTGTTCCATGTACCGCTTCTCCGGACCCAAGTTAGAGCTTTCTCAAAAATATAGCAAAAAAAAAATCAAAAAAATTAAAAAATATCACTCTCACTTTATTTCGGGCCAAAACAAAGATAGGCTGAAAAGGCGATAAAAGTTTTTTCACACCGAGTACGGTTTCTACCTAATCCGAGTTAAAGCATTCTCCCAAAAAATAAAAAAAAAATACTAAAATAATTCAAAAAAATTAAAAAAAAAAAAAAATTGTTTCTGCCCTCATTTCATGCCAAAGCAGTCTGGGACAATAAGAAAATGAGATAAAAAAAAATTCGTTTCGTGTATGGTTTCTCTCGACCCACGTTAGAGCTTTCATAAAAAAATAGTAAAAAATTTAAAAAATTAAAAAACATCATTCTTACTTTAGTTATGGCCAAACCAGACCAGAATAGGCCAAAATAGTGATAAAAATTTTTTCACACCGAGTATGATTTCTACATTATCCGTGTTATGGCATTCTCCAAAAAATTCAAAAAATATATTAAAATAATTCAAAATAATTAAAAAAATTGATTAAAATAATTTAAAAATTAAAAACATTGTTCTACCCTCATTTCATGCCAAACTGGGCTAGGACAACAAGAAAATGAGATAAAAAAAAAATTCGTTCCATGTATTGTTTCTCCCGACCTAAGTTAGAGCTTTCCAAGAAAAATAGCAAAAAAATTGAAAAAATTAAAAAATATCATTCTCACATTATTTCTGGCCAAACCAGACCAGAATTAGCTAAAAAAGTGATAAAAAATTTATCGTACCGAGTACGGTTTTTGCGTTATACATGTTAGGGCATTCTCCAAATAATTCAAAAAAAAATATTAAAATAATTCAAAAAAAATTTAAAACATCATTCGGCCCACATTTCATGCCAAACTGGGCTGGGACAATAAGAAAATGAGATAAAAAAAAAAAAAAAAAAATCGTTCTGTGTATCATTTCTACTGACCCAAGTCAGAGCTTTCAAAAAAAACAGTAAAAAAATTGAAAAAACTAAAAAACGTCATTCTCGCTTTATTTCTGGCCAAACTGGATGAGAATTAGCTGAAAAAGTGATAAAAATTTTATCGTACCGAGTATGGTTTCTACCTTATCCACGTTAGAGCATTCTCCAAATAAGTCAAAAAAAATATAAAAATAATTCAAAAAAATTTAACACATCATTCTACCCTCATTTCATGCCAAAACGGGCCGGGGAAAAAAGGAAAAGAGATATAAAAAAAAAAAAAAAAAAAAAATTGTTCCATTTACCGTTTTTCCCGACCCAAATTAGACTTTTCGCAAAAAAATAGCAAAAAAATTCAAAAATATCATTCTCGCTTTAGTTCAGGCCAAACCGGATCAAGATATGCTGAAATAGCGATTTAAATTTTTTCGCACCAAGTATGATTTCTACCTTATCCGTGTTAGAGCATTCTCCAAAAAAATTAAAAAAATATTAAAATAATTTAAAAAAATTAAAAACATCATTCTGCTCGCATTTCACGCCAAACCGGGCCTGGACAAGAAGAAAAAGAGATAAAAAATTTTTTCGTTCCGGGTACCGTTTCTCCCTACCCAAGTTAGAGCCTTCCAAAAAAAAAAGTAAAAAAATTCAAAAAATTAAAAAATATCATTCTCGCTCTATTTTTGGCCGAATCAGACTAAGACAGGCTGAAAAAGAAATAAAAAATTATCCGTGCTAGAGCATTCTCCAATAAATTCAAAAAAAATACTAAAATAATTTTAAAAAATCAAAAACATCATTCTGCCCTCATTTCATGCCAAACTGACCTGGGAAAAGAAGAAAAAGAGCTAAAAAAAATTTCATTCCCTGGATCGTTACTCCCGACACAAATTCGAGCTTTCCCAAAAAAATAGTTATAAATTTAAAAAATTAAAAAACATCATTCTCGCTTTATTTCTGGCCAAATCGGACCAAGATAGGCCGAAAAAGCAATAAAAATTTTTCCGCACCGAGAACAATTTGCTTTACTTCAAACCGAGAATGATTTCTACCTTATCCGTGTTAGAGCATTCTCCAAAAAATTCAAAAAAAATATTTAAATAATTCAAAAAAAAATTAAAAACATCATTCTGCCCTCATTTCATGTGAAACTGGGCCAGGAAAAGAAGAAAAAGATATAAAAAAATTTCGTTCCATGTACCGCTTCTCCCGACCCAAGTTAGATATTTCCCAAAAAAATAATAAAAAAATTCAAAAAATTAAAAAACATCATTCTTGCTTTATTTCTAGCCAAACCGGACAAGGATAGGCCAAAAAAGCGAGAAATTTTTTTTCGTACCGATTACAGTTTCTACTTTTTCCGTGTTATAGCATTCTCCAAAAAACTCAAAAAAAAATATTAAAGTAATTCAAAAAAATTAAAAATATAACTCTGCCCTCATTTCATGCCAAACAAGGCCAGGACAAGAAAAGAAATAGATAAAAAAAATTTTCTTTCTGGGTACCATTTCTCCCGACCCAAGCTAGAGCATTCCAAAAAAATAGTAAAAAAATTCAAAAAATTTTCGCTTTATTTCTAGCCAAACCGGACTGGGATAGGCCGAAAAAGTGATTAAATTCTTTCATACCGAGTACTGTTTTTACCTTATTTGCGTAAGAGCATTCTCCAAAAAATTCAATAAAAATATTAAAATAATAAAAAAAAAGTTTCTTCCCCCATTTCATGCCAAACCAGGACGGGAAAAAAAGAAAAAGAGATATAAAAAAAAAAAAATTTCATCCCGGGTGCTATTTCTCTTGACCCAAGTTAGAGTTTTCCCAAAAAAATAGTAAAAAAATTCAAAAAATTAAAAAAATCATTCTTGCTTTATTTCAGGCTAAACTGGGACAGGATGACTGAAAAAGCGATAAAAAATTTTTCGTATCGAGTACGGAATCTACCATATCCGCATTACAGCATTCTCCAAAAAATTCAAAAAAATATTAAAATAATTCAAAAGAATTAAAAACATTGTTCCGCCCTCATTTCAAACCAAACTGGGTCGAGACAAGAAGAAAAAGAGATAAAAAATTAAATTTCATTCAGCGTACCGTTTCTCCCGACCCAAGTTAGAGTGTTTGAAAAAAAAATAGTAAAAAAAAAAAAAAACAACATTCTTGTGTTATTTCAGGCCAAACCAGACCGGGATAGACTGAAAAAGCGATAAAATTTTTTTGGTACCGAGTACGGTCTCTACCTTATCCGTGTCAGAGCACTCTCCCAAAAAATTCAACAAAAATATTAAAATAATTCATAAAAGTTAAAAACATCATTCTGCCCTCATTTAATGCCAAACCGGGCCAGGAGAAGTAAAAAAAGAGATAAAAAAAAAAAAAAAAAAAAATTCTTTCTGGGTAAAGTTTCTTCTTACCCAAGTTAGAGATTTCCCAAGAAAATAGAGAAAAAATTCAAAAATATCATTCTCACTTTATTTCTGGCCAAACCGGACCGGGATAGGCCAAAAAAGAAATAAAAATTTTTTTTTTGTATTGAGTACAGTATCTACCTTATCCGTGGCATTCTCCGAAAAAATAAAAAAAATATTAAGATATTTCAAAAAAATTCAAAACATCTTTCTGCCCTCATTTCATGCTAAACCGGGCCGGGACAAAAAGAAAAAGAGATAAAAAAAAAATTTCGTTCTGAGTATAAGTTCTCTCGACCAAAGTTGGAGATTTCCCAAGAAAATAGTAAAAAATTTTAAAAAATTAAAAAACTTCATTCTCGCTTTACTTCTAGCCAAACCGGACTTGGATAGGCCGAAAAAGCGATAAAATTATTTTCATACCGAGTACAATTTCAACCTTCTCTGTATTAGAGCAAACTCCAAAAAACTAAAAAAAAAATTAAATAATTACAAAAAAAAAAAAACAAAAACAGCGCTTTGCCATCATTTCTGGCCAAACAAGGCCAAGACAAGAACAAAAAGAGATTAAAAAAAAAAAAATTTGTTCCGGGTACCGTTTCACTCGACCGAAGTTAGAGCTTTCAAAAAAAAGTAGGAAAAAAAAAAAATTAAAAAACATGATTCTCGCAATATTTCTGGCCAAACCACACTGGGATAGGCCGAAAAATTGATAAAAAAAATTTTCGTACTGAATAAGGTTTCTACCTTATCTGTGTTAGAAAATTCTCAAAAAAATATTAAAATAATTCAAAAAAATTAAAAACATCTTTCTACCCTCATTTCATGCCAAACCGAGCCAGGAGAAGAAGAAACAGAGATATAGAAAAATTTCGTACCGGGTACAGTTTCTCCCGACCCAAGTTAGAGATTTCCCAAGAAAATAGTAAAAAAATTTAAAAAATAAAAAACATGATTCTCACATTATTTCTGGCCAAACCGGAACAGCATAGGCTGAAAAGGTGATAAAATTTTTTTCGTACTGAGTACAGTTTTTACCTTATCTGGGTTGGAGCATTATCCAAAAAAATTAAAAGAAAATGAAAATAATTCAAAAAATTAAAATCATTGTTCTGCCCCTATTTCATGCCAAACGGGGACAGGAAAAGAAGAAAACGAGATAAAAAAAAATTTTATTCCATGTATCGCTTCTCCTGACCCAAGTTAGAGCTTTCCCGGAAAAATAGTAAAATAATTTAAAAAATTAAAAAAATATCATTCTCGCTCTGTTTCTAGCCAAATCAGACCAAGATAGGCTGATTATCCGTGTTAGAGCATTCTCCAATAAATTCAAAAAAAATACTAAAATAATTCAAAATAATCAAAAACATCATTCGGCCCTCATTTCATGCCAAACCGACCTGGGAAAAGAAGAAAAAGAGCTAAAAAAAAAATTTCATTCCCTGGACCATTTCTCCCGACCCAAATTCGAGCTTTCCCAAAAAAATAGTTATAAAATTTAAAAAATTAAAAAACATCATTCTTGCTTTATTTTTGGCCAAGTCAAACTAGGATAGGCCGAAAAAGCGGTAAAATTTTTTTCGCACCGAGAACAATTTCTACCTTATCCTTGTTAGAGAATTCTAAAAAAAATTAAAATAAATATTAAAATAAATAAAAAAAATTAAAAACATCTTTCTACCCTCATTTTATGCGAAACTGGGCCGGGAAATGAAGAAAAAGAGTAAGAGGAAGTGATAAAAAAATTTTCAGAGTTGGTATAGTTTCTACCATATCCGTGTTAGAGCTATCTCCAAAAAATTCAAAAAAACAATAAAGAATTTTAAAAAAATTAAAAACATCATTCTGCCCTCATTTCATTTCAAACCGGGCCGAGAAAGGAAGAAAGCGAGATAACCGGCTCGGAAAAATAAAAAAAAATATTAAAAAAATTCAAAAAAATTAAAAATATCATTCTGCCCTCATTTCATGCAAAACCGGCTCGGAAAAAGAAGAAAAACAGATTAAAATTTTTTTTGTTCCAGGTACCGTTTCTCCCGACCCAAATTAATGTTTTCCTAAAAAAATAGTAAAAAAATTCAAAAAGATAAAAAAAAAAAAAAAAAACATCATTTTCGCTTTAGTTCGGTCCAAACCGGACCAGGAAAGGCCGAAATAGCGATAAAATTAAAACATCATTCTACTCTCATTTCATGCCAAACCGGGCCGGGACAAAAAGAAACAGAGAAAAAAAAAATTTCATTCCGGGTACCGTTTTCACTGACCCAAATTAGAGCTTTGCCAAAAAAATAGTAAAAAAATTCAAAAAATTAAAAAACATTATTCTCTCTTTATTTCTGGTCAAACCGAACCAAGATAGGATGAAGAGGCAAAAAAAAAAAAAAAAATTCGCACTGAGTACGGTTTCTACCTTATACTTGTTAGAGCATTCCCTAAAAAATTAAAAAAAATAAAAATAATTCAAAGAAAACTAAAAACATCATTCTGCCCATATTTCATGCCAAACCGGGCCGGGAAAAGGAGTAAAAGAGATTAAAAAAAAAAAAAAAAAGTTTCGTTCCAAGTACCTTTTCTCCTAACCCAAAAAAGAGCTTTCCCAAAAAAATAGTAAAAAAATTCACAAAATTAAATAACATCATTCTCACTTTATTTCTAGCCAAAACGGACTGGGATAGATCGAAAAAGCGATGAAATTTTTTTCATAACAAGCACTGTTTCATCCTTATCCGTGTTAGAGCATTGTCGAAAAAATTCAAAAAAATATTAAAATAATTCAAAAAAATTAAAAACTTTATTCTGCCCTCATTCCATGCGAAACTTGGCCAGGAGAAGAAGAGAAAGAGATTAAAAAAAAAAAAAAAAAAAATCATTCCGGGTACAGTTTCCCCCTACCCAAGTTAGAGTTTTCCCAAAAAAATTGTAAACAAATTCAAAAAATAAAAAAAAATATCATTCTCAATTTATTTGTGACAAAACCGGACCTGGATAGGCCGAAAAAAGAAAAAAAATTCTCATTGAGTACAGTTTCTACCTTATTTGTGTTAGAGCATTCGCCAAAAAATTAAAAAAAATATTGAAAAAATTTTCAAAAAAATTAAAAACATCATTCTGCCCTCGTTTCATGCCAAACCGGACCCAGATAGGCCGGAAAATGATAAAAACATTTTCGCACCGAGTACGGTTTCTACCTTATCTGTGTTAGAGAATTCTAAAAAAAAAAAAAATTAAAAAAAATTAAAAAAATTATTCTGTCTCCATTTCATGCCAAACCGGGCTGGGATAACAAGAAAAAGTGATAAATAAAATTTTTTTTCCATGTACCGTTTCTCCCGACCCAAGTTAAAGCTTTCCAAAAAAAATGGGAAATAAATTCAAAAAATTAAAAAATATCATTCTCGCTTTATTTCTGGCTAAACCGGACCAAAATAGGACGAAAAAGTGATAAAAAAATTATCGTACCATGTACGGTTTCTAACTTATTTGTGTTAGAGCATTCTGCAAAAAAATATAAAAAAATATAAAAATAATTCAAAAAAATTAAAAATATCATTCTGACCTCAATTCATGCCAAACCGGGCTGAGAAGGGAAGAAAAAGAGATTAAAAAAATTTTTGTTCCATGTACCATTTTTCTTGACCCAAATTATAGCTTTCCTAAAAAAAACAGTAAAAAATTCAAAAAATTAAAAAACGTCATTCTCGCTTTAGTTCTAGCCAAACCGGATCAGGATAGACTGAAATAGCGATAAAATCTTTTTCGCACCAAGTACGATTTCAACCTTATCCGTTTAGAGCATTCTCCAAAAAATTCAAAAAAATTATTAAAAAAATCATTCTGCCCACATTTTATGCGAAATTGGGCCGGGAAAAAAAGTAAGAAAGATAAAAAAAAAAATTTCGTTCCATGTACCACTTCTCTCGACCCAAATTAGA
Source organism: Quercus glauca (assembly GCA_023736055.1). Lineage (NCBI taxonomy): Eukaryota > Viridiplantae > Streptophyta > Magnoliopsida > Fagales > Fagaceae > Quercus > Quercus glauca. The sequence goes on along the minus strand of CM043321.1, from coordinate 19,900,691 downwards.
ACTTTCCCAAAAAAATAGTAAAAAAATTCAAAAAATTAAAAAACATTATTCTCGCATTATTTCTAGCTAAACCGGACCTGGATATGCCGAAAAAGCAATAAAAAAAAAAATTCCGACCGAGTACAGTTTCTACCTTATCCGTCTTAGAGCATTCTCCAAAAAATTAAAAAAAAATAAAAGTAAAAACAACATTTTGCCCACATTTTCTGCCAAACTGGGCCGGGAAAACATGCAAAAGGGATAAAAAAAAAAAAAAATTTTGTTCCATGGACCTCTTTTCCAGGCCCAAATAAGTGCTTTCCAAAAAAATTAGTAAAAAAATTAAAAAACATCATTCTCACATTATTTCTAGCCAAAACGGACCTGGATAGGCCGAAAAAACGATAAAAATTTTTTCCGACCGAGTACAGTTTCTTCCTTATCCGTGTTAGAGCATTTTCCAAAAAATTGTAAAAAAATATTAAAATAATTCAAGAAAATTAAAAACATCATTTTGCCCATATTTTATGCCAAACCAGGCTGGGACAAGAGGAGAAGAGATAAAAAAATTTCGTTTCGTGTATTGTTTCCCTCGGCCAAAGTTAGAGGTTTCCCAAAAAAATAGTAAAAAGATTCAAAAAGTTAAGAAAACATCATCCTCGCCTTATTTCTGGCCAAACTGGACCAGGAAAGGCCTAAAATACGATAAAAACTTTTTCACACCGAGTACGATTTCTACCTTATCCGTGTTAGAGCATTCTCAAAAAAATTCAAAAAAAATATTAAAATAGTTTTAAAAAAGTAAAAACATCATTCTGCCCTCATTTCATGCCAGACCATGCCGGGACAAAAATAAACAGAGAAAAAAAATATATCGCTCTGAGTACCGTTTCTCCCAATCCAAATTAGAGTTTTCCCAAAAATATAGTAATAAAATTCAAAAAATTGAAAAATATTATTCTTGCTTTATTTTTAGTCAAACGGGATCAACAAAGGCTGTAAAGGCAAAAAAAAAAAAAAAAAAAAAAAAAATTTCCCACCGAGTACAGTTTCTACCTTATCCGTGTTTAGAACATTCCCTAAAAAATTAAAAAAATATATGAAAATAATTCAAAAAAAATTAAAAACATCATTCTGCCCCCATTTCATGCCAAACCGGGCCAGGAAAAGGCATAGAGGAGATATAAAAAAAAAAAAAAAAAAAAAAAAAAAAAAAAAATTCATGTACCGTTTCTCCTGACCCAAATTAGAGTTTTCCCAAAAAAATAGTAAAAAAATTCAAAAACATAATTCTCGCTTTATTTCTGGCCAAACCGGACCTGGATAGGCCAAATAAGCGATAAATTTTTTTTCATAGCGAGTATTGTTTCTACCTTATCCATGTTAGAGTATTGTCCAAAAAATTCAAAAAATATATTATATTAATTCAAAAAAAATTAAAAATATTATTTTGCCCTCATTTCGTGCAAAACTGGGCTAGGAGAAGATGAAAAAGAGGTAAAAAAAAAATTTTTCGTTCCGGTTATAGTTTCTCCCATCCCGAGCTAGAGATTTCCCAAGAAAATGGTAAAAATATATATAAAAATTAAAAAATGTCATTCTCGCTTTATTTTGGCCAAACCGGACCAAGATAGGGTGAAAACACGATAAAAAATTTTTTTGCACCAAGTATAGATTCTACCTTAATGTGTTAGAGCATTCACCCAAAAATTCAAAAAAAATATTAAAATAAATCTAAAAAACTAAAAACAACATTTTTCCCTCATTTCATGCCAAACTGGGCCTAGACAAGAAGAAAAAGAGATAAAAAAAATTTGTTACGGGTACTGTTTCTCCCGACCCAGGTTAGAGCTTTCCCAAAAAAATAGTAAAAAATTGAAAAAAATATCATTCTCGCTTTATTTTTGGCAAAACCGGACCAAGACCGGCCGAAAAACGATAAAAAAAATTTTCGCACCGTGTACGGTTTCTACCTTATCCATGTCAGAGCATTCTCCAAAAAATTCAAAAAAATATATTGAAATAATTCAAAAAATTAAAAAAAAAAATGTTTTGCACTCATTTCAGTCCAAACCTGGTTAGGACAAGAAGAAAAAGAGATAAAAAAAAAAAAAAAAAAATTTCATTATGGGTACCATTTCTCCTGACCCAAGCTAGATCTTTCCAAAAAATATAGTAAATAAATTAAAAAAAATATATCATTCTCACTTTATTTATAGCCAAACCGGACCAAGATAGACCGAAAAACGATAAAAAAATATTCGCACCGAGTACGGTTTCTGCCTTATCTATGCAAGAGTATTCTCCAAAAAATTTTAAAAATATATTACAATAATTCAAAAAAATTAAAAAAATTGTTCAGCCCTCACTTCGTACCAAACCGGGCTCTGACAACAGGAGAAAAAGATAAAAAAAAAAAAAAAAATTTCGTTTGGTGTACCGTTTCTCCCGACCCAAGTTAGAACTTTCCAAAAAAATAAAAAGTAAAAAAATTAAAAAATTTTATTCTCACTTTATTTATTCCCAAACCGGACCAAGATAGGCTGAAAAAGCGATAAATTTTTTCTCACAACGAGTATAGTTTCTACCTTTTTCCATGTTATTAATGCATTCTCCAAAAAAATTAAAAATAAATATTAAAATAATTCAAAAAAATTAGAAACACCATTCTACCCTCATTTCATGCCAAACCGGGCTGGGAAAAGAAAAAAAAAAAAGAAAAAAAAAATTTTGTTCCCTATACATTTTCTCCCGACCCAAGTTAGAGCTTTCCCAAAAAATAATAAAAAAAATTCAAAAAATTAAAAAACATCTTTCTTGATCTAATTCTAACCAAAACTGATTGGGATAGATTGAAAAATCGATAAAATGTTTTTCATAGCAGGTACTCTCCAAAAAATTCAAACAAATGTATTAAAATAATTCAAAAAAATTAAAAACATTATTCTACCCTTATTTCATGCCAAACTGGGTCAGTTTCTCCCGACCCAAATTAGAGATTTCCCAAGAAAATAAGAAAAAAATTGAAAAACGTCATTTCGGCTTTAGTTCTAGCCAAACTAGACCAGGATAGGCCGAAATAGCGATAAATTTTTTTCGCACCGAGAACGATTTCTACCTTTTCCACGTTAGACCAATATAAAAAAAATTTAAAGAAAATATAATAATAATTCAAAAAAATTAAAAACATTATTCTGCCCTCATTTTATGCCAAACCGGGCCGGGAAAAGATGAAAAAGAGATAATAAAAAATTTCGTTCCAATTACCGCTTATGCTGACCCAAATTAGAGCTTTCCCAAAAAAAATAGTAAAAAAATTAAAAAACATCATTCTTGCTATGGTTCTGGCCAAACCGAACCAGGATAGGCCAAAATAGTGATACAAATTTTTTCGCGCCGAGTACGATTTCTATCTTATCCGTGTTAGAACATTCTCCAAAAAATTCAAAAAAATTATTAAAATAATTCTAAAAAATTAAAAACATCGTTCTACCCTTTACAGTTTCTCCCGACCCAAATTAGAGCTTTCCCAAAAAGTGATAAAAAAATTTTCAGACCGAGTACAGTTTCAAACTTATTCGTGCTAGAACATTCTCCAAAAAAATTGAAAATTTTTTTTTTTGCACTCATTTAAAGCCAAACCAGGCTGGGTCAAGAAGAAAAAGAGATAAAAAATTTTTTTTTTCTGTGCACTGTTTCTCCCGACCCAAGCTAGAGCTTTCCAAAAAATATTGTAAAAAAACTAAAAAAATGTCATTCTCGCTTTATTTCTGGCAAAACTGGACCAAGATTGGCCAAAAACGATAAAAAAAATTCGCACCAAGTACGGTTTCTGCCTTATCTGTGCAAGAGCATTCTCCGAAAAATTTTAAAAAAATATTACAATAATTCAAAAAAATTATTTAGCTCTCATTTCGTACCAAACCGGGCTCTAACAACAAGAAAAAGAGATAAAAAAAATTTTTGTTCCGTGTACCGTTTCTCCCGAATCAAGTTAGAGCTTTCCAATAAAACATAGTAAAAAAATTAAAAAATATCATTCTTGCTTTATTTCTGGCCAAACCGGACCAACATAGGCCGAAAAAGTGATACAAATTTTTTCGCACCGAGTATAGTTTCTACCTTTTCCATGTTATTAATGCATTCCCAAACATTAAAAAATAAATATTAAATAATTCAAAAAAAATTAAAAACATCATTCTGCCCTCATTTCATGCCAAACTGGGTCGGGAAAAGAAGAAAAAGAGATAAAAAAAAAAAAAAAATTTGTTTCCTGTACCGTTTCTCCCGACCCAAGTTAGAGCTTTCCCAAAAAACAATAAAAAAATTCCAAAAATTAAATAACATCTTTCTCGATTTATTTCTAACCAAAACGGATTGGGATAGATCGAAAAATCGATAAAATGTTATTCATCAGGTATTGTCCAAAAAATTCAAAAAAAATAATAAAATAATTTAAAAAAATTAAAAACATTATTCTACCCTCATTTCATGCTAAACTAGGTCAGGAGAAGAAGAAAAAGAGATAATATATATATATATATATATATATATATATATATATATATATATTTGTCCCGACCCAAGTTAGAGATTTCCAAAGAAAGTAAGAAAAAAATCAAAAAACGTCATTCCCGCTATAGTTCTGGCAAAACCAGACCAGGATAGGCCAAAATAGCAATAAATTTTTTTCGCACTGAGAACGATTTCTACCTTATCTATGTTAGAGCATAATAAAAAAAATTTAAAGAAAATATAATAATAATTCAAAAAAATTATTAACATAATTTTGCCCTCATTTCATGCCAAACCGGGTCGGAAAAAGATGAAAAAGAGATAATAAAAAATTTCGTTCCGTGTACCGCTTCTGCCGACCCAAATTAGGGCTTTCCCAAAAAAATAGTAAATAATTCAAAAAAATTAAAAAACGTTAAGGGTATGATGATTAAATTGGGCTTTCCGGAGGTTTGGGTGGATAGGATTATGAAATGTGTTTCTACACCTTCCTTTTCAGTTCGAATTAATGGAAAGGCATATGGGAATATCAGGCCCTCTAGAGGTATTCGGCAAGGAGATCCGTTGTCCCCTTATTTGTTTTTAATTTGTGCAGAAAGTTTCACATCGCTCCTTGTTAAAGCAGAATTAGAGGGGAGGTTGCATGGAGTGGCAGTTTGCAGGAATGCTCCTCCTATAACTAATCTGCTTTTTGCTGATGATTCTTTGATTTTTTGTCAGGCTAATAACGATGAAGTGCAGGTTGTATCAGATATTCTACAGCTATATGCTGATGCCTCTAGTCAATGCATAAATCTTGAGAAGTCTTCAGCTTATTTCAGTAGCAATGTGCAGGTGGAGCAAAAAGCATGGATTGTTGACCAACTGAAGGTGAAGGAGGTGGCGAAGTTTGATTCTTATCTGGGGTTGACTACTTTGATTGGAAATGGGAAATATGACACTTTTACTTTCATTAAGGAAAAGGTTTGGAAAAAGATTCAAGGCTGGAAGGGGAAGTTGCTTTCAAGGGCTGGAAAGGAGGTTTTGATAAAAGCTGTGGCTCAATCTATTCCCACTTATACGATGGGGGTTTTTCAATTGCCAGGTAAATTATGTAATGAATTGGATGCTATGTGTGCTAGATTTTGGTGGGGTCAAACTGGTGAGGAAAGGAAAATTCACTGGAAGAGTTGGAGTTTTCTGACGCAGTCGAAAAAGGAGGGAGGAATGGGATTCAGAGATATTCGAGCTTTTAATTTAGCTATGCTAGCTAAACAAGGATGGCGATTGTTGCAGAACAAAAACTCTCTTTTGTATAGATGTTTGAAGGCAAAGTACTTTCCACGGTGTGATATCCTTAAGGCGAAGGATTGTCAAAACAGCTCCTATGTTTGGAAAAGTTTATTAGCTGCTCAACCGGTATTGAGGAAAGGGTGTTGTTGGAGAGTGGGGAATGGTGCTTCTATTCATGTTTTGAAGGATTGTTGGCTACCTAATCAGCCAACAATGGGAGTTCTTTTCCAACCTGAGGAGGAAATTTGGGAGTGGAGAGTTTCAGATTTGATTGATTGGCAGAACCACCAGTGGGATAGAGGTCGAGTCCATGCTTTGTTCCACCCGTATGATGCCGCTGCTATCCTTCAAGTTCCCTTGAGTAGGCGGGTAGTGCAGGACGTCTTGGCTTGGTCCTTTACAAAGAATGGTAGGTACAATGTGAAGTCTGGGTACCATGTGGCCAAGCAACTGAGGTTGGCAGAGAATAATAGGGGAGAGGCATCGATGCAATCTTCATATATTTCTTTGTGGTCACGGGTATGGAAAGCTAAGGTCCCAAATAAGATCAAAATTTTTTCATGGAGAGCATGCCATAATATATTGCCCACGAAAGACAATCTAGTGAAAAGGAGGGTGTTGGAGGATGCCCGGTGTTGTTTCTGTCATAAAGCTGATGAATCGGTGCTGCATGTACTTTGGGAGTGTGGGGCAGCACAGGATGTTTGGGCTGGTAGTGCAATCAAGTTCCAAAAATTTGGTACGGTACAAGTGGATTTTGGGCAGTTGGTTGCTAGTCTCATGCTGAGGTTGTCACAGGAGGAGTTGGATTTATTTTGGGTGATATGCTGGCAAGTCTGGCTTCAGCGGAATTCGGTTTTGCATGGGGGTGCTTGTCAACATCCATCACGGTTATACCAGCGGGCTTTGGATTATTTGAGTGAGTTTCATGAGGCGCAGGAGCATCTGAGTGTACCTGAGACAATTCCGGTTTCAGCAAGTCAAGCATGGCAGCCACCACAGGGAGATTTCTTCAAGTTGAACTTTGATGGAGCATGTTTTAATAATGGAGCTGAGTCGGGGTATGGGGGGCTGTGGTGCGTAATGGGAATGGTGAAGTGATGGCTGCTATTTCTGCTAAGGGTGAGGCTGTGAGGGATAGTGAAGAGGTGGAGGTGCTGGCTTGCCGTAAAGCTCTTGAATTTGCCATAGATGCTGGGTTTATGGAAGTGATTTTGGAAGGTGACAACGCAAGGGTGTTGAAGAAAGTGGCACAGGCTCAACCAGATCTAGCTCAGCTTGGGTTTATTTATGAAGATATTTGGTGCTTGATTGCAGGTTTTAGATCTTTCTCAGTTAATTGTGTTAGGCGTAGTGCCAATGGTGTTGCTCATGCGTTGGCTAGATTTGCTAGATTATCTGATAATGAAATTATATGGTTGGAGGAGGATCCTCCACCAGCAGTCGATGCTCTGTATTTGGATTCTAGTATTATTTATCAATGATATTCATTTGGCTCTGGCTTCAAAAAAAAAAAACGTTATTCTCACTTTAGTTTTGGCCAAACCGGAACAAGATAGGCCGAAAAGGTGATAAAATAATTTTCGCACCGAGTACAGTTTCTACCTTATCCATGTTAGGGCATTCACCAAAAAATTCAAAAAAAAAAAAAATTCAACAAAATTAAAAAAATTGTTTTGCCCTCATTTCATGCCAAACTGGGCTGGGACAAGAAGAAAAAGAGATAAAAAAAAAAAAAAAAAAAAATTCTGTGTACCGTTTCTCTCAAACCAAGTTAGAGCTTTCAAAAAAAATAGTAAAAAATTCAAAAAATTAAAAAAATATAATTTTGGCATTATTTTTGGCCAAACTGAACCAAAATAGGCTAAAAAACGATAAAATTTTTTTTTGCACCGAGTACAGTTTCTATCCTATCTGTTTTAGAGCATTCTAAAAAAAAATTCAAAGAAAATATTAAAAGAATTCAAAAAATAAAAAATAAAAACATCATTCTACCCGGGTCAGGAAAATAATAAAAAGAGATAATAAAAAAAAAAAAAAATTTGTTCCATGTATCGTTTCTCTCAACCCATATTAGAGCTTTCCCAAAAAAATAGTAAAAAAATTCAAAAAATTAAAACACATTATTATCGCTTTAGTTCTGGCCAAACTGGACCAAGATAAGCAGAAATAGCAATAAAAATTTTTTCGCACAGAGTACGGTTTCTACTTTATCCGTGTTAGAGGATTCTCCTATAAATTCAAAAAAATTTAAAATAATTCAAAAAAATTAAAAATATCATTCTGCCCTCATTTCATGCGAAATAATGCCTGAAGAAAAAGCGATAAAAAAAAATTTCGTGCCACATGCCGTTTCTCCCGACCCAAAAAAATAGTAAAAAAATTCAAAAAATTAAAAAACATTATTCTCACTATATTTGTGGCCAAACCGGATCAGGATAGCCTGAAAAACCGATAAAAATTTTTTCGCACCGAGTACGATTTCTACCTTATCCGTGTTAGAGTATTTTCTAAAAAATTCAAAAAAATTAACAACATCTTTCTGCCCCCATTTCATATGAAACCAGGATGGGAAAATAAGAAAAAGAGATAAAAAAAAATTTCTTGCCATGCACCGTTTCTCCCGACCCAAATTAGAGCTTTCCCAAAAAAATAGTAACAAATTCAAAAAAAAATAACAAACATCATTTTCACTTTATTTCTAGCCAAATCAGACCAGGATAGCCCCAAAAATCGATAAAAAAAATTTCGCTCCGAGTACGATTTCTACCTTATTTGTGTTACAGCATTCTCTAAAAAATTCAAAAAAAATATTAAAATAATTCAACAAAAATTAAAAACATTATTCTGCCCTCATTTCATGCCAAACCAGGGCGGGAAAAGAAGAAAATGGGGAAAAAAAAAAATTCGTTCTATGTACCACTTCTACAGACCCAAATTAAAGCTTTCCCAAAAGAAGAAAAAGAGATAAAAAATTAAAAAAAAAAAAAAAAAAATCATGCCATGTCCCGTTTCTCCAGACCCAAATTAGAGCTTTCCTAAAAAAATAGTAAAGAAATTCAAAAAACTAAAAAATATCATTCTCGCTTTATTTCTGGCCAAACCACACCAGGACAGCCCGAAAAACTGATAAAATTTTTTTCGCACCGAGTACGATTTCTACCTTATCCGTGTTAGAGCATTCTCCAAAAAATTCAAAAAAAAATATTAAAATTATTCAAAAAAATTAAAAACATCATTCTGCCCTCATTTTATGCCAAACCAGGCCAGGAAATGAAGATAATGAGATAAACAAAAAAATCATTCCTTATACCACTTCTCTCAACTCAAATTAGAATTTTCCCAAAAAAAAAATAGTAAAAAAATTCAATAAATTAAAAAACATAAATTCTCACTTTATTTCTAGTCAAACCAGACCAGGATAGGTAGAAAAAGCGATAAAATTTTTTTCGTACCAAGTATAGTTTCTACCTTATCCATGTTAGAGCATTCTCCAAAAAATTCAAAAAAAAAAAAATTAAAATAATTCAAAAAAATTAAAAATATCACTCTTCCCTAATTTTATGCCAAACCAAGCTGGGAAATGAAGATAATGAGATAAATAAAATTTAAAAAAAAATTTTGTTCCTTATATGACTTCTCCCGACTCAAATTAGAACTTTCCCAAAAAAATAGTAAAAAAATTCAATAAATTAAAAGACATCATTCTCGCTTTATTTCTGGTCAAACCAGACTAGGATAGGAAGAAAAAACGATAAAAAAAATTTCGTACCAAGTGCGGTTTCTACCTTATCCTTGTTACAGCATTCTCCAAAAAATTCAAAAAAAAAATTATTAAAATTGATGGGACTGACGAAACCAATGATCGGAATGACGAGATAGTCTTCCACGGACGACTATCAATGAGACAGACGAGGAGATGCTTGGAAGAGCATATCTTATACCCACGTCACTGACGAAAGTAAAGCAATACATTTAATGTAGCACAATTACACCTAGAATGGTTACAAGGCCAACTGTATGAGCCGTTGGAGTACATTAAAGCCGTATTACACAGCACCAGGCATTACCAAGAGGGGCATTAAGACCTTCATAACTACCTCAACGGCTAGGAGCTAGGAAAACCTGTATAAAACCCACACATTGCCAAGTACAAGGTACATACACACATAGATACTAAGAGATCTCTTTCATTCTGTTTAATTACATTGTTTATTCCCAAGAGAGGTTTTTATACTGACTTTGGTATCGGAGGCATTGTGGCAGGCACCACACCGGTGACCACCCTTGAGGGCTTCATCTGACTAACTCTACGCTTCATCAGTTTGACGCCGTTTGTGGGAACTGGCATTTTCGTGTTCAATCTCGAAAAAGTAGTTTCTGATTAACTATTTCTCTCAGATGGAGCCCAATGAAGATTCTGCAGCCCTAGCACAGCAAGTTCAGGCTCTTACAGCCACCGTTGAAGAACTGACCAGATAAAATCAGGAAATGAAGCTACGGCTTCAGCAGAAGGAGAATCGGTCTAAGGGAAATCGGGATGACGAGGGAGATAGCCATAGAAGAAGTGACCATCGAAGGCCTACTACTCCAACCGAGCAGAACTCGGACTTGCTTCGGGAGATGAAAAGAGAGATGGACGAACTTAGGAACGCCATCAAGGAGAAAACAGAACGGAGTGTGGATCAAATGGTTAGGGCAACGGATTCGTCGTTCACCACAGCAGTCCTCGACTGTCCAGTGTCGTCGAAATTTTGGATACCTCAACTTGAACCCTTTAATGGGCTAAAGGATCCTCAGGATCATCTGAACACCTTCAAAACGACACTAGGACTCCAGCAGCCCCCAGACGAAATATTGTGTCGTTCCTTCCCAACCACTCTCAAGGGAGCTGCACGAGAATGGTTCACAAAGTTGCCAACATCGTCCATTGACACCTTCGAGCAGTTGAGCAACGCCTTCCTGCGTCACTTCATTGGAGGACAACGACCAAAGAGGAACGCGGATCACTTGCTCACCATCAGGCAGGGAGAGAAAGAAACCCTGAGGTCATATGTGAAACGCTTCACTCGGGAGACACTGGAGGTAGACGAGGTTGACGATAAGGTGCAGTTGACGACCTTCAAGGCGGGGTTGAGATCCAGAGAGCTCGTTACATCACTCGCGAAGAGTCCCCCAAAGACGATGGCCGAGATGCTCCTTAAAGTACAGAAATACATGAACGCTGAAGATGTATTGGCCGCCATTAGGGACGAAGAAAGACTATGGGACAAAGGAAGAAAAGAGGACGACCGTAGAGGGTAAAAGCGTGAGCACCCAGATTGTCGGACCAATGACGGAATCAGAAGGAAAGATGATAAAAGTCTGCAGACGGTAAAGTTTACTCCTCTTGTTATGCCTATTGATAAAATTCTAATGCAGATTAAGGACAAACACTACCTTAAATGGCCGTGACCATTGCACTCGTCTCCTAACGTCCACGATAAGAATAAGTACTGTCGATTTCACAAAGGTCATGGCCATTACACCAAAGATTGTCGGGACCTCAAAGAGCAAATAGAAGAATTGATACGAAATGGAAAGTTGCAGAAGTTTGTGAAGAAGGGGAGTACAGTAAATTTCGGGACGGGAACAAGGGCCAGCATGAGTCCTCGTCCAGGGGCGATGACCGTCCATCCTAACCTCCTCAAAATGTCATCGGGGAAATACAGACGATCGCAGGGGGACCCATCACAGGAGGCTCATTCAAGTCCCTTAAAAAAGCACATCAACGACAGGTGAACAGCGTCCACATGACGCCCCCGTCGAAACACAGACGAACTGATCAGGACATAACTTTCAACAAGAGTGATGCTAGGGGAGTGAAGCAGCCTCACAACGACCCCTTGGTCATAATGCTTACCATAGAAGGATTCAACACCAAGAGGATCCTCGTGGACAATGGTAGCTCCGCTGATATCATCTACTTCCCTGCATTCCAGCAATTGAAATTGGATCCAAGAAGACTATGTCCTTTTGACTCCCTCCTCGTCAGTTTCAGCGGTAACAGCGTATATCCCAAAGGCATAGTGACGTTGACGGTAACTGTGGGATCATACCCGGAGCAATTGACCCGTCAGCTGGACTTCTTGGTGGTAGATTGCCCCTCATCCTACAATGTCATCATTGAAAGGCCAACACTCAACAAGTGGAAGGCGTCCACATCTACCTACTGCCTGAAGGTAAAATTCCCAACGGAGAACGGTGTTGGCCAAGTTAAAGGAGATCAAGTTCTAGTTCGGGAATGCTACCAGACCGTCTTAGCAGCAAAGAAGAACCATACATGGATAATCGAAGAAAAGGAGGAAGTAAAGGTGGAAGCCCTGGAAACAGTGGAGCTGGCCGAAGGAGAAACAACAAAAACAACCAGGATAAGGACGACTCTAAGTCCTGAGATGAGAACAAAGCTCATCCAGTTTCTTAAGAAAAACCAAGACGTCTTTGCCTGGAGCCACGACGACATGCCAGGCATATCTCTAGAAGTCATCCAGCACAGGTTGAATGTAGACCCAGAGAGGAAGCCCGTCAAGCAGAGACAAAGAGTCTTCGCACCCGAAAGAAACCAAGCAATTGCTGACAAAGTGAACAAACTCTTGACTACAGGCTTCATCCGAGAAGTATACTATCCAGACTGGCTTGCTAATGTCGTTCTGGTAAAGAAAGCAAATGGGAAGTGGAGAATGTGCGTGGACTTCACGGACCTGACCAAGGCCTGCCCGAAGGATAGTTTCTCTCTTCCAAGAATAGACCAGCTCGTAAACTCTACAGCCGGACACAAGCTATTGACATTCATGGATACTTTCTCAGGATACAATCAAATAAAAATGGCTCACGAGGATCAGGAGAAAACGGTCTTCATCACCAGTTAAGGGCTCTATTACTATAAGGCAATGTCATTTAGATTGAAAAATGCAGGTGCTACTTATCAGAAGTTGGTGAACAAAATGTTCAACAAGCAGATAGGCCGGAATATGGAAGTATATGTGGATGATATGCTCGTCAAGTGTAAGGAAGAACTCGACCATCTAGATGACCTCAAGGAGACATTCGCTGCTCTCAAATAATATCAAATGAAACTGAATCCTAGTAAGTGTGTTTTTGGTATTGCCTCAGGAAAATTCCTGGGATTCATAGTGTCCTAGAGAGGAATATAAGCAAATCTGGAGAAGGTACAAGCCAGAATCAACATAGCATCACCCAAGACCGTCAAGGAGGTCCAGAAGCTCACGGGTCGGATTGCAGCCCTCAATAGGTTCGTATCTAGAGCAAAGAACAAATGCCTACCCTTCTTCAAGACCTTGAAACAGGCTTTTGCCTGGACCGACGAATGTAAAGCAGTCTTCCAAGAGCTCAAACGCTACCTGAGCAATCCACCACTTCTAAGCCCATCCAAAGAAGGTGAGAACTTGTATTTATACTTAGCAGTATCAGCTACAGCCATCAGTGCAGCCCTGATCCGAGAAGAAGACAGGAAACAGCTTCCAGTTTATTACGTTAGCCAATCCTTCCAAGGAGCTGAGTCCAAGTATCCAAATATTGATAGTAGCCTCACGCAAACTCAAGCAGTACTTCCAGGTGAATCCAATCTTGGTGATGACAGATCAACTTATCAAGAAGTCCATGAACAAACCCGAGGCAGCTGGGAGAATGGTCCAATAGGCGATTGAGCTTAGCCAATTCAATATTGAGTACCATCCCAGGACAGCCATTAAAGCATAAGTTCTGGCAAACTTCATCGCCGAGTTTACCCTTCTAGGCGGAGAAAACCTCTCCGGCAAAAACAAACTGTGGATGATACAGACCGACGGTTCGTCAGCCCAAAAAAGGGGGGGAGCGAACGCAGACCTGATGATGGAAATCTAGAAAAATCCCTGCATTGAAGAAATTCCGACTTTCATAATCTAGAGCACGAATAGCTGGATGACGCCCATTGTATCTTTCCATCTGGACGGGCACCTCCCTCAGAATGCAGACGAGGTCAGGAAGATCAGAAAGAGGGCAGCCAGATTTACGATCCTCAACAACACCCTGTTCAAGAGGGGTTTCTCCATGCCTTACTTGAAGTGTGTTGACGGAGAAGCAAAGTACGTCCTGAGGGAAATCCATGAAGGGGTTTGCGGAGATCATGCTGGTCCTAGATCCTTGGTAAACAAGATCATTTGAACAGGCTATTTCTGGCCAACAATGCAGGTAGACGCAACAGAGTTCGTCAAGAAATGTGACAAGTGTTAAAGGTTCGGGAGTGTTCAGCGACTTCCAACAGAGAAACTCACGACCATTGCGTCCCTATGGCCGTTTGCGCAATGGGGAATTGACATCGTTGGCCCACTGCCTCAAGGCAAAAGTCAGGTAAAATTCTTGCTAGTCATTATTGATTACTTTACTAAATGGGTTGAAGTAAAGGCACTGACGACCATCACCGAAGCAAAAATCCAGAGTTTTGTGTGGAAGAATATAATTTGCAGGTTCGGGATTCCACGGACAATCATATCAGACAATGGACGACAGTTCGACAGCCAAGGTTTCAAGGACTTCTGCTCGAGACTAGACATCAAGAACCAGTTCTCATCCTCAGGGCATCCTCAGGCGAATGGACAAACGGATGTGACAAATCAAACACTGTTCAAGATCATCAAAACGAAGCTGGACGACGTAAAAGGAGCCTGGCCAGAAGAATTGCCCAATGTCTTATGGGCTTACAGAACTATAGCGAGAACCCCAACGGGAAATACCCCCTTCAGACTTACCTACGGTACCGAAGCTGTGATCCCGGTCTAGGTAGGGATGACCAGCACCAGACGAGAAGTATTCAATGGAGAAAACAATGACGATCTTTTATGAGTATGTTGACACCCCATTTTGCAACTCGCATTTAACCTCACATGGAGGGTAAAAGGGGTTCTTTCACCTCATAAATATGCATCTTGATTCTGGCCATTAGATGCTTAATCTCATTTCACCAAAATGATCTTGATGTTGTAACGATCAAATCAATTGGTCATAAGCCCTAATCGGATCACTAGATTGAAAATTATCATCAAGTCAAGTTTTAATGGTTAAGATGCACTATCACAATTGAGTCCGACTATATGTGATTATGAATAATTGATTTTAATTGGTTATAAGTGTAATCAATTGGAGATCAATGATGTGTCATTATTTAATTAGTTAGGACTACATTTTATGGTTAGGTTGCATATACCTAATTAATTAGATAGTTAAACATTAATTCTTCAATGAGTAATTTGTGCAATTATCTTTTAATTAGTGTAAATTTGGAACCAATTAAGTCTGAAATTGGAGTGATTGGAGCCATTAAATGTTAATTGGGGACTAATTTGGGACCTATTAATGTAAATTGTGCTGAAATCATTTTCTAACAAATGACATCTGCTCACTATTTCATTAATATCTCTCAGAATATTTTGAATCTGTGAATGAGGTTAATTTTCCCAGAGACTAGACATTCGAGACTTCAATTTGAGTACAAGAATGAGACAATTCCGATCAGAATTGAGTCAGATATGATTTTTTGAAGTTGGCTCCACAAGCTGTTATAGCAGTTACGAGAAAACTGAATTTTGGCTTGCTCCCCACTCCCACCAATCTTTCCATTTAATGCACCAGAATTTTCCCAAGGCTAAAATGAGGTCTAGGTTCATAATCCTTGTCAACTCTCATTAAATGGCATTCCATTCATATTCCCTTCACTACTACTATATAAACCCTCCCTCTCATTCATTCTAGGATAACAAAAAAACTCCCTCTCTTCTCCTCTCTTGAGTTTTAGTGAAGTAAAGTAATCTTATCATATCTTGGTCTTCCTGAGACTCAAGGTATTGAGTGAGACTCACTCTCCCTCTCCTAGTTCTTCTTTTTTCCTCCTCCCTTAGGACCTCTACCAAGAGTCTCCTTCTCCACCATATGGATCTTGCATGAAGGTAGAATCTCTTTCCCTAACTAGTTTTTTATGTTGCCATAATGAGAATTTAGGATTAAAATATGATAGTAATTATTTAAATTTCCTTAAATATGTTTGAATGTTCTTATATGTTCTTCACATATTCTTGATTGTTCATCACATGTTCATGATTATCATTAGCTTTGATCTTAAATCCACATAAAAAAATATGAAAAACATGTTTGTTTCATAATTCTTTCAAATTCTTGAATCTAGGATATCACCATCCACACACATTCATTAAAATTTATTTTTCAATCCAAATGTAACACTTAATAAATTGAATTAGGGTTTATCACATGCACACACATCAAATTCAACAAGCAAATTGATTGACATATTGGATGATATGATATGAATGTTGGCCACCATAGTCTAGAAGACCGGTTTCACCGGGTAAGGTGGGTGCCTAACACCTTCCCACTTTGTAACATAGCCTCCGAACTAAGATCAAGGGTTAGTGGATCAAGTGCTTATCTATGTAATTTTCGATTTTTAGATTGTAATTAAGAAACAAAGCTATATACTTTATCTTAGGTTGTATCTAGGACCAAAACCATGTAATTTTCCTATGATCAATGTAAATTTCAAATTAATAAAATGAGTCCGACTATATGTGATTATGAACAGTTGATTTTAATTGGTTATAAGTGTAATCAATTAGAAATCAATGATGTGTCATAATTTAATTGGTTAGGACTACATTTTATGGTGAGGTTGCATACACCTAATTAATTAGATAGTTAAACATTAATTCTTCAATAAGTAATTTGTGCAGTTATCTTTTAATTAGTGTAAATTTGGAACCAATTAAGTCTGAAATTAGAGTGATTGGAGCCATTTAATGTTAATTGGGGACTAATTTGGGACTTATTAATGTTAATTGTGCTGAAACCATTTTCTAACAAATGACCTCTGCTCACTATTTCTTCGATATCTCTCATAATATTTTGAATTTGTGAATGAGGTTAATTTTTCCAGAAACTAGACATTCGGGGCTTCAATTTGAGCATAAGAATGAGATAATTTCGATCAGAATTGAGTCAGATATGATTTTTTGAAGTTGGCTCCACAGGCTGTTACAGTAGTTACGGGAAAACTGAATTTTGGCTTGCTCCCCACTCCCACCAATCTCTCCATTTAATGCACCAGATTTTTCCCAAAGCTAAAATGAGGTCTAAGTTCATAATCCTTGTCAACCCTCATTAAATGGCCTTCCATTCATACTCCCTCCACTACTACTATATAAACCCTCCCTCTCATTCATTCTCTTCTCCTCTCTTGAGTTCTAGTGAAGTAAAGTAGTCTTATCATATCTTGGTCTTCCTGAGACTCAAGGTATTGAGTGAGACTCACTCTCCCTCTCCTAGTTCTTCTTTTTTCCTCTTCCCGTAGGACCTCTACCAAGAGTCTCCTCTTTCACCGTATGGATCTTGCATGAAGGTAGAATTTCTTTCCCTAACTAGTTTTTTATGTTACCATAATGAGAATTTATGATTAAAGTATGATAGTAATTATTTAAATTCCCTTAAATATGTTTGAATGTTCTTATATGTTCTTCACATGTTCTTTGGTTGTTCATCACATGTTCATGTATATCACTAGTTTTGATCTTAAATCCACATAAAAAAATATGAAAAACATGTTTATTTCATAATTCTTTCAAATTCTTGAATCTAGGATATCACCATCCACACACATTCACTAGAATTTATTTTTCAATCCAAATGTAGCACTCAATAAATTGAATTAGGGTTTATCACATGCACACACATCAAATTCAACATGCAAATTGATTGACATATTAAATGATATGATATGAATGTTGGCCACCATAGTCTAGAAAACTGGTTTCACCAGGCAAGGTGGGTGACTAACACCTTCTCACTTTGTAACATAGCCTCCAAACTTAGATCAAGGGTTAGTAGATCAAGTGCTTATCCATGTAATTTTTAATTTTTAGATTGTAACTAGGAAACAAAACCATGTACTTTATCTTAGATTGTATCTAGGACCAAAGCCATGTAATTTTTCTATGATCAATGTAAATTTCAAATTAATAAAATGAGGAATTTTTTTTAATTATGGTTTTCTTATTTTTCCAATAATTAAATAAGTGGCGACTCCATTGTTAAACCCTTAATCTAAAGGGGAAAATATAACTAGTCGAACTTTCATTTTAAGAGACAATAACACGACTCCACCCATTCACGTGGGTTTGGCCCAACATTCCTATAAAAAAAGGGGTTGGGGGCGCGGTCTCTCACAGAGTAAACCTGGACTGCCTAGACGAAATAAGAGACAAAACTTGCGGTAGAATGGCAGAATACTGGCAGAAAATGGTTGACTATTACAACAAGAGGGTAAAGCTCAGACGACTTAGCATAGGCGACCTCGTCCTGCGCAAAGTCACCACAGCCACAAGGGACTCCGCACAAGGAAAGCTCAACCCCACATGGGAAGGACCCTACCGAGTCGTTCACTACTCTAGACAAGGCATCTACCACCTGGAGACCCTAGACGGGTAGAGGCTACCAAGGCCATGGAACATTGAGTATTTGAAGAAATACTATCAGTAGATGTAATAGATAGATGTATTCGTTATTAAAAGACAATAAATGAATTATTCATCTAATATCTGTGTGCAAATAGGTCTGGTCAACAATATAGTCACAAGCCAAAAATGGCTAAGTAATAAGATTCCACCTAGACAGATGCAAGTTACTGACGAAGAAATTCACCAAAGCCAAAAAGAGTTAAATAACAGGATTCCGCCTAGGCGGATGCAAGTTACTGAAGTCAAGAATGGCTAAATAACTAAACCCTTTATGGGCAAGTACAAGATTACATTTGCAAGCATATACCAGCAAGCATGCAACCACAGATACGGGTAAATATATAGCAAATTTAATTAAAACCCAAAAACCAAGGGCAATTACTATTGTTCTCAAGATAGATTTAAAAGAAAGTTGTCCTGAGAGAAGATTTAACAAACAATACCAAAAAAAAAAAAAAAAAAAAAAAAAAAAAGAATTTCATAACTATCAGGTCCGGGCAGCATCGGAGACGTCATCAGCAAGGGCGTCATCAGCAGGTGCATCATCAGTGGGAACGTTATCAGCAATGGTCTTTTCAGGAACATTAGCCTCATCAATCGCCATCTCCTGGTCCACCACTTCAAGATCCAAGCCTTGCAGGTCAACCCCAGTGGGATGCTTGACGAGGTATCTTCGCAGAAGTTCAAAACCTTTAAAATACCAACTAAAGAGCACAGTTTGGTATTCATCAGTTTGCTGGAAACCCTCAATGGACCTGGCAACAATCATCTTAAGCTTCTCTTTGGCGGCAAGAAGTTGTTCATTCTTCTCCTGAGATAGTTGACGCTTTACTTTGAGGTCGTCATTTAAAGCCTTGACATTTTCCTTCAAAGTGTTGGCCTCGCCCATGGAATCAATAAGCTCCTTCTTCAGTGTTGAATTTTCCTTCTCCAGAGCCTCCATCTGGGATGTTAGGGAAGCCCCCTATACATCCTAAGTAAGGCACTCAAAAGCAATGTGTAGACTCTCCCCCAACACCTAAGGAAGAAAGCAGATGCCGTCAGTAAAAAAAAAAAATAAATAATAATAATAATAATAAAATAAAAACCTCTTTGACTCATGAGCATTCTACTTGGACGAGCTTACGGACGTGGTGATTTGCAACCTCATTGAGCAGCACCTTGGAGAAAACCTTCATATCGTTAGCAGTAACAACTCCATGCACCCTTTCCACTGCCAATTCCTCGTCATCCCAGATCGTGGAGGAACGGGGGGCCTTTTCTTTCTCTGTACCCGACAATCACAGCCTTTTTGAGGAAGGAGTAGGGATCTCCTCAACTGAAATGGCTGGAGAGATCATCCTCGCAACCACTGTCCCAGAAGCAAGGGGAGTAACAAACGAGACTGGAGGAACAGACGGGCTTTTTCCCGTGACACGCACACCTTTCTTCTCTATACTGGATAACAGCTCGTCCTTCTTCGCCCTCATCTTGGCATACATGTTTTTATTAAATTTTGTTGTCATTTTTGCAAGAAGAAGAACGCTTGTAAAGTAAAATAAAACACAAGGGAGTCAACATTGATGAATGAAACACTTACTCTTTTTTCCCTCAATGCCTATGGTGCGTAGGACGAAGGAAGATGGGTCAGGGCTGAGGTTGTAGAACGCTAAAGTCCGCGGGTCCACCAAATCGTCCCAACTTCCTATCGTTAGAGCGTAGTCTATCGCCTTATTAACACGCTTCTTATGCCTGCTTTTTAGCTTCAGTCGTCTCCTAACTGCGCGGAATAAGAAGCACAAAAGTTAGTAACAACAACGACGACATAACTAAATTAAATTGACTGAAAGGGATACTGACGCACTTAAAGTTAGGGTTCCCCACCGACGGTGTAACCTCGGGATATCACCTCAGTCCCCGCTGGAGGGAGTTTTGAAGTCATCCCCAGACACAAAGAAAAATCTTGACTTCCAATATCTGAAGGACGATGGTAAGCCCCTGACAATCCTTGTTCTCTTCTCCCAAGGTACTAACTCGTAATATCCATATTCTTTAGACTCTTTCAGACGATACAAATAGGTGAGCTCGCCCACCTTAATCATGTCCTCGTTAGCGGCCAACCATATTTCTATACAATTGCCCGGGAGTAATTCCAAAGTGATTTAAAAGCTCCATCACAAAGGGATGGACGGGGAACCTAAGCCCGCAGGTGAAGGCAGCCTCATAGAAGCACACTTCATCGGGGAAAAAATGACAAGCCCTATCCTCGTCATTAGGCCGATGGACACGAACCCGCTCCGGAAATTGAAACCTATGTTGAAATCTACCCACTGTCTTAGCATCTAACCCACGCACCTCCTCGAGGGCGTGAAAAGCCCTAACTTCTCGAGAAGTAGAAATAGCAGTATCCCCCTCTACCTGACCACCACTAGACGATAACCCTGTCTCAAGCTCGCTAGATCTAACCTCTGACATCGTCCCCCACTCTCTCACCAAACTCTCAAACCAATCAATAGATTGATGAAGCAAAGGCAGCAGTTCCGCCAGTGCCACGCCCAAACTATCACCCTCCCAGACAAAATCCCCAAGGTTTCAAAAAACAACAAGAGACCCCCCTAAACGCGCAAAAAAGAAAGAAATTGAGGGGTAAGCTGTCCAAACCTCAGAGCTACTCACTATAGACACCAACAAAAGAGAACAGACACCGAAATCCCAAGGAGATAAAAAGGAAAAAAGGGGGGGGGGGCACAGCAAAAGAAAAAGATAATAAAGGAAAATTAGGAACCTACACAAGATTATGAAGAACAGGAAAATGGAGGAAGAGGAGAAAGAGAGACGTACCTCGAAAAGGTGCAACCCGATCGAAGAAAAACTCCCAAGGTGTCGCCGGAGCAGGATCAGAACAGTCGCAAGAGGAGATGGGAAAGAAGGGACTCGAAGAAATAATTAAAGAAACTGGAAAAAGTAAAGGAGATGAGAAGTTTTAAAATCAAGACCCCAAACAACTCAAAAAACAGCAGGAAACCCAAGGGTCACGAAAATAACCCCACTAATCTGCACACACCACGTGGTAGAAACGCAAAGGATGCCGCCACTACGCAATTAATGCGGCACGAAAACACAACAACCACTTATAGCCCAAGAAACTTTTCATCTTCCATAGCCAACATGACATGTCATGACAACCACGGAATCCGGGGGCAGCTGATGGGACTGACGAAACCAATGATTGGAATGACGAGATAGTCTTCCAGGGACGACTATCAACAAGACAAACGAGGAGATGCTTGGATGAGCATATCTTATACCCATGTCACTGACGGAGGTAAAGCAATACATTCAATGCAGCACAATTATACCCAGAACGATTACAAGAGAAACATTAAGACCTCCATAACTACCTCAACGGTTAGAAGTTGAGAAAGCCTATATAAAGCCTACACATTGCCAAGTACAAGGTACATAAACACATAGACACTAAGAGATCTCTTTCATTTTGTTCAATTACATTGTTTGTTCCCAAGAGAGGGTTTTATACTGACTTTGGCATCGGAGGTATTGTGGCAGGCACCACACCGGTGACCACCCTTGAGGGCTGAGTATCGCTTCCATCTGACTAACTCTACTGACGAACTTACGCTTCATCAAAAATAATTCAAAATAAAATAAAAACATCATTCTGCCCCCATTTCACGTGAAACCAAAACGGGAAAAGCAGGAAAAGGGATAAAAAAAAAAATTTCTAGCCATGTACCGTTTCTACCGACCGAAATTAGAGCTTTCCCAAAAAAATAGTGAAAAAATTCAAAAAATTAAAAAACATCATTCTCGCTTTATGTCTGGCAAAACAGGACCAGGATAGGCCGAAAAAGCGGTTAAAAATTTATTTGCAGCGAGTACATCTTCTACCTTATCCGTGTTAGAGCATTCTCCAAAAAATTCAAAAAAAATATTAAAATAATTCAAAAAAATTAAGAACTTTCTGCCCCCATTTCAAGTGAAACCGGGCTGGGAAAAGAAGAAAAAGAGATAAAAAAAAAAATTTTTGTTCCGTGTACCAGTTCTCCCGACCCAAATTAGTGCTTTCCCAAAAAAATAGTGAAAAAAATTCAAAAAATTAAAGTACATTATTCTCGTTTTATTTCTGGCCAAACCAGACTAGGATAGGCCGAAATAGCGATAATTCAAAAAATTAAAATACATTATTCTCCCTTTATTTCTGGTTAAACCAGGCCAGGATAGGCCAAAATAGCGATAAAAAAGTTTTCGCACCGAGAACGGTTTCTGCCTTATCCGTGTTAGAGCATTGGCCAAAAAAATTCAAAAAAAAAAAATGTTAAAATAAATCAAACAAATTACAAACATCCTTCTGCCCTCATTTCATGCCAAGCCAGGCCAGTAAAAGAAGAAAATGAGATTAAAAATTTTTTTTGTTCCATGTACCACTTCTCACGACCCAAATTAGAGCTTTCCCAAAAAAATAGTAAAAAAATTCAAAAATTTAAAATACACTATTCTCACTTTATTTCTGGCCAAATCGGACCAGGATAGGCTGAAATAGTGAGAAAAATTTTTTTTCGCACCGAATACAATTTCTACCTTATCCGTGTTAGAGTATTCTCCAAAAAATTCAAAAAAAATATTAAAAAAAATGAAAAATATCATTCTGCCCCCATTTCATGTGAAACCGGGACAGGAAAAAAAGAAAAAGAGATAAAAAAAAATTTCGTGCCATGTACCGTTTCTCTTGTCCCAAATTAGAGATTTCCCAAAAAAATAGTTAAAAAAAAATTCAAAAAATTAAAAAATATCATTCCCGCTTTATTTCTGGGCAAGCCGGACCAGGATAGACCTAAAAAGTGATTAAAAATTTATCATACGGAGTACAGTTTCTACCTTATCCGTGTTAGAGCATTCTCCAAAAAATTCAAAAAGAATATTAAAATAATTCAAAAAAGTTAGAAAAAAAATGTTCTACCCTCATTTCATGCCAAACCGAGCAGGGACAAAATTAAAAAGAGATAAAAAAAAATTTAGTTTCGTGTACCATTTCTCCAAACCCAAGTTAGAGCTTTCCCAAAAAAATAGTAAAAAAATTCAAAAAATTAAAGAATATCATTCTTGCTTTATTTCCGACCAAACCCGACTAAGATAGGTCAAAAAAGCGATAAATTTTTTTTCGAACCGAGTACGGTTTCTACCTTATCTATGTTAGAGCACTCCCCAAAAATTCAAAAAAAATATTAAAAACACCAATTCTGCCCTCATTTCATGCCAAACTGGGCCAGGAAACGATGAAAAAGAGATAAATAAAAAAATAAAATTTTTTTATTCCACGTACTGTTTCTCCCAACCCATATTAGAGCTTTCCCAAAAAAAAAAATAGAAAAAAAATTCAAAAAATTAAAAGACATCATTCTCACTTTAGTTCTGGCCAAACTGGACTAGGATAGGCAGAAACAGCGACAAAAATTTTTTTCGCACCGAGTAGGGTTTCTATCTTATCCGTGTTAGAGCATTCTCCTATAAATTCAAAAACATATTAAAATAATTCAAAAAAATTAAAAATATCATTCTGCTCCCATTTCATTCGAAACAATGCCTGAAGAAAAAGCGATAAAAAAAAATTTCGTGCCACGTACCATTTCTCCTGACCCACAAAAATATTAAAAAAATTCAAAAAATTAAAAAACATTATTCTCGCTATATTTGTGGTCAAACCGGGTCAGGATAGCCTGAAAAACCGTTAAAAAATTTTTCACACCGCGTGCGATTTCTACCTTATTCGTGTTAGAACATTCTCTAAAAAATTCAAAAAAAATATTAAAATAATTCAAAAAAATTAAAAACATTATTCTGCCCCCATTTAATATGAAACCAGGATGGGAAAATAAGGAAAAGAGATTAAAAAATAAAAAAAATAAAAAAAATTTGTGCAATGCACCGTTTCTCCCGACCCAAATTAGAGCATTCCCGAAAAAATAGTAAAAAATTCAAAAAAAATAACAAACATCATTTTTGCTTTATTTCTGGCCAAACCGGACTAGGATAGCTCTAAAAACTGAAAAAAAAAAAATTTCGCACCGAGTACGATTTCTACCATATCCGTGTTACAGCATTCTCTAAAAATTCAAAAAAAATATTAAAATAATTCAAAAAAATTAAAAACATCATTCTACCCTCATTTCATTCCACACTGGAGTGGGAAAAGAGGAAAATGAGAGAAAAAAATTTTCGTTCCATGTACCACTTCTGTAGACCCAAATTAGAGCTTTCCCAAAAAAATAGTAAAAAAATTTAAAAACATCATTCTCGCTTTATTTCTAGCCAAACCCGACCAGGGTAGGAAGAAAAAGTAATAAATTTTTTTCGAACCGAGTACGGTTTCTACCATATCCGTGTTAGGGTATTCTACAAAAAAATTCAAAAAAATATTAATATAATTCAAAAAAATTAAAAATATCGTTCTGCCCTTATGTCATGCAATACCGGACCAGGAAAAGAAGAAAAGGAGATAAAAAAAACTATCGTGCCATGTCCCATTTATCCAGACCCAAATTAGAGCTTTCCTAACAAAAATAGTAAAAAAATTCAAAAACTAAAAAATATCATTCTTGCTTTATTTTTGGCCAAACCGTACCAGGATAGCACGAAAAACCGATAAAAATTTTTTCACACCGAGTACGAATTTTACTTTACTCGTGTCAGAGTATTCTCCAAAAAATTCAAAAAAAATTAAAAACATCACTCTACCCTCATTTTGTGCCAAACCAGGCCAGGAAATGAAGATAACGAGATTAAAAAAAAATTTCATTCCTTATACCACTTCTCCCGACTCAAATTCAAACATTCCAAAAAAAACAGTAAAAAAAATTCAAAAAATTAAAAAACATCATACTCGCTTTATTTCTGGCAAACTTGGACTAGGATAGGCCAAAAAAGTGATAAATTTTTTTTCGTACCGAGTACGATAGACTTAACTGTGTTAAAGCATTCTCCAAAAAATTCAAAAAAAAACTACTAAAAGAATTCAAAAAAAATTTAAAACATCATTCTGCCTTTCATGCCAAATCAAGAGAGGAATTAGAAGGAAAAGAGATTAAAAAAAAAAAAAAAAATTGTTCTGTGTACTGTTTCTCCAGACCCAATTTAGTGCTTTCCCAAAAAAATTGTTCAAATAATTCAAAAGATTAAAAAACATCTTACTCACTTTATTTCTGGCCAACGCGGACCAAGATAGGCTGAAAAAACAATAAAAATTTTTTCGCACTGAGTACGATTTCTACCTTATCCGCATTAGAACATTCTCTAAAAAATTCAAAAAAAAATTAAATAATTAAAAACATCATTCTGCCCCCATTTAATATGAGACTGGGAAGGGAAAAAAAGAAAAAGAGATAAAAAAAAAAAAAATTTCATGCCATGTACCGTTTCTCTTGACCCAAATTAGAGCTTTCCCAAAAAAATAGTAAAAAAATTAAAAAATTTCATTCTTGCTTTAGTTTCTGTCAAACCAGACCAGGATAAGCTAAAAAAGCGAGGAAATATTTCTCGGACCGAGTACAGAAATGCCATATCCTTGTTAGAGCGTTCTCCAAAAAATTCATAAAAAATATTAAAGTAATTCAAAAAAAAATTAAAAATATTGTTCTGCCCACATTTCATTCCAGACAGGGCTGGACAAGAAGAAATGAGATTAAAAAAAAAAAAAAAAAAAATTCGCTCCGAGTTACAGCATTTATCTAAAAAATTCAAAAAAAATATTAAAATAATTCAAAAAAATTAAAAACATCATTCGGCCCTCATTTCATGTCAAACCGAGCCAGGAAAATAAGAAAATGAGATAAAAAAAAAAAAAAAAAATTCGTGCCATGTTCTGTTTCTCCCGACCCAAATTTAAGCTTTCGCAAAAAAATAGTGAAAAAATTCAAAAAATTAAAAAAATTATTCTTGTTTTATTTCGTGCCATGTACCGTTTCTCCCAACCGAAATTAAAACTTTCCCAAAAGTAAAAAAATTCAAAAAATTAAAAATTTTGATTCTCGTTTTATTTCTAGCCAAACTGGCCCCAGTTAGGCTAAAAAAGCGATAAATTTTTCTTTGCACCGAATACAGTTTTTACCTTATCCGTATAAGAGCATTCTCCAAAAAATTCAAAAAAAAAATATGAAAATAATTCAAAAAGAGAAAAGGAAAAAAAAAATTTAGTCCCATGTATCGTTTCTCCCGACCCAAATTAGTGCTTTCCCGAAAAAATAGTAAAAAAGTTCAAACCAGACCAGGACGGGCAGAAAAAGCGATAAAATTTTTTTTCGCATCGAGCACAATTTCTACCTTCTCAGTGTTAGAGCATTTTTCTAAAAAATAAAAAAAAAATTAAAATAATACAAAAAAAATTAAAAACACCATTTTGATCTCATTTCATGCCAAACTGAGCCAGGAAAAAAAGAAAATGAGATAAAAAAAAATTTCAGGCCACGTTCCGTTTCTCCCGACCCAAATTAGAGCTTTCCCCAAAAAATTGTGAAAAAATTCAAAAAATTAAAAAATTATTCTTGCTTTATTTCTGGGCAAACTGGACCAGTGTAGGCCAAAAAGTGATGAAAATATTATCGCACCGAGTACGATAGACTTATCCTTGTTAAAGCATTCTCCAAAAAATTCAAAAAAATTATTAGCATAATTGAAAAAAATTAAAAACATCATTCTAACCCCATTTCATAAAAAACCAGAACGGGAAAAGAAGAAAAAGAGATAAAAAAAAATTTTCGTGCCATGCACCATTTCTTTCGACAGAAATTAGAACTTTACCAAAAAAATAATTAAAAAATCCAAAAAATTAAAAAATTTCATTCTCGCTTTATTCCTGGCCAATTCGGCCCAACATACGCAACTTCTACCATACACTTGTTAGAGCGTTTTCCAAAAAATTCATAAAAAATACAAAAATAATTCAAAAAAAAATTAAAAGCATCGTTCTGCGCGCATTTCATTCCAAATCGGCCTGGGACAAGATGAAAATAAGATGAAAAAAATATCTTTCCATTGAAAACATCATTCTACCCTCATTTCATGCCAAACAGGGCCGGGAAAAAAGAAAAAGAGATTAAAAAAAAAAATTTGGTTCCACGTATCGTTTCTCCCAACCCAAATTAGAGCTTTCGCAAAAAAATAGTAAAAAAATTCAAAAACATCATTCTCGCTTTATTTCTTGCCAAACGAGACCGGAATAGCCCGAAAATGTGATGAAAAATTTACCATATCCGTGTTAGAGCATTCCCCAAAAAGTATATAAAAATATTAAAATAATTCAAAAAAATTAAAAACAACATTTTGCTCTCATTTCATGCCAAACTGGCCAAAAAAATTCAAAAAATTAAAAAATATCATTCTGCCTTTATTTCTGGCCATACCATACCAGAATAGGAAGAAAAAGCGATAAAAAATTTTACGCACCGTGTACGGTTTTTACTTTATCCATGTTAGAGCATTCTCCAAAAAATTCAAAAAAAAAATACGAAAATAATTCAAAAAAAAATTAAAAATATCATTCTACCCTTATTTCATGCCAAGTCGAGCCAGGAAAAGAAGAAAATGAGATAAAATAAAAAATAAAAAATAAAAATTCGTTCCATGTACAACTTCACCCAGCCCAAATTAGAGCTTTCGAAAAAAAATAGTAAAAAAATGCAAAAAAATTTAAAAAACAACGTTCTCACTTTATTTCGGGCCAAACCGGACCAGGATAACCCGAAAACCGATAAAAAAAATTTCGCACTAAGTATGATAGAGTTATCCGTGTTACAACATTCTCCAAAAAATTCAAAAAAATATTAAAATATTTCAAAAAAATTAAAAACATCACGCTGCCCTCGTTTCATGCGAAACCAGTTTCATGCGAAACCGGGTTAGGAAAAGAAGTAAAAGATATAATAAAAAAAAAAAATTCATGCCATGTACCGTTTCTCCTAACCAAATTAGAGCTTTCCCAAAAAAATTTAAAAAACATCATTCTCGCTTTATTTCAGGCCATACGATACCAGAATATGAAGAAAAAGCGATAAAAAATTTTAC
Organism: Quercus glauca; assembly: GCA_023736055.1. NCBI lineage: Eukaryota > Viridiplantae > Streptophyta > Magnoliopsida > Fagales > Fagaceae > Quercus > Quercus glauca. The sequence continues at coordinate 19,872,315 of CM043321.1, read as the reverse complement.
GCACCGAGTACGGTTTCTACCTTATCTGTGTTAGAGCATTCTCAAAAAAATTTAACAAAATATTAAAATATTTCAAAAAAAATTAAAAATATCATTCTATCCTCATTTTATGAGAAACCGGGCCAGGAAAAGAAGAAAAAGAGATAATAAAAAATTTTTGTGCCATGAACTGTTTCTCCCGGCTTAGAGCTTTCCCAAATTAATAGGAAAAAAAATTAAAAAACATCGTTCTTGCTTTATTCCTGGCCAAACCGGACCAGGATAGCCCAAAAAAGCGATAAAAAATTTCCGTGTTAGATCATTCTCTAAAAATTCGAAAAAATATTAAAATAATTCAAAAAAAATAAAAACAACATTCCGCCCTCGTTTCATGCCAAACCGGCCAGGGTGAAGACGAAATTGAGATAAAAATAAATAAATAAAAAATCGTTCCACATACAGTCTCCCGACCCAAAACAGAGCTTTCCCAAAAAAATTGTAAAAAAATTCAAAAATTTAGAAACATTATTCTCAACTTATCTGAAAATTTTTTTGGCACCAAGCACGATTTCTACCCTATCCGTGTTAAAGCATTCTCGAAAAAATTCAAAAAAATTAATACCATCATTCTGCCAGCATTTCATACGAAACCGGGACAGGAAAAGAACAAAAAGATATAAAAAAAAAATTTCATGCCATGTACCGTTTCTCCCGACTCAAATTACAGTTTTTCCAAAAAAAATTCAAAAAATTAAAAACATAGTTCTCGCTTTTTTCTCGCGAAAACTGGCCCTGGATAACCTGAAAAAGTGATTAAAAAAATTTCGCACTGAGTACGATTGACTTATTCGTGTTACAGCATTCTCCAAAAAATTCAATAAAATATTAAAATATTTCAAAAAAATTTGTTGCCATATACCGTTTCTCTTGACCAAATTAGAGCTTTCCCAAAAAAAATAGTAAGAAAATTTAAAAAATTAAAAAACATCATTCTCCCTTTTTTTCTGGCCATACCATACCAGAATAGGAAGAAAAAGCGATAAAAAATTTTATACACTGAGTACGGTTTCTACCTTATTTGTGTTAGAGCATTCTCCAAAAAATTCAAAAAAAAATATTAAAATATTTCCAAAAAAATAAAAACATTATTCTACACTCATTTCATACGAACCGGGCTAGGGAAAGAAGAAAAAGAGATAACAAAAAAATGTCGTGCCATGCACTGTTCTCCCGACCCAAGTTAGAGCTTTCCCAAAAAAAGATTAAAAAAATTCAAAAACATCATTCTCGCTTTATTTTTGGCGAAACTGGACCAGGATAGCCCGAAAAAACGATAAAAAATTTACCTTATCCATGTTAGAGCATTCTCCAAAAAATTCAAAAAAATATTAAAAAAATTAAAAACAACATTCTGCCCTCATTTCATGCCAAACCGGCCAGGGAAAAGGCGAAAATGAGATTAGAAAAAAAAAAAAAAAATCGTTCCATGTACCACTTCTCCTAACCAAATTAGAGCTTTTCCAAAAAAATCATAAAAAAATTCAAAAATCTAAAAACATTATTCTCAACTTATCCGATAAAAATTTTTTCGCACCGAGTACGATTTCTACCTTATTCGTGTTATACCAATTCCAAAAAAATTCAAAAAAATTGATAACATCATTCTGCCCTCATTTCATACGAAATCGTGACAGGGACAAAACAAAAAGAGATTAAAAAAAAAAAAATTTCGTGCCATGTACTGTTTCTCCCGACCCAAATTAGAGCTTTCCCAAAAATAATAGCAAAAAAGTTTAAAAATTAAAAAACATCATTCTCACTTTATTTCTGGCCAAATCGGAGTAGAATAACCCGAAAAACCAATAAAATTTTTCTCGCACTGAGTACAATAGACTTATCCGTGTTACTGCATTCTTCAAAAAATTTTAATAAATATTAAAATATTTCAAAAAAATTAAAAACGTCACTCTGCCCTCATTTCATGTGAAACTGGGCCAGGAAAAGAAGAAAACGATATAAAAAAAAAAAAATAAAAAAAAAATTCATGCCATGTACCGTTTCTCCTGACCAAATTAGAGCTTTCCCAAAAAAATAGTAAAAAATTTCAAAAAATTAAAAAACATCATTCTTACTTTATTTCTAGCCAAACCTGGCCAGAATATGAAGAAAAAGCCCAAAAAAAAAAAAAAAAAAAATTCGCTCGGAGTACGGTTTCTACCATATCTGTGTTAGAGCATTCTCCAAAAAATTCAAAAAAAATATTAATATATTTCAAAAAAAATTAAAAACATCATTCTACCCTCATTTCATGCGAAATCAGCCCAGGAAAAGAAGAAAATGAGATTAAAAAAAAAAAAGAAATTCTTTCCATGTACAACTTCTCTCGACCCAAATTAGAGCTTTTCCCAAAAAAAAAAAACAGTAAATTTAAGAAACAACATTCTCGCTTTATTTCTTTCCAAACTGGGCCAGGATAACCCGAAAAACCGATAAAATTTTTTTCGCACAAATATTATCCATGTTACAGCATTCTCCACAAAAATAAAAAAAAAATATTAAAATATTTCAAAAAAATGAAAAACGTCACTCTGCCTTCATTTCATGCGAAACCGGGCTAGGAAAAGGAGAAAAAAATATAAAAATAAAATAAAAATTTCATGCCATGTACCGTTTCTCCCGACCAAATTAGAGCTTTCCCAAAAAAATAGTAAAAAAATTTAAAAAATTAAAAAACAACATTCTTGCATTACTTCTAGCCAAACCTGACCAGAATTTGAAAAAAAAGCAAAAAAAAAAATTTCCACTCTGAGTACGGTTTCTACCATATCTGTGTTAGAGCATTCTCCAAAAAATTCAAAAAAAAATTAAAATATTTCAAAAAAATTAAAAACGTCATTCTACCCGCATTTCATGCAAAACTGGGCCAGGAAAAGAAGAAAATGAGATTAAAAAAAAAAAAAAGAATTTCGTTCTATGTACAACTTCTCCCGACCCAAATTAGAGCTTTTCCAAAAAAAAAAACAGTAAAATTAAAAAACAACATTCTCGCCTTATTTCTGGCCAAACTAGACCAGGATAATCCGAAAAACTGATAAAATTTTTTTCGCACTGAGTACAACAAAGTTATCTGTCTTACAGCATTCTCCACAAAATTCAAAAAAATATTAAAATATTTCAAAAAAAATTAAAAATGTCACTCTGCTCTCATTTCTTGTGAAACCGGACCAAGAAAAGAAGAAAAAGAGATAAAAATAAAAATTTTGTGCCATGTACCGTTTCCCCCGACTAAATTCGCTTTGCCAAAAAAATAGTAAAAAAGTGAAAAAACATCATTCATGCTTTATTTCTGGCCATACCAGACTAGAATAGGAAGAAAAAGCATTAAAAAATTTTCAAACCGAGTACGGTTTCTACCATATCTGTGTTAGAGCATTCGCCAATAAATTCAAAAAATATTAAAATATTTCAAAAAAATTAAAAACATCACTCTACCATCATTTCAAGCAAAACCGGATCAGGAAAAGAAGAAAAAGAGATAAAAAAAAAAAAAAAAAAATTGTGCCATGTACCATTTCTCCCGACCAAATTAGAGCTTTTCCCAAAAAAAAAATAGTAAAAAAATTCAAAAAATTAAAAAACATCATTCTCGCTTTATTTCTGGCCATACCATACCAGAATAGGAAGAAAAAGCGATAGAAAATTTTACACACCGAGTACGGTTTCTACCTAATCTGTGTTAGAGCTTTCTCCAAAAAATTCAAAAAAAAAATATTAAAATATTTCAAAAAAACTAAAAACGTCATTCTACCCTCATTTCATGTGAAACCAGGCCAGGAAAAGAAGAAAAAGAGATAATAAAAAAAATTCGTGCCATGTACCGTTTCTCCATACCCAAATTAGAGCTTTCCCAAAAAATTCGTTCCACGCACCACTTCTCTCAACTTATCTGATAAAAAAAATTTTCGCATCGAGTACGATTTCTACCTTATCCGTGTTATAAAGCATTCTTGAAAGCATTCAAAACAATTAATAACATCATTCTGCCCTCATTTCATTCGAAACTGGGACAGGAAAAGAACAAAAAGATATAAAAAAAAATTTCGTGCCATGTACCATTTCTCCTGACCCAAATTAGAGCTTTCCTAAAATAAACTAATAAAAAATTTAAAAAAACATCGTTCTCACTTTATTTTTGGTGAAACTGAACCAGGATAACCCAGAAAATCGACAAAAAAATTTTCGCACTGAGTACAATAGACTTATCCGTCTTACTGCATTCTCCAAAAAATTAAAAAAAATAACAAAATATGTCAAAAAAATTAAAAACGTCACCCTGCCCTCATTTCATGCAAAACTGGACTAGGAAAAGCAGAAAAAGATATAAAAAAAAAAATTGCATGCCACGTACCGTTTCTCCCGACCAAATTAGAGCTTTCCCAAAAAAAATGGTAAAAAAATTAAAAAAACATCATTCTAGCTTTATTTCAGGCCGTACCTTACCAGAATAGAAAGAAAAAGCAATAAAAAATTTTACGCACCGAGTACGGTTTCTACTTTATCTGTGTTAGAGCATTTTCCAAAAAATTCAAAAAAAATATTAAAATATTTCAAAAAAATTAAAAATATCATTCTATCCTCATTTCATGTGAAGCCGGGCCAGGAAAAGAAGAAAAAGATATAATAAAAAAATTTCGTGCCATGTACCGTTCATCCCGACCCAAATTAAAGTTTTCCCAAAAAAATAGTAAAAAAATTCAAAAAATATCATTCTCGCTTTATTTCCGGCCAAACTGTACCAGTATAACCCGAAAAACAGATAAAAAATTTACCTTATCCGTGTTAATGTATTCTCCAAAAAAATTCAAAAAATAAAAAATAATTCAAAAAAATAAAAAATATCATTCTGGCCTCATTTCATGCAAAAACCAGTCCAGGAAAAGAAGACAATGAGATAAAAAAAAAAAAATAAATTAATAAATAAAAAAATAAAAAAATTCATTCCACGTACCATTTCTCCCGACTCAAATTACAGCTTTCCAAAAAATATAGTAAAAAATTAAAAACATTATTTTCGCTTTAGTTCTGGCCCAACCAGACCAGGATAGGCCGAAAAAGCTATAAAATTTTTTCGCACCGAGTAAGATTTCTACCTTATCCATGTTAGAGCATTCTACAAAAAAATCAAAAAACAATACAAAAGTAATTCAAAAAAAATTAAGCACATCATTCAGCCATCATTTCATGCCAAGCCAGGCCGGGAAAAGTAGAAAATGGGATTAAAAATAAAATTTCGTTCCATGTACAACTTCTCCCGACCCAAATTAGAGCTTTCCCAAAAAATAGAAAAAAAATTCAAAAAATTAAAAAAAAAAATCATTTGCACTTTATTTCTGGCCATTCCAAACCAAAATAGGAAAAAAAAAGTGATAAAAATTTTTTCACACCGAGTGCGGTTTCTACCTTATCTGTGTTAGTGCATTCCCCAAAAAATTCAAAAAAAATATTAAAATATTTCAAAAAAATTAAAAATGTCATTTTGCCCACATTTCATGCGACACCAACCCAGGAAAAGAAGAAAAAGAGTTAATAAAAAAATTTCGTGTCATGTACGTTTCTCTCGTCTCAAATTAGAGCTTTTCGAAAAAATAATAAAAAAATTAAAAACCATCATTCTCGCTTTATTTCAAATTAGAGCTTTCCGAAAAAAACTAGTAAAAAAATTGAAAAAATTAAAAAACAACAATATCTTAATTTCTGGCCAAATCGGACCAAGATAGATGAAAAAAAAGGACAAAATTTTTTTCGCACCGTGATGGAGACCAAGGCACCGCTTCGAAGGGTCTCGTTCAAGTACCAATTGGGCCGGTTACGAGAGCACAAGCAAAGAAATTCAAGGATGTACTCAACAAACTCATCCAAGAGTTATGGGCTCAAGCAAATTCGTGGAGGCCCATTGAGCATGATCCACGTGGGCAGCAAAGAATCGTCACCTTGATTCAAGTTCTAGAAGGATCCGGTCAAGGCTAAGAATTGACAAGAAATATTTTGGACCTATTCTAGAAGGATTGTGATGCACGACACAATTTACTATTTAATTATTGCAATTTATTATTTTTGGTATTTTTATGTAAAAAAAACATTATTTTAGGTTTAGGTGATTTATTTCCTTATTTTTAGGTGCATTTAATACTTTTTAGGTCAAATTTGATTCCTGATATGGTTAGGTATCAATTAGGAGTTTTTTTAGAATATATTTTTTTGTCTGTCAAGTTTTGTGGAGCCCTTAAATAGGCTCCGAAGTCTGTAAACGTTTTTAAAAAAGACATTTTGAATATTCATAAAAACTTGTGAGGTTTATTCTCTTTGATTCTTTGAAGAACTATTCGAACTTATCGGGATTTCCCGTGGCGTTCATCTTGACTTATCAAACGGAGTTTCCACCACCGTTTGTGGCGTCTTCCTTATACCGAGGTTCTTGTTTGTCATAAACAACGGGTCGAGGTCTTCCATTCGAATCTGTCCATAGAACGATCTTGGGTTCCCTTTCGTTATTGGGTCTCGTTATTCTTGACAGGGTTCACATCATTTGGTATCAGAGCACGGTTTCTAGTTCAGGTTTGCCTATCCTTTAACATCTTTCGTTCCTTTGTTTCTTCTTAGCCGAATTTCCTTTACCCTATCTATTCAATCTTTGTTCGTTCTTGTTGATATCTGAACTCTTGGTTTGGTCTCACATATATTAGTTATTTCGAAATTTTATTTCATTATTCTCAAAAGCTAGTTGCTAATCGTTAAAAAAAAAAAAAAAAAAAAAAAAAAAAAAAAAAAAAAAAAAAGTGGAAATTCCAATCTGCCATATTCCTTCTAATTCTATTCTGAAAATTTCCATATTCCTTGTATTCAAATCTGAAATTCCTTGATTAGTTCTTGGTAAATTGTTACTGAAAATTTTTGAGTTGTTTGTTTAGTTTCAAAAGAACTAAAAGAGAATTATCGAGGGGAAAAAGGCAAGAGTGGTGAGAACATTAGAAGGTAAAAGCCATATTATTTTGAGTGAAACATGAGTGGAGAGTGATCCATATTCTTGAGTGTAAAAATGTAAGGGAGTGATTCGTGAGGTCCTTTTTTTTTCTTTTTCTTTTTTTTTGTTTCTAACCTTTGTTTTGTAGAAATCATGTCTCGCGATAGTGGTAAGAGCATTACCGAAGATGAAACAAAATTGGTTGATCCGAAAGTATTTATGGAGGCCATGATGAGTGAGAAGAGGCGTGTGATGAAGATGGAGATGGAGCAGGTTCATGAACAAATAGATCAAATGGAGAATAGCCGTGAGGAGCAACCACAAAAAGGTCGTAATTTGCGTAGAAGGGAAAGATATCCATCGAGGGGGGAGGATGAAGAGCTTTATGGGTCTGGTTTTGATGAAGAAGAAGATCGAGATTCCATTATTAACAATAGGAGACCTGGAGGAAGATATAGAGGAGCTAGGAATCGTGAAGATAACAACTTGAGTGGTATTAAGATGAAAATTCTGTCCTTTCAAGGTAGATCTGATCTTGAGGCATATCTTGAATGGGAAAAAGAGATGGAGTTTGTGTTTGATTGCCACAACTACTCCGAGGCAAAGAAGGTAAAATTAGCCGTGATTGAATTTTCTGAATATGCTATTACTTGGTGGGATCAACTTGTGATAAACAGGAGGCGGAATAGAGAACACCCAATAGACACATTAGAGGAGATGAAAATAGTGATGAGAAAGCGGTTCATTCCAAGTTACTACTACCGAGAGTTGTACAAAAAGCTACAAGGTCTTAGACAAGGGAGTCGAAGCGTAGAGGATTACTACAGGGAGATGGAGATTGCTATGATCCGCGCTAATGTGGAGGAGGATCGAGAGGCTACAATGGCTAGATTTTTACTTGGCTTAAACCGGGAGATCCATGATAAGGTAGAGATGCAGCATTATGTGGAATTGGAAGATATGGTGCATATGGCTATCAAAGTGGAACAACAACTCAAGAGAGGGAGTGGGACACGTGCAGGCCATAACTTTAGTTCTACCTCTTGGAAATCAAGTCATGCCAAGCCGCTGGACAAGTCACAAACGCCCAAACCTGAGCCCAAGTCCGCGACCACTAGCCATGTTCCTCAAGGTAAAACTGAAGCCTCTACCTCTAGGAATCGTGATATTAAATGTTTTAGATGTCAAGGCAGGGGCCACATAGCAAGTCAATGTCCAAACAAGCAAGTCATGGTGTTGCAAGCCAATGGTGAAGTTGTGACCGATGATGAAGATTCCGACACTGGCGACATGCCGCCATTGGAGGATGTTTTCGAGGAAGAGTATTTAGCCCCTGACGCATTGACGTTGGTGGCAAGGAGAGCATTGAGCTTGCAAGTAAAAGGAGTTGATGAAGTACAGCGGGAGAATATCTTTCACACTAGGTGCTACGTTAAAGACAAGGTATGTAGTGTGATTATTGATGGTGGTTGTTGTACTAATGTTGCAAGCACAATTATGGTAGAGAAATTGGGATTGCCCATGGTAAAGCACCCTAGGCCATACAAGTTGCAATGGCTAAATGATAGTGGAGATAAGGGTGAACAAGCAAGTGTTAGTTGCATTTCGAATCGGTAAATACGAAGATGAAGTGTTGTGTGATGTAGTACCGATGCAAGCGGGACACTTATTGCTAGGGCGTCCATGGCAGTTCGATAGGCAAGTGAAGCATGATGGCTTTACAAACAAGTACTCTTTTGTACTTAATCAATGATTAATCACTCTTGTTCCATTAACACCGCAGCAAGTATACGAGGATCAAGTGAGATTACAAAAGGAGAGTGATCAAAACAAAGAGAGTGCGCAAAAGAAAAAGAGTGAAAATCAGAGAGAGGTCAAGAAAAATGAGAGAGAAAAAGAAAATCAAAGTTCGGCCCTTGAGAGAAAATCAAAGAGAAAACAAAAGAATTTCTATGCAAAAGTGAGTGAGATTAAGCGAGCAATGTTTTCAAATCAGCCAATGATTGTACTTTTGTACAAAGAGACACTTTTAAACACTAACGAACTTGACCTTGCTTTGCCTAGTTCTATTGTTTCTCTTTTGCAGGAGTACGAGGATGTCTTCCCCGAGGAAACACCACATGGGTTACCTCCAATCCGAGGGATTGAACATCAAATTGATTTTGTTCCCGGTGCAACCATTCCAAACCGACCAGCTTATAGGAGCAATCCTGAAGAGACAAAGGAGCTTCAACGGCAGGTAAGTGAATTGTTGGAAGGGCACATGAGGGAGAGCATGAGCCCATGTGCGGTTCCGGTCTTACTTATGCCAAAGAAGGATGGGACGTGGAGAATGTGCATTGATTGCTGAGCCATCAACAACATAACGGTAAAGTATTGTCACCCTATCCCATGCTTGGATGATATGTTAGATGAGCTGTATGGTTTGTATGAATGGTTAGTTATGCCTTTTGGTTTGACTAATGCTCCGAGCACCTTTATGAGACTTATGAACCATGTTTTGCGTGCATTTATACGCAGATTTGTTGTTGTCTATTTTGATGACATACTCATTTATAGCAAAAACATAGACGATCATGTAGTACATTTGAAATCCGTTTTAGATGTGCTAAGGAAAGAAAGGTTGTTTACTAATTTAAAGAAGTGCATTTTTACAAGTCGATGAAGAGAAGTACGTGCAATCCAAGAATGGCCGAGCCCCACAAGTGTAGCAAATGTTCGTAGTTTTCATGGACTTGCTAGTTTCTACCGGCGGTTCGTGAAGGACTACAGTAGCTTAGTCGCACCGCTTACCGAAGTGATCAAGAAGAACGTTGGGTTTCAGTGGGAAGAAGAACAAGAGAAAGCATTTCAATTAATCAAAGAGAAGCTGACTAACGCACCTTTGTTGTCTTTACCTAACTTTTCTAAAACGTTTGAAATTAAATGTGATGCTTCAGGTATTGGTATAGGCGCCGTTCTTATGAAAGAAGGACGACAAATTGCTTACTTTAGCGAGAAACTCAATGGGGCAGCCTTAAACTACCCAACTTATGACAAGGAGTTGTATGCATTGGTTCGGGCTTTAGAGACGTGGCAGCACTACCTATGGCCTAAGGAGTTCGTGATTCACATCGATCATGAGTCCTTGAAACACTTGAAGGGCCAACACAAGCTAAACAAAAGGCATGCGCGATGGGTGGAGTTCATAGAGACGTTTCCATACGTCATTCAGTACAAGCAAGGTAAGGAGAACGTAGTCGCCGATGCACTTTCTCGCTGGTATGCCTTACTCTCCACACTTGATGCAAAATTGCTTGGTTTTGAACACATTAAAGAATTATATGTTGAAGACCACGAATTTTGTGAGGAATATCAAGCTTGTGAGAAAATCGCCTCTGGTAAGTTCTTTAGGCTTGATGGATTCCTATTTCGAGAAAATAAGCTATGTGTGCCTAACTGTTCTATGAGGGAGTTATTAGTGCAGGAATCACATGGTGAGGGATTAATGGGACATTTTGGAGTTGCAAAGATTTTAGCGATTTTGCAGGAACACTTCTATTGGCCTCACATGAAACGAGATGTCGAACAGATTTGTAGTAGATGTGTCACATGTAAGCAAGCTAAATCCAAAGTGCAGCCCAACGGTTTGTATACTCCTTTACCAATTCCTAGTGAGCCTTGGATTGATATTTCAATGGATTTTGTGTTAGGATTGCCTAGGACTAAACATGGAAGAGATTCAA